>CM038673.1:365291688-365891688 GCA_021605145.1 Aegilops bicornis | reverse complement strand
TATTCATCATAATATATACATGGACAAAGTATGTACATCACAAGAGCCGATGGCTCAGGTGTAATAAGGCCGAAGATGAGCAATATTCCATGGCCAGCGGGTCTCCTCCTCCGACGTGCGTGAGTCCTTGTGGTCTCGAACATCAATAAGGTAGTATGACCCGTTGTTCAGATTTTTGCTGACCACAAAGGGCCCTTCCCAAGATGGGGATAGCTTGTGCATGTCGGTTTGATCCTGGATGAGCCGGAGCACCAAATCTCCTTCTTGAAAGGTCCTGGTTTTAACCCGGCGGCTATGATAACGACGAGATCTAGCTGGTAAATCGCCGAACGAGCCGCCGCATGGTCACGCTCCTCATCCAACAGGTCAAGAGCATCCTGGCGTGCTTTTTCATTATCAGCTTCAACATAAGCCGCCACACGCGGCGAGTCGTGACGGATGTCACTAGGGAGAACCTCCTCTGCTCAACCGCCTATGCTCCATAAACCATGAAGAAAGGCGTGTAACCCATAGGTATGTTGGGGGTAGTATTGATGCTCCATAACACTGAGGGCAATTCCTCCACCCAACAACCCAGTGTCCTCTGTAAAGAGACCATAACCCGGGGCTTGATGCCTCTCAAGATTTCTTGATTGGCTCTTTCAGCTTGGCCATTAGACTAGGGGTGAGCCACTGATGATACATCAAGACGAATATGCTCCCGTTGACAGAATTCTTTCATAGTGCCCTCTGACAGATTAGTGCCATTATCAGTTATAATGTTGTGAGGATAGCCAAACCGGAAAATCACCTTTTTGATGAATTGAACCGTTGTTGCCGCGTCACACTTACTGATCGGCTCTGCTTCGACCCACTTTGTGAATTTGTCAACCGCCACCAAAAGGTGGGTCTTTTTATCTTTGGATCTTTTGAAAGGTCCAACCATATCCAGCCCCCAGGCTGCAAACGGCCAAGTTATTGGAATCATCCTCTATTCTTGAGCCGGTACATGAGCTTGTCTTGAGAATTTCTGATGACCATCACATTTACTGACCAAATCATGTGCATCAGCATGAGCCGTCAGCCAATAAAATCAATGACGAAAAGCTTTGGCTACAAGAGACTTAGAGCCAGCATGATGACCAGAATCTCCTTCATGAATCTCTCATAGAATCTCACAGCCTTCCTCAGGAGAAACACAACGTTGAAACACCCCTGTGACACTGCAGTGATGCAACTCTCCATTGACAATAGTCATTGACTTAGACCGCGTGGTTATCTGCCTGGCCAAAGTTTCATCTTCAGATAACTCGCCCCAGGTCATATAAGCCAAATATGGAACTGTCCAATCAGGAATAGCATGAAGAGCCGCCACCAACTGCGCCTTCGGGTCAGGAATAGCAAGATCCTCCTCTGTAGGCAATTTGGCTGAAGGATTATGCAGAATATCAAGGAAAACATTAGGTGGTACAGGCTTACGCTGGGACCCTAGCCGGCTTAAAGCATCAGCTACCTCATTTTTCCTGCGATCAACATGTTCCACTTGATAACCTTTGAAATGACCAGTAGCATCGACCTCTCGGCGGTAAGCCGCCATGAGTGGATCCTTAGAATCCCAAGTGCCTGAAACTTGCTAACCCACCAAATCTGAGTCGCCAAAACACCTTACCCGGCTTAAATTCATCTCTTTAGCCATCTGAAGACCATGGAGCAAGGCCTCATACTCAGCTACATTGTTAGTACAGGGAAACATCAACCTTAAAACATAACAAAATTTATCACCTCGTGGGGAAGTCAAAATGACTCCAGCCCCCGAGCCTTCCAACTGCCTGGATCCATCGAAGTGAATAGTCCAATATGTGCTATCCGGCTTCTCCTCAGGCGTCTGCAGTTTACTCCAATCATTGATAAATCCACCAGTGGTTGAGACTTGATAGATGTCCGAGGCATATACTTCAAACCATGGGGTCCAAGCTCGATGGCCCATTTGGCTACCCGACCCGTGGCTTCTCTGTTTTGAATAATATCCCCCAAAGGGGCAGAACTAACCACAATGATGGGATGACCAAATAAATACTGCTTCAGTTTACGACTAGCCATGAACACTCCATATACGAGTTTCTGCCAATGTGGATACCTCTGCTTGGATTCAATGAGGACCTCACTGATATAATAAACTAGCCGCTGAACCGGATACTCCTTGCCTGATTCTTTCCTTTCCACAAGAATCGCCATGCTGACAGCTCGGCTATTGGCAGCCACATATAACAATAAGGGCTCTTTATCAATAGGAGCAACAAGGATCAGCGGCTCAGCTAACTGTTTCTTCAAGGCTTCAAACGCCTGATCAGCAGCATCACTCCAGACAAAGTGGTCTATTTTCTTCATCATCTCGTACAGAGGGATAGCTTTTTCTCCCAACCGGCTTATGAACCGGCTTAAGGCCGTAATACGACCCGCCAGACGCTGAACATCATTAATACACGCCGGTTTAGCCAAGGAAGTAATAGCCTTGATTTTCTCCGGGTTAGCTTCAATGCCTTGTTCAGAAACCAAAAAACCCAAGAGCTTGCCTGCTGGCACACCAAAAACACACTTGGCCGGGTTAAGCGTCATCTTGTAGAGCCAGAGATTGTCAAAGATCTCTTTCAAATCATCTATCAAGGTTTCCTTCTTCCTGAATTTCACAACAATATCATCCACATAAGCATGCACATTGCGTCTAATCTGACCATGAAAGAAATTTTGAACACACCGCTGGTAAGTCGCCTGGGCACTCTTGAGCCCAAAAGGCATAGACACATAGCAGAAGGCTCCAAAGGGAGTGATGAAAGATGTCTTCTCCTGGTCCTTAACTGCCATCTTGATCTGATGATACCCTGAATAGGCATCCAAGAAACTCAAACGCTCACAACCCGCCGTAGCATCGATAATCCGATCAATGCGTGGGAGAGCAAAAGGATCAGCCGGGCAGGCCTTATTAAGGTCTGTGTAATCCACACACATGCGCCAAGTACCATTTTTCTTAAGCACCAGCACCGGGTTAGCCAACCATTCAGGATGAAAAACTTCAACAATGAACCTAGCTGTCAAAAGCCGGGCCACTTCTTCACCAATGGGCTTATGCCTCTCTTCATTAAAGCGATGAAGGAATTGCTTGACCGGTTTAAACTTTGGATCAATATTGAGAGTGTGCTCAGCGAGTTCCCTCGGTACACCTGGCATGTCTGAAGGCTTCCATGCAAAGATGTCCCGGTTCTCATGGATGAACTCGATGAGCGCGCTTTCCTATTTCGAATCCAAATTAGCACTCATACTTGACTGCTTGGATGAGTCGCCAGGAACAAAGTCAACCAGCTTAGTGTCGTCTGCCGACTTAAACTTCAACAAGGGGTCATGCTCTGTGGTTGGCTTCTTCAAAGGTGTCATATCTGCTGGATCAACATTATCTTTGTAAAACTTCAACTCTTCTGTCGCACAAACAGACTCAGCATAAGCAGCATCGCCCTCTTCACACTCCAAGGCTATCTTTCTGTTCCCATGTACAGTGATAGTACCCTTATAACCCGACATCTTAAGCTGCAGATAAACATAACAAGGCCTTGCCATGAACTTAGCATAAGCCGGCCGCCCAAACAAAGCGTGATAAGGGCTTTTAATCTTAACCACCTCAAAGGTCAATGTCTCAACTCTGGAATCATGATCATCACCAAAAGCCACTTTTAAAGCTATCTTGCCCACTGGATATACCGACTTACCAGCTACCACACTATGAAAAACGGTGTTAGACGCCTTAAGATCCTTGTCAGCCAAACTCATACGACGAAGGGTTTCATTATAAAGGATATTGATACTGCTGCCTCCATCCATGAGCACCTTAGTGAATTTGTAAACTCCAACCTGAGGCGCAACCACTAAAGCCAAGTGACCCGGATTGTCAACCCGGGGCGGTGATCCTCACGGCTCCAAAGAATAGGATGTTCAGACCATCGCAAGTAACGGGGAATCGCCGGCTCAACTGCGTTCACCGCCCTTTTATGAATCTTCTAGTCTCGTTTACACAAACTCGTAGTGAACACATGATACTGTCCACTATTCAACTGCTTCGGATTACTCTGATAACCAGATTGCTGATGCTGATTCCCTTGACCAGACTGCTGATTAAAACCACCTTTATTGCATTGGCCTTGGAAACCAGAGTTTGAACCGCCACCGCCAAAGCCAGTCCCGTGAGAGCCAGATCCTGAAACGCCATTTGGGCCATGATTATTCTAGGAAAAATTGGAATTCCTATACGCCCTCATAATGAAGCAATTCTTCCACAGATCATTTGGCCGGCTTCTCTTGCGTGCCATGCTTTGGGCAAGGCTGATTCATCATTGCTTCAAGGTTAAATTTTGGCCCTCCAAGCCGGGGCGGCTTTCCCTTCCGATGCTGATTATTGTTCTGCGCATTGGTGTTGGCCACAAAGTCTAAACTGCCCTCAGCCTTGCGTTTGCCGTTGCCACCGTGACCCACCGTGTTATGCTGCTGTCCCTTCGCACTGCCACTCTTCTTCCCTTTGCCCGCCTTCTCCTCATCAGAGTTGGGGTCTTTGGTACTATCAGAGTCAACATATTTGACGAGAGCTGCCATGAGCTCCCCCATGTCATTGCAGTGGTGTTTAAGCCACCCAGTTTCTGCTTAAGGGGGAGGAAACGGCAATTCTTCTCCAACATCAGGGCTGCTGAAACGGCATTGATATTGTCCGATGAATGTATAACAGCTGAGATTCGGCGCACCCGATTGGTTGTTGATTCGCCCTCACCCTGGACACAAGAATCCAAATCCAGGATCGACATAGGCGGCTTGCACGTGTCTTTAAAACGAGCTTTCAACTCTGCCCATGATCTAATGGAGTTAGCGGGTAGCCCTTTTACCAAGTACGAGCCGGCTCATCCAACATCATGGTGAAATACTTAGCATCTGCAGCATCACTGACATCCAGCATCTCCATGGCCATCTCATAACTCTCAATTCAAGCTTCAGGGGGCTGATCTACCGTGTAATTAGGCACCTTACGAGGACCCTTGAAATCCTTAGGCAAACGCTCGTTACGTAGAGCCGGCACTAAACATGGCACACACAAGGTTCTAGAAGTCACTCCTGCTTCCACTGATGCTGATGGATAAACCGGAGATTGTTGTTGAGCCGCCAGCTGAGCCACCAGCTCAGCCTCCCGACGCGCTCTGCCCTGATCCACCAAAGTCTGAGCATCGATACCACCGCGAGCCAGGCCATGCCTACGAGGTTGATTCTAGTGTTGCTCGCTACTTGAAACTGCTGGTGAGTCAATATGCCTACTCCGGCTTGGACGAGGGGTTGAGTGAATCCTTTCAAGTCTGTACGAATAAGCCGCCTGCTGATCCAGCGCTGTCTGAAGAAGTTCTCTGGCCCTCCTCGTCTCTATCGCAACTGGAGACTCGCCGTCAACTGGGAGAGCCGCCAATCGTGTCGCGGCAGCAATCATATTGTCCAGAGGGTTAGAATAATGACACGGCGGTGTCGGAACATGCTGACGTAGAGTCATATCCAAACGAGGCGGATCCATAGTATGCGGCTGAACCGGCGCTCCGGTCATGGGCGCCTCAACTGCCAAATTCACCACTGGCGGTTCACTGGTCCCTTCCCCAGGCGTGTTGAAAAGGCTTCTCGCATCGTAAGCCGGAGGTAAATGACTCTCGTGCCTCCTTCTCACGATGGCATTTGAAGCATTTTGATCCAAGGTGAGCCGAAAAGACTATGCCTGAATCCGGTGTGCCTTAGCGTCCAAAGCAGCCTGCTCCATGGCCATTCTAGCGTTCTCAGCCGCCAGTTCTTCCTTGGCTTGAGCTATCTCATCTCGTAGCTTTGCCACATCCACCTTATGTTGTTCCTGGTTGTCCGGGGTCACCTCCACCCCCATCAAAGCCGCCAAAGCCTCCAATAACTCTATCAGAACTTGAGCCAGCGGGTGTGCAGTGCCGCTAGCACCATGAAAGTGCAACTATCTCTGGGTGGTTTCGATAATTCCTAACAACATATAGCTCATTAAGCTAATGTTATTTCAAGATAAATATTTCAGGAAAGCTCAATGATTGGCATGGCATGGATTAGGAATGTGGACCTCTCAAAATGCTAAGGACACATATTGGCTCAAGCTCAAGACTCTACATTTTGCTTCTAGTGATCCAATATCACATTGAGTCCACAGGAAAAGCCAATACTATTAAAAGGGGATGAGGTGTTGCTTAATGGGTTACTTGCTCAAAATGCTTAGTGATATGCTCCAAAAACTCTCAACCACTTTCTCATATCCACATATATCCCAAACCAAAAGTCAAACTCGGCCCCACCGAAACTTTCTATCCGGCGCCACCGAGTTCAGTTGTCATAGCCACTACCACAAAACCCTAGTCACTTTGGTCTCACCGATAGGGATCTCGGTCTCACCGAGATGGGTTTGCAAACTCTCTGTTTCCCTTCGTAACGTTTCGGTCCAACTGAGATGAGCGATCGGTCCCACCGAGTTTGCAATGCAAACTCTCTGTTTCCCTTTCGTAACGTTTCGGTTTCATCAAGATGAGCGAATCGGTTCCACCGAGTTTGCCTGACCAACTCTCTGTTAGCTTATTACCAAAATCGGTCCCACTGAGTTTGTGTAATCGGTCTCACCGAAATTACGTTATGCCCTAACCCTAATGAAATCGGTCCCACCGAGTTGACATGTCGGTCCCACCGAAAAGCCTAACGTTCACATTTTGAACTAAGTCGGTCTAACCGAGTTTAACTATTCGGTCCCACCGAGTTCGGTGATTTGTGTGTAACATTTAGATTTTGTGTGGAGGCTATATATACCCCTCCACCCACTCTTCATTCGTGGAGAGAGCCATCAGAACATGCCTACACTTCCAGCATACATTTTCTGAGAGAGAACCACCTACTCATGTGTTGAGGTCAAGATAATCCATTCCAACCACATAAATCTTGATCTCTAGCCTTCTGAAAGTGCAACTATCCCTAGGTGGTTTTGGATATTCCTAACAACATATAGCTCATTGAGCTAACATTATTCCAAGATGAATATTTCAGGAAAAGCTCAATGAATGGCATGGCATGGATGAGAAAAGTGGACCCCTCAAAATATAAAGGATAAAAGGATTGGCTCAAGCTCAAAGCTCAAGACTCTACATTTTATATGTTAGTGATCCAAGATCACATTGAGTCTATAGGAAAAGCCAATACTATTAAGGAGGGATGAGGTGTTGCTTAATGAGGTTCTTGCTCAAAATGCTTAGTGATATGCTCCAAAACCCTCAACTACTTTCCCACATCCACATATGACCTAAACCAAAAGTCTAACTCGGCCCCACCGATTCTTTCTATCCAGCGCCACCGAGTTCAGATGTCATAGCCACTGCCACAAACCCTAGGCAAATCGATCTCACCGATAGGGATCTCGGTCTCACCGAGATGGGATTGTAATCTCTCGGTTTCCCTTCGTAACGTTTCGGTACCACCGAGATGCGCGATCGGTCCCACCGACATTGCAATGTAAACTCTCTGTTTCCTTTTCGTAACATTTCGGTCCCACCAAGTTTACCTGACCAGCTCTCTGGTTAGCTTATTACCAAAATCGGTCCCACCGAGTTTGTGTAATCGGTCTCACCGAGATTATGTTATGCCCTAACCCTAACCATATCGGTCCTACCGAGTTGCATGTCGGTCCCACCGAAAATCCTAACGGTCACTAGATTTGCCGAATCGGTCTGACCGAGTTTATCAATTCGGTCCCACCGAGTTTGGGAAGTTGTGCGTAATGGTTAGATTTTGTGTGGAGGCTATATATACCCCTCCACCTCCTCTTCATTTGTGGAGAGAGCCGTCAGAACGAACCTACACTTTCAATACACATTTTCTGAGAGAGAACCACCTACCCTTGTGTTGAGGCCAAGATATTCCATTCCTACCATATGAATCTTGATCTCTAGCGTTCCCCAAGTTGCTTTCCATTCAAATCTTCTTTCCACCAAATCCAAATCCTGTGAGAGAGAGTTGAGTGTTGGGGAGACTATCATTTGAAGCACAAGAGCAAGGAGTTAATCATCAACACACCATCTATTACCTTTTGGAGAGTGGTGTCTCCTAGATTGGTTAGGTGTCACTTTGGAGCCTCCATCAAGATTGTGGAGTTGAACCAAGGAGTCTGTACAGGCAAGGAGATCGCCTACTTCGTGAAGACCTACCCTAGTGAGGCAAGTCCTTCGTGGGAGATGGCCATGGTGGGATAGACAAGGTTGCTTCTTCGTCGACCCTTCGTGAGTGGAGCCCTCCGTGGACTCGTGCAACCGTTACCCTTCGTGGGTTGAAGTCTCCACGAACGTGGATGTACGATAGCACCACCTATCGGAACCACGCCAAAAATCTCTGTGTCTACATTGCGTTTGCTCCCTCCAAACTCCTCCATTTACCTTCATGTGCAATGTTTTACATTCCGCTGCTATACTCTTAGACTTGCATGTGTAGGTTGGTTGCTTGACTAAAACTAAGTTGCTAAATCTGCCAAGACTTAAAATTGGGAAAAGGCTAGATTTTTATTTGATCAAGTAGTCTAATCACCCCCCCCCCTCTAGACATACTTTCGATCGTACACACCAGTTGTCGTCGTAGCCGTTGAGCTGGAAGTCATAGCCGCGGCGGTCGTTGAGCCGAGCAACGGCTGTGTGCCGGTCATGAAAATCGCAACCTTGGTCGGCGGCTCATAGGGGTCTGGAATACTGTCGCCATAGGAACAGCCCCCTGCCGGCCATCTTGCACTTGATACATTGAATTAGTCTCACCTATGGATGATTCACCATCAGAGTAGATGGTCGTCTCACCACCAGACACAACTTCTTCCTCAAATTCTGCCCCATGGATGAAACCAACAAAGGCATGCTTCACGGAGGGTTGAACCTAGGCGGGTCGTGCACGCTGAGCCATCTCGATGACATCGGTGCAGGTGTCCAGCTCAGGGCCCGGTTCACCGATCTTGCCGATGAAGACGTGGATTCCACCGAAGGGGACCCGGTACCCGTACTCAATTGAACCAGCCTCGGGGCCCTAGCATGCATCGTCGATGTAGAGCTTGCCGCGAGGACTCTTGGTCATCCGGCCCATAGCGTATCCCTTGATCCCTTTGAAGCTGCCCTCCAAGAACTCGAAACCACCGTGCGCTGGCCCCACGGTGGGCGCCAACTGTCATGGACTTGACACGGCAGATGTCCTAGCTGAAGGACTTAGTCGTGGAGCCATCGCAACTAGGTTAACTTAAAGGGGTTAATCGGGACAAAGGACACAGAGAGTTTATACTGGTTCAGCCCCTCGAGGTAGAGGTAAAGGCCTACTCCAGTTTGGGTTTGTATTGCTTGGGTTTCGATTACCAGGGAGCGAATACGCTTGACCTAGCTCTTGACTTATTGTTTCTTCCCTCAACCTGCCGCAGGGTCACCCCTTTATATACACAGGTTGATGCTCGACGGCTTGCAGAGTCCCGATCGGCTCATACACAACGTGTCCATCTCGGTGACTAGCTAAACTTGCCTTACAATACAAGCTATACATGTGACGGTTCATCCCCTTGGGCCTCAAGTCACCTCTGGGTCTTGGGCCGTCAATGGGCTTGCTATGACCCGCCATCTTCATTTATAAGTCGCCAGTGGTATGACCCGGCCCCTCCTAGGCGGTTCACATCCAGTAGTTATATCCCCAACAGTAACGGTTGCGCGAGTCCACGGAAGGCTCCACCCATGAAGGGTCCACGAAGAAGTAACCTTGTCTATCCCACCATGTCCATCGCCCACGAAGGACTTGCCTCACTTGGGTAGATCTTCATGAAGTAAGCGATATCCTTGCCCTTAGAAACTCCTTGGTTCAACTCCACAATCTTCATGGAGGCTCCCAAGTGACACCTAACCAATCTAGGAGACACCACTCACCAAAAGGTAATAGATGGTGTGTTGATGACGAACTCCTTGCTCTCGTGATTCAAATGATAGTCTACCCAACACTCAACTCTCTCTCTCACAGATTTGGCTATGGTGGAAAGATGATTTGAGTGGAAAGCAACTTGGGGAAGGCTAAAGATCAAGATTCTTGTGGTTGGATTGGAATGTCTTGCTCTCAACACATGAGTAGGTGGTTCTCTCTCAGAGAACGAATAATGGAAGTGTAGGCACAATCTGATGGCTCTCTCACTAATGGAGAGAAGGGTGGAGGGGTATAATTAGCCTCCACACAAAATCTAACCGTTACACACAATTGAGTCAACTCGGTCAGACCGAAAGTATAAACTCGGTGAGACCGATTCAGTTCAAAATGTGAACGTTAGGCTTTTCGGTGGGACCGACATGATCAACTCGGTGGGACCGATGTGCTAGGGTTAGGGTAAAACCTCATATCGGTTTGACCGATTACATAAACTTGGTGAGACCAATTTTAGTAATAAGCAAACAGAGAGTTGGTCAAGAAAACTCGGTGGGGCCGACTACATATTTCGGTGAGATAGAAATAGTTGCAACAAGCAACAGAGAGTTTGCAAGCCCATCTCGGTGAGACCGAGATCCCATCGGTGAGACCGAACTGATTAGGGTTTCTGGCTATGGCTATGTCAAGTGAACTCGGTGGCATCCGATGAATCAAATCGGTGGGGCTGAGTTTGACTTTAGGTTTAGGACATATTTGGATTTGAGAAAGTGGTTGAGGGCTTTGGAGCATATCACTAATCACTTTGAGCAAGTAGACCATTAAGCAACACCTCATCCCCTTTTAATAGTATTAGCTTTTCCTATGGACTCAATGTGATCTTGAATCACTAAAATAGAAATGAAGAGTCTTGAGCTTTTGCCAATTTGTTGTCCTTAGCATCTTGAAGGGGTTCCACATCCTCTTGGCCATGCCATGCCTTTGCTGAACTTTCTGAAATATACTAGATGAAAATATTAGTCCAACAAGAGATATGTTGACATTAATTACCAAAATCACCCAGGGAGCACTTGTGCTTCCAATCTCCCCCTTTTTGGTAATTGATGACAACATACATCAAAGCTTTTGATAAAGATATGAAGAATAACAAGTAAAGCTTTGGAAAGACATGTAACATGCATAGGCTCCCCCTACATGTATGCAGTCATATAAAGATTGTATGTAAGAGCATGTGAATGCATGAGCATGTCAGATCAAGCAATGAGTTACATGTATCTTGGCTATACGCATCAGAGCAAAATATGTAAATGCAGGAAATGTACCTTCATGTCTATGAGTTCTTCTTGCAAACAGTATGTACATCAGCAAGAGGTCATCATGCAGATGAGTGTGATGTATATACTTACCTTGTGGTCTTGAGCTGGCTTTGGAGGAGGTGAGCTTGATAAAACAGGGTTAGATAACACAAGAACACCTACTAAACAAAGCAAGTTGAGAAAACCACAAGAGTACCAGGACGGGGATGACATGTAGTGAGTGAGTACTTAGTACTCTATTTGGATATAGACATGTCCCCCAGGAATAAAAATATGCAACGAATTTCAAAGATTTTCGTCCCTCGGATATGAATTCTTTCTCCCCCTGAATCTGATATTGGATAATGGGAGAAGATAGGGAAGAAGAGAATCAGAACAAAGCAACATAACATTTTACTTAACATGTCTTTCCCCTCTTAAAGACATGTGACTTCTCTTCTCTATGGTTAATAAGCATCTGGAGAAGCTAAGATGTGCTTTCTATCTTATGTGATAAGCTTTGATGTGCTCTCTCTCCCCCTTTGACATCAATTTCCAAGAAGGGGTCTTTTGGAGCATGAGTCGTATAGGTTTGTTCCTTGAGTCACATTTCAAAGCAGCATGTAATTGAAGATGCTAGTAGAGGATAAGAATCATCGAGTGGAGCTGGAGAAGATATGATACTTGCAATGACAAAATGTTTTCTTAGTAGTGAAATCAGTAACATCGAGTTATTTTCATCGGTGACACTGAGTTGGAGATGTCGTAGATGATGCATATCGGTCAGACCGGGTTTGTCGTTGTCGGTTATACCGATGAACAATCTACAATGTAGTATTGCAGTTCGGTCTTGCCGAGAGGCAGAGATCGGTGAGACCGAGTTCAATATAGGGGAATTTTTTTGTCATCTCAGCTCACTTAGACAAATAAGACCTCACAAGGATTTGCAAGGAATTAACTTAAAGATTTGCAACGAATTAGATGCAGGGAATGCAGAAAATTACTAACAAAAGAAAGAAATATAGATAAAGTGAAAAGGAAACAAACAAGCTAGGCACAAATGCAAGAACACAAAGAAATACTAGAGAACTTCATCTAGAAAGGGTCGGCGACAAAGTCACCTATGTTAGAATATGTTGACTGAGGAGTCAAGTGAGAACACTTGATCGTAGGTCATACTCATTGTTTAAGCTCAAAATGGGGTTACCGTTTTTCGTTTAAGCATTTTGATGTATTCGCATCTTGTTGAGCTGCTTTAACCCATGACTTGGGGTAAAGCTTCTCTAAGATGGAGTAACATACCTTGGGTGGTGGTGTTGTTCTTGATCATGTAGTTGAACTTGTGTAGGATGCTCAAGGTTGATGTAGTTCATCAAGAGTTGGGAGCACCACTTGTAGTTCGAGTTCATCTACCTACATGGGTTAGTCTTGTAAGTAAGAGCACTTGTGTATCTAAAATGACAATCATGAAATTTGATACCAAATGAAATTTTATGTATAAAAGTTGTCACAAGGATATGTTGAAAGGATTCATGCTTCCTTGTCTTCAACCACCAAATTGTAGAGACTTGGTGATGTAGAGATTGCTCAAGATGTGAGTGAGTTGCAATCTCATAGATTTGGATTCACCCAAGTACCTACAAGGGTTAGATGACATGCAAGGGTACAAGTAGATCCATGACATATGATCATCATCATAAGAGAAATATCAAGGATTAATCAAAGGCTCATGCCTTGCATGTATCCAAATGGAGTTTCTTCTCCAAGTTTGAGGCATCAATGATGTTCAATTCACCTCTCAAACGGCAACATACTTTATCATCAAGCGGTTTGGTGAATATATCCGCCAATTGCTTATCAGTGCGAACATGCTTAAGATCAGTGTCTCCCTTAGCAACATGATCTCAAATGAAATGATGATGAACTTCAATATGCTTAGTTCGAGAATGTTGCACGGGATTGTGAGCAATCTTTATAGCACTTTCATTATCACAAAGAAATGGAACATGTTTCACATATATCCCATAATCTTTAAGAGTTTGGGTCATCCAAAGTAATTGAGCACAACATGAACCGGCGGCAATGTATTCCGCTTTGGCGGTGGATAAGGATACCGAGTTTTGTTTCTTGGAGGACCAAGACACAAGAGATCTACCAAGAAATTGACAAGTACCCGAAGTGGACTTTCTATCAACCTTGTCACCGGCATAGTCCGAATCGGAGTAACCAACAAGATCAAAAGAAGACCAAGAAGGATACCAAATGGCAAAGTTTGGTGTATGAATTAAGTATCTCACTGTCCTTTTCACAGCCTTAAGATGACATTCCTTAGGGGCCGCTTGATATCGTGCACACATGCACACACTTAGCATAATATCGGGATGGGAGGCACATAGATATAACAATGAACCAATCATAGAGCGATAAACCTTTTGGTCAACCGGTCTGCCATCCTTTGTCAAGTCAAGATGTCCACTAGTAGGCATGGGTGTTTTCATACCTTTGATTTCTTGCATGTTGAACTTCTTGAATAAGTCCTTGGTATACTTTGTTTGGGAAACAAAGGTACCCTCCTTAGTTTGCTTGATTTGCAAACCAAGAAAGTACTTGAGTTCACTCATCATAGGCATCTCAAAGTTCTCCGACATTAGCCTTCCAAACTTTTCACTAAAATGAGGGTTAGTCGAACCAAATATGATATCATCCACATTAATTTGGCACACAAATAATTCACCATTAACCCTTTTAGTAAAAAGAGTAGAATCAACTTTTTCAATCTCAAAGCCTTTTTCAATAAGGAACTTGGTCAAGCATTTATACCACGCTCTAGGAGCTTGTTTAAGACTATAAAGAGCTTTGTGAAGTTTGTAAACATGATCGGGTTTCTTAGGATTAACAAAGCCGGGAGGTTGTTTAACATAAACTTCCTCCTCAATTTCACCATTTAGAAAAGCACTTTTAATGTCCATTTGATACAAAGTAATGTCACGGTGATTGGCATAAGCAAGTAAGATGCATATGGACTCAAGTCTAGAACCTGGGGCATACGTCTCACCATAGTCCATACCTTCGACTTGAGTGTAGCCTTGGGCGACGAGACGGGCCTTGTTGCATACAACTTGTCCATCTTCATCTTGCTTATTCCGAAACACCCATTTGGTAACAATGACATTTTGGTTGTTGTACGGCTTTTCTACCAAGGTCCACACTTGGTTCCTCTCGAAGTTGTGTAGCTCTTTGTGCATGACGTTCACCCAATCTGGATTATCAAGCGCTTCTTCAACTTTCATAGGTTCAATACTAGAGATGAATGAATAATGTTCACATAAATTATCCAAACGATTTTTAGAGTGAGTAATTCTCCCGGTTTGGATATCATCAAAGATTTGTTCGACTGGATGGTCTCTTGAAACTCTTTCTCTAACTCGTGAGAGCTTCTGTTTGGGTCGGGGTGGAACATCCTCTTCATCCTCTTGTTCTTCCTCTTGGCCTTCTTCATTGTTGGTGTTGTTGTTCTCTTGTGGAGGTGGAGAAGGAGGTTGATGAGGTTCATCTTCGTGCTCTTCCTCGTTTTCTTCATCTTGGCATGTCCCACTTGTAGATGCCTCCGAGTCAACTCGTGGTTCACCTTGTTGTGAGGTAGACGCTTCCACTTCGACGGACGAGGTGCTCTCCTTCACCTCCGTTGGGCGAATCTTGCCAATAGACAAGTCTTGTATTGCTTCCGAAGGGTCTTTGTCTCCTACATCAATTGGCAATTGCTCTACTTGCGAGCCATTAGATTCAGCAAACTTCACATCTATCGTCTCTCCAACATTTCGAGTGAAATTGTTGTAGACACGGTAAGTGTGAGAATTTGAGCTATAACCGAGTAGGAAACCTTCATGAGATTTAGGAGCAAATTTCGAACGACGATGCTTATCAAGAATATAGCACTTTGAGCCGAATACTCGAAAGTATCCAACTTGGGTTTGTTACCGGTGAGGAGCTCGTATGCCGTCTTGCCAAGTAGCTTGTGAAGATATAGACGATTTGTTGCATGACAAGCTGTCTCACCGCTTCCGCCCAAAAGTGTTCTGGCATCTAGTACTCATCAAGCATCGTTCTCGCCATCTTAATAAGAGTCCGTTTCTTCCTCTCAACAACTCCAGTTTGTTGAGGAGTGTAGGTAGCCAAGAACTCATGTGAAATGCCTTCTTCGTCAAGAAAGGTGTCCACATTGGCGTTCTTGAACTCCGTTCCATTGTCGCTGCGAACCTTCTTGATCTTCATTTCAAATTGATTTTGGGCCTTCCTAGCGAAGTTCTTGAAGATATTTTGGACCTGCGATTTATCATCAAGAAAGAACACCCACGAAAATCTTGAAAAGTCATCGACAATGACTAAACCGAACGAGTTACCACCGAGACTTTTGTAGGCGTTGGGACCAAAAAGATCCATATGAAGCAGCTCGAGCTGTCTTCTCATGGTCATGATGTTTTTCACGGGGTGGCTTCCTCCAACCTGTTTTCCTGCCTGACAAGCACTGCAAAGTCTATCGTTGTCAAATATAACGTCTTTAACTGCAAGGATATGATCACCTTTAATAAGCTTATCAAGATTTCGCATGCCCACATGACCTAACCTTCTATGCCACAACCAACCTTTAGAAGTTTTAGCAATTAAGCAAGTTCTAGGTTGAGCCTTTTTAGTGAAGTCAGCAATGTATAGATCACCTCTACATATACCGGTGAAGACCATATTATGATTATCTCTTCGAAACACTTGGCAATCTACTTCAGTAAATAGGACATTGAAACCAAAATCAGCTAGTCTAGATACGGAAAGTAAATTGTAGCCAAGAGATTCAACGAGCATAACATTTTGGATGGGGCTGTCATGTGAGATGGCCACCTTACCAAGGCCAACCACCTTACCCTTTGAGTTATCACCAAAAGTGACTTTCGAGGGTCATCATTTACAGCAAGCTCACGAAACATATCCTTGTCTCAGGTCATGTGATCGGTACATCCACTATCAAGAACCCATTCCTTTCCTCCAGCCATGTAGCCGTGAAGGTTAGCCATAAGACCAAAGTGTCTCATAGACTCATCGAGATCAAAGTCACTATCATCATCCTCATCATAGTATCCATGTTCAACATCATCTTGTGATTGATCATCACCTAGAGAGAGTGATTCATTAGATGTATTACCATGGCAATGTGCATCTTTATGAATTCTAATGACTTGAGAGATAATGCTACTAATGACTCCAACATCTCCTTTGGCATGCATAAGGTCATGAAGCTCAAATAGACAATCATCAAATTTAGGATCACTAGGTTTCATTTTATGAAAAGCTATGGACTTTTGAAGAATCGCATCTAGATTTTTCAAGGAATAGTTTGGAAACCGTTCCTCAAGAAATCTCCATACGGGGTAAGAAAATTCAAGAGTAATCAAGCATACAATTAAATTTCTAGGCAATCCACTAATGATAAGATTGATAGTTCTAAGATTGCGGATCATGTCAAGAGATCCATTGGGGGTAGGATGCAAGGGGTCAACAAGGGGTGCACAAGGGCTAGTAATGTACTTGTTCAAGTGATATTCATTGAAAATCTCAAGCATCTCATTTTCCCAAGCATTAAAGAACTCTCCATCAAGCATAGGCACTCTACGTCTAAAACTCCCCATCGTAGACTGATAACCCACAAGTATAGGGGATCACAATAGTTTTCGAGGGTAGAGTATTCAACCCAAATTTATTGATTCGACACAAGGGGGGCCAAAGAATATTCTCAAGTATTAGCCGTTGAGTTGTCAATTCAACCACACCTGGATAACTTAATATGTGTAGCAAAGTATTTAGTAGCAAAGTAGTATGGAAGTAACGGTAACAGTGGCAAACGTAACAGTAGTAGTTTTGTAGTAATTGTAACAGTGGAAACGGTAAAGTAACTAAGCGAACAACAATATGTGAAAAGCTTGTAGGCATTGGATCGGTGATGGAGAATTATGCCGGAAGCGATTATTCATGCAACAGTTATAACATAGGGTGACACAGAACTAGCTCCAATTCATCAATGTAATGTAGGCATGTATTCCGAATATAGTCATACGTGCTTATGGAAAAGAACTTGCATGACATCTTTTGTCCTACCCTCCCGTGGGAGCGGTGTCCTATTGGAAACTAAGGGATATTAACATATGGTGAATACATGAACTCCTCAAACTACAGTCATCACCGGGAGTGGTCCCGATTATTATCACTCCGGGGTTGCCGGATCATAACACATAGTAGGTGACTATCGAGCCTACGATGGAATTACCGTCCAGAAAGCCTACGATGGAATTACTCACGCACGGCGGTGAGCATCATGAAATTGGTGATGGAGGATGGTTGATGATGATGATGGCGACGGATTCCCCTCTCCGGAGCCCCTATCGGACTCCAGAGCAGCCCTCCCGAGAGAGATTAGGGCTTGGCGGCGGCTCCGTATCGTAAAACACAATGAATCTTCCTCTCTGATTTTTTCTCCCCGAACACGAATATATAGAGTTGGAGTTGAGGTCGGTGGAGCTCCAGGGGGCCCACGAGGCAGGGGGCGCGCCCCCACCCTCGTGGACAGGGTGTGGGCCCCCTGGCCTTGATTCTTTCGCCAGTATTTTTTATTATTTCCAAAAATAATCTCCATTGATTTTCAGGTCATTCCGAGAACTTTTATTTCTGCACAGAAATAACACCATGGCAATTCACAAAACAAGCGTCGGCCAAGTTAGTTCCATTCAAATCATGCAAGTTAGAGTCCAAAACAAGGGCAAAGTGTTTGGAAAAGTAGATACGACGGAGACGTATCAACTCCCCCAAGCTTAAACCTTTTCTTGTCCTCAAGCAATTCAGTTGATAAACTGAAAGTGATAAAGAAAAACTTTTACAAACTCTCTTTGCTCTTGTTGTTGTAAATATGTGAAGCCAAGCATTCAAGTTTTCAAAGAAAGATTATGACTAACCATATTCACAATAACATTTAGGTCCCATGTTTACTCATGTCAATGGCATAATCAACTAGCGAGCAATAATAATAAATCTCAGATGACAACACTTTCTCAAAACAATCATGATATGATATAACAAGATGGTATCTCGCTAGCCCTTTCTGAGACCGAAAACATAAATGCAGAGCACCTTTAAAGATCAAGGACTGACTAAACATTGTAATTCATGATAAAAGAGATCCAGTCATAGTTATACTCAACACAAATTAATAGTAATGGATGCAAATGACAGCGATGCTCTCCAGCTGGTGCTTTTTAATAAGAGGGTGATGACTCAACATCAAAGTAAATAGATAAGCCCTTCGCAGATTGAAGCAGGGATTTGTAGAGGTGCCAGATCTTGGTTTTTGAAATAGAGATAAATAATATTTTGAGCAGCATACTTTCATTGTCAACATAACAACTAAGAGATCTCGATATGTAGGCAGTTCCCAAACAGAATGGTAAAGTTTATACTCCCTCTCCACCAGAAAGCATCAATCCATGGCTTGCTCGAAACAACGAGTGCCTCCAACTAACGAGAGTCCCGAGGGAGTTTTGTTTGCAATTATTTTGATTTGATTTGCATAAAGCATGGGACTGGGCATCCCGGTGACCAGCCATTTTCTCGTGAGTGAGGAGCAGAGTCCACTCCTCTTGAGAATAACCCGCCTAGCATGGAAGATACAGACATCCCTAGTTGATACATGAGCTATTCGAGCATACAAAACTGAATTTTATTTGAAGGTTTAGAAGTTTGGCACATACAAATTTACTTGGAACGGTAGGTAGATACCGCATATATAGGAAGGTATAGTGGACTCATATGGAATAACTTTGGGGTTTAAGGGATTGGACGCACAAGCAGTATTTGAAGGAAATATGCCCTAGAGGCAATAAGAAAGTTATTATTTATTTCCTCATATCATGATAAATGTTTTTTATTCATGCAAGAATTGTATTACCCGGAAACATGATACATGTGGGAATACATAGACAAACATAGTGTCCCTAGTATGCCTATACTTGACTAGCTCGTTAATCAAAGATGGTTATGTTTCCTAACCATAGACATGTGTTGTCATTTGATTAACAGGATCACATCATTAGGAGAATGATGTGATTGACTTGACCCATTCCGTTAGCCTAGCACTTGATCGTTTAGTATGTTGCTATTGCTTTCTTCATGACTTATACAAAGTTCCTACAACTATGAGATTATGCAACTCCCGTTTACCGGAGGAACACTTTGTGTGCTACCAAACGTCACAACATAACTGGTGATTATAAAGGAGCTCTACAGGTGTCCCCAAAGGTACATGTTGGATTGGCGTATTTCGAGATTAGGTTTTGTCACTCTGATTGTCGGAGAGGTATCTCTGGGCCCTCTCGGTAATGCACATCACTATAAGCCTTGCAAGCAATGTAGCTGATGAGTTAGTTACGGAATGATTCATTACGTAACGAGTAAAGAGACTTGCCGGTAACGAGATTGAACTAGGTATTGGATTACGATGATCGAATCTCAGGCAAGTAACATACCGATGACAAAGGGAACAATGTATGTTGTTATGCGGTTTGACCGATAAAGATCTTCGTAGAATATGTAGGAGCCAATATGAGCATCCAGGTTCCGCTATTGATTATTGACCGGAAACAGATCTAGGTCATGTCTACATAGTTCTCGAACCCGTAGGGTCCGCACGCTTAACGTTACGATGAAAGTTTTATTATGAATTTATAAGTTTTGATGTACCGAAGGTTGTTCGGAGTCCCGAATGTGACCACGGACATGACGAGGAGTCTCAAAATGATCGAGACATAAAGATTGATATATTGGACGGATATATTTGGACACCGGAAAGGTTCCGGATGAGATTGGGACTATACCGGAGCTCCGGGAGGTTACCGGAACCCCCCGGTAAGTATATGGGCCTTATTGGGCCTTAGTGGAAAGGAGGGAGAAGGAGCAAAGGAGGGGGCGCCCCCCCCCCCAAGCCCAATCCGAATTGGGAGGGGGGCCGGCCCCCCTTTCCTTCTTCCTCCTCTCTTCCTTCCCTCTCCTACTCCTAATAGGAAAGGGGGGCCAAACCTACTTGGAGTAGGATTGCCCCCCTAGAGCGCGCCTCTCCTTGGCCGGCCCCCTCCTCCTCTCCCCCTTTATATACGGAGGAGGGGGCACCTCTAGACACACAAGTTGATCTTCGTGATCGTTCCTTAGCCGTGTGCGGTGCCCCCTTCCACCATATTCCACCTCGGTCATATCGTAGCGGTGCTTAGGCGAAGCCCTGCATCGATAGAACATCATCATCGTCACCACGCCGTCGTGCTGACGGAACTCATCCCCAACACCCTGCTGGATCGGAGTCCGGGAATCGTCATCGAGCTGAACGTGTGCTGAACTCGGAGGTGCCGTATGTTCGGTGCTTGGATCGGTCGGATCGTGAAGACGTACGACTACATCAACCGCGCTGTCATAACGCTTCCGCTTACGGTCTACGAGGGTACGTGGACAATACTCTCCCCTCTCGTTGCTATGCATCACCATGATCTTGCATGTGCGTAGGAAATTTTTTGAAATTACTACGTTTCCCAACAATGGTATCAGAGCCAGGTTTTATGCGTAGATGTCATATGCACGAGCAGAACACAAGTGAGTTGTGGGCGATACAAGTCATACTGCTTACTAGCATGTCATACTTTGGTTCAGTGGTATTGTGAGATGAAGCGGCCCGGACCGACATTACGCGTACGCTTACGCGAGACTGGTTTCACCATTACGAGCACTCGTGCTTAAAGGTGACTGGCGGGTGTCTGTCTCTCTCACTTTAGTTGAACCGAGTGTGGCTACGCCCGGTCCTTGCGAAGGTTAAAACAGCACTAACTTGACGAACTATCGTTGTGGTTTTGATGCGTAGGTAAGAACGGTTCTTGCTAAGCCCGTAGCAGCCACGTAAAACTTGCAACAACAAAGTAGAGGACGTCTAACTTATTTTTGCAGGGCATGTTGTGATGTGATATGGTCAAGACGTGATGCTATATTTTATTGTATGAGATGATCATGTTTTGTAACCGAAGTTATCGGCAATCGCAGGAGCCATATGGTTGTCGCTTATTGTATGAAATGCAACGCATTCAGAATTGCTTTACTTTATCACTAAGCGGTAGCAATAGTCGTAGAAGCAATAGTTGGCGAGATGACAATGATGCTACGATGGAGATCAAGGTGTCGCGCCGGTGACGATGGTGATTATGACGGTGCTTCGGAGATGGAGATCACAAGCACAAGATGATGATGGCCATATCATATCACTTATATTGATTGCATGTGATGTTTATCCTTTATGCATCTTATCTTGCTTTGATTGACGGTAGCATTTTAAGATGATCTCTCACTAATTATCAAGAAGTGTTCTCCCTGAGTATGCACCGTTGCCAAAGTTCGTTGTGCCCAGACACCACGTGATGATCGGGTGTGATAAGCTCTACGTCCATCTACAACGGGTGCAAGCCGGTTTTGCACGCAGAATACTCGAGTTAAACTTGACGAGCCTAGCATATGCAGATATGGCCTCGGAACACGGAGACCGATAGGTCGAGCGTGAATCATATAGTAGATATGATCAACATAGTGATGTTCACCATTGAAAACTATTCCATCTCACGTGATGATCAGACATGTTTTAGTTGATTTGGATCACGTGATCACTTAGATGACTAGAGAGATGTTTGTCTAAGTGGGAGTTCTTAAGTAATATGATTAATTGAACTTAAATTTATCATGAACTTAGTACCTGATAGTTTTTGCTTATCTATGTTTGTTGTAGATAGATGGCTCGTGCTGTTGTTCCATTGAATTTTAATGCGTTCCTTGAGAAAGCAAAGTTGAAAGATGATGGTAGCAATTACACGGACTGGGTCCGTAAGTTGAGGATTATCCTCATTGCTGCATAGAAGAATTACGTCCCGAAGCACCGCCGGTGCCAGCCTCGCAGGAGCAACGCCGGATGTTATGAACGTCTGGCGAGCAAAGCTGATGACTACTCAATAGTTCAGTGTGCCATGCTTTACGGCTTAGAACCGGGTCTTCAACACCGTTTTGAACGTCATGGAGCATATGAGATGTTCCAGGAGTTGAAGTTAATATTTCAAGCAAATGCCCGGATTGAGAGATATGAAGTCTCCAATAAGTTCTATAGCTGCCAGATGGAGGAGAATAGTTACATCCGAGCATATACTCAAAATGTCCGGGTATAATAATCACTTGATTCAACCGGGAGTTAATCTTCCGGATGATAGCGTCATTGATGTAATTCTCCAATCACTGCCACCAAGCTACAAGAGCTTCGTGATGAACTATAATATGCAAGGGATGGAAAAGACAATCCCCGAGCTCTTCGCAATGATAAAGGCTGCGGAGGTAGAAATCAAGAAGGAGCATCAAGTGTTGATGGTCAACAAGACCACTAGTTTCAAGAAAAAGGGCAAAGGGAAGAAGAAGGGGAACTTCAAGAAGAACAGCAAGCAACTTGCTGCTCAAGAGAAGAAACCCAAGTCTGGACCTAAGCCTGAAGTCAGTGCTTCTACCGCAAGCAAACTGGTCCTTTGGAAGTGGAACCGCCCCAAGTATTTGGCGGATAAGAAGGATGGCAAGGTGAACAAAGGTATATGTGATATACATGTTATTGATGTATACCTTACTAGAGCTCGCAGAGCACTGGTATTTGATAATCGGTTCTCATTGCTAATATTTGCAACTCGAAACAGGAACTACGGATTAAGCATGGCCAAGGACGAGGTGACGATGCGCGTGGGAAATGGTTCCAAAGTCGATGTGATCGCGGTCGGCACGCTACCTCTACATCTACCTTCGGGATTAGTTTTAGACCTGAATAATTGTTATTTGGTGCCAGCGTTGAGCATGAACATTATATCTGGATCTTGTTTGATGCGAGACGGTTATTCATTTAAATCGTAGAATAATGGTTGTTCTATTTATATGAGTAATATATTTTATGGTCATGCACCCTTAAAGAGTGGTCTATTTTTGATGAATCTCGATTGTAGTGATACACATATTCATAATGTTGAAGCCAAAAGATGCAGAGTTAATAATGATAGTGCAACTTATTTGTGGCACTGCCGTTTAGGTCATATCGGTGTAAAGCGCATGAAGAAACTCCATCTTGATGGACTTTTGGAACCACTTGATTATGAATCACTTGGTACTTGCGAACCGTGCCTCATGGGCAAGATGACTAAAACGCCGTTCTCCGGTACTATGGAGAGAGCAAGAGATTTGTTAGAAATCATACATACAGATGTATGTGGTCCAATGAATGTTGAAGCTCATGGCGGATATCGTTATTTTCTCACCTTCACAGATGATTTAAGCAGATATGGGTATATCTACTTAATGAAGCATAAGTCTGAAACATTTGAAAAGTTCAAAGAATTTCAGAGTGAAGTTGAAAATCATCGTAACAAGAAAATAAAGTTTCTACAATCTGATCGTGGAGGAGAATATTTGAGTTACGAGTTTGGTCTACATTTGAAACAATGCGTAATAGTTTTCGCAACTCACGCCACCGGAACACCACAACAGAATGGTGTGTCCGAACGTCGTGTCGTACTTTACTAGATATGGTGCGATCTATGATGTCTCTTACCGATTTACCGCTATCGTTTTGGGGTTATGCTTTAGAGACGGCCGCATTCACGTTAAATAGGGCACCATCAAAATCCGTTGAGATGACTCCTTATGAACTATGGTTTGGCAAGAAACCAAAGTTTTCGTTTCTGAAAGTTTGGGGCTGCGATGCTTATGTGAAAAACTACAACCTGATAAGCTCGAACCCAAATCGGAAAAATGTGTCTTCATAGGATACCCAAAGGAGACAGTTGGGTACACCTTCTATCACAGATTCGAAGGCAAGACATTCGTTGCTAAGAATGGATCCTTTCTAGAGAAGGAGTTTCTCTCGAAAGAAGTGAGTGGGAGGAAAGTAGAACTTGATGAGGTAACAGTACCAGCTCCCTTATTGGAAAATAGTTCATCGCAGAAACCGGTTTCTGTGACACCTACACCAATTAGTGAGGAAGTTAATGATGATGATCATGAAACTTCAGATCAAGTTGTTACTGAACTTCATAGATCAACCAGAGTAAGATCCACACCAGAGTGGTACGGTAATCCTGTTCTGGAAGTCATGCTACTAGATCATGGTGAACCTACGAACTATGAAGAATCGATGGTGAGCCCAGATTCCACAAAATGGCTTGAAGCCATGAAATCTGAGATGGGATCCACGTATGAGAACAAAGTGTGGAATTTGGTTGACTTGCCCGATGATCGGCAAGCAATAGAGAATAAATGGATCTTCAAGAAGAAGACTGACGCCGACGGTAATGTTATCATCTACAAAGCTCGACTTGTTGCAAAAGGTTTTCGACAAGTTCAAGGGGTTAACTACGATGAGACCTTCTCACCCGTAGCGATGCTTAAGTCTCTGTCCGAATCATGTTAGCAATTGCCGCATTTTATGATTATGAAATATGGCGGATGGATGTCAAAACTGCATTCCTGAATGGATTTACGGAAGAAGAGTTGTATATGATGCAACCGAAGGTTTTGTCGATCCTAAGGGAGCTAACAAAGTGTGCAAGCTCCAGCGATCCATTTATGGACTGGTCCAAGCCTCTCGGAGTTGGAATAAACGCTTTGATAGTGTGATCAAAGCATATGGTTTTATACAGACTTTTGGAGAAGCCTGTATTTACAAGAAAGTGAGTGGGAGCTCTGTAGCATTTCTGATATTATATGTGAACGGCATATTGTTGATTGGAAATGATATAGAATTTCTGGATAGCATAAAAGGATACTTGAATAAAAAAAATTCAATGAAGGACCTCGGTGAAGCTGCTTCATATTGGGCATCAAGATCTATAGAGATAGATCAAGACGCTTGATTGGACTTTCACAAAGCACATACCTTGATAAACTTTTGAAAAAGTTCAAAATGGATCAGGCAAAGAAAGGATTCTTGCTCAGACATAAGGTGTGAAGTTGAGTCAGACTCAATGCCCTACCACTGCAGAAGATAGAGAGAAAATGAAAGGAGTTCCCTATGCCTCAGCCATAGGATCTATCATGTATGCAATGTTGTGTACCAGACCTGATGTGTGCCTTGCTATTAGTTTAGCGAGGAGGTACCAAAGTAATCCAGAGTGGATCATCGGACAGCGGTCAAGAACATCCTGAAATACCTGAAAAGGACTAAGGATATGTTTCTCGTTTATGGAGGTGACAAAGAGCTTGTAGTAAATGGTTACGTCGATGCAAGCTTTGACACTGATCCGGATGATTCTAGATCACAAACCGGATACGTGTTTATATTAAACGGTGGAGCTGTCAGTTGGTACAGTTCTAAACAAAGCGTCGTAGCGGGATCTACATGCGAAGCGGAGTACATAGCTACTTCGAAAGCAGCAAATGAAGGAGTCTGGATGAAGGAGTTCATTTCCGATCTAGGTGTCATACCTAGTGCATCGGGACCAACGAAGATCTTCTGTGACAATACTAGTGCAATTGCCTTGGCAAAGGAATCCAGATTTCACAAGAGGACCAAGCACATCAAGAGACACTTCAATTCCATCCGGGACCAAGTCCAGGTGGGAGACATAGAAATTTGCAAGATACATACGGATCTGAATGTTGCGGACCGTTGACTAAGCCTCTTCCACGAGCAAAACATGATCAGCACCAAGACTCCATGGGTGTTAGAATCATTCTTGTGTAATCTAGATTATTGACTCTAGTGCAAGTGGGAGATCAAGGAAATATGCCCTAGAGGCAATAATAAAGTTATTATTTATTTCCTCATATCATGATAAATGTTTATTATTCATGCTAGAATTGTATTACCCGGAAACATGATACATGTGTGAATACATAGACAAACATAGTGTCACTAGTATGCCTCTACTGGACTAGCTCGTTAATCAAAGATGGTTATGTTTCCTAACCATAGACATGTGTTTTCATTTGATTAATGGGATCACATCATTAGGAGAATGATGTGATTGACTTGACCCATTCTGTTAGCCTAGCACTTGATCGTTTAGTATGTTGCTATTGCTTTCTTCATGACTTATACAAAGTTCCTACAACTATGAGATTATGCAACTCCCGTTTACGGAGGAACACTTTGTGTGCTACCAAACGTCCACAACGAATCGGGTGATTATAAAGGAGCTCTACAGGTGTCTCCGAAGGTACATGTTGGGTTGGCGTATTTCGAGATTAGGTTTTGTCACTTCGATTGTCGGAGAGGTATCTCTAGGCCCTCTCGGTAATGCACATCACTATAAGCCTTGCAAGCAATGTAGCTAATGAGTTAGTTACGGAATGATGCATTACGTAACGAGTAAAGAGACTTGCCGGTAACGAGATTGAACTAGGTATTGGTTACCGACGATCGAATCTCGGGCAAGTAACATACCGTTGACAAAGGGAACAACGTATGTTGTTATGCGGTTTGACAGATAAAGATCTTCGTAGAATATGTAGGAGCCAATATGAGCATCCAGGTTCCGCTATTGGTTATTGACCGGAAACAGTTCTAGGTCCTGTCTACATAGTTCTCGAACCCGTAGGGTCCGCACGCTTAACGTTATGATGATAGTTTTATTATGAGTTTAAAAGTTTTGATGTACCGAAGGTTGTTCGGAGTCTCGGATGTGATCACGGACATGACGAGGAGTCTCTAAATGGTCGAGACATAAAGATTGATATATTGGACGGATATATTTGGACACCGGAAAGGTTCCGAATGAGATTGGGACTATACCGAGTTCGGAGGTTACCGAACCCCCGGTAAGTATATGGGCCTTTTTGGGCCTTAGTGGAAAGGTGGGAGATGGAGCAAAGGAGGCGCCCCAAGCCCAATCCGACTGGGAAGGGGCCGGGCCCCCCTTTCCTTCTTCCCTCCCCTCTCTTCCTTCCCTCTCCTACTCCTAATAGGAAAGGGGGGCCAAACCTACTTGGAGTAGGATTGCCCTCCCTAGGGCGCGCCTCTCCTTGCCCGGCCCCCTCCTCCTCTCCCCCTTTATATACGGAGGGGGGGCACCTCTAGACACACAAGTTGATCTTCGTGATCGTTCCTTAGCCGTGTGCGGTGCCCCCCTCCACCATATTCCACCTCGGTCATATCGTAGCGGTGCTTAGGCGAAGCCTGCGCCGGTAGAACATCATCATCGCTGCCACCACGCCGTCTTGACGGAACTCATCCCCGACACCCTGCTGGATCGGAGTCCAGGGATCGTCATCGAGCTGAACGTGTGCTGAACTCGGAGGTGTCGTACGTTCGGTGCTTGGATCGATCGGATCATGAAGACGTACGACTACATCAACCGCGTTGTCATAACGCTTCCGCTTACGGTCTACGAGGGTATGTGGACAATACTCTCTCCTCTCGTTGCTATGCATCATCATGATCTTGCGTGTGCGTAGGAATTTTTTTGAAATTACTACGTTTCCCAACAGTATTCCCGCTTAGTACAAGTAAAGGCTAGAAAAAGACTGGGAAGCGACCAACTAGAGAGCGACAACAGTCATGAACATGCATTAAAATTAATAAACATTGAGTGCAAGCATGAGTAGGATATAATCCACCATGAACATAAATATCGTGAAGGCTATGTTGATTTGTTTCAACTACATGTGTGAACATGTGCCAAGTCCAGTCACTTGAATCATTCGAAGGAGGATACCACCCTATCATACCACATCACAACCATTTTAATAGCATGTCGGCACGCAAGGTAAAACCATTATAAACTCCTAGTAAATTAAGCATGACATAAGCAACTTTAATGTCTAATTGTCATTGAAAACATGTTTATTCATAATAGGCTGAATCAGGAATGATGAACTAATCATATTTACAAAAACAAGAGAGGTCGAGTTCATACCAGCTTCTCTCATCTCAATCAGTCCATCATATATCATCATAATTGCCTTTCACTTGCACGACCGAACGATGTGAATAATAATAATAGTGCACGTGCATTGGATAAGATGGAATCTGCAGGCATTCAATAAACAGGAGAAGACAAGGCAATATGGGCTCTTTGTTAAATCAACAATAATGCATATAAGAGCCACTTCAACATTTTCATTATGGTCTTCCCCTTTCAACCCCCAAAGAAAAGAAAAGGAATAAAACTATTTACACGGGAAAGCTCCCAACAAGAAAAAGAAGAACAAGAAATCTTTTTGGGTTTTCTATTAATTACTACTACAGCATGAAGAGTAAACTAGCTAAAAGCTACAACAATTTTTTTTGGTTTTTCTTAAGGTTTTTCAAACACACAAGAAGAAAGCATAAAAAGGAAAATAAACTAACATGAATATTACAATGAAAAAGTATGAGCACCGACAACTAGCAATGAGTGTGTGAATATGAATGTAACGTCGGTGAGAGATGCGTACTCCCCCAAGCTTAGGCTTTTGGCCTAAGTTGGTCTATTGCCACAGCTGGCCTGGTGGATATCCAAAGTTATAGTTGGGGTCGTACTGAGATGTTGTGGCTATTGCATCATGGGCTGCAGCTTGGGGGCGAGCTGTCTCAGTCCTCCTCTCGTACTCATTCGCCTCCTCCCTGGTTATAACATGTCTCCCTTTTGACTGAAAGTCAAAGAAAGTAGGAGCAGGGAGAGCGACGTGATAGGTGCGTCGTCTCTCAAAGATTAGTCGGTACTGGAGGAACTGATCGTTCCTCTCAACAAACTGATGATGAACCATAGCCTCATAATCTAAATAGACAGGAGGCAACTCAATATCATACTCATGTATGGGTATATCAAGAAAATTAGCTAGACGGGTTGCATAAATTCCACCAAAGAAATCTCCATCAATTCTATTATTATGCAACCTACGTGCAACAATGGCTCCCAAATTATAATGCTTATCTCCTAATACAAAGACTCACGAGAACAGGAGGTCGTGGACACACATGTGACATGCTTCATCCTTACCATTTATGCACCTACCTATGAAGAGAGCAAAATAATGTATAGCAGGAAAATGAATGCTCCCTGTGGTAGCTTGTGTTATATCTCTAGACTCCCCACGCTTATACTAGCAAGAAAATCTCTAAACTCAGATTTGCGAGGCTCACTAGGGCTACCCCATTGTGGAAGTTTGCACGCAGTATTAAAATCCTCTAAGTCCATAGTATAAGAATTTTCATAAAGATCAAACAAGACAGTTTGAGAATTGCGTGATGGTGAAAATTCAAACCTTCTCACAAAGGAATCAGTGAGATAGTGGTACTGACGGCACTTATCTGCCTCGAAGCGCTCAAGATCAGCGTTACACACGTATGCGTCAAATTCCTCCTTGATTAATGCTCGAACCAAAAAGTCCTCTGACGGCCATTCACAAATCCGCACTTGAGCTTCCCTTGGTGGTTCATCGTCTGCATCGCGTATTGCGAGCCTGGGTCCTTGCTTCCTTGAAGGACCACCTTGGTACATTTTCCTAAACATATTTCTTCCTCTCTGAAAATTTTAGTAACTCAAAATAAAAGTGAACCAAACTCAACCAAATTGATAGCAACTACTCCCACAAGCGCCTAGAGACTATATCATGCATTAGAACTACTTGGGACCATATAAATTTGACATGCAAGCTCAAGAACAGGGTCACCTAGGCAGCAAAATTTGCAACGAATAAAGCACTAGAACAAAAACTAATTAGACCATTGGAGGAGTCACATACCGAAGAAGAATCCCCCAAAGCAGTTTTGTGAGTGGAGCTTTGAGCTAGGAGATTTAAAATCGCAGCAAAATGAGCTAGAACTCGTGCTTGAGCTGGTTGGTGATTTTTTTGGGAGGAAGAAGGAGTGTGTGGTGGCTGGAATGAGTGGAGAGGAGCCACCATGGGCCCACAAGGCAGGGGGCGCGCCCAGGGGAGGTGGGCGCGCCCTGAACCCTCGTGGCCAGGTGCTTGCTCCCCCTGCTATGTTCTCAGTGCCAGAAATTCTCAAATATTCTAGAAAAAATCATATTTCATTTTCGGGGCATTTGGAGAACTTTTCTTTTCGGGGTATTTTTTATTGCACGGATAATTCAGAAAACAGACAGAAAATACTATTTTTGCTTTATTTAATTTAAACAACAGAAAGTAAAAGAAGGGTACAGAAGGTTGTGCCTTCTAACTTCATACATCTCATGCTCATTAGAAGGAATCCACTAACAAGGTTGATCAGGTCTTGTTAACAAACTCGAATAACATGAAACCGAGAAATTTGAATAACATTATGTTACCTCAACAGGATATGCACATCCCCAACAATAAGAATATCATATTTCTTCTTGACAGTAGGAAGAGGAAATTCAAAACCTCCAATAATAATCGATGGAATTTTTCCAATAGAATTGATACTGTGGACTTGAGGTTGTTTCCTCGGAAAGTGTACCATATGGTCATTGCCGTTAACATGAAAAGTGACATTGCCCTTGTTGCAATCAATAACAGCCCCTGCAGTATTCAAAAAGGGCCTTCCAAGAATAATAGACATACTATCGTCCTCAGGAATATCAAGAATAATAAAGTCCGTTAAAATAGTAACGTTTGCAACCACAACAGGCACATCCTCACAAATACCGACAGGTATAGTAGTTGATTTATCCACCATTTGCAAAGATATTTCAGTAGGTGTCAACTTATTCAAATCAAGTCTACGATATAGAGAGAGAGGCATAACACTAACGCCAGCTCCAAGATCGCATAAAGCAGTTTTAACATAGTTTATTTTAATGGAACATGGTATAGTTGGTACTCCTGGATCTCCTAGTTTCTTAGGTATTCCACCTTTAAAAGTATGATTAGCAAGCATGGTGGAAATTTCAACTTCCGGTATCTTTCTCTTATTCGTAACAATATCCTTCATATACTTAGCATAAGGATTCATTTTAATCATATCATTAAAACGCATACGCAAAAAGATAGGTCTAATCATTTCAGCAAAGCGCTCAAAATCCTCATCATCCTTTTTCTTGCATGGTTTGGGAGGAAAAGGCATGGGTTTCTGAACCCATGGTTCTCTTTCTTTACCATGCTTCCTAGCAAGTCTCTCTTATCATAACATTGACTCTTTGATTGTGGGTTATCAAGATCAACAGCAGGTTCAATTTCTACATCATTATCATTACTAGGTTGAGCATCAACATGAACATCGTCATTAATTTTATCACTAGGTTCATGCTCATTACCAGATTGTGTTTCAGCATCAGAGATAGAAATATCATTGGGATTCTCAGGTGTGTCAACAACAGGTTCAGTAGAAGCATGCAAAGTCCTATCATATTTATTTTTCTTCTTTTTATAAGGACTAGGTGCATCAACATTAGTTCTCTGAGAATCTTGCTCAATTCTCTTAGGGTGACCTTCAGGATACAAAGGTTCTTGAGTCATTTTACCCCCTCTAGTCATAACTCTAACAGCATTATCATTCTTCTTATTATTTAATTCATGGAGCAAACCATTATGAGCTTTAAGTACTTGTTCTACTTGAGTGGTGATCATAGAAGCATGTTTACTAATGAGTTTATGTTCACCTTTAACTCTAGACATATAACTACTCAAGTGTTCAATCATATAAGCATTGCGTTTTAATTGTCTACCAAAATAAGCATTAAAATCTTCTTGCTTAACCATAAAGTTATCAAATTCATCCAAACATTGGCTAGCAAACTTAGTAGGCGGGATTTCAGCTTTATCATATCTATAGAGAGAATTTACCTTTACTACATGTGTCGAGTTATCAAGACCGTGTACTTCTTCAATAGGTGATGAATTAAGACCATGTATTTCTTCAACAGGAGGTAAATTCTTAACATCTTCAGCTTTAATACCTTTTTCTTTCATAGATTTCTTTGCCTCTTGCATATCTTCAGGACTGAGAAATAAAATACCCCTTTTCTTCGGAGTTGGATCACGAGTTGGTTCAGAAAGTATCCAATTGTTTTCATTGGTCAACATATTATTCAATAGAATTTCAGCTTGATCAACAGTTCTTTCCCTGAAAACACGACCAGCACAACTATCCAGGTGGTCTCTGGAAGCATCAGTCAGTCCATTATAAAAGATATCAAGTATTTCATTTTTCTTGAGAGGATGATCAGGCAAAGCATTAAGTAATTGGAGAAGCCTCCCCCAAGCTTGTGGGAGACTCTCTTCTTCAATTTGCACAAAATTATATATTTCTCTTAAAGCAGCTTGTTTCTTATGAGCAGGGAAATATTTAGCAGAGAAGTAATAAATCATATCCTGGGGGCTACGCACACAACCAGGATCAAGAGAATTAAACCATATCTTAGCATCACCCTTAAATGAGAACAAAAATAATTTAAGGATATAATATTAGCGCGTTTTCTCATAATTAGTGAATAGGGTAGCTATATCATTTAATTTAGTAAGATGTCCCACAACAGTCTCCAGATTCATAGCCATAGAAAGGATCAGATTCAACCAGAGTAATTATCTCAGGATCAAAAGAGAAATTATAATCCTTATCAGTAACAAAGATAGTTGAAGTAGCATAAGCAGGGTCATATTTATTCTAGCATTCAGAGATTTTTCATTCAGCTTAGCTAATAATTTCTTAAGATCACTTCTATCATTGCAAGCAAGAAAGTCTCTAGCAGTTTCTTCATCCATAACATAACCCTCGTGCTGTGAGGCAATTCATATCTAGGGGAGAATCTTCATCATCACTTTCATCAATATTATCGGTTTCAATAATTTCATTCTCTCTAGCCCTAGCAAGTTGTTCATCAAGAAATTCACCAAGTGGCACAAGAGTATCAAGCATAGAAGTAGTTTCATCATGAGTATCATGCATAGCGTAGTGGCATCATCAATAACATGCGACATATCAGAATTAATAGCAGAAGCGGGTTTAGGTGTCGCAAGCTTACTCAAAACAGAAGGTGAATCAAGTGCAGAGCTAGATGGCAGTTCCTTACCTCCCCTCGTAGTTGAGGGAAAAATCATAGTTCTTTCGTCTTTCAAGTTCCTCATAGTGACCAACAGATACAAATCCCAACTGACTCAAAGAATAGAGCTATGCTCCCCGGCAACGGCGCCAGAACATAGTCTTGATAACCCACAAGTATAGGGGATCGCAACAGTTTTCGAGGGTAGAGTATTCAACCCAAATTTATTGATTCGACACAAGGGGAGCCAAAGAATATTCTCAAGTATTAGCAGTTGAGTTGTCAATTCAACCACACCTGGATAACTTAATATGTGCAGCAAAGTATTTAGTAGCAAAGTAGTATGGAAGTGACGGTAACAGTGGCAAAAGTAACAGTAGTAGTTTTGTAGTAATTGTAACAGTGGCAACGGTAAAGTAACTAAGCGAAGAACAATATGTGAAAAGCTCGTAGGCATTGGATCGGTGATGGAGAATTATGCCGGATGCGATTAGTCATGCAACAATTATAACACAGGGTGACACAGAACTAGCTCCAATTTAGCAATGTAATGTAGGCATGTATTCCGAATATAGTCATATGTGCGTATGGAAAAGAACTTGCATGACATCTTTTGTCCTACCCTCCCGTGGCAACGGGGTCCTATTGGAAACTAAAGGATATTAAGGCCTCCTTTTAATAGAGTACCGGACCAAAGCATTAACACATGATGAATACATGAACTCCTCAAAACTACGGTCATCACCGGGAGTGGTCCCGGTTATTGTCACTTCGGGGTTGTCGGATCATAACACATAGTAGGTGACTAATGACTTGCAAGATAGGATCAAGGACTCACATATATTCATGAAAACATAATAGGTTCAGATCTGAAATCATGGCACTCGGCCCTAGTGACAAGCATTAAGCATAACAAAGTCATAGCAACATCAATCTCAGAACATAGTGGATACTAGGGATCAAACCCTAACAAAACTAACTCGATTACATGATAAATCTCATCCAACCCATCTCCATCCAGCAAGCCTACGATGGAATTACTCACCCATGGCGGTGAGCATCATGAAATTGGTGATGGAGGATGGTTGATGATGACGATGGCGACGGATTCCCCTCTCCGGAGCCCCGAACGGACTCCAGATCAGCCTTCCCGAGAGAGATTAGGGCTTGGCGGCGGCTCCGTATCATAAAACGCGATGAATCATCCTCTCTGATTTTTCTCTCCTCGAACACGAAAATATAGAGTTGGAGTTGAGGTCGGTGGAGCTCCAGGGGGCCCACGAGGCAGGGGGCGCGCCCAGGGGGGTAGGCGCACCCCCCACCCTCGTGGACAGGGTGTGGGCCCCCTGGCCTTGATTCTTTCTCCAGTATTTTTTATTATTTCCAAAAATAATCTCCGTTGATTTTCAGGTCATTCCGAGAACTTTTATTTCTGCACAAAAATAACATCATGGCAATTCTCTTTGAAAAACAAATCGATCGGGTTAGTTCCATTCAAATCATGCAAGTTAGAGTCCAAAACAAGGGCAAAAGTGTTTGGAAAAGTGGATACACCGGAGACGTATCATAGACTCATCCATCTTCCTCCAATGGTGATTAAACCAAAGCAATGGAGACCAATGCTCTGATACCAATTGAAAGGATCGAGAAGAGGTGTCTAGAGGGGGGTGATTAGACCCTCAACAAAGAAAATTAGCAGTTTTTGAATCTTCAAGTTGAGGTGGAGTTTTAGCACAATTTTTAGCATTCACAATACATTTCAAGCAAGAATGGCAAGAGTATATGAGCAGCGGAAAGTAAAGCATGCAAGTTGCAAGAAAGTAAAGGGATGTGATGTCTACTATGCAACCTTCTTCTTGTAGACGTTGTTGGGCCTCCAAGTGCAGAGGTTTGTAGGACAGTAGCAAGTTTCCCTCAAGTGGATGACCTAAGGTTTATCAATCCATGGGAGGCGTAGGATGAAGATGGTCTCTCTCAAGCAACCCTGCAACCAAATAAAAAAGAGTCTCTTGTGTCCCCAACACACCCAATACAATGGTAAATTGTATAGGTGCACTAGTTCGGCGAAGAGATGGTGATACAAGTGCAATATGGATGGTAGATATAGGTTTTGTAATCCGAAAATATAAAAACAGCAAGGTAACTAATAATAAAAGTGAGCGTAAATGGTATTGCAATGCATTGAAACAAGGCCTAGGGTTCATACTTTCACTAGTGCAAGTTCTCTCAACAATAATAACATAATTGGATCATATAACTATCCCTCAACATGCAACAAAGAGTCACTTCAAAGTCACTAATAGCGGAGAACAAATGAAGAGATTATGGTAGGGTACGAAACCACCTCAAAGTTATTCTTTCCAATCAATCTGTTGGGAAATTCCTATAAGTGTCACAAACAGCCCTAGAGTTCGTACTAGAATAACACCTTAAGACACAAATCAACCAAAACCCTAATGTCACCTAGATACTCCAATGTCACCTCAAGTATCCGTGGGTATGATTATACGATATGCATCACACAATCTCAGATTCATCTATTCAACCAACACATAGAACCCCAAAGAGTGCCCCAAAGTTTCTACCGGAGAGTCAAGACGAAAACGTGTGCCAACCCCTATGCATAGGTTCATGGGCGGAACCCGCAAGTTGATCACAAAAACATACATCAAGTGAATCACGTGATATCCCATTGTCACCACAGATACGCACGGCAAGACATACATCAAGTGTTCTCAAGTCATTAAAGACTCAATCCGATAAGATAACTTCAAAGGGAAAACTCAATCCATTACAAGAGAGTAAAGGGGGAGAAGAAACATAAGATCCAACTATAATAGCAAAGCTCGCGATACATCAAGATTGTGCCAAATCAAGAACACGAGAGACAGAGATCAAACACATAGCTACTGGTACATACCGTCAGCCCCGAGGGTGAACTACTCCCTCCTCGTCATGGAGAGCGTCGGGATGATGAAGATGGCCACCGGTGAGGGTTCCCCCCTCTGGCAGGGTGCCGGAACAGGGTCCCGATTGGTTTTTGGTGGCCACAGAGGCTTCCGGCGGCGGAACTCCCGATCTATTCTGTTTTCCAATCGTTTTAGGGTATATGGATATATATATAGGTGGAAGAAATACGTCAGGGAGCCACGAGGGGCCCACGAGGGTGGAGGGCGCGCCTAGGGGGGTGGGCGCGCCCCCCTGCCTCGTGCCTCCCTTGTTTCTTTCCTGACGTGCACTCCAAGTCTATCGGGTTGCTTTCTTTCCAAAAATAACTTCTCCAGAAGGTTTCATTCCGTTTCGACTCCGTCTGATATTCCTTTTCTTTGAAACACTGAAACAAGGGAAAAAACAGGAACTATCACTGGGCTCTGGGTCAATAGGTTAGTCCCAAAAATCATATAAAAGTGTTTAATAAATCCCATAAACATCCAAGATGGATAATATAATAGCATGAATACTTCATAAATTATAGATACGTTGGAGACGTATTAGGATGGGATTGGAATGTGCAAACACAATTGGAGACACGGAGATTTTTTGCATGGTTCCGATAGGTGGTGCTATCGTACATCCATGTTGGTGGAGACTTCAGCCCACGAAGGGTAACGGTTGCGCGAGTCCACGGAGGGCTCCACCCATGAAGGGTCCACGAAGAAGCAACCTTGTCTATCCCACAATGGCCATCGCCCACGAAGGACTTGCTTCAGTTGGGTAGATCTTCACGAAGTAGGCGATATCCTTGCCCTTACAAACTCCATGGTTCAACTCCACAATCTTGACGAAGGCTCCCAAGTGACACCTAACCAATCTAGGAGACACCACTCTTCAAAAGGTAATAGATGGTGTGTTGATGATGAACTCCTTGATCTTGTGCTTCAAATGATAGTCTCCGCGGCACTCAACTCTCTCAAACACAAATTTGGCTATGGTGGAAAGATGATTTGAGTGGAAAGCAACTTGGGGAAGGCTAGAGACCAAGATTCTTGTGGTTGGATTGGAATGTCTTGGTCTCAACACATGAGTAGGTGGTTCTCCCTCAGAAAATGAATACTAGAAGTGTAGGCGCGTTCTGATGGCTCTCTCACTGATGGAGAGAAGGGTGGAGGGGTATATATAGCCTCCACACAAAACCTAACTGTTACACATAATTGAGCCAACTCGGTTAGACCGAATCTATGAACTCAGTGAGACCGATTCAGTTCAAAATGTGAACGTTAGGCTTTTCGGTGGGACCGACATGATCAACTCGGTGGGACCGATGTGCTAGGGTTAGGGTAAAACCTCATCTCGGTTTGACCGATTACATAAACTCGGTGAGACCGATTTTAGTAATAAGCAAACAGAGAGTTGGTCAAGCAAACTTGGTGGGGCCGACTGCATATTTCTTTCAGACCAAAATAGTTGCAACGGGCAACAAAGAGTTTGCAAGCCCATCTCGGTGAGACCGAGATCCCATTGGTGAGACTGAAATGATTAGGGTTTCTAGCTATGGCTATGTCAAGTGAACTCGGTGGCGTCGGATGAATAAAATCGGTGGGGCCGAGTTTGACTTTAGGTTTAGGACATATTTGGATTTGAGAAAGTGGTTGAGGGCTTTGGAGAATATCACTAAGCACTTTGAGCAAGTAGACCATTAAGCAACACCTCATCCCCTTTTAATAGTATTGGCTTTTCCTATGGACTCAATGTGATCTTGGACACTGAAATAGAAATGAAGAGTCTTGAGCTTTTGCCAATCTGCTATCTTTAGCATCTTGAAGGGGTTCCACATCCTCTTGTCCATGCCACGCCTTTGCTGAACTTTGTGAAATATACTAGACGAAAATATTGGTCTATGTTGACATTAATTACCAAAATCACCCAGGGAGCACTTGTGCTTTCACACACCCACTTAGTAGCATTAGGAGAGCTTTCATACACTTATCACTCTAGTGCATCCGTTGCACGGTAATCCCTACTCCTCGCATCAATATCGATTGTAGGCCTCCCCACTACCTAACAATTAGTCGCGTTGATGCGAGACTTTCTCCACTTTTTTCTTCTTATAAACCTCCATCGTCATTCTATTTTCCATCCAAAGTGTCAAGACCGTAGCTCACGCTCAAGTAGTTTGTGGGAGTTGAATAGCCGAAGCGAGAAAAGCGTGTTTTTATTGCTTGGTTGAGCACTGGCATAGTCCATAATTTCATGTATTTTATGCTAGGAAGACTGAGCGTGCTATGCTATTATTGATTGAGTATGAAATCACTTTCTTTAGCATTTTTATTCTGGAAAGATAACGAATTTTTATTTGCATGCTCATGTATTATTATTTTAATGTAAAATTGTTAGACTATTGCCATGAATCAATTTTATCCTAAGTTCATACCACGATTAATTATTTGATCAAGATTCTGCTAGGTAGCATGTCACATAAGAAATTATCTTTGTTTTTTATTTACCTATTCGAGGACGAGCAGGAATTAATCTCGGGAATGCTTATATGTCTGTGACGTATCCATTATTTTGATTGTTTCATGCTATTATCATACCACTTCATATTTTTTTTGGCAATAATTTATATTATTTCTATTTGGACTAACCTATTAACCCAGTGCCAAAGGCCAGTTCCGGTTTTCTATTGTTTTGAGTTTTTAGGCGAAAAAATCATGGAGCCATAATAACCTAAAAAATTATGGATTTTTTCTGGAATATATCTGAATTTTTGGAGAAATATTCAATGCAAGAAGAGGCCCTTGGGATCCACATGGGAAAGCCCCATGGCCAGGGGGTACCCGCGCCAGTAGCCCATGTGGAGAGACCATGAAGCTTCTGGAGATCTCCTTCGGGCGGAAGGGAGCTAATTTATTGGAAAATATCACATTAAAAATTTATCACGATTGGAGTTACGGAAGTCCAGCTATAAAAGAAATGGTGTTCGGCTGGAAAACATGACCGGAACAGAGAAGAAACCCTGGAGAAAAATAGGACAAGAGATCCAATCTTGGATGGGCTCCCGCCCTCCGGGTTCCATGGAGGCCCAGGACCAGAGGGGAACCCTTCTCCCATCTAGGGGGGAGGCCAAGCAAGAATAAGAAGGAGGGGGCCTCTCTCTCTCTCTCTCTCGATGGTGCTAGAGTGCTGTCGGGGAACCATCGTCACTGCAACCATCTCCATCACCATCCTCCCTCTATAATCAACGGTCTACTCTAACGCAACCCGCTGTAATCCCCTAGTTGAACACGGCGTTTGATCTTATATATTATTATCCAATGATGTGTTGCACCCCTATTATGTTTGAGTAGTTTCTTTTTGTCCTATGGCCTAATTATGGTATGGTGTGGTTGACATGAGTTGTATGTTATTATGGTATTGTCCTATGGTGCCTGCCGTCTTGCACAAGCGTGTGGGGTTCCCTCTGTAGGGTATTGCAATATATTAATGATTTGCTTATAGTGGGTTGCGGGAGTTACTGAAGCCTAAACCCGAGTACGTGAGTTATTGCATATGGGATTAAAGGAGACTTTTAACTTAATGCTATGATTTGATTTTACCTTATTGAACCTTTAGTAGTTCCGAATGCTTGCTAGAGTTCCAATCATAAGAACCTATGATCCAAGTAGGGAGACTATGTTATATTAGATCTCTCCCTCATAAGTATGATGAGTATCACTATCGTGTCATATTCAACTTCCTAGGGACAATTTCGCACATCCTATCACCACTTTCCCACACTCGCTATATTTACTTTATTGTTTTTTATTTGAAACACCACCTTTATTATCTTGCAAACCTATTCCACTAGTCCTACAAAATAGTTTTATTTCTTGTTCTAGGCAAAGTGAACATTATTGTGCGTGGAGTTGTATCGGTGGTCGCTAGAACTTGAGAGAATATTAATTCTACCTTCAGCTCCTAGTTGGGTTCGACACTCATGTTTATCAAAAAGGCTACAACTGACACCCCCCATACTTGTGGGCTATCAGGCTTCGCCACCCGCAGTGTACGATTTGCCGCCGGATTCGACGGATGCGCTTGTACTACGCGATGGTTCGTCCGGCATGGGTTGCGTAAGCTAGGGCAGGAGCTCATGACTAAGCCAATGGGAGCGGTGGGGAGCTTGTCCACGGCGGCGGAGTCCCAATATCTCGTCGCCCTCGTCGGACATGAGCTCGCATGTGGGGCTCGTCCCAATTCTCCAAGCTCTGATGGGTCCATTCATGGCCACATGGCTACGAGAGAGAAAGTGAGGAGTAGAAAGAAAGAGGGAGATCTAGCTAGCTAGTGAAGGGTATAGAGAGAAACAAGAAAAACCTAAGGGTGAAGGGGATATTGGGAGAAGTGAAAAGAGGGAGGAGGAAGAAAAGTTGTGAGAGGGGCTAGCTAGAGAGAAGTGAAAGAAGAGGGGAGAAGAGAAAGGGGAGAAATAAGTGAAGTGAAAGGAGGAGGAAAAGAGGCCGTGAACTCAGCTATTGGGGCACCATACCAATGGCGTGTTATACATGTCACACGCCATTAGTATATAGTTCATAGGTGGCGTGCAGAAAAGTCACACGCCGCCAGTATCTAGCTCATCAGGCACAATTTACTGGTACGTGTGCCAGTTAGTTGCCAGACCAACAACTATAACACTACCTGTGACATGCCACATAATTGTCGCGCCACTAATTTATGCCTGATCAGAACACTGGGTCCCACAAATTGGTGTCGTGTAAAAACTAAAAGTACAAACACGCCATCAATAATAGGTTATTGGTTGCATATGAAATACACAACACTGGTATTGCTTAAAAAAATATACAAAGCTGGTATTTCAAAAAAATACCAATTGTGTGGGTTAAAGTTGATGCACCACTAACAAATTTTTCGTCTGTGCATTTTTGCACCAGTGATATCTCCTATTCTCCTTAGCGACTTAGTAGTTACAATCCTCATTACATATCCACACTCCATCGAAATAGGAAAATTACAACTTGCACGACTTAGGTCAATGATATGCTATTCCACAATGTCTTTTTTCTTTGGAATAATGCGATCTTGGTCCTTGCACTAACTTGGTTGTCGTTTCTCCTTTTTGTTCCCAAAGTTAAATGAGATAAAATGTATTTATCCTTTTTTGGTTGGGGGTGTTTTTTATTGCCTTGTCAAGAAGCATCAAGCAGATACAAAATACAAAGAGTACGCACACTGTCAACATCAATGCACCCACAAATTAATACGCCGACAAATAGCAAAGTCATACAAGACCGAAGCGATGCCAAGCGGAAAGAAAAACAACGAAAAAGAAAAATGGACCCCATCGAAGCAATTAGCAAAACAGCTGAAACAACCACCACCACTAGCAACACCGGTACCGTGAAAATAGGTCTCCAAGATCCATGCCTCCAGGAAGGAAACAATGCACAAGCGTCGTCGTCGCTCCATCAGCCACCAAGGTCGGATCATGGGTTTTCACCTCGCAGATGCTCTGAGCGACCTCCAAATAATGCCTTCGGCGGGAAACAGATAGAGACCCGCCATTGTCTGGTACAATCAATGAAGGTCAAACCTGGGGCTTTTACCCCGGAAATCGAGACTCGGTGCCCAAAAGAACACCACCAAAAATGAAGTCACCTAGTGTTGCTGCCCCCACTTGACAAGAACAATGTTGCAATACACCGATTGTCCGACTCACGGTCGTGACGCGCACAATTTTGACATACCCAATGGTGTCGATGTGTTGTGTGGTTGAAGGTTCCCATGAACCACGCCAAGGCCCGCTGCCCTTGGCGGTGATGGCGCCGCACCCGAGGCTCCGACAGCGCTATGGATCGGGAAGGTGAGGGGGCAGCGGTCATGACGGCCACCACGTGTGGCATCTCGGAGGGGTGTGATTTAAGGCTGGGGCTGGAGGTGGGAAAGGAGATGCAAGGGAAGAGAAAAAGGATGCCCTGTCACCGTCGTCTGCCGCAGGACGGCCTTCACCTGCGGTGCCAAGGGGGTGGACTACAGTGGCGAGATCTTTGGTGTGATGTGGCGGCGCCTCCGGAGTCTCGTGCGGACAACCAGGGAGACAGACGTATGAAGCCAATATTTTTTTATCCTGCATTTGGACATTAAGGAACGGATGAGCAGTTTCATAACATGATGCCGGAAAGAAAGCCATAAGAGCAATTACCTGGATTTTTGCGCATGTCTTTGTATTTGTATTTGATTATAGATCTGTTGTGACTAGGCTTGAAAAATATAGATGTTATTCAACTTTTAGGAAGATAGGAGCAAAATAATTGGAGGGCTATGCAGACACGAAAGAAAGGAGCGGCGTAGCAGTGACACAACCACTGTGAGAGACAGAAGAAAAAAGAAGGATTTGTTTAACCGGTGGCAGCTTCACACGGAAAAGAGAAACATTTGGCAGAAAAGAGGCGGCTGCTTTTTGGTCACCTGTCAAAGGCCCTTTCCACAGATAAGCATCTCTCTTGTCTTTTCCCCCATCTCTCTCCATCTGTCTATCTCTCTCTTTCCTAGACAAATAATCGAAATTCCTGTGTAGCTAAGACTAAATCTTTGCGGGCCCACATGATCGTTTTTACTGTATCCTTCTGATGTGAGTGCACGAGCGAGTGTCTTGAGGACTCAATTCAGCGAAACTAGATAAAGATAAGCCATGTCAATAGGTGCATTTTGCAGGGCAAACCAAGATTTATGAGAACTCAACACCATCATCTGAAGCCTGAAGGACAATCAATATTTGTTTCTCACAAGCTGATGAGAGCCCGTATGGACGGAGAAGAGCACGTGAGAGAAGTAACTTCGGTGGTCCTTATGCTTGAGATGATGATGGCGTTAACATGGCCGCTGGTTCGAAATGTTTTTCTGAAAGAGTTCAAAACATCAAAGAATTTCATGGCCACACATCATCAAGCGGCCAAATGCAGCACGAATGGGCAGAAACGTTGAACCTCTTAAAAAGCGAGACGGGTGGTAGATGATATGATCTTCTTCTCAACTTGTCACGGCATTTTATTTTTATTTTTTAAAAGATCTGGTGCTCATCTTTTCTTTTCTTTTTAGATAGAGGGAGGTTCAGTTCTTGTCTTTACTACCGCCTGTCCGCTGCTGCTGCGACTGCTTTCTAGTCTCTGTCATGATTTTATATCAGGCGCGCCTCAAAAGCATTGGATTTTGACGCGTTCTTGCGTATACGCTTCGCAAGGTGTGAACCATTAATTATTTACCCTTAGTCTTTCTCTTTTTCTTTTGAGCGGTAATTCTTTATCCTTATAGGCAAGAAGAATGACAAACCATGGTCCGTATAACTATCCTTCCATTTCTTGCAAAATTAAAGTTTGTATAAATTGATTCACTCAACGTTGTAATTCCACTTCTACATATGAGCCACTTTCCATGCACTTGCACAAACAGCAGAGGACAATATCTTCCACAGATCTGAGCACTTCAATCTAATTTCTGTCCTGATTAGATTTATGTTTTGCCGGTGGGGACGAACACGGGTAGCATGGAAATCTAGCGCCTCAAACATCATCCTCATACGTAGCCAGCTTTACCATCGAAAAGAGACACGGATGCTGACACTTGGCCCTACTCGTCCTTTTCACACCACACATCAACCAAATAAGATATGCGTGACACGAAACGAAATAGGCATAGTTTAACTCAAAAATGAAGGAGCAATAGGTGACACCCACTAAACCATTATTAAGGATGACACGGCATGACCATCTACCAACAAGGCATACCAATAGGTCACGTGTCTCGTTTCGGGACCAACTTAACTAAGCTTCTTAATTAGTCTGGATGATGTGTAATTTCGAAGGTAAGCTTGCATAAGTAACCCTGATGATACCGTGTTCGGTGAGTGACATGATCGATCCTTGTTATGTTCTTTCACATACATTGCATGACTAAGCTTAGCACATGCCCCTTCACTCAGCCAGGTCAGCTGGCAGCTTTTGCATTATTGATACTTACGTGCTCCCTGTTTATTTATTTTTATTATCAGGTAAAACCAAACAATGGGATAGTACCCGCAAATGTAGAATCGACTCAATCTAGGAAAACTTCAACCAAGACCCTAGATCTAAAATTTCTCCCTAAGATGCATCCGAACTCGTCCAATGTAAGCCACCATAACTCTCGTCGGTGATGGACAACAACATGAAATTTAGCCTTCGGAGTATATGCAAAGACCGGCAGAGAACCAAACCTCGTTGAGTCACTCCAGTAGTAGATTGTGTAGCATGGGGATTGACAATCACTCCAAGAAAATCAGCAAGGGCGTCGCGATGATCAAGGCAAGTAGGTGCGCGGGGATCGCCAGACCATTCGACAACCATGTTTACAAATCACAAATGTTTGAAAGAAGGGGTTTGAAGTAGATATCATCGTCGCCAATGATGGCCATAGAGCCAATATTACGGACAATAACAAGAACCAACCCGTTGTTCATGAAGACCAGCATTGACACAAACCTCCCAAACTCCCCATCAACATCTGATCAAGTGCCATTGAGACATTATAGGAGACAAAGACTTTTATTCGAGACACCGTCGAAGTAACATCAGCAATACAATAAAGCTTAACCAAAAAAGTCTTCCTATACACTATTCGAGAGATGAGAACCCTACATCCACCCCATTGCTGCAAAACGGGGGTCGAAGACAGTTTAAGGATGTGGCGCTAGGGTTAAGGGAGTACGTGCAACTAATGCCATTTGTGGGGTATGATCTTTATATTCTCACAAGAAAGGATACTCAAGAAAACTCGTTTTCTTTTAAATAGTTGTGAATCATGTTGTGTTTATGTTCACGAAAGATACATGCATATTGATCTCAATTGTTGATTTGGTTGCATGAAAAAAAAGTTAATTTTGTTGAATTTGCAAGGCATGCCTGAGTTGTGGTCCATGTTGCTCGTGCTCTCACGGCGTGACATGTTAAAATGGTGTGGTTTAATTGAAATATGTGAGTTGTTAATTACCAACATGTTCTGAATTAATGGGAATATTTATCACCACATGTTGTTAAATATATGATTTGATTTATGCTAGGTCAGGAGCACAACCACCCATCTAGACATCTAAGCCTTTTAAAATTAAATTTGGCTTATATTAGACAAATAAAATATCCAACATAAATGGGCAATGAACTAATAGATGCATATGTGCCTAGGCATCACAATTATCGCTGAATTCATTGTTAGAATTAATGGACTAGACCCATAGCAATTTCTGAAATCTCAAAGCCCATGTGTAAAATGGCAAGTGGTGGTTCTAAGTTTAGTCCCATCCCGGAAGTTGAAGAAAAGTTGGACCTCTTTATATAGTGGGTTCTCTCCACCACTCTAAGTGATGTGTGAGAAGAGAAAGGGAAGACCACATCTGGCGCTCGCTTTCTCTCGGGCCGCGTCTTGCGTGCCGTGCGCAGCGTCGTGCGACATCTTGGCGTGAATGATCCGCCGAAATCCGATCCGTCTCCGGTAAGTATATGAATTAGAAACCGAGTCGGTTTGGGATTGTGATCGCGACACAATACCGCCTCTGGTCCTAATATATATACAGCTGCCGGCTGCGGCCAAAAACACCTAGGGTTTTGCCTCATCTCACAACTTGCGTCGCCGTCGTAGTCTACTCCATCCCAAACGCCGGCGTGCATCGGCGCGTGGGAGAGCAGGTCTCCGGAACCATTCATATTTGAGATCATGCACCGGGAGAGGACGAATTAGGTTTTTGGGAAGCGCTGTGCGCGACTGCTCAAATTCGTCATCACAGGTCGTCTTCCGTCCAAGTCGGGCGGTGCTACTCATCGCCGTCAGCAGCAGATCGTCATCAACACCGTCGCACCCATTATAGCTAACCAACAGTACGTCCAACATCATCTGTTCATGTCTGTCTCTGCAGCTATTGTTTCGTGTTTCCTGCTGTTATGCATGTCTTGTTGTTCTTCTAGTTTGCTAGATTGTTGCATGCTAGTATCTATTCTAGTCATGAATTATTTACTGGAATTAATCATGAACTTGCCTAATTTTTCAACAATCAAAAAACCTAATTGTAGGCAATTTCCTGAGTTAACTATGGCTGGATTCCTTGATGCAATCGAGGCCGGATAAGTTTACGGTGTGCACTTTAAGAGGTGGCGGTGAAGACCACGCCTGCTTATCGCTCTGAAAGTTTTCCACGTTAGTGTTGGTGCTCCAGAGGGAATGACTGACGAAGATCAGAGAAAATTCCAGGAAGCCAATACTATGTTTGTGGGATGCATTCTGAGTGTTCTTGCCGACCGTCTGTGTGATGTGTACATGCACATAAATGATGGAAAGACTCTATGGGATGCACTGAATGCAAAATTCGGTGTAACAGATGCAGCGATGAACTGTACATCATGGAGAGTTTTCATGACTACAAGATGGTGAATAACCGTTACGTGGTTGAACAAGCTCATGAGATACAAAGGCATTGTGAAGGAACTTGAACTCCTTAAATGTGTTCTACCCAAAAAATTCGTGGCTGGGTGCATGATTGCAAAGTTGCCTCCTTCATGGAGGAATTTCGCCACAACTCTGAAGCATAAGAGACAGGAGATATCAGTTGAAAATCTGATTGCATCTCTTGATGTTAAAGAAAAAGCTCGGGCTAAAGACACTACTGAAAAAGGAGGTGAGGTTCAGCCTACCGCTAACATGGTGCAGAGGTACCCACAGAACAAGAACAAAGGGAAGAACAAACCTGTTTTCAACAAGCCTACCAAGACTACTACCTTCAAGAAGAAGAAGTTCAACAAGGCTGAGCTAGAGTGCTACGCCTGTGGGATGCCCGGACACTTTTCCAAGGAATGCCCTGAACGCGATGCGAGCGCAGAGGGAAAACGAGCTCCAAGATCGTCAACAAGGTGACCGCTAGCAATCTTGATGGGTATGGTAATTTACCTATTGTGATTTGATATTTCAATCATCTTCGTGGTGGATTGATTCGGGTGCTAACGCTCATGTGTGTCTTGACGTCTCCTGTTTACTTCTTATCAGGTCGCAAGGGATTCTTCCGTCCTAATGGGGAATGGGTCGCATGCTTATGTTCGTGGCATTGGCACGGTGGATCTGAAGTTTACTTCGGGAAAGATCGTGCAACTAAGGAACGTGCAACATGTCCCTACTATGAACAAGAATCTAGTTAGCGGCTCCCTTCTATGTCGAGATGGATTTAAGGTAGTTTTAGAGTCGAATAAAGTAATCGTGTCAAGATTTGGACAATTTATAGGAAAAGGCTATGAGTGTGGAGGCTTGTTCCGCTTTTCACTTTCAGATTTTTGCAATAAGTCAATAAACCAAATTTGTGCTAGTGTTAATGATGATGCAAGTATTTGGCACTCTCGTTTATGTCATATTAATTTTGGTTTAATGTCTCGGCTATCCAAAGATGAGTTTAATTCCGAACTTCACCGTTGCTAAAGGTTCTAAGTGCCATAGTTGTGTGCAATCAAAGCAACCTCGAAAGCCTCATAAGGCTGCCGAGGAGAGAAACTTGGCACCTCTAGAACTCATACATTCAGATCTTTGTGAGATGAATGGTGTGTTGACAAAAGGTGGAAAGAGATATTTCATGACTTTGATTGATGATGCGACTAGATTCTGCTATGTTTATTTGTTGCAAACTAAAGATGAAGCATTAGACTACTTTAAAATCTATAAAGCTGAAGTTGAAAATCAACTAGAGAGAAAGATCAAGCGTCTTAGGTCCGATCGTGGTGGAGAGTATTTTCCCAAAGTTTTTGATGAATTTTGTGAGGAAAATGGTATTATTCATGAGAGGACGCCTCCCTATTCACCCCAATCAAATGGAGTGGCCGAGAGGAAAAACCGCACATTGGTGACTTGGTGAATGCCATGTTAGACACCTTCTTGGTTTATCTAAGGCATGGTGGGGGGAGGCTCTATTGACTTCATGTCATGTCCTGAATAGAGTTCCCAACAATAATAAGGAGAAAACCCCTTATGAGGAGTGGGTTGGGAGAAAACCATCACTTTCTTATTTGCGCACTTGGGGATGTTTGGCAAAGGTCAATATTCCTATTCCTAAGAAACACAAACTTGGACCAAAGACAGTGGATTGTGTCTTTCTAGGGTATGCTCAAGGAGCATTGCTTATAGGTTTTAGTGGTAAAATCTAAAGTACACGATATGCATGTTGATACTATAATGGAATCTCGTGATGCAACATTTTTGATAACATATTTCCTATGAAAGATATGCATAGCATTGCTAGATTTTCTTCTGAGATAATTCCTGAATCTAGTACAACTGATGAATATTTCGAACAATCACATGAGGAAGTCCTTGAGAAGGATAACAATGAAGTTCCTATAAGAAACAAGAGACAAAGGATTGGAAAATCCTTTGGTGATGATTTCATTGTATACCTTGTGGACGACACACCCAAGACGATTGCAGAAGCATATGCATCTTCGGATGTAGATGATTGGAAAGAAGTTGTTCATAATGAGATGGACTCAATTCTTTCTAATGGAACTTGGGACTAACTGATAGACCATATGGTTGTAAACCTGTGGGTTGTAAGTGGGTGTACAAAAAGAAGCTAAAGCCTGATGGTACTATTGATAAGTACAAGGCGCGGCTAGTAGCCAAGGGCTACACTCAGAAATAAGGCGAAGATTACTTTGACACCTATTCACCCGTTGCTAGAATGACCACCATTCGAGTGTTACTTTCCTTGGCTGCCTCTTATGGTCTTATCATTCATCAAATGGATGTAAAGACAGCTTTTCTCAATGGAGAGTCGGAAGAGGAAATCTATATGGATCAGCCTGACGGGTTTGTAGTAAAGGGTGAAGAGAGAAAGGTGTGCAAGTTGTTAAAATCTTTGTATGGTCTGAAACAAGCACCTAAGCAATGGCATGAGAAGTTTGAAAGAACTCTGACTTCTGCAGGATTTGTCATTGACGAGGCTGATAGTTGTGTTTACTATCGCCATGGTGGGGGCAATAGTGTCATATTATGTTTGTATGTGGACGACATACTGATCTTTGGTACAAACATTAATGCAATTAATGAGGTCAAGTCTTTTCTATCAAAAAGTTTTGACATGAAAGATCTGGGAGAAGCCGATGTAATTCTAAACATCAAACTTATTAAGGATGAGACTGGGATTACGTTAACGCAATCTCACTATGTTGAGAAGGTCTTGAACCGATTCGGTTTTATGGATAGCAAGCCTTCTCCAACACCTTAGGATCCCAGTGTGACACTCAGAAAGAACAAGAAAGAAAGCGAGATCAATTAAGATACTCTCAAATTGTCGGTTCACTCATGTACTTAGCTAGCGCTACAAGACCAGATATCTCTTTTCTTTGTGAGCAAACCGAGTAGGTTCATGTCCAACCCAGGTGATGATCATTGGCATGCACTACAAAGGGTCTTGTGCTATCCGAGAGGTACTATGAGTTACGGAATTACTTATTCAGGGCATCTCACGTGCTAGAAGGATATAGTGATTCAAAATTGGATCTCCGATGTTGATGTACTCTACGCAACAAGTGGGTATGTATTTACTCATGGAGGTGGCGCAGTGTCATGGAGGTCTTGCAAGCAAACCATATTGACGAGGTCAACTATGGAAGCGGAACTAACTGCTTTGGACACAACTACTGTTGAGGCAGAATGGCTGCGTGAGCTCTTGATGGACTTGCCGGTGGTTGAAAAACTTGTACCAGCTATTCTTATGAATTGTGACAACCAAACTGTTATCGCTAAAGTGAACAATTCTAAAGATAATGCAAAGTCATCAAGACACATGAAGAGACGTTTGAAGTCTGTCAGGAAGTTGAGAAACTCCGCAGTAATAACTGTTACGTATATACAAACAGACAAAAACCTGGCAGGTCCCTTTACAAAGGGACTATCACGAAATGTGATAGATATTGCATCGAGGGAGATGGGTATGAGACCCATAGATGTTACATCATAGTAGTAACCCAACCTTTGTGATCGGAGATCCCGTGAATTAGGATCTGGGAAGAACAAGCTATTGGTTAACTGAGGAGAGTAATAACTAATGACCGTCTCCAAGTGAAGATGCAAAACTCTTAGAACTGTAAGGCTCAGATCTGTAAGGCAGGTTGGCAACATGCCTTAACGTGGTTCTATTGGCTATAATTAGAAAAGATGTTGTCCTACAAAGCAGTCTTGAAAGAACACGCCTATATGAGTTACATTTGTAACGTCATGATCTATGAGAGTGATCTCTAGTAAGCTCACGAAGAGACCAGGGAGTATGACGTATAAGCTCCAAACCGCGGGGTAGCCTACTAGCGGTCAAGTACTGGTTAAGACTTTGGGTGAAACCTATTCACACAAAACTAGCAATTCAAGGCATAGTCCATTGTCAAGTTGTGAATGGATGTAGCTTAAAGTTCTAGGCAGAAGTTCAACTTAACAGTCTCTGTTGAAACACTGGTATATTAAACAAGTGGTGAGAGAATGTAACTCTGTAAATGGGTATTTGAGATCTGGTGGGGGATTGTTAGAATTAATGGGCTAGGCCCATAGCAATTTCTGAAATCTCAAAGCCCATGTGTAAAATGGCAAGTGGTGGTTCTAAGTTTAGTCCCACCCCGGAAGTTGAAGAAGAGTTGGACCTCTTTATATAGTGGGTTCTCTCCACCACTCTTTTTTTAGGGAAACTATCGCCGCTTTATTCAAAACTCATAGTTCGAAATGTCATCCGAGATTACATCAAGAACGAAGTCCAGGGGAGCCCCCAACCACACCTTACAAAGTTCATCTCCAACTCCTACTCTAGCAAATTTATGCGCGGCGATATTGGCAGAACGTCGGACCCAAGAAACTTTGAAGCTCACAAATGAGTGCAGCATCCTTTTGATGTCCTCCACCCAAGGCCCTGCAACACCCAGGCTTCTCACCGGTTGATTGAGCATCTTGGCCACACTCTGGCAATCGAGCTCTACATGAACACGTTCCACATTGATCTCACGAGCCACCTCCAATGCCCTTTTGCAGGCCAAAATTTCCACTGCTTCCGGGTCAAGGATGTTGGGGAAATGATGGCATAACCCGGCCCTGAAGGCACCGTTGTGATCTCTCAAAACAGCACCCCCTCCACCTTTATTACCATGTCTCGATGTTGCACCATCCGTATTCAGTTTGAGCCAACCCTCCTCCGGTGGCTGCCACTTCTGTCCTGTCTTTGGCACTGCAGTTGGCTGCGGCACCGCATGCACCTCCCTCCACTCCTTCACATGAGCTGCAACAGCAACTAGTATTTCATGTGGAGGGGCGATGCGCTTCCCATCTTTCGCGTCGTTACGAGCCAACCATAACCCGTATATAGCCTGGATCATCACCTCCCTGTCATCTCCGGTTGCACCTGAGAACCAATCCAGTAGCCAGCCTGCTAGGGCACTCTGGGAGCCGACTTGGCACGGTGGGATCGCCACCGTAGCTCCCATCTCCGAGTGAAGAAGCCGCCAAAACTGAACTGAATGTTGGCATGCCCAAAATCTGTGATATGTTGTTTCCTCTCTTCCGCGTGCTGCACAAAAAACTCCTGGTTTAATCCGTCGACGGTGAAGTTCTGATCCCACTGCTAAGCCATTCTTGATGAGACGCCACATATGTATTTTAGCCTTAGCTGGCGCTCGTGAAGCCCATAGCGCCATGAAACCACGATGCCTGGTGACTGAGCTTGATGCCTCCGGCTGTCCGGATTGTGCACGCACCATGGCCATCTTCAGGTGATATGCGGACTTGACTGTGAAGTTCCCATCCTTCATAAAATTCCATGCTATGTAGTCATCCCGACCCGGACCACCCACTGCGATTTGCTGAATGTCATGAACATCATCCGGCGTGAACATAGCATGTAGTCGTCCTTCATTCCAGCTCGTGCCACCAGGATTAAGGAGATGATTTACTCGCGTGACACCCGGCATATAAACTTGTCCCAATGGTTTCATACTGTTACTCCGAGGAATCCAGTTGTCATGGTGGATACGCACCTGAGATCCGTCCCCTATCCGCCAGACCAGCCCCTCGCGAAGCAGGTCACGCCCATGCAATATACTCCAAAATGTGTATGAGGCCGCGGCAGGACATGTTGTTGTCAATATAGTGTCCTCGCTGAAATAACGGGCCTTGAGGACCCTGGCGCATAGAGAGGAAGGACATTGCAGCACCCTCCAGGCCTGTTTTGCCAACAAAGCTTGATTGAAAGCCTCCTGATCCCTAAACCCCATCCCACCGTCGCGTTTGGCTGCACACATTTTTTGCCATGAAATCCAGTGTACTTTTCTCTCGCCATTCGCTGCGCCCCACCAGAATTTAGAAGAAATAGAAGTCAGTTTCCCGCACGTCTTCTTTGTGAGACGGAAGCAGCTCATGGTGAAAGTCGGTACTGATTGCAGGCCCGATTTTACTAGTACTTCCCTGGCAGCCTTGGATAAGCCCTGTCCCTTCCAACCACCAACTTTTCCTTTCGAACTCTCGGTCAGGTACTTAAAAGTACCGTCCTTAGATCGCCCAACCAGTGTTGGAAGACCCAGATATCTCTCGCTTAGAGCTTCAGATTGAACGCCCAAAACAGATTTTAACTCCACTTTTGTGTCTTGTGAACACCCCTTTCCGAAGAAAATAGATGACTTCTGCATATTAAACAGTTGTCCCGACGCAACCTCATATTGTGTTAGAATATCTTTGAGCGTTTGCATGTTCTGTGTTGTGCCCTCAAGGAAAACGATACTGTCATCGGCGAATAGAAGATGTGTAATATGGGGGCAAGTGCTCCCAAATTTCACTCATGTTCGCCTTGTGCCTTCTTCAGAAGAGCAGAGAAACCCTCCACGCAGAAGAGAAACAGATAGGGCGATAGAGGATCGCCCTGCCTTAATCCTCTTGAAGGGAGAAAGCACCTTGAACAATCCCCATTGAGCTTCACCCTAAAGCTCGCGGTCGTTACACACCTCATGATCATTGCAATCCATTCCAGTGCAAAACCAAATTTACCCATCATCTGCTCCAGAAAGATCCACTCAACTCTGTCGTATGCTTTCATCATATCTAATTTTACAGCACACAACACCTTCCTTCTCTTCCTTGTTCTTATCGCACGAACACACTCATATGCCACCAAAACATTGTCCGTTATCAGTCGCCCTGGTACAAAAGCACTCTGCTCCTCAGAGATAAGAACGGGTAGGATGCGCTTCAAACGATTAGCCAAGACTTTTGTAGCAATCTTATGTAAGACATTACAGAGGCTTATGGGCCTAAACTGGGTGAGTAACTCCGGCGCACTGACCTTCGGGATCATAACAATTATCGTGGCATTAAAAGCATCAGGGGCTGCTACCCCACTCAAAAAATCTCTCACAGCTCTGCAAACATCGCCCTTCACCAACGACCAGTGTCGTTGATAGAACAAAGCGGGAAGACCATCAGGTCCCGGAGCCTTCGTCGGGCCCATTTGAAACAGCGCCTCCTCTATTTCCTCATCACTTATCATAGATACAAGCGCTACATTCATCTCATCTGTGACCACGCTTTCTATATTTTGTAATAAAGTGTTGGCTCCAGTTGATCCTTCGGAAAAAGATTTTCATAAAAAACTGCAGCCATCTCCCTCATCTCCTCGTTTACCAAACATCTCGTACCATCCTCCCTCCTTAGAGCCTTGATTGTATTCTTACGCTTGCGGTGAGAGGCTCTATTTTGGAAATACTTAGTGTTTTGGTCTCCCGCGCGCAGCCAATCCACCCTTGAGCGCTGCCTATACATGATTTCCTCTCTAGCATAAACCTCTCGCAGCTCCTCTTCTAGCTCACGAACCTCCATGAAGCAAGCAGTATCCAGCGCCCTCTTCTTCGCATCAAGGAGCTGCGCTTTCAGCTTGGCTATTTTCTTCCGAACAGAGCCAAAAACTTCCATAGCCCATCGCTGCAGAGAGCCCGTTACCCGTCTGAGTCGCTGCCAGGTAGCGTTCAGCCCCTGTTCGCCCGTACCAGCCGCCTCCCACGCTTCTACAAGCATGTCCTCATATTTTTCATGTCTGGTCCAAGCTTCCTCGAAGTGGAACTGCCGTGTGCCTCGGTTATTAGTGCGAGGAGCCGTCTCCAGCGCCCTAACCACTAGAGCTTGATGGTCAGATTCCTCCGTAAGTACATGTTCAACACTCGTTTCCGGAAATAGCTCCAAGAAGGTGTCATTGCATGTTGCCCTGTCCAGCCGCACCTGTATGTTTGCGTCGCCATCCCGCTTGTTGTCCCACGTGTAGGGGTACCCCGAGAACCCCAAGTCCGCTAGCCCACACTCTGCCAAGCTATCTCGAAATGCCTCCATCTGTAAGAAGCTCCGTGGATTACCACCACGTTGATCAGTTTGGAATAAAGCCTCATTGTAGTCCCCCACGCAAATCCATGGAAGATCATCTTGAGCTCGTAGATAGCGAAGAGCGTCCCAAGATTTCTTACGTAGCTCTGTTTTGGGTTCCCCATAGAATCCAGTGATCCTAAAGGTTTTCCCCTCGAAGGCCACCTCCGTATCCAGAAAATATTGGCACCACGGACGCACTGTGACTTGAACATGATCTCTCCACCACATAGCTAATCCACCACTCTTCCCAACACTATCCACTGCCACTCCGTTTTGGAACCCCAAACTCCACTTCAACTTCTCCATCGCCCTGCCGTTCTTTTTTGTTTCACATAAGAATACCACCGTTGGGTTGTAGGACCGTATCAGGTCTCTCAGTTTGCCAACCATCGAGTCCAACCCCAGTCCTCGACAGTTCCAGGCCAAGATATTCATGGCGTCCGGCGGCCCCCCTCCTCGGGGTCCGCCGATATATTCTTGTCTCTGAGATATGGTCAAACACAGTAGACGTTTTCCGTCTCGTGTCGCGAATGAACGCATCATGTGAAGTTTGCTTATCCGGATCATTCTTTGCCACCCAGTATTGCCTCGGCCCCCTCTTGCGTCCACTCTGTTCATACCTGTGCGAGCTCCGCTCATGGCAAACTTCTCTATATTCTTGCCTCGGCTTGCGCACATAATGACCCTTTGTCCTTGTCCTGTTGTTGCCACCATTTGGGTTGTACCTTGATTGCTCTCCTAGGCTTCCAGTACCATGACGCTGCACACCCCCCTGCCTATAATTCCTTGCCTCATCGATAGATCTGCTCGCGTCTGCCTGTCGTTGGCTCTCCTGGAGCTTGTCTCTTAGATCCTTCTCTTTCTTCCTTTCCAAGCCTTGCCTTAGATCAAAATCACCCTCTGCAGCAAAACGTGATCCACCTTTTACAGGGCTGTTTACTACCCCTTTGTCCAACTTTAACCCACCGCCAGTGCGTTGGTCAGTTGACATGGAAAACTCATCCTGCAAATTACGTTTTGCTGGAACATCTCTTCCCTTGCTTGGTCTAACCCGGTCGCTGTCGCCGGTTCGGCCCGTTCCCCTACTGTTGTTGCTGCTGTGTGAGGGCCCAAGAGATCCCTCCTTGTCATTGCCCTTTCTTCCCGGGGATGCCCTGAGCCACCCTCCCCATTGAGCCGCCGACTCCGATGGCGGATCGCAGACTCCCCCCACATGCACTAGACGCCCACAATCAAAACAAAAATGAGGAATCTTTTCGTAGTGAAAATCAAACCACGTTCCGGTCTTGTCATCCCTCGAGTTCTTGAGATAAAAACCTCGAACCAATGGCTCAAACACAGAAACTCTAGCTCGGACTCTCAGGTTATTGCCTCGAGCCACCCCATCTTTATCACAGTCCACCTTCACAATCGACCCTAGCCAATTGCCTAGTGCTCTCCCAAATTTCTCAGTCCTCTTGTCAGGCGGCAGGTCATCTACACGAACCCATACATCCACCGAATCAAAAACCATCTCCGATGGCCTCTTATTTCCCTCATACTCCTTGAGGATGAGCACACTAAAATCATACTGCCACGGGCCATTGTTCATAGCGTGCTTCCAGTCACCCTCACTCCCAAAATGCACCTCAAACACATTGGATCCCAGGTCTCTGAACCGTGCTTCCCTATGCAGTCCCCACGCCCTCGTCATTGTCCTCTCCAGAGCGCTCCTGATCATCGGCCTAGTCGAACACACCTTCCCCACTGCCGACCACCTCGAGTTCTTCGGAGTCACCTCCTCTGGATCATCAAAAACCAAGCCCTCCGCTTCTTTATCCAACAGAACCATACCTCCCATCCTCGCTGAGAGACTCGACGTTGGATCCGGGGTTTTACTTTCCAACGGGGATTTTGAGGATTCCCTGCTCGCCGTTTCACCCCCTTTGCGCAGCGGTGTTGCCATTGCCGCCCCCCAACATCCACAACAGTCTTTCCCTTTTTGTCCGCCGCACCCGACGCTGTCGTCGAGGGCGTGGTTTTCATCTGGTTGGTGGATCCTGCCGCCACCGATGCCGAGTTCAGCGGCGAAGGCGTCTTCTTCTCGCGCCCCGTCTCCCCCGCCCTAGCGGACGAGGAGTTCTGCCGCTGCGTTATAGCCGCAGCCGTCATCCCTGATGCTCTCGGCTGCAAGACCTTCGTTGATCTCTCCGGTGCTTTCTCCGCCATTAGCTTCCGCCCCTGACGGAAAGGAAAACAGCGTCGGTCGGGTTCTAGGGCAACGCCGTCGCTACCCCAGCCCCCACCGCAATCTCTCTCACCCCCGCAGTGAAACCCTAACCCTAGTACCCGAGCGTGATCGCCATGCAATCGCCTCTTGTCGCCTTAGGGTTTCTTACGTGGTGGACCCTCCAATGAGTCACGAAACTTGAAACTGGAGGGGCTATCCCGAGCGACTCGGCGCTAGCTGCCGCCCTCTCCACCACTCTAAGTGGTGTGTGAGAAGAGAAAGGGAAGACCACACGCGCTCGCTCGCTCGCCTCGCCTCGCCTCGCCGGGCCGGGCCGGGCCGTGGCGTGGCGTGGTGTGGCGTGGCGGCGCGTACGTGCGACATGCGCGTGAATGGTCCGCCGAAATCGGATCCGTCTCCTTGCAAGAGCGCAGCTTCCTTTTAAGTATATGAATTAGAAACCGAGTCGGTTTGGAATTGTGATCGCGACACAATACCGCCTCTGGTCCTAATATATATACAGCTACCGGCTGTGACCAAAAACACCTAGGGTTTTGCCTCATCTCACAACTTGCGCCGCTGTCGTAGTCTACTCCATCCCAAACGCCGGCGTGCATCGACGCGTGGGAGAGCAGGTCTCCGAAACCGTTCGTCTTTGAGATCCTGCACCCGGAGAGGACGAATTAGGTTTTTGGGAAGCGTTGTGCGCGACTGCTCAAATTCGTCATCACGGGTCGTCTTCCGTCCAAGTCGGGCGGTGCTACTCATCGTCATATTCATCGCCGTCAGCAGCAGATCGTCGCCAACGTCGTCATCAACACCGTCGCACCCATTATAGCTAATGAACAGTATGTCCAACATCATCATGTCATATGCATCTCTATGACTATTGTTTCGTGTTTCCTGCTATTATGCATGTCTTGCTGTTCTTCTAGTTTGCTAGATTGTTGCATGCTAGTATCTATTCTAGTCATGAATTATTTACTGGAATTAATCATGAACTTGCCTAATTTTCCAACATTCATAACCGAACTTGTCATCCTCGTGCCACCATACCTTTCGCCAGCGATGAACAACATTGAGAATTCAACCATCGAAGCATGTGCAAACACCTGTAGAGGATCACCTCCATTGCCGCAATAGTACGATCGATATTGTCAATCACATATCGGGATGGGCATTACTCCAATATAGGAAGTCAACCATGCTAGCATTAGACCAAAATGTGACTTTGCTCGAGAATCGAAAGAAGAGGTTGATGAAGAAGGCGACCATGTCGTTGATGATGCCCACGAAGGCACATCATGAAAAGCAAGAAAAACCAGCCTGTCGTCCATGAAGACCGAGGGGAACAAAAACGCCCAACCTCCTCTGTAACGTTGTAGAAAGCACTACCGAGACTGAGTTGGAGTTGGGGAACTTGTATTAGAGATGACACCACCATCACCATTGAAGCGACGTTATCATGCCACCAAAACTTAACTAACAAACATTCAATGCACCAAAGAATGAGGAACGGAGATCCTCTCCTCCATCTCATGGTGCCGGAGCACGGCCGAGGACGAAGGGAAGCAAAGATTGGATCTGGAAGGCGGCAAATAGGTTTTCTCCAAAAAAAACTTTGGGGCCAGATAGGATTGTTAACGGGCTGCAATATCTCTATGCTCACTAATTTTTAAGTCCTCATAATCAATTGAGATCTCAAATTTGGAATTAGGTCGTCCGATTCTGACCGGGTCAACAATTTCTCAAGGGGCTTTCTCATTCATTCTTTTAACTCACTGTAGTCCTATAAATACACTAATATGCTCTCTAATACTATGCTCCATAATTTTAAGGTCTCCAATTTGGAATTGACTCATCCGATTTTGACTGGGTTAACAATTTATTAAGGAGCTCTCTCATTCATATCTTTTAATTCACTACGCTCCTTAATTTTGGAGCTTTTCCAATTCAGTTGAGGTCATCATGATTCGGTTCATGATTTTGACCGGGTCAGCGATTTTTCAAATTAATCGGCAGCAATCGTGAAGGAAATGTGCCCTAGAGGCAATAATAAAGTTATTATTTATTTCCTTATTTCATGATAAATGTTTATTATTCATGCTAGAATTGTATTAACCGGAAACATAATACATGTGTGAATACATAGACAAACAGATAGTCACTAGTATGCCTCTCTTGGACTAGCTCATTAATCAAAGATGGTTATGTTTCCTAACCATAGACATGTGTTGTCATTTGATTAATGGGATCACCTCATTAGGAGAATGATGTGATTGACATGACCCATTCCGTTAAGCTTAGCACTTGATCGTTTAGTATGTTGCTAATGCTTTCTTCATGACTCATACATGTTCCGTAACTATGAGATTATGCAACTCCGTTTACCGGAGGAACACTTTGGGTACTACCAAACGTCACAACGTAATCGGGTGATTATAAAGGAGTACTACAGGTGTCTCCAAAGGTACTTGTTGGGTTGGCGTATTTCGAGATTAGGTTTTGTCACTCCGATTGCTCGGAGAGGTATCTCTAGGCCTTCTCGGTAATACACATCACTTAAGCCTTGCAAGCATTACAACTAATGAGTTAGTTGTGAGATGATGTATTACGGAACGAGTAAAGAGACTTACCGCAACGAGATTGAACTAGGTATTGGATACCGACGATCGAATCTCGGGTAAGTAACATACCGATGACAAAGGGAACAACGTATGTCGTTATGCGGTTTGACCGATAAAGATCTTCGTAGAATATGTAGGAACCAATATGGGCATCCAGGTTCCGCTATTGGTTATTGACCGAGAATGGTTCTAGGTCATGTCTACATAGTTCTCGAACCCGTAGGGTCCGCACGCTTAACGTTTCGATGACAGTTCATAATGAGTTTATAAATATTGATGCACCGAAGGTTGTTCGAGTCCCGGATGTGATCACGGACATGACGAGGAGTCTCGAAATGGTCGAGACATAAAGATTGATATATTGGAAGCCTACATTTGGACATCGGAAGTGTTCCGGTGAAATCGGGATTTTACCGAGTACCGGAGGTTACCGGAACCCCCGGGAGGTCCATGGGCCTTAATGGGCCATAGGAGAAGAGGAAGGGCAGGCCAAGGTGAGCTGCGCCCCCTCCCCTCTAGTCCGAATAGGACAAGGAAGAAGGCGGCGCCCTTCCCTCTTCCCCTCCTCCAATCCTAGTCCAACTAGGAGAAGGGGAGTCCTACTCCGGTGGGAGTAGGACTCCTCCTTAGTCTTGCGCCTCCTCTAGGGCCGCCACCTCCCCTTGGCTCCTTTATATCTGGGGCGGGGCACCCCAATACACACAAGTTGATCTACGGATCTTTCCTTAGCCGTGTGCGGTGCCCCTTCCACCATATTCCACTTCGGTCATATCGTCATGAGCTTAGGCGAAGCCTGCGCGGAGAAGTCATATCGTCAGCGGAGCTTAGGCGAAGCCCTGCGTCGGTGGAGCATCAACATCGTCACTGCCGTCGTCTTGTGGAACTCATCCCGACACTTTGCTGGATCGGAGTCCGGGATCGCCATCGAGCTGAGCGTGTGCGTAACTTCGGAGGTGCCGTCGTTCGGTGCTTGGATCGGTCGGATCGTGAAGACGTACGACTACATCAACCGCGTTGTTATAACGCTTCCGCTTTCGGTCTACGAGGGTACGTGGACGGACACTCTCCCCTCTCGTTGCTATGCCATCACCATGGTCTTGCGTGATCGTAGGAAAATTTTTGAAATTACTACATAACCCATCAAATCGACCTATAAAACTTATCAACCCCGCGCACCTCTCTCATCACCTAGAAAAAAGAGAAACGTCAACGTGTAATATTGTAGCGCAAATATAGTACATGCAGACAACGATGCAGAAAGTTTTCCCACATAAGTATGAGTTGATTAACTTGATAACACAGAATCACAGCACGAAAGGCCCACCAAAACAACACATTATAAATAAATAAAAACACATTTGATCATCTCGCACACTCGCCAAACCAAATACTTCCTCAGTTCTAAATATAAGGTGTGTTTGTGTTTTAAAAGTCAGATTTCTTTAACTTTGACCAAGTTCAGAGCACAAAATATTGATATCCACAAGAATATGTAAATAGAACTTGAAAATTCATTTCATGATAAATCTAATAGTACCAATGTGATATTGCAGATATTGATTTATTTCTCTACGAATTTGGTCAAACTTAAAGTGTTTGACTTTTAAAAAATCCAATACACCTTACATTTTTCAACAGGGGGAACAAATAAGTTATGAAAATCCAACAACACCAACGACATAGCAAAGTGCGGCCGACCCTTCTAGTAGAGAACAAATGCTCCATCGTCCACCCAACCAACCATTGAATCTCCTTGGGTAGGTGGCAGAAGGAGAAGGTCGGTGTACTAAACACCCAGATCTCGGTGGCTAAAGAGATCATTCGGCGGCTTGATGTTGCGGAAGAGGGACGGCCCCTCTCTGAGCCTGAAAGGGAGCTTCGGCGGCAGCTTAAGGCGTCCTACCTCGGTCTCCTCGCCATTCAGAAAATCAAGTTGAGGCAGCGTTCGATACTAACCTGGATCAGGCTCGGTGACGCCACCACCAAGCTCTTTCACGCTCGGGCGAATGGTACAAGGCGCAAGAACTTCATCCAAACCATCAGGACCAACACCGGGCTGGTGATTACCAAGGAGGATAAGGAGCAAGCCCTACTCGCTCGCTTCCAGGAGCACCTCGGAACGGTCACGCAACGGACGAAACGCATAATTTGGGAGAACATCGGAATCCAACACCACGATCTTTCTGAGTTGGACTCCCCTTTCGACGAGGATGAAATTAAGGAGGCAGTTTTCTCCTTACCTTCGGTCAAGGCACCCGGCCCAGACGGTTTTATCGGTGCCTTCTTCAAGTCCTGCTGGGAGATCATCAAGACCGACGTCATGAATGCAATTATGCAATTGGCTAACCTCCGCGGCGATTGTGCGGGGCTCATAAATTCGGCAAACATTATCCTGCTGCCTAAAAAGGCAAACGCCGCCTGGATTGGGGACTACCGTCCAATCAGTCTGATCCATAGCATATCCAAGATCTTCTCCAAGCTGTTGGCAAACCGTCTAGCTCCGTGGCTCCCTACGCTGGTCTCCAACTGTCAGAGCGCCTTCGTGAAGAAGCGGTGCATCCATGATAACTTCTTGCACGTTCAAAACTTGGTGAAAGAGCTGCATCGCACCCAAACGCCCGGCCTCTTCCTCAAACTGGACATCTCAAAGGCTTTTGACTCCGTGGGCTGGGCCTACCTGCTGGAGGTGCTTCAACAACTTGGGTTCAGCCAGCGCTGGCGGGACTGGATTTGCATGACCCTCGCAACATCTTCCTCCAGGATCCTATTGAATGGGAACCCCGGCACCCCTTTTGCCCATGCATGCGGCCTGCGACAGGGTGACCCCATTTCTCCGATGCTTTTCATCCTGGCCATCGACCCTCTCCAGCTCATGCTCCGTGCGGCCTCTGTGGAAGGGATCCTCAAGCCGATCAAGGCTCGTCCGGCTACCTGCAGAATCTCACTCTACGCCGATGATGCCGGCATCTTCGTCAATCCGGTCAAGGAAGAGATCGACGCCATCGCAAAGATCCTTGCCTGTTTTGGCGAGGCTTCGGGCCTCGTCACCAACGTAACCAAGACGGAAGTGTTCCCCATCCGCTGTCATGGGCTCGATCTCCCTAACATCCTTTCGGGCTTCCCCGTGAAGATTGCCTCCCTCCCCACAAAGTACCTGGGCCTCCCCCTCCATACTGGGCGGCTCAAGCGAGCGGACCTCCAACCTCTCTTCGACAAGGCAATGGGCAGACTGCCGGGATGGAAGGGCAAAAACCTCGCTAGGCCTGGTAGGGTCTCCTTGGCGAAGTCTGTCTTGTGCGCTATTGCCACACACCACCTCACTGCGTTCCCCCTCCCAGCTTGGGCCAATCACAAGCTCAGCAAGATTTCACGAAATTTCATCTGGAGCGGCGACAACTTTGAAAACGCGTCTGGGGGCACTCCCTGGTCAACTGGAGGACAGTGTGCAGGCCGAAAGCCCTCGGTGGGCTCGGGATCACGGACCTTGAGAGATTTAGCAGGGCTCTTCGCCTGCGCTGGCCTTGGCTCATGTGGACCGACCCTACCCGGCAGTGGGTGGGCTCTGCCATACCCTGCGACGAGGTGGACATGGCGCTCTTCAGGGCTTCCACCACCATCGTGCTGGGCAATGGCTGGAACTCTTTGTTCTGGCACGACGACTGGTCAGGAAAGGGCCCTCTGTGATTGCTTGCCCCCGAGCTTTTCACCATCGCCACGAGAAAGCAAAGATCGGTCATGAAGGAGTTTCAGGACAACAACTGGATCAGATCAGTCGCCAGACTGAGCACAACAACACAGCTGCACGAGTTCATTAAGCTGGCAACTCTGACTTCACAAACCATGCTGACCCCAGACCGTGAAGACAAAATCTCTTGGCGTTGGACCCCAAACGGCACCTACTCCTCTGCCTCAGCTTACATGGCCCAGTTCTGTGGATCCTTCCCCAGGTTCACGCCGTCCAAGATTTGGGAGGCCCATGCAGAACCAAAATGCAAACTCTTCTCCTGGCTGGTCCTCCATGGGAAAATCCTCACGGCGGACATGCTTGCTATTCGTGGCTGGCCACATAACCCTATCTGTCCTCTCTGTCTGCGAGCGCCGGAAACTGCAAATCACTTGTGCAAGGACTGTCCGTTCACGGTGGCGGTCTGGTCGCATGTACAACGATGGACTGGGGAGGCGCCAGCGGCCCCGATGGCAACGCCGCCTGCCATGGGCATCTCTGACTGGTGGGACTCGCTCATCGCCCCGCTCTCCAAGGAAGATAGTCGACGCCGCAGTGGTCGCTTCCTATACACCATCTGGAATATCTGGAAGGAGCGTAATCGTCGCATCTTCAACGGGACCCGCCTAACTCATGTGGAGGTGGCTGCCCTCGCGTTCGACGACATAAAACAGAGGGCCATGGCTTTCGGCAGGGCCTAAGTGGCGACCGGTATTGGCTGACATGTAAGATGATGCGTTTTTTGTACGGGTTTTCGTCGGGTTCCTTAGAAAAACCTGTCACCTTTGTACATATTACCCCTCTTTTCGTCTGAAATGAAAAGGCAGTGCTCCTGCTGGTTTCTCGAAAAAAAAAATCTCTTATGACAATCTCTACTACGTGACTAGTTATTTTTATTTTTTTTTTCTTTTGAAAATGCCAACCACCGTGTGCTTTGATTTCCCTTGCTTCCGTTTTTCTCGTATATATAAAGAGGAAGAGGACATCTTTCCGACGGACGACTCCTCTTTTGCACGCATACACGTCTTTTGTTACAGTTGAGTTGGCGCCTCTTTCGGCCCGACATTTGCTACTTAATTAATCTAACAAATCTAAACCGATCAACTGAGGAATGTCGTTTGACTGTGACACAACTTTGTAAAACAGACTCGACCCGCCACCAAATGTTGGAGTTACTCCACAGCATTGTGAGCACTGCAAAAACATTTTGTTGCCCGACCTCTTCTCGCTTTTCACCTGTCTGTCAATCTACCACAAATGGACGGGCCAATATGACTTTTATCTTCTTTCGTGTAGTAGATTCTTCGTAACATACTACTCCTTCTGTTCCTAAATATACGTTTTTTTAGAGATTCTATTACGAACTAGATACAAATGTATATAAACATATTTTAAAAAGTACATTCATTCATTTTGCTTCGTATATAGATCATATTGAAATCTTAAAAAAGACTTGTATTTCGGAACGAAGTACTTTGCATGCCAATAAACGTGGCATGACCTACAAGTTCGCTTTACAAGCAATCCTTCTTTTCTTTTCTTGCCGGACAAACAGATGCATGGTCTCCTTAGTGGGACGAAGCAAGCCTTGGGGCGATTGGCTAGCTGTTTTCAGTAGTAAACTTCAGCAATTTATTCTCGGCCCAAAAAAATTTATCAGAAAATTACTCTTGGCTAATTTTTTTATCAGCAATTTAGGTTGCTCAGTTTTCAGAAGTAAATTTTCACTGGCGGGATAAAATCCATGGCTGGAGAAAACATGATGGTAGTTAGATGATTTTGCCCATTTCCCCTGCTATTAGTCTTTTTTATGCATGAAACTAAAACCTGTGTTTTTTTTAATTTCTAGAAGGAGGTCATGCCGCCGGCCAGAATGCACCGTAAAACCATTATTAGTCAAAATCCTAGCCTATCAGTGTGACCCCTGGGATGCCCATACCCTCCATCAACATCATGAACAACAAAAGTACCTTCTTCACTGTCAATCTCCATGTGCTTGCATCAGTTGCATGCATGTCCCTCCTTGCCCCTACAGTACCTACCATATCTTTCTGAATTCTGATGACTGATGAGAATGCCATGGCCCCCCTCTAGAGCCGCCCTAAAGCGAAAAGGGTCCTATAATTCAAGGAGCCAGTCGACGGGTGTCTTGGATGCTTGTGAATTGTGATGCTTATTTTTTTCCCCCTCTCAGACAGATTGATTTTCTGGCAAGCCAACCAAAGCAGGATAATGATGGTAGTACATCTTTCAGCACAACAATTTTGTCAACAGCAAAAGCTTATACCGTTTCTTTTGGACGGTGCAAAAGCAGGCCAATCGACAATATCTGTGAAGGTATGTGAGAAGCTAAAATTACAGCACCAGCTAAAAACAGGCATGTGAATCTCTTATGACAATCTCTGCTACGTGACTCTCTAATGATGATTTTACAGTCAACTTGTATGCAACCATGGAACCACAATATTAGTGGAAGAAGAGGGTGAACATGGCACTCAAAAGGTGTTCAATTGTACTCGTATATGCTTAGTTTAGTGACACCTAGAGAGCATTCTGTCAAGGCTGGGATGATGAGCCATGCACTAGCCAGGCAGTAGCTAGGTTGGTTGATGACAAGAAGAGCATCGACTAGGGCACTAGGCATCATCCCCATGGTGATACACAGACGCACGCACTCCCATTCTCCCAAATGGACAACATGCAGTATGCATCTCCATTAATCAACGCATCATTTCTCTCTTACTCTCATGCTTATAGCACCACTGCTATTGCAAAGTCTCCGGTCGCCGGTCGGCACGTAGTGATGCGATAGCCGCGCCGCGCGCTTTATTCCGCCACCACCACCACCGCTCCCGTTGGAGCAAGATTCGACCAAGAAGGGGAAAAGCCAGCTTATATACTGTAATAATGGAGGAAAATAGGTGGCTTTTGAGTGGAAAGAGCGACCACTTGACGGCGAACAATTATGTATAGCGAAAGTCAGCAGCAGTGGAAGAGGAAATGAAGGATATTCCCAGGGTAGATATGATGTATCGTGTGTGTGTGCGTGCGTGATGCACATGTAGGAGAGGAGTAGAATGGAGCAGGGAACAAGCTACGCAAGAGGAAATGGGGTACGTGCGCTGCGCGATGGAGGATGTTGCTTTAGTCGGTGGATCGGAACGGAAGTGGAATTCCCCCTCAATATAAGGGGAACGCGTACGTGCAGGATGACAAAACCTTTTGGTGCGATGCATCCACTGGCGCTGGCACCGGCACCGGCACCAGCACCAGCGTCGCGTCATGTCATGGTAAAGGTTCTCGCCACTTTTTGCCTGCCCGTCCGAAAGATGTGGCCAAAAGGTGGCGTGCACTAGCCAATTCGCAGGTCTCCAGTTTCACATTCCTTTCTTTCTTCTCCTTGAGTCAGTCATCTGGTTTCTCCTCTTTTTTGTTTTGTTTCTGTCCCTACGTATGGGTCGGTCGACTGCCTTGGGTCGTAATTGATGTGCACAAATCGTCAGATCCAGCTGCCAAACTGCAATAGTCGTTTTTCACAAACCAGACGGAATTATTACGGTGGTGATTTCCAGTCTAGGGCAAAGCCTACGAGACGTAGCTTTTATTTTTTTTGATAATTTGAGATGTATAGCAAATCATGCTACATTAATAAAAAAATGAGACTAACCCAAGAGCTAACCCTCGTGCTACACCAATAACAAGATGCACTTACTGTATGCTGTGCAGCCCAGCAGCCAGATAGTATTTGCTACAGCTACATACAGCCCAAATACTAGATTTGCCCCATGTCATTTTATTCTTTTTTTAAGAAAATCACCAAGCTTTATTACTAACAGTCCACATAGTGTGGGATACAAACCGGATCGTGGGGTTGGCCCAACCATACATGATGCCCCGATTTTCATGAATGCGAATGCTTGACTAATAAATCGGCCTTAAAGTTAGTCGTCTGACTTTCGGAACGAAAATTACAATTAAAATGCAAAGCTCTCAACTTGATCTCCTCAATGATCATCCCGTATATGCCACTCCTACCCTTCAGAATGTCATGCACATCCTTGAACCCATGTAACACCAGGGAGGAAGAGCCTAGATAATTACCAGCATCGTCATAATTACTGCTGAACCACCAGTGTCGTCCGTTAAAACTCCAGCGTCCACATGCGATAATGCAAATCCATGTGGGGACGCCAACAACCGAGCAGAGCCATCTATCCTAGCGCTCGTCGCTCCAGTTCGCCCAAAACTCATGTCATTTTATCTGGAAAGCCTCAGCGTCAGATTGCTGGGGATTCACAGGAAGGGTACCCCAACCAACGTAAGTTGGGCCCGCCCATTAGCTGTCCATTTTATATTAGTCTTTCTTTTTTTTTCCTTTTTCCACAAAAAAGTTGTTTCATTTACCGGGTTTTCTTTAGACTTTTCCCTTTTCTACCTTTCTTTTTTACTAGTTTTCTTCGGTTTTTCGTTTTCACTTTCTTTATTCCAAGAAAAACAGAAGTTCAAAAATGTCCTTTTTTTTTATAAAAAAATCACCAATTCAAAAAAAAAGTCTGTGATTAAAAAAACAGGAATTCAAAAAATGCTCGCACTTTTCAGAAAATGTTCCCCTTTTAAAAATTTGTTCATAATTTCAAAAAATGTCCGGAAATTCAAAAATGTTCGTGTTTATTTCATATTTTTAAATAAATTGAAAAATATTCATGTTTTCAAAAATTGTTTGAGAATTTAAAAAATGGTGTTTTAAAAAATTGTTCAGAATCTTTAATAATTTCAAAATGTGTTTCTTTAAATATGGCAAGAGTTAAAAAGCCATTTGTTTCAAAAAATGATTATTTTCCAAAAACATGTTCACAAAATTTCAAAATGCAGTGCTACAGTAGGTCTGCTACAAGAACTGTTTCACTAGATTACCCCACTAAGGCCCAGTTCTTTTGGCCGATTCTCCCATAATCTTGAGAATCGACCCTTCATCCAGCTTCTCCCAGAATCTTGAATCCATATTTTTTTTATAATCCTAGCTAGTTAGGATGTGAATAGTTAGGATTGTAAAAAATATATAGACACAAGATTCTGGGAGAAGCTGGGTAGAGGGTCAATTCTCAAGATTCTGGGAGAATCGCTCAAAAGAACTGAGCCTAAATCGGGCTCAACATGGATGGACTAGTTCGGTTCAGTACATGTGTGCGAATACGTGAGCCACAGAAAACTGGTTTGCTACAGTACTTGTGAGTCCGAGTGGGTAGGCTTTGGTGGGGTGCCCCCTATGCGCTCCCCAGCTATATGACGCTCCTCCCTGACTTGGCTTTCCGGGTGTAAGGATGCAAGCGAACGACATCCCCATGCCCGCATCTGTCGGCGTAGCAAAAATTGTTTAGAGGGTGCTTGGATACGTTTTAGTCCCATGACTAAAAGTAGTGGGACTAAAACTTGCTAGCATCACCCATGCTTGGATCCAAATATTAAAGAGACTAAAATCAAGTTATTGAGCATTTATTATCCTCCAAACCCTCCAATCCAGAACTCGCATGTGTTAAAGAAGAGGAATTAAATGAGGAGAGAGAGGGCTAATACATATTTTAGTAGGTTTCCTATGACTAAAAAATTTTAGCCTCAAGACTAGTCCTAGCCTCTCTTTAGTCAGAGGTGTTTGGAACTTTAGCCTTTAAAAAAGACTATTTTTAGTCAGACTAAAAATAGTCCCTTGGATCCAAGCACCCTCTTAATCCTCATTGCTTTATTAACCTTGTTTGTTTAAATTTATTATTTGCAGGCGGGCGTGGACATGCGGACGCCGTCTTCTAGCATTCCTGCCCGAGTGCGTTGCTCACATGAGCCTTCTCCACGGACCAGGAAGGAAGCTCCCCGTGAACTAGCTACATGGACGATTAGCATTCCATGTTCAGGAAAACTTGTGTGTGTTTTGACATTGTGCAATCGCATGATGCTCACATATACATATATACCCTCACTCATAAGAACGTACTGATGCACACCTTACCCAATGAGCACCTTTGAGGGGTTCAAAACATCTTGAGATTGACGAAGTCATCATGGCGCCTCGTATATATGTACATACAATATCCCGTGCATTATTACGTGAATTTGTGCATTTAAAAATAAAGTTCAAACATTTTCAAAATAAATCATGTGTTCACGCATTATGAAATGGTTTCATAAAAAGTGTTCGCATATTCTTACAAAAATGTTTGTACAACTTCAAAAAATGGTAACCCATTTTTTAAAGCATTTGTGCATTTAAAATAAAGTCAAACATTTTCAAAATAAATAACGTATTTTCAAAAAGTGTTTGTACTTTAAAAAAAGAAAATAAAAATGCAAACAGGAAAAAAGGAAATATAAAAAAGGAACACACACATATATGTATAATAAAATGTACTAATTTAATTAAAAACGATAAGTGAACAAATGGAAAAGGTATGAAGAGAAGAAACGAGAAGAAGAAAATATAAAAAGAAAAGAAAACTGACCCCGGCCCCGCGCTGGAAGCGAGCGTTCATACAGAAAAATTCAGCGTATTTGCCCGACCCAATTCAGGGTGCCGTGTAGCGCGAGTGGGCACCGGAACTCACAATAGGCGAGACATAGCATCTGTATAGCTTCCCAGCACGCAGGAGGTTCCATTTGTAGAAGAGCCGCGGTGGTTTCTTTATTGATTCTTTCATAAAAAGTGTTCGCATATTCTTACAAAAATGTTTGTATAACTTCACCCATTTTTTGAAAGCATTTGTGCGTTTAAAAATAAAGTTCAAACATTTTCAAAATAAATCATGCATTTTCAAAAAGTGTTTGTACTTTTTTGAAAAAAGAGGAAAATAAAATGCATACAGGAAAAAAGGAAATATAAAAAAGGAACATACACACATATATGTATAATAAAAAATTCCAATTTAATTAAAAAGATAAAAGTGAATGAAAAGAAAAGGTAATAAAGAGAAGAAACGAAAAGAAGAAACATAAAAATGAAAGAAAACTGACCCCAGCCCCGCGCTGGAAGCGAGCGTTCTATACAGAAAAATTCAGCGTACGTGTAGGCAAGTGGGCACTGGATCTCACAATAGTCGAGACATAGCATCCGTATTCCCCGCAAAAAAAAAAGACATAGCATCCGTATAGCTTCCCGGCGCGCAGGAGGTTGCAGTTCTAGAAGAGCAGAAAAGAGCCTCGGTGGTTTCTTTCTTGATTCTTTTGTTTGGATTTCTTACTTCGATTTTTCCATTGATTCCTTGTGTATGTGTACTGTAACACGACCCACTACATGCGCGCTTTGTCCTGTGCCACAGGGAAGCATAAGTGAAACACATGCATATTATCACGGGGAGTACAAGTTAGTTGCTAACTTGTGCTTCAAAAAATATTTGTCGGAACATATCACCATTTGATATGTTTCAAATTTTCCGACGATCCTAAAATCTTGATCCTGACACATAAGCAAAGTTAGATGTAACGTAACATCCTATTTAATGAGGAAAGAGAGAGTTATCATATCTTAATCTGGATATAGCTCTTAGCATAAAAACCAAGACAAGTCATTCTTTTCCTCGCACGAAACATGTTAAATAAGAACTCTTCTAGATATGACAACAAGATATAGAAGTAATGCATTGGACGAGCTATATCTAAATACATACTTAATGCATATGATGTAGCTTAAAATATAATGCATTGGGAACGACACTAGTGTCAGTTGATTAAAAGTAAAAGAAAATAGTGACTATATAAAGAAGGCTTAAATGCATGTGAGCACACACATTAAGAGCAAATGACATGTATATTTTTTGAACTACAAATGATACCCCGCACGTTGTTGTGGGAATTGTTTAAAATAATTTCATTGAGATTTGTTTGTAGGAAACATTGGTTTTTTGACTAACAATATGGGAATTGAAACTAACATATACTCCCCCTCCCCCCCCCCCCACGTCCTATATATAAGAGCGTTTTTGGCACTACTGTACCACCAAAAACGCTCAGTAGTGCCAAAAACGTTCTTATATTATGGGCGGAGGCCGGAGGAAGTAATTTATTGCATTTAATTATTCTATAGTCAAAGAATATTTAATTAAATATGCGTAGCATGCATGGTACATGTTAATGTAGGTCTTTCCCATGATGGTGGCATGATGAGATGACATAGTTGCATGTTAAGAGAATTGGAGTTAGTGGAGATCAATTATTTAGTCCATATGCTGGCATGGTGAGGCGGCATACTTGCATGTTGATAGAATTGGAGTTAGTGGGAATCAACTATTTTGGTACATAGGATTAGATGTTATCTCACACATTGGTGCGCGAATGTTTTGCAATATATTTAGATATATTTGGTGGTATGAAACAATGAGATTTGGATAATAATATAAAAAAATATTATTTTTATTTACTGTATATGGTTTTAAAGTATTTATAAATATAAGAAGCATAATAAAAAAAAAGCTAACATGAGAGCTACGCCAAGTTCACAACAAGATGTTGACATCATAGTTTTTGTTATTGTTGGAGATATGCCCTAGAGGCAATCATGTATGATGATATTTCCTATGTGTTTATGAATAAAGATAGTCCTTGGACATTATCAATGATGTGTATCAGCAAGTACGTGACTTGTTTGTGGGACTATGCATTGTATGATGACTGTCCTAAAAGGTCCCTAGTCGAAAGGGCTGTGTGGACACGCAGCCGACTAGACTAGCATATGACACGGTCGATGGCTTGGTCTCACTAGCCATGGAGCATTGGATGCTAACCGGATAATATGGACTTGGAAAGGTCTGGTCGGATTCGACGTAGTAGGATCCGAGTCGAGATAAGGTCCGAGTCGGACAGACCCAAGTATGAGATGCAGCGATATGTCATCTGTGAGTCTCTAGTATAACATACGTTCTATGTCCTAAGACCTGAGCTGAAGCATGTACTCGGGATGGTGACAGACTTGTTTTGGGCCGACCAAACGCTACTCCATGACTGGATAGTTACAAAGGTAGGTTTCGGGTTTGTCTAGTTCCATGCTGCGAGACATGGTCGAGCAAGATGGGATTTGCCCCTCCGATCAGGAGAGATATACTCTGGGCCCCTCGTGTGATCCGACCAGGATAAGCATGGCCATGCGACAAGGATTATGAGATAATCCAGTTTGTGGTCGGTATCCTTTGGAACAAGAAAGAGGTCGGGCTAGCACAAGGATGATGATCTCGCCTTGAGCCCGACAACATATATCGTCTTGACAAAGGGAAAGCGAAGTGTGACACGTTGTACATGTTCGCCTAACCAGCTTCATAGTTCGCTTGGTGGTCGGCACGCCTTGCTAGAGGCCGCTACCAACCGCGTGCAGGTCGGAGGTGATCCAAACTGTGACCAAGCCGACTTGAACCTAAGGGGTCGACGCTTAAGGGAAGGAACCTCTGAGGTCGGTTCAGAGACCGGTCGGATGTGATCCGAATCGACTAGGAACGTGTTGAGTAGACTTTGAGCTTTAGGGTCCGTGCAAGGCCCAAGTATTGAGCCCGCGACGGACGCCTATATAAAGTGGAGGTGCGGCACACTCAGCGGTTGATCGCTTGGCGCCGCGACTAGGGTTTGCATGTGTTGCGAATATCCACCTCCACTCGCCGCCGATCGTGTGATCGGACCTAGCAGTCCGCCGCACGGTGTTCCTCCCCGCACGCCGGATACCGTTAGAGGCGGTGCACTTGTGCCGCCCGGCGAACTCAGACGTGGGATCGGACGACCGGCTGTTCGAGGAGATCGAGCGAGGAGGAGACGATCCACGCGAACGCTGCCCCAACTCTTCTTTCGCCGCACGCTGCTGGCGTCTAGTGGTAACGAATCGTGATCCATCTCCCGTAGCATGTTCTTGGATGTTCTGCGGCGTAGGAAAATTTTAGTTTGCGCTCACGCACCCTACCGTAGAACCCAACAAAGTGGTATCGAGCATCTGCTATAGGATTTGGATTCGGATCGTATGCATATTAGATATGTGGAGGCGGCGATGAGATCGGTTGTCGTTGATAAGATCGGCTATGTGCACGGTTGATGTGATCAACCGCACATGGGGATCGTTCGTGCTATGTTTTCATCAATCGGGATTGATGAGGTCGTGACACGATCTACCCCTACCAGTCGGTCATCCGTCATCGGGGTTAACAGTGAAACGTAAATCCGAATCGGATTCACGATGATTGATAAGATCGGTCAGATCAGAGAATTCGGCGTGATCGGAGTTCAGATGTGATCTGTGATTTCCGAAAACGTCGGGCGCTGCCCCTTCGAACCCCGCCCGCTAACCGGCTAGCGGGACCGCCATGTGCGTAGCGCCGTGTATTTCGTACCCGACACACAAACCGGTAGAATGCGATTCTATGCATAACTTTGTTTTGCAGGTTTGATGTGAATAGTATGGCTCATGTGTATGTGATGCATGTGTGTAATTTATACGTGGCCTGCGTGTCATGTTTGTCACCGGCGAGACAAAGTGCTGTCATTATATTGTATAACGACCTGCGTGTCGACTTGTGACTCTATGTAAAATTCATTACTAGTTGTAGTAGTTGGATAATAGGGATCATGTTGGTGGCTTGGCGTCCCGGAGTGACAAACAAGATGGAGTTCGTAGATGGTCATCGGAGTCGGAGCCGACCTGGAAGAACGTCCATGAAGGAGCCATCCTATTTCACAATATGTGTTATTTGTGATTGTTATGCTTCTTTGTTTCTATGCATGTTAGAATGGTAGAAAGATCCCTCATGAATATCAAGCGAATTGCCATCCCCGATGTTGCACCTTCGCACGTCAAGCACGCCTAGTAGTGGGCTCATAAAATTGGGGTCTTGTTGGGTGTCCTTGAACCGAAGGGTTCGTGGTCGGACATGGACATGCATCGCATCGAGTTAACTTGACAAGGCTATCAAAACGGTTTTGGGCCTTGTGTCAAAGAAGTTCGGGAGCCGGTGTATGAGATACCTTCCCGACCGACAGGAGTCGTATAGAGATACGATTAGCAAGGAGTTGCTTACCGGATAGGTATGTTGGCTAGCAGTGATGCTAAAGCTCACTAGTCGCATGCGCTAGTCGGATCTGAATCACCGAGAGTTTGCGGAGGGATGCCAACTTCAGTGGGATTATTTCTGTTTACGCTAGAATTACTCTACATAAACACATTGCTTAGTGATTGCATATTTTCTATTGTAGATCAATGGCACCACCTGCTCAACCCAACTTTGCATTGAAATCAATTCGAAAAGGATAAACTGAATGGAACAAACTTTACCACGGTATAGAAATTTGAGATTGTTCTCAAGCACGATAAAAAGGAACATGTTCTAGAGGATCCACTTCCGGAGGAACCTGCCGATAATGCTAGTGCCACAGCTAAGAATGCCTACGTAAACTCGTTGATGAATCAACGGAGATCAGTACTGTCTGATGTTGGCTTCTATGGAGCCCGATTTGCAACAAAGATTTGAAAATGTTGAGGCTTACGATATGATCGAGAGTCTCAAGAGCATGTTTCGTATACGTGCTAGGACCGAAAGGTACAACGTCTGGCGATCCTTGATGGATTGCAAGCTGAAGGAAGGTGATCCATCGAGCCCACATGTGATCAAGATGATCGGATATGTGCAAGCTTTGGATCGTTTGGGCTTCCCGCTCTTGGATGAGCTGGCTATTGATGCTGTTCTGGGTTCTCTTCCGCCCAGCTATGGGACATTCATCTCGAACTATCATATGCATGGCATGGATAAGAAGCTCACTGAATTGCATGGGATGCTCAAAGTGGCAGAGCAAGATATTAAGAAAGGCACGCATCAAGTGTTGATGATGCAGAAATCGGCTAAGTTCAAGAAGAGTTGGTCTAAGAAAAAGGCTAAGGCAAAGGGCACGGAGACGGTAACCTCTGCCGCTGCGACGAAGTCTGGACCGGACTCGAAGACCGTTTGCTTTCACTGCAAGGAGACCGGTCACTGGAAGAGGAATTGTAGCAAGTGGCTTGCGAGCATGGCAAGAAGGCCGGAAATGCTTCTTCGTGCAAAGGTACACTTGTTGCATATGTTATAGACATTTACCTTGTGACATACCTAGTAGCTCTTGGGTATTTGATACCGGATCGGTTGTTCATATTTGCAACTCGATGCACGGGCTAGTAAGAACAAGGCGTGTGGCACAAGGGGAGATTGACATCAGTGTCGGCAACAAAGCAAGAGTTGTTGCGTTGGAGGTCGGCACGATGCAGCTCCAGCTTCCTTCCGGATTCATCATGGAATTGAATAATTGTTATTACATTCCTGCACTTAGTCGTAACATTATTTCTGCCTCATGTTTGATGAGCCAAGGTTATGAATTCAATTTAAAGGACAATGGTTGTTCGATATTTTTGAATGGTATGTTCCACGGCTATGCACCCATTGTTAGTGGGCTATTTATATTGAATCTATAACAGAACCGCCTATAACGTGAATGTCAAGAGGCATAAGCCTAATGAGATAAATCCGACATACTTCTGGCATTGCCGGCTTGGACACATTAGTCTGAAACGCATGAAGAAGCTCCATGATGATGGGCTCCTAACTTCGTCCGACTTCGGGTCGTTCGGGACATGTCAATCATGCTTGCTCGGCAAGATGACTAAGTCTCCTTTCGCAAAGAGTTGCGAGAGGGCGTCCGAGCTGTTGGAGCTTATACACAGTGATGTGTGTGGTCCAATGAGCACAACTGCCAGAGGTGGCTATCGATGCCATTGACTTTTACCGACGACTTGAGTAGATATGGATATATCTATTTGATGAGGCACAAGTCGGAGACTTTTGAAAAGTTCAAAGAGTTTCAGAACGAGGTTGAGAACCAGCTCGGCAAGACTATAAAGCTTCTGCGATTTGATCGTGGAGGTGAGTACATGAGCCAGGATTTTGATGATCATCTGAAAAGTCGAGGTATAGTACCTCGGCTCACACCTCCGGGTACACCACAGAAACGGGCGTCGAAGCGGAGGAATAGGACCTTGTTGGACATGGTCCATCTATGATGAGCAAATCGGATTTACCCTTGTCATTTTGGGGATACGCTCTAGAAACTGCAGCTTTCACACTTAATAGGGTACCATCAAAATCTGTAGACAAGACACCACATGAGATGTGGACCGGGAAGAGTCCTAGTTTGTCTTTAGATTTGGGGTTGTGAAGCATTTGTCAAGCGACTTATGTCAGACAAGCTTACACCTAAGTCGGATAAATGCATATTCGTGGGATATCCGAGGGAAACCTTGGGATATAGCTTCTACAACAGGGAAGAGAACAAAGTGTTTGTTGATCGAACGGGTTTTCCTTGAGAAAGAGTTTCTCGGTCGGGAGGCCAGTGGGAGGGCAGTTCGACTCGAAGAAATTCGAGGACCACTCGGGACGGCTCGGTGGTGATGAGATCATACCGAGTCGGTCAGGGAACCTGTAGTGGAAGCGGCACCGGAACCACGGAGGTCGGAAAGATTGCGCAAAGTGCGTGATGTGTTGTTGCTAGAAAGCGACGAGCCGGCCACATATGCGGAAGCGATGGTGAGCCCAGATTCCGAGGCATGGCTGGAGGCCATGAGATCCGAGTTAAAGTCCATGGATGAGAATCAAGTCCGACTTGGTTGATCCGCCACCGGGCGAATCGCCATTGGTTGCAAATGGGTCTTTAAGAAGAAAACCGATGTGGATGGAAATGTTCAGATCCACAAAGCTCGGCTTGTCGCTAAAGGTTATGGACAAGTTCAAGGAATTGACTACGACAAGACTTACTCGCCGGTAGCGATGCTGAAATCGGTGAGGATCATACTAGCTATAGCTGCATATTTTGATTACGAGATATGGCAGATGGATGTCAAAACGGCTTTCATTCACGGAAATTTAACCGAGGACGTGTATATGATACAGCCCGAGGGTTTTGTCGATCCAACTAGCACTAGTAAGGTATGCAAGCTCAAGAGATTCATTTATGGGTTGAAGCAAGCATCTCGGAGTTGGAACATTCGTTTTGATGAGGTCGCCACTGGTCTCGGTTTCATAAAAAGCGAAGAGGACTCTTGTTTATACAAGAAGTTAAGTGGGAGCTCAATAGTGTTTTTGATCTTGTATGTGGACGACATACTACTGATCGGAAATGATGTTTCGATGCTAAACTCGGTCAAGGGATCATTGAATGACAAGTTTTCGATGAAGGACCTTGGTGAGGCGATCTATATTTTAGGCATTAAGATCTATAGAGATAGATCGAGGAGGCTGCTCGGCTTAAGCCAGAGCACATACATAGATAAAGTGTTGAAGCGGTTCAACATGAGTGAGACGAAGAAAGGGTTCTTGCCGCTCTCACATGGTATAAGGCTAAGCGAGACTCAGAGTCCTTCGACATCTGATGAGCGAAGCAGGATGAGTAGGATTCTGTATGCCTCGGCAATCGGATCCATTATGTATGCCATGATATGTACAAGGCCTGATGTTGCTTTTGCAATAAGCCTAACAAGTAGATACCAGGCCAACCCAGGTGAGAGTCACTGGGCAACGGTAAAGACTATTTTGAAGTACCTGAAAAGGACTAAAGAGATGTTCCTAGTTTATGAAGGTGAGGAAGAGCTCGTCGTAAGGGGTTACGTCGATGCTAGTTTCCAAACGGACAGAGATGATTGTCGATCACAGTCCGGATTCGTGTACGTCCTGAATGGAGGAAGCGATTACCTTTGGATGAGTTCCAAGCGAGGATACGGTGGTCGATTCTACCACGTGGTTTAATACACTGCGGCTTGTGAAGCTGCAAAGGAAGGTGTTTGGATCCGGTATTTTCTGGATGATCTTGGTATTTTCCCAGCCTCGGTGAAACTGTTGGACCTTTATTGTGATAATTCTGGTGCCATCGCACAAGCCAAGGTGTTGGAAATATGCCCTAGAGGCAATAATAAAAGCATTATTATTATATTTCCTTGTTCATGATAATTGTCTTTTATTCATGCTATAAGCGTATTATCCGGAAATCGTAATACACGTGTGAATACATAGACCACAATACGCCCCTAGTGAGCCTCTAGTTGACTAGCTCGTTGGTCGACGTGATAGTCATGGTTTCACGACTATGGACATCGATGTCATTGACAAGCGGGATCACGTCATTAGGAGAATGACGTGATGGACAAGACCCAATCCTAAGCATAGCACAAAGATCGTGTAGTTCGCTTTTGCTAGAGCTTTTCCAATGTCAAGTATCTCTTCCTTAGACCGTGAGATCGTGTAACTCCCGGATACCGTAGGAATGCTTTGGGTGTACCAAACGTCACAACGTAATCGGGTGACTATAAAGGTGCATTACGGTATCTCCGAAAGTGTCTGTTGGGTTGACACGGATCGAGACGAGATTTGTCACTCCGTATGACGGAGAGGTATCATCGGGCCCACTCGGTAATGCATCATCATAATGAGCTCAAAGTGATCAAGTGTCCGTCACGGGATCATGCATTACGGTGCGAGTAAAGTGACTTGCCGGTAACGAGACTAAACGAGGTATTGGGATACCGACGATCGAGTCTCGGGCAAGTAACATACCGTCTGACAAAGGGAATAGCATACGGGGTTGCTTGAACCCTCGACATCGTGGTTCATCCGATGACAACATTGAGGAGCGTAGGGAACCAACATGGGTATCCAGATCCCGCTGTTGGTTATTGACCGTAGAGCGTCTCGGTCATGTCTGCATGTCTCCCGAACCCGTAGGGTCTACACACTTAAGGTTCGGTGACGCTAGGGTTAATAGGAAGACTTGTATGTGATTACCGAATGTTGTTCGGAGTCCCAGATGAGATCCCGGACGTCACGAGGAGTTCCGGAATGGTCCGGAGGTAAAGATTTATATATGGGAAGTCGTCAAACGGACACCGGAAAAGTTTTGGGTCATATCGGTATTATGGAGGGTCCACCTAAAGGTTCCGAGGACCACCGAGGGGCCACCCCTTTGGGGGCCACTTGGGCTGTGTGGGAGGCAGCCAACCCCTAGTGGGCTGGGCGCACCTCCCTTGGCCCATGCGCCTAGGGTTGAGGGGGAACCCTAAGGGCGCCTTGCTTGGGGGCAAGCCCCTCCCTTGGCCGCCCCCCTCTAGATGCATCTAGAGGGGCCGCCCTCCTCCTTCCCCTATAAATAGAGGGGTGAGGGAGGGCTGCAAACACCATTGAAGGCGCAGCCTCCCTCCCCAACACCTCTCCTCCTCCGCATAAGCTTGGCGAAGCCTGGGAGAATGACCACTCCATCTCGCATCACGCCGTCAGGCCGCCATTGGAGTTGTCTTCCTCAACCTCTCCTTCCTCCTTGCTGGATCAAGACGAAGGAGACGCCATCGTCCCGCACGTGTGTTGAACGCGGAGGTGCTGTCCGTTCAGCACTTGGTCATCGGTGATCGGAATCACGTTGGGAACGCGTCTTCATCATCACCACTCCTCGAACGCTTCCGCACTCGATCTACAAGTGGTATGTAGATGCAAACTCTCTCTCTTGACTCGTTGCTTAGATGAACTCATAGATAGATCTTGGTGAAACCGTAGGAAAATTTTAATTTTCTCGCAACGTTCCCCAACAAAGTGGCATCATGAGCTAGGTCTATGCGTAGTTCTTTATTGCACGAGTAGAACACAATTTAGTTGTGGGCGTGGATCTTGTCAATTTACTTGCCGCTACTAGTCTTATCTTGCTTCCGCGGTATTGTGGGATGAAGCGGCCGGACCAACCTTACACGTGCGCTTACGTGAGACCGGTTCCACCGACTAACATGCACTAGTTGCATAAGGTGGTCATGGTGTGTGTCTCTCCCACTTTAGTTGGAGCGGATTCGATGAAAAGGGTCCTTATGAAGGGTAAATAGAAGTTGACAAGATCACGTTGTGGTTATTCAGAGGTAAGAAAACGTTCTTGCTAGAACCCAATTGTAGCCACGTAAAAGATGCAACAACAATTAGAGGACGTCTAACTTGTTTTTGCAGCAATTGTCATGTGATGTGATATGGCCAAGTTGTGATGAATGATGAATGACACATTGTGATGTATGAAATCATGTTCTTGTAATAGGAATCACGACTTGCATGTCGATGAGTATGACAACCGGCAGGAGCCATATGAGTTGTCTTTATTTTGTATGACCTGCGTGTCATTGAAGAACGCCATGTAACTTACTTTACTTTATTGCTAAACGCGTTAGCCATAGAAGTAGAAGTAGTCGTTGGCGTGACAACTTCATGGAGGCACAATGATGGAGATCATGATGATGGAGATCATGGTGTCATGCCGGTGACAAGATGATCATGGAGCCTCAAGATGGAGATCAATGGAGCTTTATGATATTGGCCATATCATGTCACTACTATATAATTGCATGTGATGTTTATTATGTTTATACATCTTGTTTACTTAGAACGACGGTAGTAAATAAGATGATCCCTTACAACAATATCAAGAAGTGTTCTCCCCTAACTGTGCACCGTTGCTAAAGTTCGTCGTTTCTAAGCACCACGTGATGATCGGGTGTGATGGATTCTTACGTTCACATACAACGGGTGTAAGACAGATTTACACGCAAAACACTTAGGGTTAACTTGACGAGCCTAGCATGTACGTACATGGCCTCGGAACACGGAGACCGAAAGGTCGAACACGAGTCGTATGGAAGATACGATCAACATGAGAATGTTCACCGACGATGACTAGTCCGTCTCACGTGATGATCGGACACGGCCTAGTCGACTCGGATCGTGTAACACTTAGATGACTAGAGGGATGTCTAATCTGAGTGGGAGTTCATTGAAATAATTTGATTAGATGAACTTAATTATCATGAACTTAGTCTAAAACTTTTGCATAATATGTCTTGTAGATCAAATGGCCAACGCTCATGTCAACTTGAACTTCAACGCGTTCCTAGAGAAAACCAAGCTGAAAGATGACGGCATCAACTATAATGGACTGGGTCCTAACCCGAGGATCATCCTCATAGCTGCCAGAAACAATATGTCCTAGAAGGACCGCTAGGTGACGCTCCGTCTGCAGAACCAAGACATTATGAATGCTTGGCAAACTTCATGGCGATGATTACTCCCTCGTTCGATGCGGCATGCTTTACAGACTTATAACCGGGCTCTAAAAGCGTTTTGAGCATCACGGAGCATATGAGATGTTCAAGAGCTGAAACTTGTTTTCCAAGCTCACGCCGGTCGAGAGATATGACATCTCCGACAAGTTCTATAGTTGTAAGATGGAGGAAAACAGTTACACAAGTGAGCACATATCAAGATGTCTGGGTTGCACAACCGTATGACCCAAATTTGAATATTAACCTCCCCGATGAGGCGGTCAATGACAGAATCCTCCAGCCGCTCCCACCAAGCTACAAGAGCTTTGTGATGAACTACAACATGCAGGGGATGGTAAAGACCATTCTGAAGTGTTCTCTATCTTGAAGTCACCGAGGTTGAAATCAATAAAGAACATCAAGTGTTGATGGTCAATAAGACCACTAAGTTCAAGAAGGGCAAGGGTAAGAAGAACTTCAAGAAGGACGGCAAGGAGGTTGCCGCCCGGTAAGCAAGTTGCCGGAAGAAGTCAAAGAATGGACCCAAACCCGAGACCGAGTGCTTTTATTGCAAGGGAAGGGTCACCTTTGGAAGCGAACCGCCCCAAATACTTAGCGGATAAGAAGGCCGGCAACACCAAAGGTATATTTGATATACATGTAATTGATGTGTACCTTACCGATTACTCGTAGTAACTCCCCGGTATTTGATACCGTGCCGTTGCTCATATTTGTAACTCACGGCAGGAGCTGCGGAATAAGCGGAGATCGGGCGAAGGACGAGGTGACGGCGCGCCGGGAATGGTTCAGTCGATGTGATCGCCGTCGACACGCTACCTCTTCATTTACCTACGGGATTAGTTTTGAACCTTAATAATTGTTATTTGGTGCCAAGTTTGAGCATGAACATTGTATCTGGATCTCGTTTAATGCGAGATGGCTACTCATTTAAATCCGAGAATAATGGTTGTTCTATTTATATGAGAGACATGTTTTATGGTCATGCTCCGATGGTCAATGGTTTATTCTTAATGAATCTCGAGCGTAGTGTTACACATATTCATAGCGTGAATACCAAAAGATGTAAAGTTGATAACGATAGTCCCACATACTTGTGGCTTGCCGCCTTGGTCACATTGGAGTCAAGCGCATGAAGAAGCTCCATGCTGATGGACTTTTGGAGTCTTTAGATTATGAATCATTTGACACATGCGAACCATGCCTCATGGGCAAGATTACCAAGACTCCGTTCTCCGGAACAATGGAGCGAGCAACCAACTTGTTGGAAATCATACATACCGATGTGTGCGGTCCAATGTGCGTTGAGGCTCATGGAGGATATCGTTATGTTCTCACTCTCACAGATGACTTGAGTAGATATGGGTATGTCTACTTGATGAAACACAAGTCTGAGACCTTTGAAAAGTTCAAGGAATTTCAGAATGAAGTAGAGAATCAACGTGACCGAAGATAAAATTCTTACGATCGGATCGTGGAGGAGAATATTTAAGTCACAAATTTGGTACACACTTAAGAAAATGTGGAATCGTTTCACAACTAACGCCGCACCGAACACCTCAACGTAATGGTGTGTCCGAACGTCAATCGCACTCTATTGGATATGGTGCGGTCTATGATGTCTCTTACCGATTTACCGCTATCATTTTGGGGATACGCTCTAGAGACAGCTACATTCACTATAAATAGGGCACCGTCTAAGACCGAAGAGACGACACCATATGAATTATGTTTTGGGAAGAAACCTAAGCTGAAGTTTCTAAAAGTTTGGGGATGCGATGCTTATGTCAAGAAACTTCAACCTGAAAAGCTCGAACCCAAGTCGGAAAAATGCGTCTTCATAGGATACCCTAAAGAAACCATTGGGTATACCTTCTACTTAAGATCCGAGGGCAAGATTTTTGTTGCCAAGAACGGAACCTTTCGGGAAAAAGAGTTTCTCTCGAAAGAAGTAAGTGGGAGGAAAGTAGAACTAGATGAATTAATACCTATTGAAAAGGATATTAGTGCAGCTCAGAAAGTGTTCTGTGATGCCTACACCAACCGAAGAGGAAATTAATGATGATGATCAAGGTACTTCGGATCAAGTTGCTCGAACCTCGTGGGTCCACAAGGACACGTTCCGCACTGCAGTGGTAATGCAGCAACCCCGTCACCGGAAATCATGTTGTTAGACAACGGTGAACCTTGAACTATGAAGAAGCGATGGCGGGCCCAGATTCCAACAAATGGCTAGAAGCCATGAAGTCCGAGATAGAATCCATGTATGAAAACAAAGTGTGGACTTTGACCGACTTGCCCGATGATCGGCGGCGATAGAAAACAAATGGATTTTTAAGAAGAAGACGGACGCGGATGATAATGTCACCATCTATAAAGCTCGACTTGTCGCTAAGGGTTATCGGCAATTTCAAGGGATTGACTACGATGAGACTTTCTCTCCGTGTGAAGCTTAAGTCCGTCCGAATCATGTTAGCAATTGCCGCATACTATGATTATGAGATATGGCAGATGGACGCCAAAACAGCATTCCTTAACGGATATCTTAAGGAAGAGTCATATATGATGCACCGGAAGGTTTTGTCGATCCTAAGAATGCTAACAAAGTATGCAAGCTCCAATGATCCATTTATGGGCTGGTGCAAGCATCTCGGAGTTGGAACATTCGCTTTGATGAGATGATCAAAGCGTTTGGGTTTATCTTGAGACTTATGGAGAAGCCTCGTTTACAAGAAAGTGAGTGGGAGCTCAGTAGCATTTCTCATATTATATGTAGATGACATACTTTTGATGGGAAATGATATAGAATTCTTGGACATCATTAAGGCCTACTTGAATAAGTGTTTTTCAATGAAGGACCTTGGAGAAGCTGCTTATATATTAGGCATCAAGATCTATAGGGATAGATCGAGACGCCTCATAGGTCTTTCACAAAGCACATACCTTGATAAGATTTTGAAGAAGTTCAAAATGGATCAGTCCAAGAAGGGGTTCTTGCCTGTGTTGCAAGGTGTGAGATTGAGCTCAGCTCAATGCCCGACCACGACAAAAGATAAAGAAGAGATGAGTGTCATCCCCTATGCCTCAGCCATAGGATCTATTATGTATGCCATGCTGTGTACCGGACTGATGTAAACCTTGCCGTAAGTTTGGTAGGAAGGTACCAAAGTAATCCCGGCAAGGAACACCGGACAGCGGTCAAGAATATCCTGAAGTACCGAAAAGGACAAAGGAAATGTTTCGTTTATGGAGGTGACGAAGAGCTCGTCGTAAAGGGTTACGTCGACGCTTAGCTTCGACCACAGATCTGGATGACTCTAAGTCACAAACCGGATACGTGTATATGTTGAATGGTGGAAGCGATGGTAGTGCGGCTACAAGCGAAGCGTCGTGGCGGGATCTACATGTGAAGCGGAGTACATGGCAGCCTCGGAGGCAGCGCATGAAGCAATTTGGGTGAAGGAGTTCATCACCGACCTAGGAGTCATACCCAATGCGTCGGGGCCGATCAAACTCTTCAGGACAACATCGAGCTATTGCCCTTGCCAAGGAGCCCAGTCCAATGAGCACAACTCACAGAGGTGGCTATCGATTGCCGTGACTTTTTACCGACGACTTGAGTAGATATGGATATATCTATTTGATGAGGCACAAGTCGGAGACTTTTGAAAAGTTCAAAGAGTTTCAGAACGAGGTTGAGAACCAGCTCGGCAAGACTATAAAGCTTCTGCGATTTGATCGTGGAGGTGAGTACATGAGCCAAGAGTTTGATGATCATCTGAAAAGTCGAGGTATAGTACCTCGGCTCACACCTCCGGGTACACCACAGAGAAACGGCGCGTCGGAACAGAGGAATAGGACCTTGTTGGACATGGTCCAGTCTATGATGAGCAAATCGGATTTACCCTTGTCATTTTGGGGATACGCTCTAGAAACTGCAGCTTTCACACTTAATAGGGTACCATCAAAATCTGTAGACAAGACACCACATGAGATGTGGACCGGGAAGAGTCCTAGTTTGTCTTTAGATTTGGGGTTGTGAAGCATTTGTCAAGCGACTTATGTCAGACAAGCTTACACCTAAGTCGGATAAATGCATATTCGTGGGATATCCGAGGGAAACCTTGGGATATAAGCTTCTACAACAGGAAGAGAACAAAGTGTTTGTTGCTCGGAACGGGTTTTCCTTGAGAAAGAGTTTCTCGGTCGGGAGGCCGGTGGGAGGACGGTTCGACTCGAAGAAATTCGAGGACCACTCGGGACGGCTACCGGTGATGAGATCATACCGAGTCGGTCGAGGAACACGTAGTGGAAGCGGCACCTAACCACGGAGGTCGGAAAGATTGCGCAGAGTGCGTGATGTGTTGTTGCTAGAAAGCGACGAGCCACCACATATGCGGAAGCGATGGTGAGCCCAGATTCGAGGCATGGCTGGAGGCCATGAGATCCGAAAGTTAAAGTCCATGGATGAGAATCAAGTCCGGACTTGGTTGATCCGCCACCGGCGTAATCGCCATTGGTTGCAAATGGGTCTTTAAGAAGAAAACCGATGTGGATGGAAATGTTCAGATCCACAAAGCTCGGCTTGTCGCTAAAGGTTATGGACAAGTTCAAGGAATTGACTGACGAGACTTACTACTTGGTAGCGATGCCGAAATCGGTGAGGATCATACTAGCTATAGCTGCATATTTTGATTACGAGATATGGCGGATGGATGTCAAACGGCTTTCATTCACGGAAATTTAACCGAGGGCGTGTATATGATACAGCCCGAGGGTTTTGTCGATCCAACTAGCACTAGTAAGGTATGCAAGCTCAAGAGATTCATTTATGGGTTGAAGCAAGCATCTCGGAGTTGGAACATTCGCTTTGATGAGGTCGCCACTTGGTCTCGGTTTCATCAAAAGCGAAGAGGACTCTTGTTTATACAAGAAGTTAAGTGGGAGCTCAATAGTGTTTTTGATCTTGTATGTGGACGACATACTACTGATCGGAAATGATGTTTTGATGCTAAACTCGGTCAAGGGATCATTGAATGACAAGTTTTCGATGAAGGACCTTGGTGAGGCAGTCTATATTTTAGGCATTAAGTTCTATAGAGATAGATCGAGGAGGCTGCTCGGCTTAAGCCAGAGCACATACATAGATAAAGTGTTGAAGCGGTTCAACATGAGTGAGACGAAGAAAGGGTTCTTGCCACTCTCACATGGTATAAGGCTAAGCGAGACTCAGAGTCCTTCGACATCTGATGAGCGAAGCAGGATGAGTAGGATTCTGTATGCCTCGGCAATCGGATCCATTATGTATGCTATGCTATGTACAAGGCCCGATGTTGCTTTTGCAATAAGCCTAACAAGTAGATACCGAGGCCAACCTGTGAGAGTCACTTTGGGCAGCGGTAAAGACTATTTTGAAGTACACGAAAAGGACTAAAGAGATGTTCCTAGTTTATGAAGGTGAGGAAGAGCTGCGTAAGGGGTTACGTCGATGCTAGTTTCCAAACCGACAGAGATGATTGTCGATCACGGTCCGGATTCGTAACGCCCCGAATGGAGGAAGCGATTACCTTTGGATGAGTTCCAAGCAGGATACGGTGGTCGATTCTACCACGAAGTTTAATACACCGCGGCTTGTGAAGCCGCAAAGGAAGGTGTTTGGATCCGGTATTTTCTGGATGATCTTGGTATTTTCCCAGCCTCGGTGAAACTGTTGGACCTTTATTGTGATAATTCTGGTGCCATCGCACAAGCCAAGGTGTTGGAAATATGCCCTAGAGGCAATAATAAAAGCATTATTATTATATTTCCTTGTTCATGATAATTATCTTTTATTCATGCTATAACTGTATTATCCGGAAATCGTAATACACGTGTGAATACATAGACCACAATACGTCCCTAGTGAGCCTCTAGTTGACTAGCTCGTTGGTCGACGTATAGTCATGGTTTCCTCGACTATGGACATCGATGTCATTGACAGCGGGATCACGTCATTAGGAGAATGACGTGATGGACAAGACCCAATCCTAAGCATAGCACAAAGATCGTGTAGTTCGCTTTTGCTAGAGCTTTTCCAATGTCAAGTATCTCTTCCTTAGACCGTGAGATCGTGTAACTCCGGATACCGTAGGAATGCTTTGGGTGTACCAAACGTCCACAACGTAATCGGGTGACTATAAAGGTGCATTACGGTATCTCCGAAAGTGTCATTGGGTTGACACGGATCGAGATGTGGATTTGTCACTCCGTATGACGGAGAGGTATCATCACCCACTCGGTAATGCATCATCATAATGAGCTCAAAGTGATCAAGTGTCCGGTCACGGGATCATGCATTACGGTACGAGTAAAGTGACTTGCCGGAACGAGACTAAACGAGGTATTGGGATACCGACGATCGAGTCTCGCAAGTAACATACCGTCTCGACAAAGGGAATAGCATACGGGTTGCTTGAACCCTCGACATCGTGGTTCATCCGATGACAACATCGAGGAGCGTGGGAACCAACATGGGTATCCAGATCCCGCTGTTGGTTATTGACCGTAGAGCGTCTCGGTCATGTCTGCATGTCTCCCGAACCCGTAGGGTCTACACACTTAAGGTTCGGTGACGCTAGGGTTAATAGTAAGACTTGTATGTGATTACTGAATGTTGTTCGGAGTCCCGGATGAGATCCCGGATGTCACGAGGAGTTCCTAATGGTCCGGAGGTAAAGATTTATATATGGGAAGTCGTCAAACGGACACCTAAAAGTTTGGTCATATCGGTATTATGGAGGGTCCACCGGAAAGGTTCCGGAGGACCACTGAGGGGCCACCCTTTGGGGGCCACTTGGGCTGCGTGGGAGGCAGCCAACCCCTAGTGGGCTGGGCGCACCTCCCTTGGCCCATGCGCCTAGGGTTGAGGGGAACCCTAAGGGGCGCCCCCTTGCTTGGGGGCAAGCCCCCTCCCTTGGCCGCCGCCCCTCTAGATGCATCTAGAGGGGCCGCCCTCCTCCCTTCCCTATAAATAGAGGGTGAGGGAGGCTGCAAACACCATTGAAGGCGCAGCCTCCCTCCCCAACACCTCTCCTCCTCCGCATAAGCTTGGCGAAGCCTGCCGGAGAACAGCCACTCCATCCGCATCACGCCGTCGTCGCCATTGGAGTTGTCTTCCTCAACCTCTCCTTCCTCCTTGCTGGATCAAGACGAAGGAGACGCCATCGTCCCGTCACGCAGTGTGTTGAACGCGGAGGTGTCAGTCCGTTCAAGACTTGGTCATCGGTGATCGGAATCACGTTGGGAACGTCTTCATCATCACCACTCCCTCGAACGCTTCCGTACTCGATCTACAAGTGGTATGTAGATGCAAACTCTCTCTCTTGACTCGTTGCTTAGATGAACTCATAGATAGATCTTGGTGAAACCGTAGGAAAATTTTAATTTTCTGCAACCTTCCCCAACACAAGGAGCCGAGGAATCACCACAAGGTCAGACACATAGATCGAAAATATCACCTGATACGAAAGATCGTAAAGAATGGTGATGTAGAGTTATGCAAGATTCACACGGATGCAAATGTTGCAGATCCGTTGACTAAGCCGCTTCCACAACCCAAGCATGAGGGGCACGTTAGAGCTATGGGCATTCGATGTCTATTTGATTGACTCTAGTGCAAGTGGGAGACTGTTGGAGATGCCCTAGAGGCAATCATGTATGATGATATTTCCTATGTGTTTATGAATAAAGATAGTCCTTGGACATTATCAATGATGTGTATCAGCAAGTACGATACTTGTTTGTGGGACTATGCATTGTATGATGACTGTTCTATAAGGTCCCTAGTCGAAAGGGCTGTGTGGATGCGCAGTCGACTAGACTAGCATATGACACGATCGATGGCTTGGTCTCACTAGCCATGGAGCATTGGATGCTAACCGGATAATATGGACTTGGAAAGGTGCAGTCGGATTCGGCGTAGTCGGATCCGAGTCTAGATAAGGTCCGAAATGACGGACTCCAAGTATGAGATGCAACGATATGTCATCTGTGAGTCTCTAGTACAACATACGTTCTATGTCCTAAGACCTGAGCTGAAGCATGTACTCGGGATGGTGACAGACTTGCTTTGGGCCGACCAAACGCTACTCTGTGGTAGGTAGTTACAAAGGTAGGTTTCGGTTTGTCGATCCCATCTTTGCGAGACATGGTCGAGCAAGATGGGATTTGCCCTCCGATCGGGAGAGATATACTCTGGGCCCCTCGTGTGATCCGACCGGGATAAGCATGGCCATGCGAAAAGGATTATGAGATAATCCAGTTTGTGGTCGGTATCCTTTGGAGCAGAAAGAGGTCGGGCTAGCACAAGGATGATGGGGCCTCGCCTTTGAGCCCGACAACATATATCGTCTTGTGAAAGGAGCGAAGTGTGACACGTTGTACATGTTCGCTTAACCGACTTCATAGTTCGCTTGGTGGTCGGCACGCCTTGCTAGAGGCCGCTACCAACCGCAAGGTGTCGGAGGTGATCCGAGCCGTGACCAAGCCGACTTGAACCTAAGGGGTCGCGCTTAAGGGAAGGAACCTCTGAGGTCGGTTCAGAGGACCTTTGGTCGGATGTGATCCGAATCGACTAGGAACGTGACCGAGTAGACTTTGGCTTTAGGGTCCGTGCAAGGCCCAAGTATTGAGCCCGCGACGGACGCCTATATAAAGTGGAGGTGCGGCACACTCAGCGGTTGATCGCCGGGCCGCGACTAGGGTTTGCATGTGTTGCGAATAGCCACCTCCACTCGCCGCCGATCGTGTGATTGGACCTAGCGATCCGCCGCACGGTGTTCCTCCCCGCACGCTACGGATACCGTTAGTGGCGGTGCACTTGTGCCGCCCGTCCGAACTTCAGACGTGGGATCGGACGACCGCCGCTCGAGGGAGATCGAACGGCGAGGAGACGATCCACGCGAACGCTGCCCCAACTCTTCTTCCATTTGCCGCGGCTGCGTCTAGTGGTAACGAACTGTGATCCATCTCCCATAGCATGTTCCTGGATGTTCTGCGCGTAGGAAAATTTTAATTTGCAGTCTACGCACCCTACCGTAGAACCCAACAGTTATGTGGTCGGTCTGGCACTCAAGAAACAAGTTGACACATGGGGAGGATAAACTGGATCCGGCTACTTCAGTCCGGAGGACTAGGGAGACACTTGCACTTCTAGATGTTCCCCGGCGTCAAGTTTTTGTGTTACCAGGACATGGTTGGCGCCCCCCCGAGGCCGACCTCATGAAGATCAACACTGATGCTGTAGTTCGGCGCAAGGACGGGAAAGGCGGAGGCGGCGGCGTGGCAAGATCACGAAGTTCCTTCCTTGGAGCTTGGAGCAAACCGTACCCAGGTGTGACGGATCCTCTCATTGCGGAGGCGATGGCAGTACAAGACGGTGTCATCTTCGCCAAGCTGAGGGGCTTTATGAGCGTCGTCCTCGAGACGGATTGTTTGGAGGTTGTAAACCTCTGGACCAATCGCCACGACTCGCGCGCAGTTGTGGCACCAATCTTAGTAGAAATTGGAGAGCTAGCTAGCACTTTTATCTATTTTGTAATTGAACATGTATCCAGGTCAGCGAACGGTCCTGCTCACCTTTGTGCCAAGCATGCTTGCACAATTGACGTGGCTGAGAGCTGGCTGGACAGTACCCCTAGCTTCCTGATTAGCAGTCTGTTGGCTGACTGTGATGTGAACGCTTTTATCTAATAAAGCTCTTGAATATCCCACCAAAAAAATAAGATGTTGACATTACTGGTTGTTTTTCACTAAAAAAAAGACATTACTGGTTCTGGTTGTTTTCATACGTGACGGATGTCTACATAAGTCATACGCCATATGTAACGGAAGTTACTCCAAAAGACTCATAATCAAAGTCCCTTAAAAAAGACCCTAATCAAAGTCGGATTTGTCGCTTAAACCAGGGGACAGAGCATTAAGATTCGCGCCAGTCCTCGGTAGGGTACACGCGTCCCGTCCAGATCTCGTCGTAGGTTTCTCCCCTCGGTCGTCGTCATCACCCGAAGAGAAGAGGAGGAGAAAGAGAGCAGCCAGGCCGCCACGCCCGCGAGCCGCCGCACACCAACGGAGCGGAGCGCCCCTCCTCCTCCGGCCGCCGCGATTCTTCTACCCTCCTCTAATTCTCCGCCGCCGCTCCTCCCTTCACTCCGCCGGCCTCGCGTAGGGCGTCATCGCATTGGATTCCCCCGGGCCAGAGCCGCCATGGAGCCGGAGTCCGCCGACGATGCGGCGCTCGCCGGTTGCAAGGTATCCGCATCTCTACGCATATCCCTCCATGCCTCATACTTTTGCGATTCCATGCGGACGTGTTCCGCGGTGGATGCCCGCTTCTACTCTGCACGACGGCGACCTCAATCTGGTGACGGTTCTAATTCTACGGCCCTCCTCCGGCGACCCCCTCCCATCATAACCTAGTAGAACTCTGACGAGCCGTCTTATTAGTTTCATACCCCTACCGCTTAATAGGTTTCTGTTTAGCCGATTAGGGACAGGGAAACTCTTGATTGATCGTCGCTTGACAATTCCCTTCTGTAACCTGAACCAGCTTTACTTACCAAGCCTGGCTACTAGGCTCATACATATAACTTCTTAAAATTAGGCCGCAGCTGCGCATCTTACATCGTTACAAGTTGTTTTCTGTAGAGATTGCAATTTGGGATTCGACACTGCTGACGCCCAAGTTGACATGCCCTACTAACATTTTGCTAGGTGCTGAAACTACTCACAGTTAGTATTTCTTAGTCTTCTTGCGTTGCTTGTTTCCGCAAAACTAGCTGATTTCTTTATCTGTTTGCTATTCTCTTGCACTGGTACTGTTTACATTGCTCGGCAACTTCGCTTCAGTAAGATTGTTCGGAGGGATGCATTTAGTAACCAAGTTTTAGATCGGAATTCGATTGCTAAATGTCATTGCTGCATCACCTTCACTTTAGTGGTACTTAATATCTGTATATTGTAGTTGATAGCTACTAGGTGCTCTTATTCAAGCATTCGACAACAGTCCAGAACTGTCGTTATATTACACTATACCATGCCCTTACTCATGTATAGTATACAGGATAGCAGCGGCATCGATAGTTCTGCCCTCAGCTCCTCGCGTCATCTGATAAAACTTGTTTCTTGTTTGCATCACTATGTATAATCAATTGGAGTGGTCTATATGGAAATTTCATCATTTTTTGTATTAGTTCTTTTATGTTGTCAAGATGCCCCTGTTACGAAGTAGATCTTTCAAGTGATTATCTTATTTAGCACCCCTTTTCATGTATGTGTTAGTCTTGTCCTAAAGGAATAGACCTGCGTGGCTCATTCATCTGTTTTATGTCGCTGATAGCTAAATGCTTTGTTGCAGGACAAGTTGAAGCACTTCCGAATAAAAGAGCTAAAAGATGTCCTGCATCTGCTTGGACTTTCAAAGCAAGGAAAGAAGCAGGTTTGTTCAATGCAATTTCGTATATCTACATGAATACATTCTACAAATATAAATTATACTTATTGCTTTACTTTACAAGTTTACATCACTTGCTCAAATGTTTCGATCTTCCCTTTACTTTTTGGGAACAAATAATCGATTGGATTGTCAAGTCGTCCTTACCAATACCGTAACATCTTTCGGAACTAATTAACTTCTCTGTGCCTTTTCGTTATTTACTTCTAAGCCATTTTTTGTTTTTCTGATTTTGCTTTACAATTCCAGGAATTGGTGGATAAAATCTTAACAATACTATCTGATCAACAAGATCAAGGTGCATTGTTTTTTGTCTTTCTTCTTCAAAAAATGGCCCTTTTATACTAGAGTTTGTCTAAAGGTGGTACAAGAGGAATAACTTTCATATTGTTCTTGCAGTATCACAACTGAATGGCTTAACAAAGAAACCGGCTGTTGAAAAAGAAACTGTGTTGAAAATAGTTGATGAAACCTTTAGGTGAGGTTACATTTGTTCACATATTGACCTTGTGTTTGTATTATTTGGATTGACTCCTACTGTGTTTTCTCATACACTCATACTGTCTGTTTTTGCTTACTATCTAGGAAACTGCACAGTCCTGCAAATTCTGCTGCAGCCTCACCAAATCAGATTGATTCAGGACAAAGTGTAAAGCCTAAAAAAAAGTTAAATTGTTCTGCTCAAAAGGATGTCAAGGTCCGTTGTCCTTGTGGTAGCTCCATCGCCAATGGATCCATGATAAAGGTATAGTTTTCGTCACAAACATGACTACTTGACAGTTTGATTGCTTTTTCATTTTCTCCAACCAATGCAGTAAGCCCACAATTTGTTTTTCAGTCTCCTTGATTATGCAGATTGTATATTGAATCATTAAATCAGTTTATCTACATTCTGAAACTTCAAAGCAGTGAATTGTTCTTATATTCTAAAACCCCCAAACTTTATTTGTTTTGGAACACAGAACTTATTTTATTATGAATATCATGTGTTTTATGAAACTGGCAGTTATGTTCTTGATAGGTTCTGTTTGTTTCCACCTAACTTGCTTGGCCCTTTCAGTGTGATAATCCACAATGCAATGTCTGGCAACATGTTGGTTGTGTTATCATATCCGAGAAGTCTGCAGAGAGTGTTCCTCAGGAATTACCTTCCAGCTTCTACTGTGACATCTGTCGAATAAATAAGGCCGATCCGTAAGTTCTTCAAAACTTTCATGTAATATCAAACTCATCTTTTGTTCTGCCTGCTTGCCTTTTCAACATTTAAGGCTGAGAACATTATATTAATATTAAATGACCGGCTGTTTTAACATAGTTTCCTTCTATAACTTGCAGTTTCTGGGTCACTATCAATCATCCATTACTTCCAACATCAATAGCTCCTTCCAAAATAGCGACTGATGGGTGAGTTATGCATTGAATATTATTAACACTCACTTGGTCGGTGCAAAAATTGATGAATTAAACTGAACCATGACATTCTGAAATTTGCATAGTTTTTGTGTGTGATTCTTTTCTATGGTCCAGGTCATATACTATACAGTATCTCGAGAAAACCTTTCCATTATCAAGAGCTAATAGGGAAATGCTACAGAAAGCCGAATATGACATTCAGGTTATTTTTCGTTTCCTTCTTCATTTCCTTGAAGTATTAGGTTTGTCCAGTATCATCCTTCAATAAGTGTTTCTTTGGTCATGCATTATTAAGAAATGCCAGATTGTAATTCAATGATTTGGCTGTGACTTGTGAGTATAGTTATGGTCACTGTATGCTATTTCCAGTCATCTTATGCCATACTAGAGACTATCAGACCACTGCGTATGCATTGTTGACATTAAGTTTCTTTGCACCACTTATCTTCTTGCAGGTTTGGTGTATCCTTCTTGATGACCAAGTTCCTTTCAGGATGCAATGGCCTTTACACTCAGATATGCAAATTAATGGTAATATGCATTGGCCTACTAGATAACATCCTTTGATATAGATCTACAGAAAATTGTTTATTTAGCTTAAAGGACACCTACTCAAGTTCATTGCACAGGTTTGGTTTCTTATGAGTCATGTAATCTACAAGTATCCATGGAAGATGCATCTTTAACATTTGCCTTATTGTTATACTTGGTGCACACACTGACACTGTTCCCCGCCATGAACCTGATTGAAGGACGGGCTTCATATTTGCCTTCCAAACTAATATTTGGCTGTTAAAATGAGTTCATGTTTGCATGGTGATTTACTTTCCTAGGTTTATGTGGTGTGACCAAAGCTAGATGTAGCTTGTGCTTGGTTGCTGCGCCGAATACCATTTGTCATCTTGTGTTGCATTCCCTTGTCCGATTACGAGCGATATGTGTGTGCACGTCTATATGCATGTTAATCCTGTTAGCTTCCCGGCTCTGCTTCAAAAATGCCTCTTTCTCCTCTCCTTTAGGATAGAGCCTGGTTGGATTCTCTTGTATAGTTGTATCTTTGCTTTAGTCCCAGCCTCCTACTCCCCCCACCCCCTGCGGGTATTCTCTTACTATTGTTCTATTAATTTCAATCATCATAGATCTGATTCATATTAGCAGTTCTTTTTCTCCCCCTCAGGTGTTCAAGTCAGGGTTGTTAATCGGCAACCTACACAGCAGTTAGGGGCCAATGGTAGAGATGATGGTCCTGTAGTAAGTCTTGTTGCCATGGAGCATGCTCTCTCTTATTCTTGCTTTTGAATGATTTGTCAAATACCTATTATATTCTTTAGTTGATTATTAGTTACATCTTCTGTATGGATGTTTGTTGATCCTACTCATCATTTCTCTTTGCAGTTAACGGAATATTGCAAAGAAGGACCTAATAAAATTGTTCTATCTAGAAGCGACTCCCGCATGTTCTCTTTGGGTGTTAGAATTGCCAAGAGGAGGTCTCTGCAAGAGGTAACTTTTATGTATATTGTGTCACAGAAGGCGTTTCCACATTTCCATTGTCAAGACTGCTTACTATTAGATTGTTCATTTCATGAAGCATGTTTTTCTTCACCTTTTCCATAAATGCTGAATATGTTCTATTTCTCCCTCACCTTGTCTTTCAATGTTTAGGACATCTATTTGGTGATCGTGCATGCATGCAGTGTAGTGTGATTGATTCCAATAGGACTCTCTCCCCCTGTTGGAACACGGATCTCGCCCCCGTGCACCAAACATCTGTATCTTTCCTGCCACACTATTGTATCTCTGTCTCTAGTTCTGCCTCCACTCCGGCACCGTCCATCACTGGCGTGGGGCGGTGCCACCGGAGAAGCTAAGAAACATCAATTTTTTGGCTAGGTGTTCTACAATTTTCAACTATCAACACTCATTTTTCTTCTCAAATGAATATCAACTTATAACTTCAAAAACTGGAGCTTTCAACTCCATGAACACCCAACTCCCAGCCCAGTGAACACCAACTTCACTTACAAAAGCAGTAACTTCCTACTCGAGGAATACCAATTTCTGACTCAACTAGTCGCATTCAACTTGATGAAACCAACCTCTTAACTTAAAAAACACAGTAGATCCAAGAACGGCAGGGGGTGGAGCACACTGCTCCTAAATTGTGGTGTGAGTGACCCTCATTGAGGCGGCAGTGGGTGGGTGCTTTCATATTGGCGAGAAAATTGTTTATCTATGGATCCATATTGCGGGTGCCCAGCGCGAGAGGCGATTGGGGAGCGGCCCAGCAGGTTAGGGGCATGACGGTGGGGACAATGATCCAGAGCCTTCTTGTGTGGTACTTGCAAAGGTATGGCGTGAGTTGGGCTGGTGGCCTGGTTGTTGCAGATAAGGTAGAAAGAAAATGGAAAGTACAAACCTGTGTCCATGGGAGAAAAACGTGTTGTTTCTGTCTGGCTGGGTGGGTGTGTTTGAAATTGATCACCACAGTGACCATGCGCCAATTTATGATGTTCGTAATGTTTTTTTTTGGAGCCGGAATACTCTTTATTCCGTTAACCAGAACGGCCAGCCAAGTCGCTGGCAATCAATGCATGAACAAGGTCTGGCGCTCCATCCGGCCACAAGGCTGAGGATGCATGGCCCATTCGTGCACCGTGAGCAGCTAGAGAATCTGCTACCTTATTACAGCCCCTTGGGCAAAGAACAATCTCAAAAAAGAAAAAGTTTAAACGAGCAAGAACTTTAATCTCTCGGAAGATGACACCTATGGCAGAGTGATCCTGGGCCGTTCCTTTAATCGCCTGCACGAGCGTTGTGGAATCTGTCTCGACAATCACCGACGCCATACCCAACTGTTGTGCAGCTTGCAAACTCTTCAGACATGCCACGGCTTAAGAATGCAACGGGTTCAGTAAATAGGGTATGTTACCTGCACCAGCGGCAACAGCCTGACCACTTTTATCTCCGATGATGAAACCAAAACCCCCATTTGAATTATCCTGTGAAGCACTCCAATCAACATTTATTCTGAGTAAATCATCAGCTGGTGGTTCCCACCTCTGCTCCCACTTAGTCTGCTTAGTATCCTTTACTTCCCTCAGGTTAGTACAATCAATCAGGCTTGTTTGGATTCGGTGGCACACACTATCTGTAGATCGTCCCTACAAGTGGAACTCCACTGTATTCGGGAGGATAGCTATTTTATGTGATGAAGATGGTGCAAAAGTACTAAAATAAAATTGTCTGTGATGGAATGTTCCTTATAACAGTTGGTTCCTGGCCAGGATTTCTGATTTATCTCAAGCTATGTTGTTAAAAATATTTTTTCTTTCCAAACTCCAGGACTGTGATTTACGGTTCTGTTCCTTTCATATAATTTGATAATGGGCAGGTCCTAAATTTGGTGCCGAAGGAACAAGATGGCGAGAAGTTTGATCATGCCCTTGCTCGTGTCTTGGCGTTGTGTTGGTGGTGGAGCTGAGGCAGATAATGCTGACAGTGATAGTGATATTGAGGTTGTGGCTGACAGGGTCTCTGTGAATCTCCGATGTCCGGTAATTACTCTGCCCATTACTGAGAATGTTTAGATGCGTAGATATTTGCTGATACTTGATCTGATATATCTGTTGCATCTGACCTCATGTCCGTTGAATACCGAATATTGCATTTGCCACCTGATGGCCTGACATTATTTTATGTGCGAGCCATGACACCCAACGCTTAAATTTATTCTTCGAAAATTATCATATGTACTTTATATCATAATTGTCAACCCAGATGCTATTCAACAATCCCATAAAGGCAATATGGTATTGTATGATCCATAGTATATTTTGCACTCCTTGACATAAAGTTAGCCATTATGTCTTTGTATGCTAGGTTCTGTAATATGTGCCTTCCTGAAAGCTAATTTATCTTGACAGATGACTGGTTCAAGGATTAAGATAGCTGGCAGGTTTAAACCCTGTGTCCACATGGGTTGCTTTGATTTAGAAGCTTTTGTGGAACTTAATCAACGTTCACGGAAGGTCTGGCTGTTTTTCGTAAATTGACCAATTATTCTCTTTCCCTTCTTTGCCTAATAAAACTACATGTTCCTGTCTGCAGTGGCAATGCCCAATTTGCCTGAAGAATTATTCTCTGGACGACATAATCATTGACCCATATTTCAACCGGATCACTTCACTGGTGAGTTCATAGTGGAAATGATGTACATGTTCAAGTCTACATTAGTCCATTATGCATTATTTTGACGACACTGTTGCATTTTGGTGGTCCAGATCCAAAGCTGTGAAGATGATGTATCTGAAATTGATGTCAAGCCTGATGGTTCCTGGAGAGTTAAGGGTGGAGCTGAACTGAAGGATCTTCTGGCGGTGGCATTTACCAGATGGTACTCTCTCTGTAGCCACCAACATAGGGTCCAAGATCAACACGAGTATTGTAAAGCATGAGATTAAAGAGGAGTCTCTGTCTGACCAGCTGGGCTCCCGTATCAAGTTGGGAATTAGAAAAAACAACAACGGCAAGTGGGAAATTACGAAGAGAGGGGATGTTAACTCGACACAATCTTCTGATAGTGACCACCCAGAGCACTTTAAAAATGGAAACTTTATTACTCCTACAAGCAATAATGATCATGAGGACACTGAAGATTTGGAACCAGGACAATATGATTACCCTATGAGCAATGTACATGATCTTGATTCTTCTCCTATAGACGAACATGTCCCTGCAGTATCAAGAGAGCAAGATATAATAGTTCTGAGCGACTCTGATGATGATAACGTCACGGTGTTGTCTCCTAATGCTTTGAATTCCAGCTCAGCAGATGACAATGGAGTTCCATTTCCACCCAATCCACCTGAAACTAAAGGAACGTCTGAGGAACAACCTGGAGGTGGTCTAGATGAGGCTTCATTTCTTATGTTCAGCGAAGATTTTGATGATCTGGGACAACTCCCATTTTGGCAGTATCCTTCAAATCCCCAGGATCATCCTGGCTTACAGTTGACAAATAATTTAGGCGAAGTGCAAAACAACACTGCCAACCATCAACCTCTGCATGAGCCAGTAGCAGCAGCAGCAAACCTACTGGAACATGGACATAATAATTGCATTGATGAAAGCCAAGCATCAATTGCAAGTAATTGCGTTACTGCCAAGAAAGCGTCTCAGAAAAGGAGGAACCCTGAGGATGAAATAACAGCTTTAGATGGTAAGGCACCGAAATTAACCCTTCTGATTTCTACAGTTTTATTATCTGTGATTTCTCCATCCATCACAACTCACTCTAGATACTCCTTTAGGGGACTAGAATTGAAGTATGGTTGCTGCTCCTACTATTGTTGTTAGATCAAACTATTTAGCAAAATGTTAACATGTTAGTGTAAGTTACTTGATAGTTCCATTTGGTGTGAACACAGTGATTTCCCTTATATAATTACACTTCTAAATTTTCACAGGTAGACTTAATATTTGATTCCTCGTGTGCAGCTTCAGCTATGGATGATGATTTGCCTGGGGAGAGACCTGGTGGTCCTTTGTCACCGGCTCGGCAGCAAAGGTCAGTTCGACCAAGATTGGTACTAGCAATCGACTCAGACTCTGAATAGCAGCCTATGTTGTCCATTGTCTGGCGTGAGGTGTACAATGTACACTGTCTCCGTATGATCACTGAAGTTTAGTTTGTGATCCTTTGGTCCGTCTGGGCGCTATCTGATTAGTTTGTGATCCGTTCTTCCGTCTTGCCTATCTTGAGAGGAGGAGGAACGCAGTGGCCAGTGGCATCTATAATTCAAGTAGTCCTGGGAGCTGCAAGGAAGAGGCATTAAAAAAAGAAAACTGGAGCTGGATCTCGTAGGCCCTATAATCTAGCCAAGAGTGTAAAGACATCCATTGTGTAGGCAATTTTGTTTTTATAGCAATAGCATAGCAGGAACTACAAATGGCAGTTGATGTACATATGGTTGATTGGTTTTCCATTCATTCAAGTGTTAGTCCTGATAGCTGAAAGAAGAGAGGGATAGTGTCCCGTATTTTAACTCTTATAAGGTGCATTTCATCTTTGTTGGAGCCTCTGCTCAGGCCCGATTTCTATAGCCTAAATGATTGCCTTTTATATTAATGGGACGGAGGGAGTAGTTTCTGTCATATAGGTGTCCTGAACCTAGATTTTCGTTGCATGCTCTTTTGGACCATTGTGTTGTGCTCTTCCGAGATTGAAGTGCAGGTGCTCAGAAAGTCGCAGGCCTTCAGGTTGAAGATCCTACTATTCCTCTCTTTCCAGGTCATACACCATATGGTCATGCAAAGCGAAGGGAACTCCTATCGACGCTGCACAGGAAGTATCTCCAAGGTTTGCAACCATCACTCTGTCAAGCTAGCCATGTTGAATCCAGGCCTCAAGTCGAAAGAGTATTTATAAGTTGTCAGAAAGAAACCCCATATGCCAGCAGCATAAGGGCAATTGCCAAACAGAAGCACAGCTGATTCAACTCCTATATTGCATAGGGGGCAGACTGAGTTGTGAGGCCATTTGCGCTTAGCAAGGTTGTCAGCCGTAAGGCATTTGTTTTGAACAGCAAGCCAGGCAATTTTTTTTAACCATCGGCGGTATTTTGATCTTCCAAATAAGGTCCGACAGGGTCAACTGAATTCTTCCAATGAACTGACATAGATACGCAGATTTTGCAGTGTAGCAATGATCAGCAGTTCACTTCCATATAATCCTGTCCTGCTTTTCAGATAAAACAATGATTTCGGTGCGGTGCTAGAGGTCCACGTACTTGTGTTGTGCTGATTGGTACAACTTACAAAACGATCTTATATTATGGGACAAAGCGAGTATATTTTTCAGTCCTCGTAAGATTGAGTTACATGGTCCCATCTCTCACGTTTCGCATTGCACATGATTTTCGTGTAACCTTCCGATAACCTTAATTCGCTCCTTGCAAATAATAGTACTAGTAACCGTGTTCGGAAAGGGACGTACGTGTGTGCTAAAGAGAGAACACTAATAACTGAAATTTCTTGCAGATGCATTCATAAACCAATAATTCTATTCATCAATATGGGCGCAACTACTCCTTCCTTTGACATACTTACGTTTAAAAGATAAATGAAAAGCTATATAGCCTTCCAATGGAACATCGGTATCGTGATCCGTTTTCACCGTTGGAGCCCTCGCAACGGTTTCGATGGACTTAAAAAAAGTTAGTGTTGAGCCCAAGCAAGCAAGCGCAACTAGTTGCCTCTTCTTGCCATTAGTGTTGCCTCTTATTTCTGTAAACATGTTCCAACTTAGAGGAACAAGAGACAGCTAATGCAAGCGCAACCTGTATGTATCCAACTTAATTAGCATTAGTGGTAGGGAAACATGAATAATGTTATGAGAAACATCTAGGATCTGATACACATAATACTTTTTAGTATAATGGACAATCACAATACCGTAAAGCAATTTAGCAGTAATGGTAGGCAAACTATTGTAGGTTACTCTCATCTAGCTCTGTGCAGAAATCAACCTCTCATGAACGCATGAGAGCTTGAACAAATGCTTGCAACTCAAGAATCACAGGTGAAAGCCGCAGCTAATAAGTATCAACAAGACCTGAGTTCAAAAGTAGTTTCCCAACAATAGAAAATTGAAGAGCTCGAAAGGAAGCAGCTAGAAGAAATTGAAGCCCTGAAGTGTCTCCGACGGATCTCACGGAATTCGGTCGGTGATTGTCTTTGGTGGATCCGCTCGAATCCGGTCTTTGTTCATATTTGTTCATGTATCTTCAGGTTGGATCCTTCCGATCTAATCTTCTCTTCATTGGCGGCGGTTGCTGTTCTTGTGCGTTGGTTCTATGGGGCCTTAGCACGACAACTTCCCGACTTCTACTACAACAAATTATGCTCGGCTCCGGCAAGTGAGGGGCGATGACGGCGGCGCGCCTTCGGCTTGCTTCAATGCTTGTAGTCGTCGCTATGTGGTCTATAAATCTGGATGTAATTTTTATCATTTCTGATGTTCGTTGTACTGTCATGATTGGAGATGAATAAATTGACAGTTTCCCGCAAAAAAAAAGAACAAGAAGAGAAAACCGTTGCTCTTGAAAATATGCAGTAAGAGTTGGATGGACATTTGAGTATCTTCGTAAGGCAGTCACAACTGGGTTCCCAAAGCAGCTTCTCACAATCCTGATGGTGCATTTGTTGGTCGTGATCCTAACATTTAAATTTCATTTTTATTTTACTAACATTTAAATTTAAATTCGCTTGCAATTGCAACATTAAACAAGCTGACGCCATCTTTAATCTAAGACAGTAATTGTGCGGAATCGCAAGCCGTTGCCATGTCTGGACCCACGTGTAAGGAGCCACGTCAGCGTCGTCTGGACCCACATGTAAGAATCCACGTCAACATCTTTTAGGCCCATATGTCATAATTATTGATCGGTTAAACTTGACTGTTTCATCGCCGAAAACAATTTATGTGATAAACTGAGCGGTCTAATATGAGAGTCCTGGTCGTCACCGAAAATGGACTTTAGTGATAAAACATGAACCGTCACCTAAGATCTTAGGTGTCAGAAAAGTGTTACTGTCAGCATTTTTTTTATGACGGTGCTTCAGTGACGGACCGCATGACGTATCACTTTTTTGGTGAAGAAAAACGATTTTACGTGGCACAATTTGCTTGTCACAAAATTGTTCATTTTGTAGTTTAAGAAGGTGATCGTCGAGCCGTGTACAAACTCTTGATTACTTCACAATATGGTGGTTGAAGGCTCTCAAACAACTCATACTATCTAGGAGGCATACATCCTCCAGGAGTAACAAGGAAAGCAAAGTCATTTGGACGAACTCTTCAAAAGATCTTCAACCAAAGCACTCACAACTCTCTCTCTCTCTCTCACACACACACACATGCACGCACGCATACACACACACAGAGAGAGAGAGAGAGAGAGAGAGAGAGAGATGCTTGAAGCAAGAGAGATGAACTCTTGGGAAGAGAGGTTCAAGAAAGGGGGAATCTATGCCTTCATGATTGAAGGAAGAAGCTTTGAATCACCCAATTCTTATCTTTTCGAAAGATTTAATCTTCAAGGTTGTCTCGAGAACTCATACAAAAAATCCTAGATAGATCTTTGAACATACCGGAATGGCTTTTCAAAACGAAGAGGGTGTGGGTGTGAGAGAAGAAAATCTTGTCATTACTCTAGAAAAAGTAACTGTCCCTAAAGTATGAGAAGATGAGTGATGCACACACTCCTCTTCCATCGCCCATCATGCCTTGCGCACTTGCACGCTTGTCATGTTTCATGAACGAGCTGAGGCAAGCTTTGAACCCTCACCAGTTACGGGTGAAAGTGCAACTAATCCCTGGTTGATTTTGGTAATTCCTAACAACATATAGCTCATTGAACTAATACTCTTTCAAGATGATCATTTCAGAAAGTTCAATGATTGGCATGGCATGGACTAGAGATGTGGACCCCTCAAAATGCTAAGGACACATGTTGGCTCAAGCTCAAGACTCTAGATTTTCATTTTAGTGATCCAAGATCACATTGAGTCCATAGGAAAAGCCAATACTATTAAAAGGGGATGAGGTGTTGCTTAATGACTTTCTTGCTCAAAATGCTTAATGATATGCTCCAAAAGCCCTCAACCACTTTCTCATATACACATGTCCCAAGCTAAAAGTCAAACTCGGCCCCACCGATTTGATCTATCCGGCGCCACCGAGTTCATTTGACATAGCCACAGCCAGAAACCCTAATCAGTTCGGTCTCACCGATAGGGATCTCGGTCTCACCGAGATGGGATTGCAAACTCTCTGTTTCCCTTCGTAACGTTTCGGTCTAACCGAGATGAGTGATCGGTCCCACCGAGTTCGCAATGCAAACTCTCTGTTTCCTCTTCGTAACGTTTCGGTCTTACTGAAATGAGCGATCAGTCCCACCGAGTTTGCCTGACCAACTCTCTGTTTTCCTATTACAGAAATCGGTCTCACCGAGATTACTTTATGCCCTAACCCTAATGAAATCGGTCCCACTGAATTGACATGTCGGTCCCATCGAAAATCCTAACGTTCAAATTTTGAACTAAATCGGTATGACCGAGTTTGAGTATTCGGTCTCACCGAGTTTGGTAAATTATGTGTAACGATTAGATTTTGTGTGGAGGCTATATATACCCCTTAATACGTCTCCAACGTATCTATAATTTTTTATCGTTCCATGCTATTATATTATCTGTTTTGGATGTTTAATTGGCTTTAATATGCTCTTTTATATTATTTTTGGGACTAACCTATTAACAGGAGGCCCAGTGCCAGTTGCTGTTTTTTGCCTATTTCAGTGTTTCGCAGAAAAGGAATATCAAACGGAACGAAACCTTCGCAAGGATCTTTCTTGGAACAAACACAATCCAAGAGACTTGGAGTGGAAGTCAGAGACGCAACAAGGCGGCCACGAGGCAGGAGGGCGCACCCGGGGGGGGGGGGGGTAGGCACGCCCCCCACCCTCGTAGGCCCCTTTTAGCTCCACCGACCTACTTCTTTTGCCTATATATACTCTTATACCCTGGAAACATCCAGGGGAGCCACAAAACCACTTTTCCACCACCGCAACCTTCTGTACCCGTGAGATCCCATCTTGGGGCCTTTTCCATGATCTGTGGGAGGGATTCGATCATGGAGGGCTTCTACATCAACACCATAGCCTCTTCGATGATGTGTGAGTAGTTTACCACAGACCTTCGGGTCCATAGTTATTAGCTAGATGGCTTCTTCTCTCTCTTTGGTTCTCAATACAAAGTTCTCCTCGATATTCTTGGAGATCTATGAAGGAAATATGCCCTAGAGGCAATAATAAAGTTTTTTATTTCCTTATATCATGATAAATGTTTATTATTCATGCTAGAATTGTATTAACCGGAAACATGATACATGTGTGAATACATAGACAAACATATTGTCACTAGTATGCCTCTACTAGACTAGCTCATTAATCAAAGATGGTTATGTTTCCTAACCATAGACATGAGTTGTCATTTGATTAACGGGATCACATCATTAGTAGAATGATGTGATTGACATGACCCATTCCGTTAGCTTAACACTTGATCATTTAGTATGTTGCTATTGCTTTCTTCATGACTTATACATGTTCCTAGAACTATGAGATTATGCAACTCCCGTTTACCGGAGGAACACTTTGTGTGCTACCAAACGTCACTGGCAATCGGGTGATTATAAATGAGCTCTACAGGTGTCTCCAAAGGTACATGTTGAGTTGGCGTATTTCGTGGTTAGGTTGTGTCACTCCGATTGTCGGAGAGGTATCTCGGGGCCCTCTCGGTAATGCACATCACTATAAGCCTTGCAAGCAATGTACCTAATGAGTTAGTTACGGAATGATGCATTACGTAACGAGTAAAAAGACTTGCCGGTAACGAGATTGAACTAGGTATTGGATACCGATGATCAAATCTCGGGCAAGTAACATACCGATGACAAAGGGAACAACGTATGTTGTTATGCGGTTTGACCGATAAAGATCTTCGTAGAATATGTAGGAGCCAATATGAGCATCCAGGTTCCGCTATTGGTTATTGACCGGAAACATGTTTGGTCATGTCTACATAGTTCTCAAACCCGTAGGGTCCGCACGCTTAAGGTTTCGATGGCGGTTATATTATGAGTTTATGAGTTTTGATGTACCGAAGGAGTTCGAGTCCCGATGATATCGGGGACATGACGAGAGTCTCGAAATGGTCGACGTAAAGATTGATATATTGGACGACTATATTCGGACTTGGAAAGGTTCCGAGTGATTCGGTATTTTTGAATCTGGGAGAGTTACGGGAATTCGCCGGGGAGTATATGGGCCTTATTGGGCCATACGGGAAAGAGAGAGGGGCTGCCTAGGGCAGGCCGCGCGCCCCCCCAAGGCCTAGTCCGAATTGGACTAGGGGGAGGGGCTGCGCCCCCTCCTTCCTTCCCTTCTCCCTTCCCTTCCTTCTCTCCTACTCCTACTAGGAAAGGAGGAGTCCTACTCGAGTAGGACTCCCTCCTTGGCGCCTCTCCTGGCCACCGCCTCCTCCCTAGCTCCTTTATATCTGAGGGGACAGGGGGCACCCTAAAGACACAACAATTGATCCTTGAGATCTCTTAGCCGTGTGCGGTGCCCCCCTCCACCATAGTCTTCGATAATATTGTAGCGGTGCTTAGGCGAAGCCCTGCGATGGTAGAACATCAAGATAGTCACCACGCCGTCGTGCTGACGGAACTCTTCCCCGACACCCTGCCGGATCGGAGTCCGGGGATCGTCATCGAGCTGAACGTGTGCTAGAACTCGAAGGTGCCATAGTTTCGGTGCTTGATCGGTCGGGCCGTGAAGACGTACGACTACATCAACCGCGTTGTTCTAGCGCTTCCGCTTTCGGTCTACAAGGGTACATGGACAACACTCTCCCCTCTCGTTGCTATGCATCACCATGATCTTGCGTGTGCGTAGGATTTTTTTTGAAATTACTATGTTCCCCAACATTGGCATCTGAGCCAGGTTTTATGAGTAGATGTTATATGCACGAGTAGAACACAAGTGAGTTGTGGGCGATACAAGTCATACTGCTTACCAGCATGTCATACTTTGGTTCGGCGGTATTGTTAGATGAAGCGGCCCGAACCGACATTACGCGTACGCTTACGCGAGACCGGTTCTCCCGATGTGCTTTGCACAGAGGTGGCTAGCGGGTGTCAGTTTCTCCAACTTTACTTGAACCGAGTGTGGCTACGCCCGGTCCTTGTGAAGGTTAAAACAACACTAACTTGACGAACTATCGTTGTGGTTTTGATGCGTAGGTAAGAACGGTTCTTGCTCAACCCGTAGCAGCCACGTAAAATTTGCAACAACAAAGTAGAGGACGTCTAACTTGTTTTTGCAGGGCATGTTGTGATGTGATATGGTCAAGACGTGATGCTATATTTTATTGTATGAGATGATCATGTTTTGTAACCGAGTTATCGGCAATCGCTGGCGAGAGCCATATGGTTGTCACTTTATTGTATGAAATGCAACGCATACGTAATTGCTTTACTTTATCACTAAGCGGTAGCGATAGTCGTAGAAGCAATAGATGGCGTAACGACAACGATGCTACGATGGAGATCAAGGTGTCGCGCCGGTGATGATGGTGATCACGACGATGCTTCGGAGATGGAGATCACAAGCACAAGATGATGATGGCCATATCATATCACTTATATTGATTGCATGTGATGTTTATCCTTTATGCATCTTATCTTGCTTTGATTGACGGTAGAATTTTAAGATGATCTCTCACTAATTATCCAGAAGTGTTCTCCCTGAGTATGCACCGTTGTGAAAGTTCTTCGTGCTGAGACACCACGTGATGATCGGGTGTGATAGGCTCTACGTTCAAATACAACGGGTGCAAAACAGTTGCACACGCAGAATACTCAGGTTAAACTTGACGAGCCTAGCATATACATATATGACCTCGGAACACGGAGACCGAAAGGTCGAGCGTGAATCATATAGTAGATATGATCAACATAGTGACGTTCACCATTGAAAACTACTCCATCTCACGTGATGATCGGACATGGTTTAGTTGATTTGGATCACGTGATCACTTAGATGACTAGAGAGATGTCTGTCTAAGTGGGAGTGTCGGTGTCAAAACCGGCGGATCTCGGGTAGGGGGTCCCGAACTGTGCGTCTAGGCGGATGGTAACAGGAGACAAGGGACACGATGTTTTACCCGGTGTTGGGCCCTCTCGATGGAGGTAATACCCTACTCTGCTTGATTAATATTGATGATATGGGTAGTACAAGAGTAGATCTACCACGAGATCGTAGAGGCTAAACCCTAGAAGCTAGCCTATGGTATGATTGTTGTTTTTCCTATGGACTAAAACCCTTCGGTTTATATAGACACCGGATAGGTTAGGGTTACACAGAGTCGGTTACAATGGTAGGAGATCTACATATCCGTATCGCCAAGCTTGCCTTCCACGCCAAGGAAAGTCCCATCCGGACACGGGACAAGTCTTCAATCTTGTATCTTCATAGTCTTGGAGTCCGGCCGTGATGATAGTCCGGCTATCCGGACACCCCCTAGTCCAGGACTCCCTCAGTAGCCCCTGAACCAGGCTTCAACGACGACGAGTCTGGCACGCATATTGTCTTCGGCATTGCAATGTGGGTTCCTCCTCCAAATACATAGAAGGTTTTGAACACAAGGATAGTGTCCGGCTCTGCAAAACAAGTTCCACATACCACCATAGAGAGAATAACTTTTGCACAGATCTGCTGACGTATTCCGCGGCGTGACATCACACCACGGCCAGGCCTTTATATGAATCGTTTTTTACCGTTCCACCTTAGCGCGTTTAGCGAGGCGGTTTCCTTGGCACGTCTTATCAAAGCATAGATTATGCCCCCTTATTCCGGGATTATCATCAATACAGACGTGGGTAACCCATCCGCGCCATTGATTACGGCGCTTGGGAGATAAGCGAGTTTTACCAGGCTGGTGGGGGACGATAGCCGTCCATTCCATATAAGGGGATAAGGATCCACCTTTTCACCTATGCCTTCTTCCTCCTTTGCTCATCCATTTCACAAGACTCGAGCTCCAGCGCCCAAGTCCGCACATCCCACCTCAACCTTTCTCCAACCATGTCGAGCGGGAGGCGGTGGATGGCCTCCTCCGTCATGGAGGGGCACATCACAAGATCAAGGGAGGTCGGATACTTGTCCGGCGACATCGCGCACAGGCTTCCCGACGAGGGGCAGCTCATTCCAACCCCCAGGCCCCATGAGAGGGTGGTGTTTCTCCCCCACTTCCTCCGCGGACTAGGTTTTCCACTTCACCCATTTTTCCGGGGGCTCATGTTCTACTACGGCCTGGACTTCCACGACCTGGCCCCGAATTTCATCCTCAACATCTCGGCGTTTATCGTCGTGTGTGAGGCCTTCCTCTGCATCCGGCCCCACTTGACTTATGGTGAAGATTTTCAACATCAGGCCGAAGGTAGTGGGTGGCCGTCAAGCTAGTCTTGAGGCGCCATGGTTGGCAAGATAGCCAAAGTCCTATGGCTCGAGGGCTCCTTTGTGGAGACGATAAAGGGGTGGCAATCGGGGTGGTTCTACATCACCGAGCCACGCGACCCCAAATGGGTGGCGGCCCCCGAATTCAGATCTGGCTTCCCCACATGACGCTCGTCATGGAAAGAGAGACGGGCGGACTTGGGGAATTGACGAGACATCCGGACTCCAAACATGCGTCCGAAACACGTGGACAAGAATCTCGTGCTTGTCAACGTAATCCGTGTGATGCTCATCCGCCGGATCCTCCCATGCCAACAACGGGCCTTCAAATTATGGGAGTTCGATCCCAAGACAAACACTCGACTCTAAAAAGGCTCTTCGACACTACGTACGAAGACGCCTGGAAGGGGCTGTTCAAGGGCGCCGAGGCTCCCTCATCCGCTACTGAAGATCGCGGGTACAACTCGCAACGTCAAGCCGGCAAGGTAAGTTATTTTGCCCTTTACGGGACTCTTTTTTTTCATAGATTGACTCTATGTGGGATCTAAAACTCCCTAATCTTTGACAGGACTGGCTGAAGACGTCCGGACAGATTAACTGTCCGGCTCCTTCTTGGAAGACCAATGACGCCCGATTGGCAGGGGCTGCTGGCTCCGACACCCATGTGGTGCGGAGAAGAAGGACAAGAAGGAGGCCACGGAACTCGAAGGAGCTCCCGGCGCCAGTCTTGTCGGATTCTGAGCGAGAATCTTCTCCCGAGGACGAGGAGGAGGAAAGGAAGCTTCTCCCTAAGCGGGGAGGAGAGGAAAAGGAAGGCCGCCCCAACCGGGAGGCCGGAGGGCCCAAGAAAGGAAGAACCCTTCCTCCGGATTTCTCCACCAACGTCGACAGCGACGAGGAGGATTGGCCAACAAGGGCCAAGCCCCTGGCGAGATCGTAAGTGTCGGGATGCCCATGGCTTTTTCATTATTGCATAGTGTTCTCTAATGTCGAACAATCATGCAGCCCGCCCAAGAGCGATCTAGCCGCTTGACGCCGGGTCCCACAGGTTCGTCGGAAATGGAGAGTACTGCTTGACCGCCTCCTCGCCTCACACTGCGGACGACGCCGAGGTGGCGCCCAAGGGGCCTGGTCAAGAGGAGGTGGCGCAGAGGCGCCACAAGGCGACCTCCGGACTCGAGCGCGTGGGGGCAAGACCCTAGGGGCTCTAAGCCCGACCCTTGTCCGGACTCCGTGCGGAACCTTCAATGGTTCCGAGTCCGGCAAGCGGTCCCTTCGCAAGAAGGTAAGACACCGTGTCCTCCGTCCAACCGGAGGCACCGGATAAGCTCTTGGAGGCGCTTAATGTTGCCTCCATCGAGGAGGAGCACCGCACCGTTATGAGTGCAAGTGATCCGGACAGTTCGATCCGCCAAGAGCGGGCTGACGAAGCTCGCATCAGCCTTCTAACAGGCTTTGAGGTAAGTTTAGAATATGTAAAAATATTACCGCGTGACAGGTAGCCCACGATGCTTAGTTCGGTGTTGGAAAGAAAAGCGGACTAAGGATCTAAAAAGATATATGCAGGAGTCTAACATAAGGATGTCAATATGGGAATGCAGGCTTTGACCTCTGCCCTTGCAGAGGTCAATGCACTGAAGCATAACCTCGAGCGGTCCGAGAACGAGCTCGGACAAGCCAAGAAGCAGCTTGAGGATAAGGAAGGTAAATAATACCTTATTAAGAAAAATACCTTATAGAAAAGGTTTTGGTTGCCAAAAAATAACAGGAATAACGTGGGTACTGCAGGGGCCACGAACGAGGTGGCGACCCTGAAGGAAGCGGTGTCCGTGGCCGAAAACAAAGCGGCTACGGAACGCACCGAGCGAGAGAAGGGGGAGGCGCAGCTGGCTACAGAGCGGCAAGAGCTCCAAGCTCTCGTGGAAAAACACGAGAGTTTGGAGCGTGACTCGAAGACTCGAGAGTCCGAGCTCGCCTCGGCTATTGAGAGTGCCAAAGCTGCTAAGGCCGAGGCCCAAAAAGCCCTCCAAGAAATTGACTCCGTAAAGAAGATAGCGGCGGGTAAGACATTCTTTATGCAAAGAAGGCATGTGAAAGTGAATTACCTATTACTTACCCGGATTCGGAGCTCTCCAGGAGCATTCGCAGATTTGACCCGTAGTGTGTCTGACGCTGCCGCATTCTACCACGCCAAGGAGGGAGCTCGGCGGAAAAGGTGTTCTGGTCTCAAGATGTCTTTGAGGCCGGACATCCGGTGCCCTGAGCGACCAGTGAAGCAGCTGGTCGAGCTCCACAAGGTCGCCGAACAGGCCTTGAAGGGCCTTATAAGCGCTGGGTGGCCATTGGAGGCCATGCACAGGAGCTACTTCGGCTTGGTGCAGCGGCTGGTGGACTCCTGTGCAGGGATTGAAGTCATCAAGCGCTCCGTCTGCATTGAAGGTGTCCGTCGGGCCCTTGCCCGTGCTAAAGTGCTCTTGGGATAGCTGGATGATGAGAATCTCGTGACGGACGGGCCACCGAAGGGCAAGGAGCATCGCACGCCCGAAATGTACTATGAGGGCCTCCTCAAGGGTGCCCGCCGAATAGCGGATGAGTGCTCCAAAGATGTAATTTTTGAATAGACTCGCATTTGTTATCCTGTACGCTGAAAACTTGTTCATATGCGCTAAGCAACGCTTGTTAATTTACAATATTACCTTTTGTGCGGTTGTTTATCAAATTTGAGAGATGGCAAGTCGTTGGCTTCAGCCCCCATGCCACGAAAAGTCTTTGGGGTGTTCGGATAAACTTGAGCACTCTTGTTCCCATTCTTGGGTCCATCTAGGAGGCGCTCAACGCAATGAACAAGGCAACCGGACTTATAATGCTTGAACACTCTCACTTAGCCATAGAATTCTATAATTTTAAATTTCGTGAAGCCCCTAGTATTCGGAAGACCGAGTTCGGGGCGCTATCCACGCCTTGGCCGGACAACTCCGGTTCCTCGCTCTAAGCGGCATAAGTCTTTAGGGACCCGAAAAAACCTCTCGAATAGCGACCGGCTCTCGCCCTATCATGATGGTCGTTTTAGCTTTCTCCACTAAGGTGCTCGACCCATCTCAACTGGGGCACAATCGCAGTGGTTCTCCCGGTGCTACCTTAGCCGATATAACGGAACGTAAGGTACCAAAACACGGGAGCCGGGCAAACCCAACTATTGACCCAAGACACGATTCGGAGCCGATTCATATAATGCTATAAGTTCGGGGTGCCGCACTTGTGAAAGTGTTCGAACTTATCACACCATAATTGTGGGGTACTTAAGCCCCTGGTGTATTGGTCGTACCAAAGTGTACGGGTGCAACATGTCATGATATGAACATATGTATAGATAAAAAAGAGTGCAATAATAGGCAGAAGCTATGCATTGTTTATTCAAAAAGGTACTGCAATGAAGGCAGAATGATACAAATAGTGCGATAAGCAAGGGATGAGACTATCTAACATGTCCCCCTCCAGGGGTAAGCTGCGGGATGGTATGTAAAACAGGTATAATGATCTTAATAGGGACCACCTGAACATTTGACGTAGCTTTCTGCTTCCCTGGCTGTTGCATCGTGAGTTCAGCGATTCTAGTGCCGGACAGGACTTCTGGAAAACGGAGTCCTGAAAAAAAAGGAAAGAAAGAAGAAAAAGAATGACACAATCGGGAGCCCCTGGTGCTGTTGAGCCGCATTCTTGGCGTGCCGTGGTCGTGCCCCTCCCCTTATGCCCATGGTATCTCCGGGCGTAGTTATGTACGCGTAGTACTGTCTTCTCAACTTCGCGAGGGCTGGGGTTGGGGCGGATTACTCTGGCGATGCTTGAATCGTGCCAGGTGGTCTTGTTGTAGGTTACTCCGGCGCTTGGCGGTGTCCGGACGCTTAGTGGCGGACTCGAGAATTGCCGTGAGAGGCTGCTTTGCACCTCCGCCGCGAGGGCGCCGTGTGCTCCTCCGTTCGGAGAAGGCGTTCGGTGTTTCCGTTGACCATGATTACTCCTCGAGGCCTGGCATCTTGAGCTTGAGGTACGCGTAGTGCGGCACCGCATTGAACTTTGCAAATGCGGTTCGTCCAAGCAGTGCGTGATAGCCGCTGCAGAACGGGACTATGTCGAAGATTAACTCTTTGCTTCGGAAGTTATCCGGGGATCCGAAGACCACTTCGAGTGTAACTGAGCCTGTACAATTGGCCTCTACACCCGGTATGACGCCTTTAAAGGTCGTCTTTGTAGGTTTAATCCTTGAGGGGTCTATGCCCATTTTGCGCACTGTATCCTGATAAAGCGAGTTCAGCTCTTTGCCGCCGTCCATCAGGACTCTGGTGAGGTGAAATCCGTCGATAATTGGGTCGAGAACCAATGCGGCAAAACCGCCGTGACGGATGCTAGTAGGGTGGTCCCTTCGATCAAAGGTGATCGGGCAGGAAGACCATGGGTTGAACTTCGGGCGATGGCTCCATCGCATATCGTCCCTTTAGTGCACGCTTCCGATCCCTTTTGGGTATATGGTTTTAGTATATCATGTTCAAAGTCCGCACTTGTGTGGGAAAACCCTTCATCCTCTATTGTTCGGCGGCCGGGCTCTTCGTCGTCATCGCTATGCAGCCCCTTGTCATTGAGTTCGCACTTAACTTGCCTCGCTTGCTTGAACACCCAACAATCCTGTTGGTGTGATTGGCTGGTTTTAGGGGTGCCATGTATCCGCACAAGCGGTCGAGTATTCGGTCCAAGTTGGGCCAGGCCTGGGTATTTCTTTTGAATGGCTTCTTCCGCTGACCGGGTTTAGAGCCTCTGAATCCGGCATTGACGGTCGTATCTTCAGCATTATCGCCGTTAATGCGGCGCTTGTTCTTGTTGCGACGCGACCTGCCATTGTTGTCCTTCGTATCCGAACTATCAGGGTGTTTGGCCAAGTTGTTGCTTCGAGCTAGCCAGCTGTCCTCTCCCGCCCAAAAGCGAGTCATGAGGGTTGTGAGGGCTGCCATAGATTTCGGCTTTTCCTGTCCTAGGTGCCGGGCAAGCCACTCGTCATAGATGTTATGTTTGAAGGCTGCAAGGGCCTCTGCATCCGAGACGATCAACGATTTGATTTTTCTTTGTTAGGAACCGTGTCCGTAATTGTCCGCCGATTCTTCCGCTGCTGAATTATGTGGCTAAGGTCATCGGCGTCTGGTGGTCGCACATATGTGCCCTGGAAGTTATCAAGAAATGCGGCTTCGTGTCCTCCCAACAACCAATTGATTCTGGCGGCAAGCTGTTAAGCCAATGCCGAGCTGGTCCTTTAAGCTTGAGGGGGAGGTATTTGATGGCATGTAGATCATCACCACGGGCCATGTGGATATGGAGGAGATAATCCTCGATCCAAACCGCAGGATCTGTGGTACCATCATATGATTCAATGTTTACGGGTTTAAAGCGCTCAGGGATTTGATGATCCATTACTTCATCTGTGAAGCATAGTGGGTGTCTTGGCGCCTCAGATTGGGCTATATCACGGCGCAGCTCAAATGAGCTTTGTCTATTGTGTTCGCCCTGCCGAGTTTACGTATCCGGCGTGTGGTGATCATCCCGCGTCGTTAGGCGCCCACGCGATCCGTAGATCGATCTTGTATGTTTTGCCTTATCCTCCAATATATCTCGCAAGTCCGTAGCGTTTTCCGTGCCACGGTACTTTTGAACGGTGTCGGGTGCGGCTTGAACGGAGGGTCTAGAGGCCTCTCTATCGCGGCCCACGAGGTGGCCGGTCCGCCATGTCGTCGCTGGTGACTTGGGTGCTTCCTCCGATCAAGGCAACGGCCCGTGTTTGGGGTAGCTTTTGGAGGCGTTCGAGTTCATACTCTTGACTGCGAGGACTTGATCCATCTATCGCCTAGCGTGTCTTGATCAGCTCTAAGCTGTTGCTACTTTTTCTTGAGGCTGCTTGCCGTGGCTATAAGCCTGCGTTTGAAAGCAGCTCCTGTTGGCGGGATCCTCGAGCACGACAAATTAAATTCGTCGTCGAGGCTTGCCTCATCTTGAAGGAGGCGCATAATTATCGTCCTCGACCTCCTTTTCGCCAGACCGTCGTGCGGATTCTGCTTCTCCTCCTCCTGCGCCGAGTCCCTGCTTTGGAGGGGTTTTCTTCAACCGTCCGGTGTTATTATCTCCCGTGCGGAATCACCGTTTTCTTTGTGGCGGGATTTAGAGCGGCGCCACGACGCCGTCGGCGCTTGGTTGCTTCTTGGAGGGTCATCCTCCGTTGTTCCATCGCCGTTCCCATCTTTTGGGATGTCCACCATGTATATGTCGTATGACGAGGTGGCCTTCCAGTGCCCTGTAGGCGCTGGGTCTTGGTCGTCTCCGGCATCGCCGTCCATACCGTCGATGTCTTCGGAGTCGAAGTCGAGCATGTCGGTTAAATCATCGACAGTGGCTACAAAGTGGGTGGTGGGTGGGCGTTTGAATTTCTTCGTCGTCCGCGTCCCAACCTTCCTGACCGTAATCCGGCCAGGGCTCTCCGGATAAGGAGAGAGACTTTAGTGAATTCAGGATGTCGCCAAAGGGCGAGTCTTTGAAAAGATGTCCGCGGCGGTGAACTCCATGACGGCGCCCAATCGGATTCGATTGGTAGGGCGCGGAGGTTCGGAGTCCGAGAGGAGTCCGGCACCTTGGAGTCACGGTCTTCGCAGGGGACAGGGATAGAGTTCGGCTCAATCGCCGTAGAGATCGTAGCCCCCGAGGCGGTGTCCAACCACTCATCCTCGATCGGGGAATCCGGCTCCGAATTGAGGGTCGGAGCGGATGCTGATGCGGCCTCCAGGGCACTGTTCGGCTGCAGAGCTAGATCATGCCCATCAAGACAGTGCGGCACGCTTGGCTGCGGCTCGAATCCGTCGAAGATCAAGTCTCCGCGGATATCGGCCGTATAGTTCAAACTTCCAAATCTGACATGATGGCCAGGGGCGTAGCTTTCGATCTGCTCCGGATGGCCAAGCGAATTGGCCCGCAGTGCAAAGCCGCCAAATACGAAGATCTGTCAGGGGAGAAAGGTCTCACCCTGGACTGCGTCGTTGTTGATGATCGAAGGAGCCATCGGGCCTATCGGTGACGACACAGTGGAACTCTTAATGAAAGCACCAATGTCGGTGTCAAAACCGGCGGATCTCGGGTAGGGGATCCCGAACTGTGCGTCTAGGCGGATGGTAACAGGAGACAAGGGACACGATGTTTTTACCTGTGTTCGGGCCCTCTCGATGGAGGTAAGACCCTACTCCTGCTTGATTAATATTGATGATATGGGTAGTACAAGAGTAGATCTACCACGAGATCGTAGAGGCTAAACCCTAGAAGCTACCTATGGTATGATTGTTGTTCGTCCTATGGACCAAAACCCTCCGGTTTATATAGACACCGGATAGGTTAGGGTTACACAGAGTCGGTTACAATGGTAGGAGATCTACATATCCGTATCGCCAAGCTTGCCTTCCACGCCAAGGAAAGTCCCATCCGGACACGGGACGAAGTCTTCAATCTTGTATCTTCATAGTCTTGGAGTCCGGCCGTGATGATAGTCCGGCTATCCGGACACCCCCTAGTCCAGGACTCCCTCAGGGAGTTCTTAAGTAATATGATTAATTAAACTTAAATTTATCATGAACTTAGTCCTGGTAGTATTTTGCAAATTATGTTGTAGATCAATAGCTTGCGTTGTTGCTTTCATATGTTTATTTTGATATGTTCCTAGAGAAAATTGTGTTGAAAGATGTTAGTAGCAATGATGCGGATTGGATCCGTGATCTGAGGTTTATCCTCATTGCTGCACAGAAGAATTATGTCCTTAATGCACCGCTAGGTGATGTACCTATTACTGCGGCGGCATGCGCGTTATGAATGTTTAGCTAGCTCAATATGATGACTACTTGATAGTTTAGTGCACCATGCTTAACGGCTTAGAATCGGGACTTCAAAGACGTTTTGATCGTCATGGACCATATGAGATGTTCCAGGAATTGAAGTTAATATTTCAAGCAAATACCCTAGTTGAGAGATATGAAGTCTCCAACAAGTTCTATAGCTAAAAGATGGAGGAGAATCGCTCAACTAGTGAGCATGTGCTCAGATTGTCTGAGTACTACAATCGCTCGAATCAAGTGGGAGTTAATCTTCCAGATAAGATAGTGAATGACAGAGTTCTCTAGTCACCATCACCAAGTTACTAGAACTTCGTGATGAACTATAGTATGCAAGGGATGACGAAAACGGTTCCCGAGCTCTTCGTGATGTTGAAATCGACGAAGGTAGAAATCAAGAAAGAGCATCAAGTGTTGATGATTGACAAGACCACTAGTTTCAAGAGAAGGGCAAAGGAAAGAAAGGGAACTTCAAGTAGAATGACAAGCAAGTTGTCACTCCTGCGAAGAAACCCAAAGCTGGACCAAAGCACAGGCGAGTGCTTACACTTTACCAAAAGGAAATGGTCACTGGAAGTGGAAATGTCCTGAATATTTGGTGGATAAGAAGGATGGCAAATTGAACAAGGGTATATTTGATACACGGGTTATTGATGTGTGCCTTACTAGTGTTTATAGTAGCCCCTGAGTATTTGATACTTGTTCGGTTGCTGTGATTAGTAACTCGAAACAGGAGATACAGAATAAACAGAGACTAGTTGAAGGGGAAGTGACGATGAGTGTTCGAAGTAGTTCCAAGATTGATATGATCATCATCACACACTCCCTATATTTTCGAGATTAGTGTTAAACCTAAATAAATGTTATTTGGTGTTTGCGTTGAGCATACATATGATAAGATCATGTTTATTGCGATACGATTATTCATCTAAGATAGATAATAAATTTTTATTCTTTTTACATGAATAAAACCTTCTATGGTCATACACCCAATGGTGATGGTTTATTAAATCTTGATCATAGTGATACACATATTCATAATGTTGATGCCAAAAGATGCAAAGTTAATAATGATAGTGCAACTTATTTGTGGCACTTCTTTGTTTGGGTCATATCGATTGTAAAGCGCATGAAGAAACTCCATAAAGATGGATTTTTGGAATCACTTGGTTATGAATCATTTGTGCTTGCGAACCGTGCCTTTTTGGCAAGATGAATAAAACTCCGTTCTCCGGAACAATGGAACGAGCTACTAACTTGTTGGAAATAATACATACCGATGTATGCGGTCCAATGAGTGTTGATGCTCGTGGCGGGTATTGTTATTTTCTGACCTTCACAGATGATTTGAGCAGATATGCGTATATCTACTTAATGAAGCACAAGTCTGAAACATTTGAAAAGTTCAAAGAATTTCAGAGTGAAGTGGAGAATCATCGTAACAAGAAAATAAAGTTTCTACAATCTGATCGTAGAGAAGAATATTTGAGTTACGAGTTTGGCCTTCATTTTAAACAAATGTGGAATAGTTTCACAGTTCACGCCACATGGAACACCACATCATAATGGTGTGTCCGAACGTCATAACTGCACTTTATTAGATATGGTGCGATCTATGATGTATCTTACCGATTTACCACTATCATTTTGGGGTTATGCATTAGAGATAGCTGCATTCACTTTAAATAGGGCACCATCTAAATCCATTGAGACGACACCGTATGAACTATGGTTTTAGCAGTAAACCTAAGTTGTCGTTTCTTAAAGTTTGGAGTTGCGATGCTTATGTGAAAAATGTTTCAACCTGATAAGCTCAAACCCAAATCGGAGAAGTGCGTCTTCATAGAATACCCGAAGGAAACTGTTGGGTACACCTTCTATCACAGATCCGAAGGCAAAACATTCATTGCTAAGAATGGATCCTTTCTAGAGAAGGAGTTTCTCTCGAAAGAAGTGAGTGGGAGGAAAGTAGAGCTTGATAAGGTAATTTGTACCTTCTCCCGAATTGGAAAGTAGTTCATCACGTAAATCGATTACGGTGATTCCTACACCAATTAGTGAGGAAGCTAATGATGATGATCATGAAACTTCAGATTAAGTTACTACAAAACCTCGTAGGTCTTCCAAAGTACAGTCCGCACCATAGTGGTACGGTAATCCTGTTCTGGAAGTCATGTTACCAGACCATGATGAACCTACGAACTATGAGGAAGCGATGATGAGCCCAGATTCCGCGAAATGGCTTGAGGCCATGAAATCTGAGATGGGATCCATGTATGAGAACGAAGTGTGGACTTTGGTGGAGTTGCCCGAGATCGGCAAGCCATATTGTATAAATGGATCTTCAAGAGGAAGACAGACGCTGATAGTAATGTTACTATCTACAAAGCTCGACTTGTTGCAAAAAGGTCGACAAGTTCAAGGTGTTGACTACAATGAGATTTTCTCAACTGTAGCGATGCTTAAGTCTGTCCGAATCATGTTAGCAATTGCCACATTTTATGAAATCTGGCAAATGGATGTCAAAACTGCATTCCTTAATGGTTTTCTTAAAGAAGAGTTGTATATGATGCAACCAGAAGGTTTTGTCAATCCTAAAGGTGCTAACAAAATGTGCAAGCTGCAGCGATCCATCTATGGACTGGTGCAAACATCTCAGAGTTGGAATATACGCTTTGATAAGTTGATCAAAGCATATAGTTTTATACAGACTTGCGGTGAAGCCTGTATTTACAATAAAGTGAGTGGGAGCACTACCGTCTTTTTGATAAATGTATGTGAGTAACATATTGTTGATCAGAAATGATGTAGAATTTTTCTGGAAAGCATAAAGGAATATTTGAAAGGAGTTCTTTAAAATAAAGACCTCGATAAAGCTACTTACATATTGAGCATCAAGATCTATTGAGATAGATCAAGACGCTTGATAAGTTTTTCAATAAGTACATACCTTGTCAAGATTTTGAAATAGTTCAAAATGGAACAGTCAAAGAAAGAGTTCTTGCCTGTGTTGCAAAGGTGTGAAATTGAGTAAGACTCAAATTCGAACCACGGCAGAAAATAGAAAAGAGAATGAAAGTCATTCCCTATGCCTCAGTCATAGGTTCTATAAAGTATGCTATCTATGTACCAGACCTATTGTATACCTTGCTCTGAATTTGGAAAGGGAGTACAATAGTGATCTAGGAGTAGATTACTGGACATTGGTCAAGAATATCCTTAGTAAGGACTAAGGAAATATTTCTCGATTATGGAGGTGATAAAAGAGCCCATCGTAAAGAATTACATCGGTGCAAGTTTTCACACCGATCCAGATGACTCTAAGTCTCAATCTGGATACATATTGAAAGTGGGAGCAATTAGCTAGAGTAGCTCCATGCAGAGCATTGTAGACATAGAATATTTGCAAAATACATACGGCTCTGAATGTGACAAACCCGTTGACTAAGCTTCTCTCACGAGCAAAACATGATCACACCTGAGTAAACCTTTTGGGTATTGGTCACATGACGATGTGAACTATGGGTGTTAATCACATGCAGATGTGAACATTAGTGTTAAATCACATGGTGATGTGAACTAGATTATTTACTCTAGTGCAAGTGGGAGACTGAAGGAAATATGCCCTAGAGGCAATAATAAAGTTATTATTTATTTCCTTATATCATGATAAATGTTTATTATTCATGCTAGAATTGTATTAACCGGAAACATGATACATGTGTGAATACATAGACAAACATATTGTCACTAGTATGCCTCTACTAGACTAGCTCATTAATCAAAGATGGTTATGTTTCCTAACCATAGACATGAGTTGTCATTTGATTAACGGGATCACATCATTAGTAGAATGATGTGATTGACATGACCCATTCCGTTAGCTTAGCACTTGATCGTTTAGTATGTTGCTATTGCTTTCTTCATGACTTATACATGTTCCTACAACTATGAGATTATGCAACTCCGTTTACGGAGGAACACTTTGTGTGCTACCAAAGCGTCCTAACGTATCGGGTGATTATAAAGGAGCTCTCTGGTGTCTCCAAAGGTACATGTTGAGTTGGTGTATTTCGAGATTAGGTTTTGTCACTCCGATTGTCGGAGAGGTATCTCTGGGCCCTCTCGGTAATGCACATCACTATAAGCCTTGCAAGCAATGTAGCTAATGAGTTAGTTACGGAATGATGCATTACGTAACGAGTAAAAAGACTTGCCGGTAACGAGATTGAACTAGGTATTGGATACCGACGATCAAATCTCGGGCAAGTAACATACCGATGACCAAGGGAACAACGTATGTTGTTATGCGGTTTGACCGATAAAGATCTTCGTAGAATATGTAGGAGCCAATATGAGCATCTAGGTTCCGCTATTGTTTATTGACCGGAAACGTGTTTCGGTCATGTCTACATAGTTCTCGAACCCGTAGGGTCCGCACGCTTAAGGTTTCGATGGCAGTTATATTATGAGTTTATGAGTTTTGATGTACCGAAGGATTTCGGAGTCTCGGATGAGATCCGGGACATGACGAGGAGTCTCGAAATGGTCGAGACGTAAAGATCGATATATTGGACGACTATATTCGGACTTCGGAAAAGTTCCGAGTGATTCGGGTATTTTTCGGAGTACCGGAGAGTTACGGGAATTCGCCGGGGGGTATATGGGCCTTATTGGGCCATACGGGAAAGAGAGAGGGCTGCCTAGGGCAGGCCGCGCTTCAAGGCTTAGTCCGAATTGGACTAGGGGAGGCTGCGCCTCCTTCCTTCCCTTCTCCCTTCCTTCCTTCTCTTCTACTCCTACTAGGAAAGGAGGAGTCCTACTCCCGGTGGGAGTAGGACTCCCCCCTGGCAGCGCCTCTCCACGGCGGCCGCCTCCTCCCCCCTAGCTCCTTTATATACGGGGGCAGGGGGGCACCTCAAAGACACAACAATTGATCCTTGAGATCTCTTAGCCGTGTGCGATGCCCCCCTCCACCATAGTCCTCGATAATATTGTAGCGGTGCTTAGGCAAAGCTCTGCAACGGTAGAACATCAAGATCGTGACCACGCCGTCGTGCTGACGGAACTCTTCCCCGACACCCTGCTGGATCAGAGTCCAGGGATCGTCATCGAGCTGAACGTGTGCTAGAACTTGGAGGTGCCGTAGTTTCGGTGCTTTATCGGTCGGGCCGTGAAGACGTACGACTACATCAACCGCGTTGTTCTAACGCTTCCGGTTTAGGTCTACGAGGATACGTGGACAACACTCTCCCCTCTCGTTGCTATGCATCACCATGATCTTGCGTGTGCGTAGGAATTTTTTTGAAATTACTATGTTCCCCAACAATCTATTCGATGTAATACATTTTGCGGTGTGTTTGCTGAGATCCGATGAATTGTGGGTTTATGAACAAGATTATCTATGAACAATATTTGATTCTTCTCTGAATTCTTATATGCATGATTTGATATCTTTGCAAGTCTCTTCGAATTATCGGTTTAGTTTGGCCTACTAGATTGATCTTTCTTGCAATGGGAGAAGTGCTTAGCTTTGGGTTCAATCTTGCGGTGTCCTTTCCCAATGATAGCAGGGGCAGCAAGGCATGTATTGCATTGTTGCCATCGAGGATAAAAAGATGGGGTTTATATCATATTGCTTGAGTTTATCCCTCTACATCATGTCATCTTGCCTAATGCGTTACTCTGTTCTTATGAACTTAATACTCTAGATACATGCTGGATAGCGGTCGATGTGTGGAGTAATAGTAGTAGATGCAGAATCGTTTCGGTCTACTTGACACGAACGTGATGCCTATGTTCATGAACATGCTTAGATATTCTCATAACTATGCGCTTTTCTATCAATTGCTCGGCAATAATTTGTTCACCCACCATAATATATGCTATCATGAGAGAAGCCACTAGTGAAACCTATGGCCCTCGGGTCTATTTTACATCATATTAGTGTTGGGGTACGTAGTAATAATTCAAAATTTTCCTACGTGTCACCAAGATCAATCTAGGATATGCTAGCAACGAGAGAGAGGGAGTGCATCTTCATACCCTTGAAGATCGCTAAGCGGAAGCGTTACAAGAATGCGGTTGACGGAGTCGTACTCGCGGTGATTCAAATCGCAGAAGATCCGATCTAGCGCCGAACGGACGGCGCCTCCGCGTTCAACACACGTACAACCCGGGGACGTATCCTCCTTCTTGATCCAGCAAGGGGAGAGGAGAAGTTGAGGGAGAAATCGAGCAACACGACGACATCGTGGCGATGGAGCTCGTGGTTCTCCGGCAGAGCTTCACTAAGCACTACGGAGGAGGAGGAGCAGTTGGAGGAGGAGAGGGCTGCGCCAGGGAAGGGGTGCGACTGCCCTCTCTCTCCCTCACTATATATAGGGGGAAAGGGGGAGGAGGAGGCGCCCTAGGGTTTCCCTAGGGGAGGGGCGGCGGCCACAGGGGAAACCCTAGATGGGTTTGGGCGCCCCCACCCCTAGGAAACTTGCCCCCAAGCCGGGAGGGGTGGCTGCCCTAGGGGAGGCGCCCCCACCTCTCCACGTTACGTGAGATGGGGTGGGATGGGTGCACATCCCCTTAGTGGGCTGATGTGCCCCCTCCCCTTGGCCCATAAGGCCCCCCAACGCTTGCCGGGGCCTCCGAAACCCATTTTGGACACGCTGGTCGTCACCCGGTACCCCCGGAACAATTCTGGACTCCAATACCCTTCGTCCAATATATCGATCTTCATGTCCAGACCATTCCGGAGTTCCTCGTCACGTCCGAGATCTCACCCGGGACTCCGAACAACCTTCGGTAACCACATACTATTTCCCATAACAACTCTAGCGTCACCGAACCTTAAGTGTGTACACCCTACGGGTTCGGGAACCATGCAGACATGACCGAGACGTTCTCCGGCCAATAACCAACAGCGGGATCTGGATACCCATGTTGGCTCCCACATGTTCCATGATGATCTCATCGGATGAACCACGATGTCGGGGATTCAGTCAATCCCGTATTCAATTCCCTTTGTCTATCGGTATGTTACTTGCCCGAGATTCGATCGTCGGTATCCCCATACCTCTTTCAATCTCGTTACCGGCAAGTCTCTTTACTCGTTACGTAACACATGATCCCGTGGCTAACTTATTAGTCACATTGAGCTCATTATGATGATGCATTACCGAGTGGGCCCAGAGATACCTCTCCGTCACACGGAGTGACAAATCCAAGTCTTGATTCATGCCAACCCAACATACACTTTCAGAGACACCTGTAGTGCACCTTTATAGTCACCTAGTTACGTTGTGACGTTTGATACACCCAAAGCATTCCTACGGTATCCGGGAGTTGCACAATCTCATGGTCTAAGGAAACGATACTTGACATTAGAAAAGCTCTAGCAAAACGAACTACACGATCTTGTGCTATGCTTAGGATTCGGTCTTGTCCGTCACATCATTCTCGTAATGATGTGATCCCGTTATCAACGACATCCAATGTCCATGGCCAGGAAACCATGACCATCTATTGATCAATGAGCTAGTCAACTAGAGGCTTACTAGGGACATGTTGTGGTCTATCTATTCACACATGTATTACGGTTTCCGGTCAATACAATTATAGCATGAACAATAGACAATTATCATGAACAAGGAAATATAATAATAACCATTTTATTATTGCCTCTAGGGCATATTTCCAACAGTCTCCCACTTGCACTAGAGTCAATAATCTAGTTCGCATCGCCATGTGATCAACACTCTTAGTTCACATCGCCATGTGACTAACACCCAAGAGTTTACTAGAGTCAATAATCTAGTTCACATCGCCATGTGATTAACACCCAGGAGTTTACTAGAGTTAATAATCTAGTTCACATCACCATTTGATTAACACTCAACGAGTTCTAGGGTTTGATCATTTTATGCTTACAAGAGAGGTTTTAGTCAACGGGTCTGCAACATTCAGATCCATGTGTTCTTCGCAAATCTCTATTTCATATTGTAGATGTTGCTACTATGCTCCATTTGGAGCTATTCCAAATGGTTGCTCCATTATACGTATCCGGTTTGCTACTCAGAGTCATCCGGATAGGTGTTAAAGCTTGCATCAAGTAACCCTTTATGCCGAACTCTTCATCACCTCCATAATGAAGAAACATTTCCTTATTCCTAAGGACAATTTTGACCGCTGTCCAATGATCCACTCCTGGATCACTCTTATACCCCCTTGCCAGACACGTGGTAAGGCACATCGCGGTACAAAGCATGGCATATCGTATAGAGCCTATGGATAATGCATAGGGAACGACTTTCGTCCTTTCTCTTTCTTCTGTCGTGATCGAGCTTCAAGTATTAACTTCACACCTTACAACTCAGGCAAGAACTCCTTCTTTGACTGATCCATATTGAACTCCTTCAAGATCATGTCAAGGTATGTGCTCTGTGAAAGTCTTATCAGGCGTCTTGATCTATCTCTATAGATCTTGATACCCAACATGTAAGCAGTTTTACACAGGTCTTCCTTTGAAAAACTCCATTCAAACAACCCTTTTATGCTTTCCAGAAATTCTACATCATTTCCAATCAACAATATGTCCTCCACATATACTTGTCAAAATGTTGTAGTGCTCCCACTCACTTTCTTGCAAATACAAGTTTCTTGCAAACTTTGTATAAACCCAAAAGCTTTGATTACCTCATTAAAGCTTATGTTCCAACTCCGAGATGCTTGCTCTAGTCCATAGAAGGATCGCTGGAGTTTGCATACCTTTTAGCATCCTTAGGATTGACAAAACCTTCTGGTTGTATCACATACAACCTTTCCTCACTGAAACCGTCAAGGAAACTTTGTTTTGACATCCATCACTTTGATTTAAATGAAATCAAAATGCAGCAACTGCTAACATAATTCTAATAGACTTTAGCATCGCTATGATTGAGAAAGTCTCATCATAGTCAACTCCTTGAACTTGTCAGAAACTTCTGGTTGGTAGTGAGAGGACTCTTAGTACCCGCAAAAAAAGGGCGCTGGTGAAAAAAAACAATCATTTGATTTAGTTTCTTGCTTTGAGACAAGTTGAGCTTCATAAATGGTGACATTACCATCAACGTTTGTCTTCTTCTTAAAGATCCACTTATTCTCAATGGCTTGCCGATCATCGGGCAAGTCCACCAAAGTCCATACTTTGTTCTCATACATGGATCCTATCTCGGATTTCATGGTTCCTAGCCATTTGTTGGATCCCAGGCCCACCATCGCTTCTCCATAGCTCATAGGTTCATCGTTGTCCAACAACATGACCTTTAAGATAGTGTTACCACTCAGAAGTTGTACACACTGTTGTCGACCTACGAGGTTCGACGGTAACTTGATCTGAAGCTCCATGATCATCATCGTTAGCTTTCTCTTCAACTGAGGTAGGTGCCACAGAAACATCTTTCTGTGCTGCGCTACTCTCTGGTTGAAGTAAAGGTTCAACAACCTCATCAAGTTCTATCTTCCTCCCACTCAATTCTTTCGAGAGAAACCCTTTCTCGAGAAAGGACATGTTCCTAGCGAGAAACATTTTGCCCTCAGATCTGAGATAGAAGGTATACCCAATCGTCTTGTTTGGGTATTCTATGAAGACAATTTTTCCGCTTTGGGTTCGAGCTTTTCTGGCCGAAGCCTATCGACATAAGCATCACAACCCCAAACCTTAATAAACAACAACTTAGGTTTCTTGCCAAACCATAGTTCATACAGTGTCGTCTCCACGGACTTAGATGGTGCCTTATTTAAAGTGAATGTAGTTGTCTCTAATGCATAACCCCAAACGATAGTGGTAGATCGGTAAGAGACATCATAGATCGCACCATATCCAATAAGGTTCGATTACGATGTTCGGACACACCATTACGCTATGGTGTTCCAGGTGGCGTCAACTGTGAAACTATTCCACCTTGTCTTAAGTGATTGCCAAACTCATAACCCAGATACTCTCCCCTTGATCATATCGTAGGAACTTGATCTTCTTGTTACAATGATTCTCAACTTCACTCTGAAATTGTTTGAACTTTTGAAATGTTTCAGACTTATGCTTCATTAAGTAAATATACCCATATCTACTCAATTCATCGATGAAGGTGAGAAAATAACGATATCCACTGCGTGCATCAACACTCATCGGACCGCACACATCAGCATGTGTGATTTCCAACAAGTCACTTGCCCGTTCCATTGTTCCAGAAAACGGGTTTTTAGTCATCTTGCCAATGAGGCATGGTTCGCATGTGTCAAGTGATTCAAAATCAAGTGACTCCAAAAGTCCATTAGCATGGAGGTTCTTCATGCGCTTTACACCAATATGACCTAAGCGGCAGTGCCACAAGAAAGTGGTACTATCATTATCAACTCTACATCTTTTTGGCATCAATGTTATGAACATGTGTATCACTACAACCGAGATTCAATAAACCATTCACATTGGGTGCATGATCATAGAAGGTATTATTCATGTAAACAGAATAACCATTATTCTCTGACTTAAATGAATAACCGTATTGCAATAAACATGATCTAATCATGTTCATCCTAACGCATACACCAATGCAAATCTGGGTTCAACACTAATCCTAAAGGTAGATGGAGCATGCGATGGTGATCATATCATCCTTGGAAACACTTCCAACACATATCGTCACCTCGCCCTTAGCTAGTCTATGTTCATTCCGTAGCTTTTATTTCGAGTTACCAATCTTAGCAACTGAACCGGTATCTAATACCCATGTGCTACTAGGAGTACTTAGCAAGGTACACATCAATAACACATATATCAAATATACTTTTGTTGAAGTTGCCACCTTATCTACCAAGTATTTGAGGCAGTTCCGCTACCAGTGACCATTCCCCTAATAGAAGCACTTCGTCTCGGGTTTGGGTTCTTGGGTTTCTTCACTAGAGCAGCAACTGGCTTGCCATCCATGAAGTTTCCCATCTTGCCCTTGCCCTTCTTGAAACCAGTGGTCTTGTTAACCATCAACACTTGATGCTCCTTCTTGATTTCTACCTTCACGGCCATAAGCACGACGAACAGCTCGGGGGTCAACTTCCCTTGCATGTTATAGTTCATCACGAAGCTCTAGTTAGCTTGGTGATAGTGACTGGAGAACTCCGTCATCACTTCTCTTATCTAGAAGATTAACTCCCACTTGATTCAAGCGATTGAAGTACCCAGACATTCTGAGCACATGCTCACTAGCTGAGCCATTCTCCTCCATCTTGTAGGCAAAGATCTTGTCAGAGGTCTCAAATCTCTCAACACGGGCATGAGCCTGAAATACCAATTTCAGCTCTTGGAACATCTCATATGTTCCATGGAGTTCAAAACGCTTTGGGAGCCCCGACTCTAAGCCATAAAGCATGGCACACTAAACTATCAGGTAGTCATCAGAACGTGTCTGCCAGATGTTCACAACATCCACAGATGACACCAGAGGGGTTGGCACACCGAGGGTGCATCAAGGACAGAAGCCTTATGTGTAGCAATGAGGACAATCCTCAGACTACGGCCCTAGTCCGCACAATTGCTTACAATATCTTTCAACTTAGTCTTTCTCTAGGAACATATTAAAACATGGAGCTAAAGCGCGAGCTATTAATCTACAACATAATTTGCAAAGACAATTTAGACTATGTTCATGATAATTGAGTTCATCTAATCAAATTATTCAATGAACTCCCACTCAGATAGACATCCCTCTAGTCATCCAAGTGATACATGATCCGAATCGACTAGGCCGTGTCCGATCATCACGTGAGACGGACTAGTCATCAACGGTGAACATCTCCATGTTGATCGTATCTACTATACGACTCATGTTCGACCTTTTGGTCTCTTGCGTTCCGAGGCCATGTATGTACATGCTAGGCTCGTCAATTTAACCTAAGTGTTTCGCATGTGTAAATTTGGCTTACACCCGTTGTATGCGAACGCTAGAATCTATCACACCCGATCATCACATGGTGCTTCGAAACAACGAACCTTCGCAACGGTGCACAGTTAGCGGGAACACATCTCTTGAAATTTTAGTGAGGGATCATCTTATTTATGCTACCGTCATTCTAAGCAAATAAGATGTAAACATGACAAACATCACATGCAAATCATAAAGTGACATGATATGGCCAATATCATCTTGTGCCTTTGATCTCCATCTTCGAGGCGTGGCACGATTACCTTCGTCACCGGCATGACACCATGATCTCCATCATCGTGTCTTCATGAAGTTGTCTCACCAACTATTACTTCTACTACTATGGCTAACAGTTAGCAATAAAGTAAAGTAATTACATGGCGTTTTTCATTGACACACAGGTCATACAATAAATTAAGACAACTCCTATGGCTCCTGCCGGTTGTCATACTCATCGACATGCAAGTCATGATTCCTATTACAAGAACATGATCAATCTCATACATCACATATATATAATTCATCACATCCTTTTGGCCATATCGCATCACATAGCATACCCTGCAAAAACAAGTTAGACGTCCTCTAATTGTTTTTGCATGTTTTACGTGGCTGCTATGGGTTTCTAGCAAGAACATTTCTTACCTACGCAAAAGCCACAACGGTGATATGCCAATTGCTATTTACCCTTCATAAGGACCCTCTTCATCGAATCCGATCCGACTAAAGTGGGAGAGACAGACACCCGCTAGCCACCTTATGCAACAAGTGCATGTCAGTCGGTGGAACCTGTCTCACGTAAGCGTACGTGTAAGGTCGGTCCGGGCCGCTTCATCCCACAATGCCGCCGAATCAAGATAAGACTAGTAACGGTAAGCAAATTGAACAAATAATCGCCCACAACTACTTTGTGTTCTACTCGTGCATAGATTCTACGCATAGACCTAGCTCATGATGCCACTGTTGGGGAATGTAGTAATAATTCGAAATTTTCCTACGTGTCACCAAGATCAATCTAGGAGATGCTAGCAACGAGAGAGAGGGAGTGCATCTTCATACCCTTGAAGATCGCTAAGCGGAAGCGTTACAAGAACACGGTTGATGGAGTCGTACTCGCGGCGATTCAAATCGCAGAAGATCTGATCTAGCGCCGAACGGACGGCGCCTCCGCATTCAACACATGTACAGCCCGAGGACGTCTCCTCCTTCTTGATCCAGCAAGGGGAGAGGAGAAGTTGAGGGAGAACTCCAGCAGCACGACATCATGGTGGCGATGGAGCTCGTGGTTCTCCGGCAGAGCTTCGCTAAGCACTATGGAGGAGGAGAGGGCTGCGCCAGGGAAGGGGTGCAGCTGTCCTCTCCCTCTCCCTCACTATATATAAGGGGAAGGGGGAGGAGGAGGCTCCCTAGGGTTTCCCTAGGGGAGGGAAGGCGGCCACAGGGGAAACCCTAGATGGGTTTGGGCGCCCCCACCCCTAGGAAACTTGCCTCCCCAAGCCGGGAGGGGTGGCTGCCCTAGGGGAGGCGCCCCCACCTCTCCACGTTACGTGAGATGGGGTGGGAGGGGCACACATTGATACGTCTCCAACGTATCTATAATTTTTTATTGTTCCAGGCTATATTATATTCTGTTTTGGAAATTAATGGGCTGTATTATACACTTTTATATTATTTTTGGGACTAACCTATTAACCGGAGGCCCAGCCCAGAATTGCTGTTTTTTTGCCTATTTCAGAGTTTCGGAAAAAAAGAATATCAAACGGAGTCCAAACGGAATGAAACCTTCGGGAACGTGATTTTCGGAACAAACGTGACCCAAAGGACTTGGACCCTACGTCAAGACATCAACCAGGAAGGCACGAGGTAGGGGGGCGTGCCTACCCCCCCCCCCCTGGGCGCGCCCTCTGAGGGAGTCCTGGATTAGGGGGTCTCCGGACAGCTGGACTATATCCTTTGGCCGGACTGTTGGACTATGAAGATACAAGATTGAAGACTTCGTCCCGTGTCCGGATGGGACTTTCCTTGGCGTGGAAGGCAATCTTAGCAATACGGATATGTAGATCTCCTCCCTTGCAACCGACCCTGTGTAACCCTAGCCCCCTCCGGTGTCTATATAAACCGGAGGGTTTAGTCCGTAGGAGAACAACAATCATACCATAGGCTAGCTTCTAGGGTTTAGCCTCTACGATCTCGTGGTAGATCAACTCTTGTAATACTCATATCATCAGGATCAATCAAGCGAGGAAGTAGGGTATTACCTCCATCGAGAGGGCCCGAACACAGGTAAACATCATGTCCCCCGCCTCCTGTTACCATCCGCCTTAGATGCACAGTTCGGGACCCCCTACCCGAGATCCGCCGGTTTTGACACCGACATTGGTGCTTTCATTGAGAGTTCCACTATGCCGTCACCGTAAGGCTTGATGGATCCTTCGATCATCGGTAATGATGCGGTCAAGGGTGAGGTTTTCCTCCTCGGACAGATCTTCGCACTACGGGCCAATTCGTTTGGCCATCTGGAGCAGATCGAGAGCCACGCCCCTGGCCATTAGGTCAGGTTCGGAAACTTGAAATACACTGCCAACATCCGCAGAGATTTGATCTTCGACGGATTCGAGCCCATATCAGGTGCGCCGCACAATCACGACGAGCATGATTTAGCTCTGCCGTCGGGCAGTGTTCCGGAGATCACACCTGTAACTACTCCGGCCATCAATCCGGAGCAAATCGCGCCATCCGACGACTGGTGGATAGACCCCGCCATGGAGGCCGCACTCTCAGTGGCGATAGAGCCGGATACTGACTTTACCCCTTATGAGAGCCGTGTTGCCGAACCACTGTCTCCGGCCACGGACTCCGAGCCGCCGGCGTCCGTGCCTATCGAATCCGATTGGGCGCCGATCATGGAGTTTACCTCCACGGATATCTTTCAGCACTCGCCTTTCGGCGACGTGCTAAACTCACTAAGGTCTCTCTCCTTGTCAGGAGAACCTTGGCCGAACTATGTCCGGCTAGAATGGGATGCGGACGACGAAGAAATTCGCTGCCCACCCACCACCCACTTAGTAGCCACTGTCGATGATTTAACCAACATGCTCGACTTCGACTCCGAAGACATCAACAGTATGGACGAAGATGCAGGAGACGAACAGGAACCACCGCCCACAGGGTGCTAGACCGCCACCTCATCATATGATATATATGGTGGGTACCCCCAAAGAAGGCAATGGCAATAAGACAGTGGAGGACGACGTCAGCGGCGCCACTCTAAGTCCCGCCATAGCAAAAGTAGTGATACCGGCATAGGAGACAATAGCACTCCAGATAGTGCCGAAGACAACAACAATCCCCTCCAGCACGATTCAGAGTGGGAGGGTGAACAAGCTAGCCCTCCAGAACAGGCAGCAGACGGAGAAACGGAGGATGACAATTACATGCCTCTCTCTGAAGACGAGGTGAGCCTCGGCGATGAAGAATTTATCGTGCCTGAGGATCCCATCGAGCAGGAGCGCTTCAAGCGCCGGCTTATTGCCACAGCAAATAGCCTGAAGAAAAAGCAGCAACAACTTCGGGCTGATCAAGATTTGCTAGCAGATAGATGGACTAAAGTCCTGGCAGCCGAGGAATACGAACTCGAACGCCCGACCAAGAGTTACCCAAAGCGCAGGTTGCTACCTCAACTTAAGGAGGAAGCATTGAAACCTCCATCACCAGCGTATGATGCGGCTGATCGGCCACCTCGTGGCCGAGACAGAAGGGCATTTCGGCCCGAAGACCAGCCCGCACCCCGCCGCCACTCAAACAAAAATACCATGGCCCGGGGCGGCACGCGGGACCTGCGAGACATATTGGAAAACAAGGCAAAACATGCAAGATCGATCTACGGATCACGGGGGTGCGCCTCAACGCGGGACGATGACCGTCACGCCGGATACACTAAAAGCAAATCCGGTCGGGCCGACCACAACAGACAAGACTCGTATGAACTGCGTCGACATATAGCCCGGCACAGAGGCACCGCACACCCCCTATGCTTCAGTGATGAAGTAATGCATCACGAATTCCCAGAAGGGTTTAAACCCGTAAACATTGAAACATACGATGGCACCACAGACCCCGCGGTATGGATAGAAGGCTTCTTCCTCCACATTCACATGGTCCGTGGGGACGATTTACATGTCATCAAGTATCTCCCGCTAAAACTCAAAGGGCCAGCTCGGCATTGGCCTAATAGCTTGCCGGCGAACTCCATCGGAAGTTGGGAGAGCCTGGCAAAGGCATTCCTGGACAATTTCCAGGGCACTTATGTGCGACCGCCGGACGCTGACGATTTAAGTCATATAACTCAGCAGCCAAGGGAATCGGCCAGGAAATTCTAGACCCGGTTCCTAACCAAGAAAAACCAAATTATCGACTGCCCAGATGCAGAGGCCTTAGCGGCGTTTAAGCATAATATCCACGACGAATGGCTCGCCCAGCACCTTGGCCAAGAGAAGCCAAAATCCATGGCAGCCCTCACGACACTTATGACCCGCTTTTGCACGGGCGAAGACAGCTGGTTGGCTCGTAGTACCAATACAACAAGCAAACCTGGCACATCAGAAGCCAGGGATAGCAACGGCAAACCACGAAGCAACAAACACAAGCGCCGCAAATATGGTGAAAACACCGAAAATCTGGCGATTAATGCGGGTTCGAGCTCAAAGCCGGTCGTGAAAGGGCCACCCAAAAATAATAATCCTGGTCCATCCAGTCTTGACCGCATACTCGATCGCCAATGCCAAATTGATGGCACCCCAGAAGCGCCAGCCACCCATACCAACAGAGAATCCTGGGTCTTCAAACAAGCCGGCAAGGCAGGGGCCAAGGACGGGAGGTCTCAAAGCGACGATAGCGACGAAGAGCCTAGACCACCAAACATAGGAGGGCAAAAGAAATTTCCCCCGCATATTGAATCAGTGAATGTGGTAAATACCACCCAAATAACCAACTCGGACCGGATACGCATCCTTAGGGATGGCGAATCAACGGACCTAGTTGTCCCATAATATAAAATAGGGACGATCACCTTCAACTGCACGGATCGTCCGGTTGACGCCAATCAGGGCAATCCAGCCGCACTAGTCCTCGACCCAATCATAGATGGGTTCCACCTCACTCGGGTACTTATGGACGAAGGCAGCAGTCTAAATCTGCTTTACCAGGACACAATGCGCAAAATGGGCATCGATCATTCGGCGTTCAAACCCACTAAAGCCACTCTCAGAGGCATTATACCAGGTGTGGAAGCCAGCTGTACAGGCTCCATCACCCTCGAGGTAGTCTTCGGATCACCAAAAAATTACCGTACCGAAGAGTTAATCTTCGAAATCGTCCCTTTCCGCAGTGATTATCAAGCACTGCTTGGACGAACCGCATTCGCTCGATTCAACGCGGTGCCACATTATGCCTACCGTAAGCTCAAGATGCTCGGTCCACATGGCGTCATCACAGTTAATGGCAAGGCCGAACTTTCCCTCGGCATCAACATATAAACCACAGCCAGCCTCGAGCTGACGTCCAGGCTTCTGGACACCATCAAGGGACTCCGAACTACGTCACGGAAGGATAGCCCGACCCATCCAGGCTCCAAATAAACACTCCGGCGAAGGCCAGGACAGACCGAACTCATCGGCTAAAACCGCCCTCCGGCACATAAATATGTCTTACATTTCCTTCGCAGGTTCACCTATGCGCCGACCAGGACGGGCCACTCGGAGGCAACTTGAACGCGTAAGGGAATCCTTAGACATTCCCTGCAATCATCGTCCGGTTATATTTCGGACCCGCACTCAGCCTCTTCCCCCTAGTCTCAGCATGTTCCGCAATCATATTCCTTTTTTTCACATTACTTGTACCCATACGCATAGACGTACTGTTCGAATACAAATATGTGGATTTATATGATGTTTACCTGCTGTTATTTCTTATTGAAATCATTTTGTCAAGAGGCATCCGTACACAGTGATATGCCTTAAAATATGCCAGGGGCTTCGTTTAACCCATACCATGGCAATAAAGTCCGAACACCTTCGTGGAAGTTCGGCACCCCGAACTCATAGCATTATATGCATCAGCTCCGAATCATGTCTTGGGTCAATAGTTGGGTTTGCCCGGCTCTCACGTTTTGGTACCTTACGTTCCGCTATATCGGCTAAGGTAGCATTGGGAGAACTACTGCGATTGTGTCCCGGTTCTTCCGGACGAGCACCTCAGTAGAGAAAGCCGAAAACTGACTGTCATGATAAGGCGAGAGCTGGTCAGCTGTTCGAGAGGTCATGAAATCTTTAAGGATTTCTCCCGCATAATGCCATAACCAATGCAGCGTGCAATGGATCAGATTCTTTCCCCGATCAGGTGCTTATAGAGCCCCCAGTATGGTCTTTCGAACACCAGGGGCTGCGCTGACCATACTAAAGCTCCTATGGCTAAGTGAGAGTGATAAAGCCCTATAGTCCGATTGCCTGGTTCGCTGTGCTGAGCACCTCCTTCGAAGGACCCAAAACTGGGATAAAGAGTGCTCAGGTTTATCCCGAACACCTCCGTACTTCTTACGTGGGGGCAGAAGCCGACGACTGGCCAACTCTCAGGTTTGATATATAAAACGGCTGCACGGGAGGGTAAACTTTTATATAACAGGCAACAAATAAATGACCTTGTTCAAACATTACAAAGGACAACATGATTGGCATTCATGGAAATATAATGTCCTTGGTGCATAGCTCCGCTGCAAGGTAGGATCCTTTCAGGACGCCCTCATAATATAATTCGGGATTGCGGTGTTCCTCTCCCTCTGGCGGCCCTTCGATCATCAGCTTCTCAGCATCCATCTTCCCCCAGTGCACCTTTGCGCGGGCAAAGGCCATTCGTGCACCTTCTATACAGACCGACCGCTTGATGACTTCAAGCACGAGCCCGAAGTAGCTGCTTGGAATTGGCTCGGCAGGGCATAGCCGGATCACCAAATCTTTCATGGCTAGTTCCGCCGCCTTATGCAGTTCGATCAGCTGTTTCAGTTGATCGGCAAAAGGCACCGGATAATTCGGCGCCAAATACTGCGACCAAAAGAGCTTATCTGCAGTGTTCCTTTCTTCGGCTCGGTAGAATTGGGCGTCATCTGATATGCTGGCGGGTAGCTCGGCAAATACCCCTGAGAAATCCGGATTAAAAAATCATAAACATAAGTCCCCCCCAAATACTTACTCTATAGGGAAAAAAGCCTTACCGGCCGCGATCTTTCTTGCCTCTTGGATCTCCTGCAGGGTGCTTCGGGTTTCGTCCCGGGCATCGCTCATGGCCTGATGCGCCTTGGTAAGTTTGTTTTCCTTCTCCGCTAAACTATGCTCCAAGGTTTCGCATTTCCTCACGGCCTCTTGCAGCTCCTGCTCAGCTTTCATAACACTGGCCTCGTGCTTCTCACGAAGAGCCTGCTCTGTGGCTGCCTTCTTCTCGGCCTCGTCCACAACCTTCTTAAGGGCTTCGACTTCGGTCACGATCTCTAGCGCAAGTCATAAAGTTCAGTTCATACTGAACATTCATTCGCAATAAATGCAAAACAAGACTTGTGCATACATTGTTTATCCCTCAACTGCATTTTCAATTGGCCAAGTTCTTCTGTGGCTTGCTCCAGACTTTGATTCAGCCTGGAGATCTCCGCAGTATGAGAAGTAGCAGCCGCTCTAGACACCTGCTTATAACAGAAGAGAAATAGATGTCACTAAATGAGTCTTCCTGCGGATATAAATTCGATCCTATGTCCGGTTATGTCTTTCACCGAACAGTGTATCAGGGGCTACTATCTATACTATGACACTCTTCGAAAACTTATAAAACATACCTCAAAGCCTCTTATAAGGCTGATACAGGCTTCATTCAGTCCACTCTCAGTTGACTGAATCTTCTCAATCACCGCACCCATAAGGGCACAGTGTTCATCAACGATGGAAGCGTCTTTCAACGCCACCAACAAAGCATCTGACACCTCTGGTTGGACAGAGGTTGCCGACGGAATATGCATGCCGCCTCCAGCAGACGGAGGCTGCCTACCTAATTATGGAGCTGTATAGATCTCCGGAACCACATTCGGCTGGGAGCCGAATTGAGGATGTGCCCCGCCTTCATCCCCCAGGGGAATCTTCTCACCCATGTGTCCGGTCCCTAAGGTTTGACCTCCAAGCGCCGCCTTCACGGTCTTCTCCTCTCCTCCTTGGCCGGGGCCCTTCTAGGACGAAGCCTCGGTGTTATGCACCTGTTTGGAGGGAGGGGCCTTTGGGGGCGTCCCGCTCTCCATAGCATTTGATCTCAACAAGTCCTCTGATGAGGATTGTTTGGTACGGGACCTCGCCGGACTACAAAAAATAGGGCTTAGGTTAATACACTAAGCCACGATGATTCCGGATGCCTACAATGTACTCGGATTCTATACACTTACGAGTTCACCAGGGGCTGGGCCCTGGGATCCCATGTCGGGCTGCTGTCGGCAGCAGCGGCGTTGGACTCCTCCAGAAGAGGAGTCTTTCCCCTTTTGGGCAGCTCGGCCTGCAAGTGTACGGAGGCCGTCCTCTTCTTTCTTTCCCCTGTAGGGGATTCATCTTCCTCCTCCTCCTCGTCCTCTTCGGAGGCGGAATGGGCATTGGAGCCTTCGGATATTGTGTCCGAAGTACCGCGGCGACGAAGGTCACCCCGGGTCCTTTTGGCCTCCTTCTCGGCCTTCTTCTTCGGCACCTTGTAAGGTGCCGACCAAAGCATCTTCGCTGAAATGGGATGGCGGTTCTTGAGCGATGGGGCGGACAATGGATCCGCTCCACCTTCTTCCTCCAGCCCTGGGAGAGTTGAATAAAGCACATTAAGCGTTTCCTTTGGGTTACGCGGACAGAAAAGTTTGATAACTCACCGAACTTGCCAGCGGGACAGTTGGTACCCGCGGTCCTCGGCGGAGTCCGACCATGATTTGCTGGACTTGAAAAGCACCTTCCAAATGTCCTTGTGCGAGGAGCCGAAAAGCTCTCGTAAGGTTTGGTGCTTGGCCGGATCGAATTCCCATAAATTGCAAGTCCGGTGCTGGCAAGGCAAGATCCGGCGAACTAACATCACCTGGACCACATTGACAAGTTCAATGTTCTTGCCTCCCATATCTTCAGCAGCGTCTGGAGCACCACGGTTAAATCGGAAGAGGACCAGTCCAGGCCTTTCTTGACCCAGGATGTAAGCCGCAGGGGGGCGCCAGACCGGAACTCGGGAGAGGCGGCCCATTGTGTGACGCGCGGCTCGGTGATATAAAACCACTGCTATTGCCACTCCTTGATGGAATCATTAAAGGTTCTCGTTGGCCATATGACATTGGGCATCTTGCTCACCATGGCGCCCCCGCACTCGGCATGCTCGCCGCCCACCACCTTGGGCTTCACATTAAGGATCTTCAGCCATAAATCGAAATGCGGTGAAATGCGTAGAAAAGCCTCGCACACGACGATGAATGTCGAGATGTTGAGGAAGGAATTAGGGGACAGATCGTGAAGATCGATCCCATAATAATGCATGACGCCATGAACGAACGGGTGGAGGGGAAACCCTAGCCTGCGGACAAAGTGAGGGAGGAATACAACCCTCTCGTGGGGTTCCGGAGTAGGGACGATCTGTCCCGCCGTCGGGAGACGGTGGCTGATTTCCTTGGCCAGGTACCCGGCCTTCCGAAGCTTTTTGATATCCTTCTCTCGAACGGTAGAGGCCATCCATTTGCCTCTTGCTCCGGATCCGGACATCTTCGGAAGACCTTTAGTGGGCAGAGAAGATGAACGCTTGGGCGCTGGAGCTTGAGCAGAAGGGAATGAATCGGGGAGAAGGTGTGGGTGAAAAGAGTGAATCCTTGTCCCTTTATAAGGGCGGAAGAGGCGATGCGCCTCCCCACTCACCCGGTAAAACCTCTTATTCCCCAAGCACTGTAATTGATGGCGCGATTGGGTTACCCACACCCATATTGACGAGAATCCTGTGATAAGGGGACATGATCTCTGCTTCGACAAGACGTGCCAAGAAAACTGCCTCACAATGCGCGCAGTAGCTGGTTGATAAAAACGGTTCAAACAATGACCGGGCCGTAGTATGATGTCATGCTATCAAACGTGTCAACAAATTAGATGTGTGGAAATATCATTCTCCCTACGGTGGTATGTGGAATTTGTTTTGCAGAGCCGGACACTATCTTGGTATTCACAATCTTCTATGGAGTATTTGGAGGAGGAACCTGCCTTGCAATGCCGAAGACAATGTGCGCGCCGGACTCATCGTCATTATAGCCTGGTTCAGGGGCTACTGAGGGAGTCCCGGATTAGGCGGTCTCCGGACAGCCGGCCTATATCCTTTGGCCGGACTCTTATGCACCTGTTTGGAGGGAGGGGCCTTTGGGGGCGTCCCGCTCTCCATAGCATTTGATCTCAACAAGTCCTCTGATGAGGATTGTTTGGTACGGGACCTCGCCGGACTACAAAAAATAGGGCTTAGGTTAATACACTAAGCCACGACGAGTCCGGACGCCTAAAATGTACTCGGATTCTATACACTTACGAGTTCACCAGGGGCTGGGCCCTGGGATCCCATGCCGGGCTGCTGTCGGCAGCGGTGGCGTTGGACTCCTCTGGAAGAGGAGTCTTTCCCCTTTTGGGTAGCTCGGCCTGCAAGTGTACGGAGGTCGTCCTCTTCTTTCTTCCCCCTGTAGGGGATTCATCTTCCTCCTCCTCCTCGTCCTCTTCGAAGGCGGAATGGGCATTGGAGCCTTCAGATATTGTGTCGGAAGTACCCGGCGACAAAGGCCACCCCGAGTCTTTTTGGCCTCCTTCTCAGCCTTCTTCTTCGGCACCTTGTAAGGCGCCGGGACCAGCATCTTCGTCAGAAGTGGGATGGCCGGTTCTTCGGGCAGCGGGGCCGGACAATGGATCCGCTCCACCTTCTTCCTCCAGCCCTGGGAGAGTTGAATAAAGCACATTAAGCGTTTCCTTTGGGTTACGTGGATAGAAAAGTTTGATAACTCACCGAACTTGCCAGGCGGGACAGTTGGTACCCGTGGTCCTCGGCGGAGTCCGGCCATGATTTGCTGGACTTGAAAAGCACCTTCCAAATGTCCTTGTGCGAGGAGCCGAAAAGCTCTCGTAAGGTTTGGTGCTTGGCCGGATCGAATTCCCATAAATTGCAAGTCCGGTGCTGGAAAGGCAAGATCCGGCGAACTAACATCACCTGGACCACATTGACAAGTTCAATGTTCTTGCCTCCCATATCTTCAACGCGCGTCTGGAGCACCGACAGTTAGTCAGAAGAGGACCAGTCCAGGCCTTTCTTGACCTAGGATGTAAGCCGCAGGGGGGCGCCGGATCGGAACTCGGGAGAGGCGGCCCACTCTATGACGCGTGGCTCGGTGATATAAAACCATTGTTGTTTCCACTCCTTGACGGAATCACTAAAGGTTCCCGTTGGCCATATGACGTTGAGCATCTTGCTCACCATGGCGCCCTCGCACTCGGCGTGCTCGCCGCCCACCACCTTGGGCTTCACATTAAGGATCTTCAGCCATAAACCAAAATGCGGTGAAATGCGGAGAAAAGCCTCACACACGACGATGAATGTCGAGATGTTGAGGAAGGAACTAGGGGACAGATCGTGAAGATCGATCCCATAATAATACATGACGCCACGAACGAACGGGTGGAGGGGAAACCCTAGCCCGCGGACAAAGTGACGGAGGAATACAACCCTCTCGTGGGGTTCCGGAGTAGGGACGATCTGTCCCGCCGTCGGGAGACGGTGGCTGATTTCCTTGGCCAGGTACCCGGCCTTCCGAAGCTTTTTGATATCCTTCTCTCGGACGGTAGAGGCCATCCATTTGCCTCCTGCTCCGGATCCGGACATCTTCGGAAGACCTTTAGTGGGCAGAGAAGATGAACGCTTGGGCGCTGGAGCTTGAGCAGAAGTGAATGAATCGGGGAGAAGGCATGGGTGAAACGAGTGAATCCTTGTCCCTTTATAAGGGCGGAAGAGGCGATGCGCCTCCCCACTCACCCGGTAAAACCTCCTATTCCCCAAGCACCGTAATTGATGGCGCGATTGGGTTACCCACACCCGTATTGATGAGAATCCCGTGATAAGGGGACATGATCTCTGCTTCGACAAGACGTGCCAAGAAAACTGCCTCGCAATGCGCGCAGTAGCTGGTTGATAAAAACGGTTCAAATAATGACCGGGCCGTAGTATGATGTCATGCTATCAAACGTGTCAACAAATTAGATGTGTGGAAATATCATTCTCCCTACGGTGGTATGTGGAATTTGTTTTGCAGAGCCGGACACTATCTTGGTATTCACAATCTTCTATGGAGTATTCGGAGGAGGAACCTGCCTTGCAATGCCAAAGACAATGTGCGCGCCAGACTCATCGTCATTATAGCCTGGTTCAGGGGCTACTGAGGGAGTCCCGGATTAGGGGTCTCCGGACAGCCGGACTATATCCTTTGGCCGGACTGTTGGACTATGAAGATACAAGATTGAAGACTTCGTCCCGTGTCCGGATGGGACTTTCCTTGGCGTGGAAGGCAAGCTTGGCAATACGAATATGTAGATCTCCTCCCTTGCAACCGACCCTGTGTAACCCTAGCCCCCTCCAGTGTCTTTATAAACCGGAGGGTTTAGTCCGTAGGACAACAACAATCATACCATAGGCTAGCTTCTAGGGTTTAGCCTCTACGATCTCGTGGTAGATCAACTCTTGTAATACTCATATCATCAAGATCAATCAAGCAGGAAGTAGGGTATTACCTCCATCGAGAGGGCCCGAACCTGGGTAAACATCATGTCCCCCACCTCCTGTTACCATCCGCCTTAGATGCACAGTTCGGGACACCCTACCCGAGATCCGCCGGTTTTAACACCGACACCCTCCACCCTCGTGGGCCCCACGTTGCTCCACCGACGTACTTCTCCTCCTATATATACCTACGTACCCCCAAACTACCAGATACGGAGCCAAAAACCTAATTCCACCGCCGCAACCTTACATGACTGTGAGATCCCATCTTGGGGCCTTTTAGGAGCTCTGCCGGAAGGGCATGGATCACAGAGGGCTTCTACACCAACACCATAGCCTCTCCGATGATGTGTGAGTAGTTTACCTCTGACCTTCGGGTCCATAGTTATTAGCTAGATGGCTTCTTCTCTCCTTTTGTATCTCAATACAATGTTCTCCCCCTCTCTTGTGGAGATCTATTCGATGTAATCTTCTTTTGCGGTGTGTTTGTTGAGACCGATGAATTGTGGGTTTATGATCAAGTTTATCTATGAACAATATTTGAATCTTCTCTGAATTCTTTTATGTATGATTGGTTGTCTTTGCAAGTCTCTTCGAATTATCAGTTTGGTTTGGCCTACTAGATTGATCTTTCTTGCAATGGGAGAAGTGCTTAGCTTTGGGTTCAATCTTGCGGTGTCCTTCCCAGTGATAGTAGGGGCAGCAAGGCACGTATTGTATTGTTGCCATCGAGGATAACAAGATGGGTTTTATATCATATTGCATGAGTTATACCTCTACATCATGTCATCTTACTTAAAGCGTTACTCTGTTCTTATGAATTTAATACTCTAGATGCATGCTGGATAGCGGTCGATGTGTGGAGTAATAGTAGTAGATGCAGGCAGGAGTCGGTCTACTTGCCATGGACGTGATGCCTATATACATGATCATACCTAGATATTCTCATAACGATGCTCAATTACATCAATTGCTCAACGGTAATTTGTTTACCCACCGTAATACTTATGCTCTCGAGAGAAGCCACTAGTGAAACCTATGGCCCCCGGGTCTATTTTCCATCATATTTAATCTCCCGACAACAAGCTATTTCTGGCGCCATTTGTATTTTGCTTTCTTTACTTTGCATCTTTATCATAAAAATACCAAAAATATTATCTTATCATATCTATCAGATCTCACTCTCGTAAGTGACCGTGAAGGGATTGACAACCCCTTTATTGCGTTGGTTGCGAGGATTTATTTGTTTTGTGTAGGTGTGAGGGATTCGTGCGTGGCCTCCTACTGGATTGATACCTTGGTTCTCAAAAACTAAGGGAAATGCTTATGCTACTTTACTGCATCACCCTTTCCTCTTCAAGGGAAAACCAAAGCAGTGCTCAAGAGGTAGCAAGAAGGATTTCTGGCGCCGTTGCCGGGAAGTCTACGCAAAAGTCAACATACCAAGTACCCATCACAAACCCTTATCTTCCGCATTACGTTATTTGCCATTTGCCTCTCGTTCCTCTTCCCCACTTCACCCTTGTCGTTTTATTCGCCCTCTCTTTTCCGTTCGCCTCTTTTTCGCTTGCTTCTTGTTTGCTCGTGTGTTGGATTGCTTGCTCGTCACGATGGCTCAAGATAATACTAAATTGTGTGACTTTACCAATACCAACAACAATGATTTTCTTAGCACTCCGATTGCTCCTCTTACCGATACTGAATCTTGTGAAATTAATGCTGCTTTGTTGAATCTTGTCACGAAATATCAATTCGCCGGCCTTCCTAGTGAAGATGCCGCTACCCATCTAAATAACCGTTGATTTGTGTGATATGCAAAAGAAGAAAGATGTGGACAATGATATTGTTAAATTGAAGCTATTTCCTTTTTCGCTTAGAGATCGTGCTAAATCTTGGTTTTCGTCTTTGCCTAAAAATAGTATTGATTCTTGGAATAAGTGCAAAGATGCTTTTATCTCTAAGTATTTTCCTCCTGCTAAGATCATCTCTCTTAGAAACGATATCATGAATTTTAAGCAACTTTATCATGAACATGTTGCACAAGCTTGGGAGAGGATGAAATTAATGATACAAAATTGCCCTACACATGGTTTGAATTTGTGGATGATTATACAAAAAATTTATGTCGGATTGAATTTTGCTTCTAGAAATCTTTTAGATTTGGCCGCGGGAGGCACTTTTATGGAAATCACTTTAGGAGAAGCTACTAAACTCCTAGATAATATTATGGTTAATTATTCTCAATGGCACACTGAAAGATCTACTAATAAAGAGGTGCATGCGATAGAAGAAATTAATGTTTTGAATGGAAAGATGGATGAACTTATGAAATTATTTGCTACTAAAAGTGTTTCTTCTGATCCTAATGATATGACTTTGTCTACTTTGATTGAGAATAAATAATGAATCTATGGATGTGAATTTTGTTGGTAGGAATAATTTTGGTAACCACGCGTATAGAGGAACTTTAATCCTAGGCCATATCCTAGTAATTCCTCTAATAATTATGGTAATTCCCACAACAATTCTTATGGAAATTTTAATAAGATGCCTTCTGAATTTGAGACTAGTGTTAAGGAGTTTACGAATTCGCAAAAGAATTTCAATGCTTTGCTTGAAGAAAAATTGCTTAAAGTTGATGAATTGGCTAGGAACGTTGATAGAATTTCTCTTGATGTTGATTCTTTGAAACTTAGATCTATTCCTCCTAATCATGATATCAATGAGTCTCTCAAAGCCATGAGAATTTCCATTGATGAGTGCAAAGAAAGAACCGCTAGGATGCGTGCTAAGAAAGATTGTTTTGTGAAAGCGTGTTCTTCTAGTTTCTATGAAAATAAAGATGAAGATCTAAAAGTTCTTGATGTGTCCCCTATTAAATCTTTGTTTTGCAATATGAATCTTGATAATGATGGGACTGAATATGATCCACCTTTACCTAGAAGGCGTTCCAAAAATTCCGAGTTTTTAGATCTTGATGCAGAAATTGGTAAAAGTAGGATTGAAGAGATCAAAACTCTAGATATTAATGAACCCACTATTTTGGATTTCAAGGAATTTAATTATGATAATTTCTCTTTGATAGATTGTATTTCCTTGTTGCAATCCGTGCTAAATTCTCCACATGCTTATAGTCAACATAAAGCTTTTACCAAACATATCGTTGATGCTTTGATGCAATCTTATGAAGAAAAACTTGAGTTGGAAGTTTCTAACCCTAGAAAACTTTATGATGAGTGGGAACCTACTATTAAAGTTAAAATTAAAGATCATGAATGCTATGCTTTGTGTGATTTGGGTGCTAGTGTTTCCACGATTCCAAAAACTTTGTGTGATTTGCTAGGTTTCCGTGATTTTGATGATTGCTCTCTAAACTTGTACCTTGCGGATTCCACCATTAAGAAACCTATGGGAAGAATTAATGATGTTTTATTATTGCAAATAGGAATTATGTGCCCGTAGATTTTATTGTTCTTGATATAGATTGCAATTCTTCATGTCCTATTATTCTTGGTAGACCTTTCCTTAGAACAATTGGTGCAATTATTGATATGAAGGAAGGGAATATTAGATTCCAATTTTCGTTAAGGAAAGGCATGGAACACTTCCCTAGAAAGAAAATAAAATTACCTTATGAATCTATATGAGAGCCACTTATGGATTTCCTACCAAAGATGGCAATACTTAGATCTATCCTTGCTTTTATGCCTAGCTAGGGGCGTTAAACAGTAACACTTGTTGGGAGGCAACCCAATTTTATTTTTAGTTTTTTGCTTTTTGCTTCTCTTGAGGAATAAATATTCGATCTAGCCTCTGGTTAGATGTTTTTTTTATGTTTTAATTAGTGTTTGTGCCAAGTTAAACCTATAGGATCTTCTTGGATGATAGTTATTTGATCTTGCTAAAAATTCCAGAAACTTTATGTTCACGAAAATAATTGTTAAAAATCACCAGAACATGATAAAATATTGATTCGAATTGCTTATGATCAATAAAAAAAATTCTTGGTCTTCCTATTTTGGCTGAATTTTTGGAGTTCCAGAAGTTTGCGTTAGTCACAGATTACTACAGACTGTTCTGTTTTTGACAGATTCTGTTTTTCGTGTGTTGTTTGCTTATTTTGATGAATCTATGGCTAGTAAAATAGTTTATAAACCATAGAGAAGTTGTAATACAATAGGTTTAACACCAATATAAATAAAGAATAAGTTCAGTACAGTACCTTGAAGTGGTGTTTTGTTTTCTTTCGCTAACGGAACTCACGGGATTTTCTGTTAAGTTTTGTGTTGTGAAGTTTCCAAGCTTTGGGTAAAAGATTTGATGGATTATGGAACAAGGAGTGGCAAGAGCCTAAGCTTGGGGATGCCCACTATTATTCTCTCATGCTTCACTTATATTATTTTGAGAGTCTTAAACATCATGGTAATTTGTTTAAATTGGGAAATTGATCCTAATATGTTAGGTATTCAAGAATAGTAAAAAACTTTCTTATGAGTGTGCTGAATGCTAAGAGAAGTTTGATGCTTGATGATTGTTTTGATATATGGAGGTAGTGATATTAAAGTTGTGCTAGTTGAGTAGTTGTGAATTTGAGAAATACTTGTGTTGAAGTTTGCAAGTCCCGTAGCATGCACGTATGGTAAGCGTTATGTAACAAATTTGAAACATGAGGTGTTCTTTGATTGTCCTCCTTATGAGTGGCGGTCGGGGGACGGCGATGGTCTTTTCCTACCAATCTATCACCCTAGGAGCATGCGCGCAGTGCTTGGTTTTTGATGACTTGTAGATTTTTGCAATAAGTATGTGAGTTCTTTATGACTAATGTTGAGTCCATGGATTATATGCATTCTTACCCTTCCATCATTGCTAGCCTCTTTGGTACCGTGCATTACCCTTTATCACATTGAGAGTTGGTGCAAACTTCGCCGGTGCATCCAAACCCCGTGATATGATACACTCTTTCACACATAAACCTCCTTATATCCTCCTCAAAACAGCCACCATACCTACCTATTATGGCATTTCCATAGCCATTCCGAGATATATAGCCATGCAACTTTCCACCGTTCCGTTTATCATGACACGTTCATCATTGTCATATTGCTTTGCATGATCATGTAGTTGACATCGTATTTGTGGCAAAGTCACCGTTCATAATTTTTTCATACATGTCACTCTTGATTCATTGCTATCCCGGTATACCGCCGGAGGCATTCATATAGAGTCATACTTTGTTCTAGTATCGAGTTGTAATCATTGAGTTGTAAATAAATAAATAGAAGTGTGATGATCATCATTCATAAAGCATTGTCCCAACTAAAAGAGAGAGAGAGGCCAAATAAAAAAAGGAAGGCCAAAAAAAAAGAGAATAAAAAGGGATAATGCTACTATCCTTTTTTTTTCACACTTGTGCTTCAAAGTAGCACCATGATCTTCATGATAGAGAGTCTCTTGTTTTGGCACTTTCATATACTAGTGGGAATTTTTCATTATAGAACTTGGCTTGTATATTCCAACAATGGGCTTCCTCAAATGCCCTAGGTCTTCGTGAGCAAGCAAGCTGGATGCACACCCACTCAGTTTCTTTTATTGAGCTTTTATGCATTTATAGCTCTAGTGCATCCGTTGCATGGCAATCCCTACTCCTTGCATTAACATCAATCGATGGGCATCTCCATAGCTCATTGTTAGCCGCGTTGATGTGAGACTTTCTCCTTTTTTTTGTCTTCTCCACATAACCCCCATCATTATATTCTATTCCACCCATAGTGCTATATCCATGGCTCACGCTCATGTATTGCGTGAAGGTTGAAAAATTTGAGATTACTAAAGTATGAAACAATTGCTTGGCTTGTCATCAGGGTTGTGCATGATGAAAGCATTCTTGTGTGACGAAAATGGAGCATGACTAAACTATACGATTTTGTAGGGATGAACTTTCTTTGGACATGTTATTTTGAGAGGACATAATTGCTTAGTTAGTATGCTTGAAGTATTATTACTTTTATGTCAATATTAAACTTTTATCTTGAATCTTTCGGATCTGAATATTCATACCACAATTAAGAGAATTACATTGAAATTATGCCAAGTAGCATTCCACATCAAAAATTCTGTTTTTATCATTTACCTACTCGAGGACGAGCAGGAATTAAGCTTGGGGATGCTTGATACGTCTCCAACGTATCTATAATTTTTGATTGTTCCATGCTATATTATATTCTGTTTTGGACATTAATGCGCTTTATTATACACTTTTATATTATTTTTGGGACTAACCTATTAACCAGAGGCCCAACCCAGAATTACTGTTTTTTGCCTATTTCAGAGTTTCACAGAAAAAGAATATCAAACGGAGTCCAAACGGAATGAAACCTTCGGGAACGTGATCTTCGGAACGAACGTGATCTAGAGGACTTGGACCCTACGTCAAGACATCAACCAGGAAGGCACGAGGTAGGGGGGCGCGCCTACCCCCTGGGCGCGCCCTCCACCCTCGTAGGCCCCACGTTGCTCCACCGACGTACTTGTTCCTCCTATATATACCTACGTACCCCCAAACTACCAGATACGGAGCCAAAAACCTAATTCCACCACCGCAACCTTCTGTACCCGTGAGATCCCATCTTGGGGACTTTTCTGGAGCTCCGCCGGAAGGGGCATCGATCACGGAGGGCTTCTACATGAACACCATATATAGCCTCTCCGATGATGTGTGAGTAGTTTACCTCAGACCGTCTGGTCCATAGTTATTAGCTAGATGGCTTCTTCTCTCCTTTTGGATCTCAATACAATGTTCTCCCCCTCTCTTGTGGAGATCTATTCGATGTAATCTTCTTTTGCGGTGTGTTTGTTGAGACCGATGAATTGTGGGTTTATGATCAAGTTTATCTATGAAAAATATTTTAATCTTCTCTGAATTCTTTTATGTATGATTGGTTATCTTTGCAAGTCTCTTCGAATTATCAGTTTGGTTTGGCCTACTAGATTGATATTTCTTGCAATGGGAGAAGTGCTTAGCTTTGGGTTCAATCTTGCGGTGTCCTTTCCCGGTGTGATGGGGCAGCAAGGCACGTATTGTATTGTTGCCATCGAGGATAACAAGATGGGGTTTATATCATATTGCATGAGTTTATCCTCTACATCATGTCATCTTACTTAAAGCTTTACTCTATTCTTATGAACTTAATACTCTAGATGCATGCTGGATAGCGGTCGATGTGTGGAGTAATAGTAGTAGATGCAGCAGAGTCGGTCTACTTGTCGCGGACATGATGCCTATATACATGATCATACCTAGATATTCTCATAACTATACTCAATTCTGTCAATTGCTCAACAGTAATTTGTTTACCCACCGTAATACTTATGTTCTCGAGAGAAGCCACTAGTGAAACCTATGGCCCCCGGGTCTATTTTCCATGATATTTAATCTCCTGACAACAAGCTATTTCTGGCGCCGTTTTTATTTTGCTTTCGTTACTTTGCATCTTTATCATAACAATACCAAAAATATTATCTTATCATATCTATCAGATCTCACTCTCGTAAGTGATCGTGAAGGGATTGACAACCCCTTTATTGCGTTGGTTGCCAGGATTTATTTGTTTGTGTAGGTGCGAGGGACTCGTGCGTGGCCTCCTACTGGATTGATACCTTGGTTTTCAAAAACTAAGGGAAATACTTACGCTACTTTACTGCATCACCCTTTCATCTTCAAGGGAAAACCAACGCAGTGCTCAAGAGGTAGCACACTGATGTCTACTACACAACCTTCTTCTTGTAGACGTTGTTGGGTCTGCAAGTGCATAGGTTTGTAGGACAGTAGAAAATTTTCCTCAAGTGGATGACCTAAGGTTTATCAATCCGTAGGAGGCGTAGGATGAAGATGGTCTCTCTCAAGCAACCCTGCAACCAAATAGCAAAGAGTCTCTCGTGTCCCCAACACACCCAATACAATGGTAAATTGTATAGGTGCACTAGTTCGGCGAAGAGATGGTGATACAAGTGCAATATGGATGGTAGATATAGGTTTTTGTAATCTGAAATAATAAAAACAGCAAGGTAACAAGTGATAAACGTGAGTGTAAACGGTATTGCAATGATAGGAAACAAGGCCTAGGGTTCATACTTTCACTAGTGCAAGTTCTCTCAACAATAATAACATAATTGGATCACATAACTATCCCTCAACATGCAACAAAGAGTCACTCCAAAGTCACTAATAGCGGAGAACAAGCGAAGAGATTATGGCAGGTCTGAAACCACCTCAAAGTTATTCTTTCCAATCAATCCGTTGGGATATTCCTATAAGTGTCACAAACAGCCCTAGAGTTCGTACTAGAATAACACCTTAAGACACAAATCAACCAAAACCCTAATGTCACCTAGATACTCCATTGTCACCTCAAGTATCCGTGGGTATGATTAGACGATATGCATCACGCAATCTCAGATTCATCCAACCAACACAAAGTACTTCAAAGAGTGCCCCAAAGTTTCTACTGGAGAGTCAAGAACGTGTGCCAACCCCTATGCATAGGTTCATGGGCGGAACCCACAAGTTGGTCACCAAAACATACATCAAGTGGCACGTGATATCCCATTGTCACCACAGATAAACACGGCAAGACATACATGAAGTGTTCTCAAAGTAAAGACTCAATCAGATAAGATAACTTCAAAGGGGAAACTCAATTCATCACAAGGGAGTAGAGGGGGAGAAACATCATAAGATCCAACCACAATAGCAAAGCTCGGGATACATCAAGATCGTGCCATAGAGGGAACACGAGAGAGAACACGAGAGAGAGAGAGAGAGAGAGATCAAACACATAGCTACTTGGTACATACCCTCAGCCCCGAGGGTGAACTACTCCTCCTCATCATGGATAGAGCCGGATGATGAAGATGGCCACGGTGATGGGTTCCCCCCTCGGCGTGAGTGCCGGAACGGGCTCGAGAGGTTTTGGTGGCTACAGAGGCTTGCGGCGCGGAACTCCCGATCTATCCTCTATTCGGAAGTTTTACGTTACGTGAGGTATATATGGAGTGCAGAAGTGCGTCGGTGGACTGAAGGGGGGCACGAGGCGGCGCCCCCCACCTCGTGGGCACCTCCCTTCTTCCCTGACGTGCACTCCAAGTCCATCGGGTGGCTTTCCTTCCAAAAATAACTTCTCCAGTTGATTTCGTTCCGTTTCGACTCCGTTTGATATTCCTTTTCTTCGAAACACTGAAATAGGCATAAAACAGCAAATCTTGGCTGGGCCTCCGGTTAATAGGTCACTCCCAAAAGTAATATAAAAGTGGAAAATAAAGCCCAATATAGTCCAAAACAGTAGATAAAGTAGCATGGAGCAATCAAAAATTATAGATACGTTGGAGACGTATCAGGCATCCCCAAGCTTAATTCCTGCTCGTCCTCGAGTGGTAAATGATAAAAAGAGAAATTTTTATGCGGAGTGATACTTTGGCATAATTTCAATATAAATCTTCTTAATTGTGGTATGAATATTCAGATGCGAATGAATACAAAATAAAAGTTCATATTGATAAAAGAAATAGTAATACTTCAAGCATACTAATCAAAGTAATCATGTCTTCTCAAAATAGCACAGCAAAAGAAAGTTCATCCCTACAAAATCGTATAGTTAGGCTATGCTTCATTTTTTAAATCACACAAAGATGTTCCCAACTTCTATACCCCGATGACAAGCCAAGCAATTGTTTCAGACTTAAATAATCTCAAACTTTTTCAACCTTCACGCAATACATGAGCATGAGCCATGGATATAGCACTATGGGTGGAATAGAATATGACGATGGGGATTGTGTGGAGAAGACAAAAAAAGGAGAAAGTCTCACCTTAACAAGGATAATTAACGGGCTATGGAGATGCCCATCAATTGATTTCAACATGAGGAGTAGGGATTGCCATGCAACCGATGCACTAGAGCTATAAATGAATGCTCAACAAAAGAAAACTAGTGGGTGTGCATCCAACTTGCTTGCTCACGAAGACCTAGTGTATTTGAGGAAGCCCATCGTAGGAATATACAAGCAAAGTTCTATAATTAAAAATTCCCACTAGTATGAAAAAGACAACTTATGAGGCTCACTATGGTGCTACTTTGAAGCACAATATATGAGACTCACTACATGGAGAACAAGGTGCTACTTTGAAGCACAAGTGTGGAAAAAGGATAGTAACATTGCCCTTACTATTTATTTTGTTTTTTTGGGGCCTTTCTTTTTTTGGCCTTTCTTCTCTTTTTTTGGGCAATGCTCTAATAATGATGATCATCACACTTCTATTGATTACAACATATGAATTACAACTCAAAACTAGAACAAGATATGACTCTATATGAATGCCTCCCATGTCTGGATGATGCAATGAATCAAGAGTGACATGTATGAAAATAATGCATGGTGGCTTTGCCACAAATACGATGTCAACTACATGATCATGCAATGGCAATATGACAAAAGTAAAGTATGTCATGATGATGATGAACAGAACGGTGGAAAGTTGCATGGCAATATATCTCGGAATGGCTATGGAAATGCCATAATAGGTAGGTATGGTGGCTGTTTTGAGGAAGATATAAGGAGGTTTATGTGTGATAGACCGTATCGTATCCCGGTGTTTGGATGCACCGGCGAAGTTTGCACCAACTCTCAAGGTGAGAAAGGGCAATGCACGGTACCGAAGAGGCTAGCAAAGGCGGAAAGGTAAAAGTGCGTATAATCCATGGACTCAACATTAGTCAAAAGAACTCATATACTTATTGCAAAAATTTAGAAGTCATCAAAAATCAAGTACTATGCGCATGCTCCTAGGGGGGATAGATTGGTAGGAAAATACCATCGTCGCTCGTCCCCGACCGCCACTCATAAGGATGCACAAGCTGTACACTTCATGTTTCAAATTTGTTACACAACTTTAACCATACATGCATGCTACGGGACTTGCAAACTTCAACACAAGCATTTCTCAAATTCACAACTACTCAACTAGCATGACTTTGATATTATTACCTCCATATCTCAAAACAATTATCAAGCATCAAACTTTTCTTAGTATTCAACACACTCATAAGAATTCTTACAAATCTTGTATGCTTAGCATATTATGATTATTTAAGCAAATTACCATGCTATTTAAGACTCTCAAAATAATATAAGTGAAGCATGAGAGTTCATCTATTTCTTATAAATAAAACTACCACCATGCTCTAAAAGATATAAGTGATGCACTAGAGCAAATGACAAACTACTCCGAAAGATATAAGTGAAGATCAATGAGTAGTCGAATAATTGTGCAACTATGTGAAGACTCTCTAACATTTAAGAATTTCAGATCTTGATACTTTATTAAAACAGCAAGCAAAGCTAAATAAAACTACATTGCAAGGATAGCACAACTTAAGTGAAGAAGCAAAAACTTAGGTTCAACCGATACTAACCGATAGTTGTTGAAGAAAAAAGGTGGGATGCCAACGGGGGCATCCCCAAGCTTAGATGCTTGAGACTTCTTGAAATAATATCTTGGGGTGCCTTGGGCATCCCCAAGCTTTAACTTTTGTGTCTCCTTAATTCCTCTCATATCATGGTTTCTCTTTTTATCAAAAGCTTCATTCACAACAAACTCAACAAGAACTTGTGAGATAGGTTATTATAAACCAATGCAAAACCTTATCATTTTCTACTGTAACAAATCACTAAAATTATTATTCAACATTGCATAATAAATGCCTCTGCATATTTAATACTCCTATCCTTAAATAGAATAATTAAACAAGCAAACATATGCAAACAATGCAAACATAACAGCTGTCTGCCAAAACAGTACAGTCTGTAAAGAATGCAAGAGTATCAATAATTCCCTAACTCCAAAAATTATGAAATAAAATTCCCACTGTAATAAATTTATCATAGCTCAATATTCAAAAAATTCAACATTATACCACTCTCTGACTTTTCTAGGGAATTTTTGCAACAGCGGTAAACTTTCTGTTTTCAAACAGCAACATGTATACTAGCAAAATAAGCATGGCAAAGGCTATCCTTGACTTTTTTATTGAAACTAAAGATGCAAAACATTATTATAAATAACAGAAAGCAAATACTAACAATAGAAAATGACGCTCCAAGCAAAACACATATTATGTGGTGAATAAAAATATAGCTCCAAGTAAAGTTACCGATGAACGAAGACGAAAGAGGGGATGCCTTCCGGGGCATCCCCAATCTTAGGCTCTTGGTTATCCTTGAATATTACCTTGGGATGCCTTGGGAATACCCAAGCTTAGTCTCTTGCCACTCCTTATTCCATAGTCCATCGAATCTTTACCCAAAACTTGAAAACTTCACAACACAAAACTTAACAGAAAACTCGTGAGCTCCGTTAGTGAAAATAAACAAAACACCACTTCAAGGTACTGTAACGAATTCATTCTTTACTTATATTGGTGTTAAAGCTACTGTATTCCAACTTATCTATGGATTATAAACTATTTTACTAGCCATAGATTCATCAAAAGAAGCAAACAACACACGAAAAATAGAATCTGTCAAAAACAGAATCTGTCAAAAACAGAACAGTCTGTAGTAATCTGTAACTAACGCAAACTTCTGGAACTCCAAAAATTCTAAAATAAATTTGTGGACCTGAGAAATTTGTCTAGTAATCATTTGCAAAAAGAATAAACTAAATAGCACTCTCCAGTAAAAAGTTCTAGCTAATCTCGTGAGCGCTAAAGTTTCTGTTTTTTACAGCATGATCATAAAGACTTTACCCAAGTCTTCCCAAAGGTTCTACTTGGCACAAACACTAATTAAAACATAAACCACATCTAACCAGAGGATAGATAGATTATTTATTACTAAACAGGACCAAAAATCAAGAAACTAAAATAAAATTGGGTTGCCTCCCAACAAGCGCTAACGTTTAAAGCCCCTAGCTAGGCATGATGATTTCAATGATGCTCACATAAAAGATAAGAATTGAAACATAAAGAGAGCATCATGAAGAATATGACTAGCACATTTAAGTATAACCCACTTCCTATGCATAGGGATTTTGTGAGAAAACAACTTATGGGAACAATAATCAACAAGCATAGGAAGACAAAACAAGCATAACTTCAAAAATTTAAGCACATAGAGAGAAAACTTGATATTATTGCAATTCCTACAAGCATATGTTCCTCCCTCATAATAATTTTAAGTAGCATCATGAATGAATTCAACAATATAACCAGCACTTAAAGCATTCTTTTCATGATCTACTAGCATAGAAAATTTACTACTCTCCACATAAGCAACATTCTTCTCATTCGGAATAGTGGGAGCAAACTCAACAAAATAATTATCATATGAGGCATAATTCAATTGAAAACTAAAATCATGATGACAAGTTTCATGGTTATCATTATTCCTAATAGCATACAAGTCATCACAATAATCATCATAGATAACAACTTTGTTCTCATAATCAATTGGAACCTCTTCCGAAATAGTGGACTCATCACTAAATAAAGTTGACACTCTTCCAAATCCACTTTCATATTCATCACAATAAGATTCAACATCCTCCAAAATAGTGGGATCACTACTTCCTAAAGTTGACACTCTTCCAAACCCACTTTCATCAATATAATCATCATAAATAGGAGTCATGCTTTCATCATAATAAATTTGTTCATCAAAACTTGGGGGACAAAAAATATCATAATCATCAAACATAGCTTCCCCAAGCTTGTGGCTTTTCATATCATTAGCATCATGGATATTCAAGGAATTCATACTAACAACATTGCAATCATGCTCATCATTCAAAGATTTAGTATTAAACATTTTAAAGCATTCTTCTTCTAGCACTTGAGCACAATTTTCCTTTCCATCATACTCACGAAAGATATTAAAATGGCGAAGCGTATGAGCGAAACTCAATTCCATTTTTTGGTAGTTTTATTTTATAAACTAGACTAGTGCTAAAACAAGAAACAAAAAGATTTGATTGCAAGATCTAAAGATATACCTTCAAGCACGCACCTCCCCGGCAACGGCGCCATAAAAGAGCTTGATGTCTACTACACAACCTTCTTCTTGTAGACGTTGTTGGGCCTGCAAGTGCACAGGTTTGTAGGACAGTAGCAAATTTCCCTCAAGTGGATGATCTACAGTTTATCAATCCGTAGGAGGCGTAGGATCAAGATGGTCTCTCTCAAGCAACCCTGCAACCAAATAGCAAAGAGTCTCTTGTGTCCCCAACACACCCAATACAATGGTAAATTGTATAGGTGCACTAGTTCGGCGAAGAGATGGTGATACAAGTGCAATATGGATGGTAGATATAGGTTTTTGTAATCTGAAATAATAAAAACAGCAAGGTAACAAGTGATAAACGTGAGTGTAAACGGTATTCCAATGATAGGAAACAAGGTCTAGGGTTCATACTTTCACTAGTGCAAGTTCTCTCAACAATAATAACATAATTGGATCACATAACTGTCCCTCAACATGCAACAAAGAGTCACTCCAAAGTCACTAATAGCGGAGAACAAACGAAGAGATTATGGTAGGGTACGAAACCACCTCAAAGTTATTCTTTCCAATCAATCCCTTGGGCTATTCATATAAGTGTCACAAACAGCCCTAGAATTCGTAGAATAACACCTTAAGACACAAATCAACCAAAACCCTAATGTCACCTAGATACTCCATTGTCACCTTAAGTATCCGTGGGTATGATTATACGATATGCATCACACAATCTCAGATTCATCCAACCAACACAAAGTACTTCAAAGAGTGCCCCAAAGTTTCTATCGGAGAGTCAAGAACGTGTGCCAACCCCTATGCATAGGTTCATGGGCGGAACCCGCAAGTTGGTCACCAAAACATACATCAAGTGGCACGTGATATCCCATTGTCACCACAGATAAACACGGCAAGACATACATCAAGTGTTCTCAAAGTAAAGACTCAATCCGATAAGATACCTTCAAAGGGGAAACCCAATTCATCACAAGAGAGTAGAGGGGGAGAAACATCATAAGATCCAACTACAATAGGAAAGCTCGGGATACATCAAGATCGTGCCATAGAGGGAACACGAGAGAGAACACGAGAGGGAGAGAGATCAAACACATAGCTACTGGTACATACCCTCAGCCCCGAGGGTGAACTACTCCCTCCTCGTCATGGATAGCACCGGGATGATGAAGATGGCCACCGGTGATGGGTTCCCCCTCCGGCAGGGTGCCGGAACGGGCTCCCGAGAGGTTTTTGGTGGCTACAGAGGCTTGCGGCAGCGGAACTCCCGATCTATCTTCTGTTCTGGAAGTTTTGCGATACGTAGGTATAAATGGGTGCAGGGGGTACGGCGGTGGACCGAAGGAGGGGCCACGAGGCAGGGGGCGCGCCCCCACCCTCGTGGGCACCTCCCTTCTTCCCTGACGTGCACTCCAAGTCCATCGGGTGGCTTTCCTTCCAAAAATAACTTCTCCAGTTGATTTCGTTCCGTTTCGACTCCGTTTGATATTCCTTTTCTTCGAAACACTGAAATAGGCATAAAACAAAGAATCTGGGCTGGGCCTCCGGTTAATAGGTTAGTCCCAAAAGTAATATAAAAGTGGAAAATAAAGCCCAATATAGTCCAAAACAGTAGATAAAGTAGCATGGAGCAATCAAAAATTATAGATACGTTGGAGACGTATCACACACATCCCCTTAGTGGGCTGATGTGCCCCCTCCCCTTGGCCCATAAGGCCCCCCAACGCTTGCCGGGGCCTCCAAAACCCCTTTCGTACACGTTGGTCGTCACCCGGTACCCCCGGAACAATTCCGGACTCCAATACCCTTCGTCCAATAAATCGATCTTCACCTCCGGACCATTCCGGAGTTCCTCGTCATGTCTGGGATCTTATTCGGGACTCCTAACAACCTTCAGTAACCACATACTATTTCCCATAACAACTCTAGCATCATCGAACCTTAAGTGTGTAGACCCTACGAGTTCGGGAACCATGAAGACATGACCGAGATGTTCTCCGGCCAATAACCAACAGCGGGATCTGGATACCCATGTTGGCTCCCACATGTTCCACGATGATCTCATCGGATGAACCACGATGTCGGGGATTCAATCAATCCCGTATTCAATTCCCTTTGTCTATCGGTATGTTACTTGCCCGAGATTCGATCGTTGGTATCCCCATACCTCGTTCAATCTCGTTACCGACAAGTCTCTTTACTCGTTACGTAACACATGATCCCGTGGCTAACTTCTTAGTCACATTCAGCTCATTATGATGATGCATTACCGAGTGGGCCCAGAGATACCTCTCCTTCACACAGAGTGACAACTCCCAGTCTCGATTCGTGCCAACCCAACAGACACTTTCAGAGACACCTGTAGTGCACCTTTGTTGTCACCCAGTTACGTTGTGACATTTGATACACCCAAAGCATTCCTACAGTATCGGGGAGTTGCACAATCTCATGGTCTAAGGAAATGATACTTGACATTAGAAAATCTCTAGCAAAACGAACTACACGATCTTGTCCTATGCTTAGGATTGGGTCTTGTCCATCACATCATTCTCCTAATGATGTGATCCCGTTATCAACGACATCCAGTGTCCATGGCCAGGAAACCATGACCATCTATTGATCAACGAGCTAGTCAACTAGAGGCTTACTAGGGACATGTTGTAATCTATGTATTCACACATGTATTACGGTTTCCGGTCAATACAATTATAGCATGAACAATAGACAATTATCATGAACAAGGAAATATAATAATAACCATTTTATTATTGCCTCTAGGGCATATTTCCAACAATTATTTTATTGTCAACTTGTCAATTTCTATCACCGTTTATTTTGCAATCTTTACTTTCCAATCTATACAACAAAAATACCAAAAATATTTATCTTATTATCTTTATCATATCTCACTTTTGCAAGTGGACGTGAAGGGATTGACAACCCTTTTATCGCGTTGGTTGCAAGGTTCTTGATTGTTTGTGCAGGTACTAGGCGATTTGCGTGTAGTCTCTTACTGGATTGATACCTTGGTTCTCAAAAACTGAGGGAAATACTTACGCTACTTTGCTGCATCACCCTTTCCTCTTCAAGGGAAAACCAACGCATGCTCAAGAGGTAGCAAGAAGGATTTCTGGCGCCGTTGTCGGGGAGATCTATGCTCAAGTCAAGACATACCAAGTACCCATCACAAACTCTTATCCCTCGCATTACATTATTTGCCATTTGCCTCTCATTTTCCTCTCCCCCCACTTCACCTTTGCCGTTTTATTCGCCCTTTTTTGTCCGTCTCCTTTCGCTTGCTTCTTGCGTGCTTGTGTGTTGGATTGATAGTTTGTCACGATGGCTCAAGATAATACTAAATTATGTGACTTTTCCAATACCAACAACAATGATTTTATTAGCACTCCAATTGCTCCTATTACCGATGCTGAATCTTGTGAAATTAATGATGCTTTGTTGAATCTTGTCATGAAAGATCAATTTTCTGGCCTTCCTAGTGAAGATGCCGCTACCCATCTAAACAACTTTGTTGATTTGTGCGATATGCAAAAGAAGAAAGATGTGGATAATGATATTGTTATATTGAATCTATTTCCGTTTTTGCTTAGAGATCGTGCTAAAACTTGGTTCTCTTCTTTGCCTAAAAATAGTATTGATTCATGGAATAAGTGCAAAGATGCTTTTATCTCTAAGTATTTTCCTCCCGCTAAGATCATCTCTCTTAAAAATGATATTATGAATTTTAAGCAACTTGATCATGAGCATGTTGCACAAGCTTGGGAGAGGATGAAATTAATGGTACGTAATTTCCCTACACATGGTTTAAATTTATGGATGATTATACAAAAAAAATATGCCCGATTGAATTTTGCTTCTAGAAATCTTTTAGATTCTATTTAGGAGAAGCTACTAAGAGTGTGTTCACTAAACTCCTAGATAATAATATGTAAATCACTTTAGGAGAAGCTACTAAACTCCTAGATAATATTATGGTTAATTATTCTGAATGGCATACCGAAAGATCCACTAGTAAAAAGGTTCATGCGATAGAAGAGATTAATGTTTTGAGTGGAAAGATGGATGAACTTATGAAATTGTTTGCTAATAAGAGTGTTTCTTCTGATCCTAATGATATGCCTTTGTCCACTTTGATTGAGAATAATAATGAATCTTTGAATGTGAATTTTGTTGGTAGGAACAACTTTGGTAATAACGCGTATAGATGAAACTTTAATTCTAGGCCGTTCCCTAGTAATTCCTCTAATAATTATGGTAATTCCTACAACAACTCTTATGAAAATTTTAATAAGACGTCCTCTGATTTTGAAACTAGTGTTAAAGAATTTATAAATTCGCAAAAGAATTTCAACGCTTTGCTTGAAGAAAAATTGCCTAAGAATGATGAGTTGGCTAGGAACATGGATATAATTTCTCTTGATGTTGATTCTTTGAAACTTTGATCTATTCCACCTAAGCATGATATCAATGAGTCTCTCAAAGCCATGAGAATTCCATTATGAGTGCAGAGAAAGAACCGCTAGGATGCGTGCTAAAAAGGATTTCTTTGTGAGAGGGTGTTCTTCTAGTTTTCATGATAATAATGATGAAGATCTAAAAGTGATTGATGTGTCTCCTATTAAATCTTTGTTTTCCAATATGAATCTTTATAAAGATGGAACTGGAGATGCGTCAACTTTAGTTAAAAGGCGCCCCAATGATTCGGAGTTTTTAGATCTTGATGCTAAAATTAATACAAGTGGGATTGAAGAGGTCAAAACTTTACATAGCAATGAACCCACTATTTTGGATTTCAAGGAATTTAATTATGATAATTGCTCTTTGATAGATTGTATTTCCTTGTTTCAATCCGTGTTAAATTCTCCTAATGCTTATGATCAAAATAAGGCCTTTACTAAACATATCGTTGATGCTTTAATGCAATCTTATGAAGAAAGGCTTGAATTAGAAGTTTCTATTCCTAGAAAACTTTATGATGAGTGGAAGCCTACTATTAAAATTAAGATTAAAGATCATTGATGCTATGCTTTATGTGATTTGGGTGCTAGTGTTTCCATGATTCCCAAAACTTTGTGTGATGTGTTAGGTTTCCGTGAATTTGATGATTGTTCTCTAAATTTGCATCTTGCGGATTCCACCATTAAGAAACCCAGGGGGAGGATTAATGATGTTCTTATTGTTGCAAATAGGAATTATGTTCCCGTAGATTTCATTGTTCTTTGATATAGATTGCAATCCTACATGTCCTATTATTCTTGGTAGACCTTTCCTTAGAATGATTGGTGCAATAATTGATATGAAAGAAGGAAATATTAGATTCCAATTTCCGTTAAGGAAAGGCATGGAACACTTTCCTAGAAAGAAAATTAAATTACCTTATGAATCTATTATGAGAGCCACATATGGACTGCATACCAAATATGATGATACCTAGATCTATTCTTGCTTTACGCCTAGCTAGGGGCGTTAAACGATAGCGCTTGTTGGGAGGCAACCCAATTTTATTTTTGTTCCTTGATTTTTGTTCCTGTTTAGTAATAAATAATTCATCTAGCCTCTATTTAGATGTGGTTTTATGTTTTAATTAGTGTTTGTGCCAAGTAGAACCTTTGGGAAGACTTGGGTGAAGTCTTTGCGATCTTGCTGTAAAAAACAGAAACTTTAGCGCTCACGAGATTAGCTGCAATTTTTTTTACTGGAAAGTGCTTTTAGGTTGATTCTTTTTGCAGATGATTAATAGATAAATTCCTCATGCGCACCAATTTATTTCAGAATTTTTGGAGTTCCAGAAGTATTCATTTGATACAGATTACTACAGACTGTTCTGTTTTTCGTGTGTTGTTTGCTTATTTTGATGAATCTATGGCTAGTATCGGGGGGTATGAACCATAGAGAAGTTGGAATACAGTAGGTTTAACACCAATATAAATAAATAATGAGTTCATTACAGTACCTTAAAGTGGTGGTTTGTTTTCTTATACTAACGGAGCTCATGAGATTTTTTGTTTAAGTTTTGTGTTGTGAAGTTTTCAAGTTTTTGGGTAAAGATTTGATGGATTTTGGAATAAGGAGTGGCAAGAGCCTAAGCTTGGGGATGCCAAAGGCACCCCAAGGTAAACTTCAAGGATAACCAAAAGCCTAAGCTTGGGGTTGCCCCGGAAGGCATCCCCTCTTTCGTCTTCGTCTATCGGTAACTTTACTTGAGGCTATATTTTTATTCACCTCATGATATGTGTTTTGCTTGGAGCGTCTTGTATGATTTGAGTCTTTGGTTTTTAGTTTACCACAATCATCCTTTCTGTACACACCTTTTGGAGAGACACACATGAATCGGAATTTTTTAGAATACTCTATGTGCTTCACTTATATCTTTTGAGCTAGATAATTTTGCTATAGTGCTTCACTTATATCTTTTAGAGCACGGCGGTGGTTTTATTTTATAGAAATTATTGATATCTCATGCTTCAGTTATATTATTTTGAGAGTCTTTTAGAACAGCATGGTAATTTGCTTTGGCTATAAAATTATTCCTAATATGATAGGCATCCAAGATGGGTATAATAAAAACTTTCATATAGAGTGCATTAAATACTATGAGAAGTTGGATACTTGATAATTGTTTTGAGATATAAAGATGGTAATATTAGAGTCGTGCTAGTTGAGTAATTGTGAAATTGAGAAATACTTGTGTTGGGGTTTGCAAGTCCCGTAGCATGCATGTATGGTAACCGTTGTGTGACAAATTTGAAGCATGAGGTGTTCTTTGATTGCTTTCCTTATGAGTGGCGGTCGGGGACGAGCGATGGTCTTTTCCTACCAATCTATCCCCCTAGGAGCATGCACATAGTGCTTTGGGTTTGATGACTTGTATATTTTTTAAATAAGTATGTGTGTTCTTTATGACTAATGTTGAGTCCATGGATTATACCCACTCTCACCCTAACATCATTGCTAGCCTCTTCGGTACCGTGCATTGCCCTTTCTCACCTCGAGAGTTGGTGCAAACTTCGTGATATGATACACTCTATCACACATAAGCCTCCTTATATCTTCCTCAAGACAGCCACCATACCTACCTATTATGGCCTTTCCATAGCCATTCCGAGATATATTGCCATGCAACTTTCCACCATTCCGTTTATTATGACACACTCCATCATTGTCATATTGCTTTGCACGATCATGTAGTTGACATCGTATTTGTGGCAAGGCCACCATTCATTTTTCATACATGTCACTCTTGATTCATTCCATATCCCGGTACACCACCGGAGGCATTCACATAGAGTCATATTTTGTTCTAAGTATCGAGTTGTAATTCTTGAGTTGTAAGTAAATAAAAGTGTGATGATCTTCATTATTAGAGCATTGTCCCATGTGAGGAAAGTATGATGGAGACTATGATTCCCCTATAAGTCGGGATGAGACTCCGGACAAAAGAAATAAATGAGGCCAAAGAAGCCCAAATAAAAAAAGAGGCCAAAGAAGCCCACCAAAGAAAATGAGAGAAAAAGAGAGAAGGGACAATGTTACTATCCTTTTTCCACACTTGTGCTTCAAAGTAGCACCATGATCTTCATGATAGAGAGTCTATTATTTTGTCACTTTCATATACTTGTGGGAATTTTTCATTATAGAACTTGGCTTGTATATTCCAATGATGGGCTTCCTCAAAATGCCCTAGGTCTTCGTGAGCAAGCGAGTTGGATGCACACCCACTTAGTTTCTTTTGTTGAGCTTTCATACATTTATAGCTCTAGTGCATCCGTTGCATGGCAATCCCTACCCTTCGCATTGACATCAATTGATGGGCATCTCCATAGCCCTTTGATTAGCCGCATCGATGTGAGACTTTCTCCTTTTTTGTCTTCCCCACACAACCTCCATCATCATATTCTATTCCACCCATAGTGCTATGTCCATGGCTCGTGCTCATATATTGCGTGAAAGTTGAAAAAGTTTGAGAATACTAAAGTATGAAACAATTGCTTGGCTTGTCATCGGGGTTGTGCATGATGAGAGCATTTTGTGTGACGGAAATGAAGCATGGCAAAACTATATGATTTTGTAGGGATGAGCTTTCTTTGGCTATGTTATTTTGAGAGCACATAATTGCTTGGTTAGTATGCTTGAAGTATTATTATTTTTATGTCAATATTAAACTTTTGTCTTGAATCTTTTGGATCTGAACATTCATGCCACAATAAAGGAAAGTACATTGAAAATTATGTTAGGTAGCATTCCACATCAAAAATTCTGTTTTTATCATTTACCTACTCTCTTTTTTGCGGGGTAATAAAGAGCTTTATTCATATGATAAGGCGCCAGAACTATCAGCCATGAGACTGGTTACCAGCAAACCCGGAGGAGAGTCCATCCAGCACTCCGACACCTCCAGCGTGCACGCATGTCTTGCACAAAGGTGGACCGGAATATTGGTATGTCTCTTTACATGTAGAATATCAAAAGAAGTAAAACTAGCAGCTAGCTCCTCAGTATCTAAGAGTAACGGCGCTATCAAAGAGCGCGAAGTACGACGCGAGTTCTAGAGATTCACCACATCCAAACAATTCGTTTCAATCTGCACTCGCGTAAAGCCACGAAGTAAAGCCACCACCACGCCTTCACATACAGCAGTAGCTTCTGCCACAAGTGGATCAGTAATGCCTGGGCTTGGTTTGCACCAAGCTGAAATGAACGATGAAGCTGACCGAGCCACACCACCAATGGCTGCTCTGTGCTCCAACAAAGAGATCCCAGCATCAGTGTTAATCTTGATAACCTCACCGTCAGGTGGTCGCCACCCATGACCTGGTAGTATGCTAGCATGCTTTGTTGGAAGCTCTAGCACCGCCAGAGCATCTCTAATCATTTGCAATGACTGCTTTGGATCCATACTGGCCTTGTCATGAGTAATATTGTTCCGAGATGTCCAAATAGCCCACATCACCGAAATGATCTTAGCTTGGTCTGAATCATCAAAACGAGGGTCACAGAGAATATCCCTGGACCATGTCAGTCCATGCAACTCGGGAAGCTTAATGCCCACTCACTCGCGGGCTTCTGTCCAGAACCGATTTGCATGTGTACATTGTATTAATGCATGATACATATCTTCATCTGCTGACAGGCATATTTTACACCTGGCTATAGTTGAAATGTGTTTGTGTTTAAGAGTGCTTTCGACAGGAAGGATCCCCCGAAGCACACGCCACCAGAACACGCGAACTTTGGGCACCACATTCAACTTCCAGAGCTTCGTCCACATCTGTTTATTCGTCAATGAAGATTCTGTAACCGACCCTTCTTCTAGAGCACGCTGCTCGTTGCGAATCATAAGAGTTCGGTATGCCGATTGTACAGTGTAGACACCTGCTTTCTCAGCTGACCATGCCCAACTGTCATCTCCTCCCATCCGAGACAAAGGAATATTTAGTATAGCTTCTGCCTCCGGGGCGATAAAGTTGCTTCGCACTGTGTTAATTTTCCACGTCCCAGACTCAGCATCAATCAATTCTGAAACTGTGTTCATTGCAGCCGTGCCAACATGAGTCGACGACTTCATTGCAATCAGGCCCGGTATCCATGGGTCTCTCCAAATCGAGACCGTCGTACCATCCCCAATTCTCTTGATCATACCAGCCTTCAATGCTTCCTTGCCTGCCAAGATAGCTCGCCAGGTAGCCGAAGCGTGCGAGTGTGCACCAGCGTCGAGAAAATCAGTATGAGGGAAATACTTCCCTTTGAGCACTCGTGCACACAGCGAGTTCGGACTAGTAATGAGCCTCCAACCATGCTTTCCTATAAGAGACAAGTTAAAAGCACCAGATTTCTGAAACCCATCCCTCCTTTCACTTTCGCGGTTGCAAGTGTATCCCAATCCAACCAATGCAAAGATCGGCGGTCAAGAGAGCTACTCCACCAGTATCTTGCCATGCATGAGGTGATTCCTTTGTAAACTTTTTTAGACAATTTGAAACAACTCACGGAAAAAGCTGGGATCGCCTGAGCCACCGACTTCAGGCGCACCTCCCGTCCCGCGCATGAAATCATGGGCTCTGTGCCTCCCTGCAACTGACTTCTGATCCTTTCTCTGAGATGTTCAAAAGTACCACTCGTTATCCATCCCGTTGCTGTCGGCAAACCAAGGTATCTCTCGTTGAAAACCTCGACAGAGATGCCGAGAATGACTTTCAACCTTTGTCTAAGCGAATCACTTGTGTTCAGACTGAAAAATATAGAGCTTTTTTTCCGGTTCACACATTGGCCAGAACAATCCTCATAGATCCGAAGAATACGATTCAACCTGTGAGCATTTTCCTCCTTTGCATTCATGAAAATGAGACTATCGTCTGCAAAAAGAAGGTGATTGATCCAAGGTGAATTATTGCTTACTCTAATTCCTCTATCCACTTGAGCACCACCCAAGTTCTTAAGTAGCGTTGTAAACCCTTCATCACAAAGTAAGAACAGATAAGGTGAATAAGGGTCGCCCTGGCGTAGACCCCTAGAAGGTGTGAAGTAAGGAAGTAGCTCCCCATTCACACGCACTGTAAACCTGACAGAAGTCACACATTTCATTGTCAGTCTAACAAAACTTGAGATGAAACCCAACTTTAACATGATAGCTTCGAGATAATGCCATTCAACCCGGTCATAAGCTTTCATCATATCGAGTTTGACAGCACACACATGATTTTTGCCCTTCTTCCTTCTTCTCATCGCATGCACGCTCTCATAAGTGATTAAGACATTATCAGTAATGAGTCTATTAGGAATAAAGGCACTTTGCTCTTCACTTATAATATCACCAAGAAACTCCCTCGTTCTGTCAGAGATGCATTTCGAAGCAATCTTATACAAAACAGAACATAATGAGATTGGCCTGTATTTGGAGATACGCTGCGGGTACCTGACCTTGGGAATAAGCGTTATGGACGTGTCGTTCATACCCACCGGCAGCTCCCCGCCATTTACAAAATCCAGCACAGCCGGCACTATATCTACTTTGAGCAGATCCCAGTGCCGCCAGAAGAACCCCGCCGTGAATCCATCCACCCCTGGTGCTTTGGACAGCGACATCTGGAACAGGGTCGTCCTCACCTCATCAGCAGTAAAAGGTTTGTCGAGGTGCTCGTTCATCAGCGGCGTCACTTTTGGTGGAACAAGATTAAGAAGCTCATCCATAGGCTGAAAACCCTGAGAGGTATATAGTGCTTCATAGAAACCTTGAACCTCTGCATGATTACCTTCAATTGTCTGACACGTTGTACCATCTACTCGCTCCATGCACTCAATCCTATTCATGCGTTTCCGTTGAGCTGCTTGAGCATGGAAATATCCGGTGTTACGATCTCCCTTTCGTAGCCGCAACACTCTGGATCGTTGCCTCACCCATATTTCCTCTTGTCGGAGAGCCTCATGCAACTGTTTTCCCAGCGCTCGTTCTTCTGCCGTTGGGCCACGCCCCACAGAGTGCGCCCGTGGGCGGTCGAGTTTGGCTCATAGTTTCTTCACTCTGCGTGTTAGGTTCCCGAACTCCTTTGCCCCCCAACTGGATAGCACCTGCTTCATAGCGCCTTGGGTATTTACCACTCCCGCCAAACCCTGCTGTCCAGCTCCTTTCTGCCACTCTCGGAGCACAAGCTGGTGGTACTCAGCATGAGTTTGCCACACATACTCGTATCTGAACTGCCTAGCAGTCTTTGCACCTGTGTCGGCCAAGTTTTACCTTAGATCTACCATCACAAAGCAATGATCAAACTCCATGGTACCAATATGCCTAACACGTGTGTTAGGAAACATGCTCATGAACTGCAGGTTGCCAAGCCCTCGATCAAGCATGGATTTCACATTTGCATTGCCTCTCTGCCATTATCCCACGTATGCTCTGCTCCGGACCACCCAAGATCACAAAGCGAGCAATCGTCAATAGCCCCTCTGAACGCCTTCATTTGATATTCAGGCCGATCCGCGTACAAAAAGTGCTCAGATGCATTCGTAGTCTCATTGAAATCACCAACACAAAGCCAAGCATCATGCTGTATTCCAAAAAGGGTTCGAAGAAACCGCCAACTATGTGGTCGATCTTCCACTTTTGGGGCCCCATAAAACCCTGTGACCCTCCACGCCTGCGACGCTCGGGTCTTTTCTCTAACCACAACATCAATATGGCATGAGCTATAGTTTTTAAGCTCCACCTCAAACTCATCCTTCCAGAACAAACCAATACCACCACTAAGACCAGTGCTGTTCACTGCAAAACATCCTGCAAATCCCAAAAGATTCTGCAAACTCTCCACTCTGTGCGCTGAAATTTTTGTCTCCATCAAGAACAAGAGACAGGGCCCTTCCTGCTTCACTACACTGCAAAGCTCTCGAACTGTCGATGGGTTCCCAAGCCCTCGACAGTTCCAGCTTAAGCAACTCATTGACCCTGGCAGGGCTGACCCGCAGCCGCTGCCGAAGAGTCCGAATTATTTGGAGTAGGTTTGTTTTTCTTTGGCTCCCTCTTCGTTTCCGAGCCAACCGGTGAGTCTCCGAGAGAAGCATTATCCTTGCTTGATCCACCCTCTGTTTGATGGGGGGAATTAGTTAGAAGGAGTGGATCCACCCTCCTATACACCTGCGCCTCAGGTCCCCCTTTTCTCTCCTGTTGGTTTCTCGGTTGCTTGACCGGGGATGTGACCTCAGTCGTGCTCTTCCCCGCCGTGCTTGAGTTGCGGGTTTCTGCCTTGCTCTTTGGAGCAGAGTTGTCCCTCGTCGAGCTCGAACCATCCCCTGTCCCAGCCTTTCTTCGCTCATCCTGTGCACGCAGGCCCTTCCCAAACGGAAGATCTCCATGCTCATCTCGTGTTCCAGGGGTCGTACAAACAAGATCCGAGTGACCTAACTTACCACAAGAAAAGCAGAAGTGTGGGACGTTCTCGTAGACTATATCATATGGGTCCATGCACTTCCTCCCCTTTGATTCTATTAAGTTCCATCTCCTCAAGGGCTTGTCCACATCCACAGTAACTCTTGCCCTTAGGTATTCTGTTGTATGATCAAACTGAACAGCCGTTGCCCTCTTGTCTATCTGATGTGCAATCGCCTTACTCCATGGATCAGCCCGAAGATTGAACGGGAGGTTGAGCACTCGAGCCCACAATTGTAGCTTATCGAGTTTTAACTCAGATGATCGCATGCACTCATCAAATTCAGATAAAATCACAACATTCTTGCTGACATGCCATGGTGATCCCTCCCACACACGATCCCGATCCCTCTGACATGCAAATTCTGCCACAAACATGTTTTCCCCCGCAGGTTTGAAGGATAAACCCTTAGGGTTTCACCATGCTGCCCGGAGCGCGTTGGAGATCGTCTGGATGTGGAGCGTATGTCGATGAAGCACCTTCCCCGCCAGCATCCACTTCTCCTGCGTCCCCTCTTCCAGATCGTCAAGTACCAACGGAGTCGCCTCCTCATCTGTTATTTCCATCTTGCCTAGCGCCTCCGCCAGTTTTTCCCTCACCGCCCTGGGCGAGAGCGCCTCCCTCTCTTGCCGCGATCAGCAGGCGAGGCCATCGCTGATCCGCAGCCCTGAGATCGCGCCCCATCGAGTAGATTAGCGCGCGCCGCCGCAGTCCTCCCGAGAAACCCTAATCGCGTCCCAGAGGGCTCCGGGTTTTTTTGAGGAAAACTTGCCTGGGCCCTCTAAAATAAGTATGATCGGCATGTATCATTTACCTACTCGAGGACGAGCAGGAATTAAGCTTGGGGATGCTGATACGTCTCCAACGTATCTATAATTTTTTATCGTTCCATGCTATTATATATCTGTTTTGGATGTTTAAAGGGCTTTAATATGCTCTTTTATATTATTTTTGGGACTAACCTATTAACCGGAGGCCCAGTGCCAGTTGCTGTTTTTTGCCTATTTCAGTGTTTCGCAGAAAAGGAATATCAAACGGAATCCAAACAGAACGAAACCTTCGTGAGGATCTTTCTTGGAACAAACCCAATCCAGGAGACTTGGAGTGGAAGTCAGAGACGCAACGAGGCGGCCACGAGGCAGGAGGGCGCGCCTAGGGGCCCTCAACCTCGTGGGCCCCTCGTAGCTCCACCGACCTACTTCTTTCGCCTATATATACTCTTGTACCCTGAAAACATCCAGGGGAGCCACGAAACCACTTTTCCATCACGGCAACCTTCTGTACCCATGAGATCCCATCTTGGGGCCTTTTCCGGCAATCTACCGGAGGGGGATTTGTTGGGGATCGTAGCAGAAATTTAAAATTTTCTACGCATCACCAAGATCAATCTATGGAGTCATCTAGCAACGAGAGATAGAGTTCATCTACATACCCTTGTAGATCGCGAGCGGAATCATTCAAGAGAACAGGGTTGATGGATTCGTACTCGTTGTGATCCAAATCACCGAAGATCCTAGCGCCGAATGGACGGCACCTCCGCGTTCAACACACGTACGGAGCGGAGACGTCTCCCGCACCTTGATCCAGCAAGGAGGAGGGAGAGGTTGAGGAAGAGAGCTCCAACAAAGCAGACGACGACGTGGTGGTGATGGAGTGGCAAGATACTCGGCTGTGGCTTCGCCAAGCTCTTAACGAAGGAGGAGAGGTGTTGGGAGGGAGGGGCTGCGCCTTGGATGTGGTGTGGAGCCTCCCCTGCCCCTCTATTTATAGGGGAAGGGGGAAGGGCCCCTCTAGATGAGATCTAGAGGGGGTGGGCGGCGGCCAAGGGAGGGGCTTGCCCCCAAGCAAGGCGCCCTTTAGGGTTCCCCCAACCCCTAGGCACATGGGCCGGGGGTGCGCCCAGCCCACCTAGGGGCTGGTTCCCTTCCACCTACAGCCCATAAGGCCCTCCGGGGCAGGTGGACCCTCCCGGTGGACCCCCGGAACCCCTCTGGTGGCCCCGCTACAATACCGGTATGCCCCCGAACCTTTCAGGTGACCGTATGATAACTTCCCATATATAAATATTCACCTCCGGACCATTCCGGAACTCCTCATGACGTCCGGGATCTCATCCGGGACTCCAAACAACATTCAGTAATCACATACATATCTTCCTTATAACCCTAGCGTCATCGAACCTTAAGTGTGTAGACCCTACGGGTTCGGGAATCACGCAGACATGACCGAGACAGCTCTCCGGCCAATAACCAACAGCGGGATCTGGATACCCATGTTGGCTCCCACATGTTCCATGATGATCTCATCGGATGAACCATGATGTCGACGATTCAAGTAATCCCGTATACAATTCCCTTTGTCAATCGGTACGTTACTTGCCCGAGATTCGATCGTCGGTATCCCAATACCTCGTTCAATCTTGTTACCGGCAAGTCACTTTACTCGTACCATAATGCATGATCCCATGACCAACCACTTGGTCACAATGAGCTCATTATGATGATACATTACCGAGTGGGCCTAGATATACCTCTCCGTCATATGGAGTGACAAATCCCAGTCTCGATATGTGCCAACCCAAAAGACACTTTCGGAGATACCTGTAGTGTACCTTTATAGCCACTCAGTTACGTTGTGACGTTTGGTACACCCAAAGCACTCCTACGGTATTCGGGAGTTGCACGATCTCATGGTCTAAGGAAATGATACTTGACATTAGAAAAGCTCTAGCGCATTTAACTACACGATCTTGTGTTATGCTTAGGATTGTGTCTTGTCCATCACATCATTCTCCCAATGATGTGATCCCGTTATCAATGACATCCAATGTCATGGTCTGGAAACCGTAACCATCCATTGATCAACGAGCTAGTTAACTAGAGGCTCACTAGGGACATGTTGTGGTCTATGTATTCACACATGTATTACGATTTTCGGATAACACAATTATAGCATGAACAATAGACAATTATCATGAACAAGGAAATATAATAATAATCATTTTATTATTGCCTCTAGGGCATATCTCCAACAGTCTCCCACTTGCACTAGAGTCAATAATCTAGTTACATTGTGATGAATCGAACACCCATAGAGTTCTAGTGTTGATCATGTTTTGCTCGCGGAAGAGGTTTAGTCAACGGATCTGCAACATTCAGATCCGTATGCACTTTGCAAATATCTATGTCTTCTCCATCTTGAACATTTTCACGAATGGAGTTGAACTGACGCTTGATGTGCCTGGTCTTCTTATGAAACCTGGGCTCCTTGGCAAGGGCAATGGCTCCAGTGTTGTCACAGAAGAGAGTCATCGGCCCCGACGCATTGGGAATAACTCCTAGGTCGGTAATGAACTCCTTCATCCAGATTGCTTCATGTGCTGCCTCCGAGGCTGCCATGTACTCCGCTTCACATGTAGATCCTGCCACGACGCTTTGCTTGCAAATCGCACTACCATCGCCCCACCATTCAAAATATACACGTATCCGGTTTGTGACTTAGAGTCATCCAGATCTGTGTCGAAGCTAAGCGTCGACGTAACCCTTCTGACGAGCTCTTCATCACCTCCATAAACGCGAAACATATCCTTAGTCCTTTTCGTGTACTTCAGGATATTCTTGACCGCTGTCCAGTGTTCCATGCCGGGATTACTTTGGTACCTTCCTACCAAACTTACGGCAAGGTTTACATCAGGTCTGGTACACAACATGGCATACAGGATAGACCCTATGGCCGAGGCATAGGGGACGATACTCATCTTTTCTCTATCTTTTGCCGTGGTCGGACATTGAGCCGAGCTCAATTTCACACCTTGCAACATAGGCAAGAACCCCTTCTTGGACTGATCCGTATTGAACTTCTTCAATATCTTATCAAGGTATGTGCTTTGTGAAAGACCTATGAGGCGTCTTGATCTATCTCTATAGATCTTGATGCCTAATATGTAAGCAGCTTCTCCAAGGTCCTTAATTGAAAAACACTTATTCAAGTAGGCCTTTATGCTCTCCAAGAGTTCTATATCATTTCCCATCAATAGCATGTCATCCACATATAATATGAGAAATGCTACAGAGCTCCCACTCACTTTCTTGTAAACGCAGGCTTCTCCATAGGACTACATAAACCCAAACGCTTTGATCCTTTCATCAAAGCGAATGTTCCAACTCCGAGATGCTTGCACCAGCCCATAGATGGTGCGCTGGAGCTTGCACACCTTGTTAGCATTTTTAGGATCGACAAAACCTTCCGTCTGCATCATATACAATTCTTCCTTAAGAAAGCCGTTAAGGAATGCCGTTTTGACGTCCATTTGCCATATCTCATAATCGTAGAATGCGGCAATTGCTAGCATGATTCGAACGGACTTAAGCTTCGCTACGGGTGAGAAGGTCTCATCGTAGTCAACCCCTTGAACTTGTCGATAACCCTTAGCGACAAGTCGAGCTTTATAGATGGTAACATTACCATCCGCGTCCGTCTTCTTCTTAAAGATCCATTTATTTTCTATCGCTCGCCGATCATCGGGCAAGTCTTGATGACCCACAAGTATAGGGGATCTATCGTAGTCCTTTCGATAAGTAAGAGTGTCGAACCCAACGAGGAGCAGAAGGAAATGATAAGAAGTTTTTAGCAAGGTATTCTCTGCAAGTACTGACATAAGTGGTAACAGATAGTTTTGTGATAAGGTAAATTGTAACGAGCAACAAGTAACAAAAGTAAATAAGGTGCAGCAAGGTGGCCCAATCCTTCTTGTAGCAAAGGGCAAGCATGTACAAACTCTTATAATAGGAAAAGCGCTTCCGAGGACACATGGGAATATCGTCAAGCTAGTTTTCATCACGTTCATATGATTTGCATTCGGTACTTTGATAATTTGATATGTGGGTGGACCGGTGCTTGGGTGCTGTTCTTAGTTCAACAAGCATCCCACTTATGATTAACCTCTATTGCAAGCATCCGCAACTACAACAAAAGTATTAAGGTAAACCTAACCATAGCATGAAACAAGTGGATCCAAATCAGCCCCTTACGAAGCAACGCATAAACTAGGGTTTAAGCTTCTGTCACTCTAGCAACCCATCATCTACTTATTACTTCCCAATGCCTTCCTCTAGGCCCAAATAATGGTGAAGTGTTATGTAGTCGACGTTGATGGAGATTGCCCTCTCCCGATGAGAGGAGCGTTGATGATGATGATGACGATGATTTCCCCCTCCCGGAGGGAAGTGTCCCTGGCAGAACAGCTCCGCCGGAGCCCTAGATTGGTTCCGCCTCATGGCGGCGGAGTCTCGTCCCGAAAGGTTGTCCTTGATTTTTTCTCATCGAAAGACTTCATATGGGAGAAGATGGGCATCGGAGAGCCACCAGGGGGCCCACGAGGTAGGGGGACGCGCCTCCCACCCTCGTGAGCAGGGTGTGGCCCCCCTGGCCTTCATCTTTGGCGATGATTTTTCTTTATTTATTTTAAGACATTCCGTGGAGTTTTAGGACTTTTGGAGTTGCACAGAATAGGTCTCCAATATTTGCTCCTTTTCCAGCCCAGAATTCCAGCTGCCGGCATTCTCCCTCTTCATGTAAACCTTGTAAAATAAGAGAGAATGGCCATAAGTATTGTGACATAACGTGAAATAACAGCCCATAATGCGATAAATATCGATATAAAAGCATGATGCAAAATGGACGTATCAACTCCCCCAAGCTTAGACCTCGCTTGTCCTCAAGCGAAAAGCCGATAACAATAAATATGTCCTCATGTTTAGAGGTAGATGCGTCAATAAAAATAAAATACGGACATGAAGGCATCAAGATTATTCTCATAACAGCAACATATATATATTTGTCATATGATTACTTATGTTCAAGTGATGATCTTTTCACAATGCAGAAGTATGAATCAGAAACCTTATTGGGCACCAACAAATTATAACCTCAGTCATTGAAGCAATTGCAATTTATCATAACATCGGAAAGAGTCTATGTCAGAGATTAAAAGAAAGTTCACATACTCAAATATCACTTAGTCCTTCATAATTGCTAGCACTCACGCAATACTTGTGGTTACGGAGTTTTAATCGGACACAGAGAAAGATAGGGGCTTATAGTTTTGCCCCACAACCTTTTACCTCAAGGGTAATGTCAACAATAACAATTCATGCTCCCCTACATCCGATTATATATATATATATATATATATATATATATATATATATATATATAAATATCATGTTCTTTCCAACATGCCGGGCTTGCCAAAGGATAAAATGAAAAAGGAAAGGTGAAGGTCACCGTGACTCTTGCATAAGGTAGAGGATAATAATAAAAGATAGGCCCTTCGCGGAGGGAAGCAGAGGTTGCCATGCGCTTTTATGGTTGGATGCACAAAATCTTAATGCAAAAGAACGTCACTTTATATTGCCCCTTGTATGTGGAACTTTATTATGCAGTCCGTCGCTTTTATTACTTCCACAACAAGTTCGTACAAAACTTATTTCTCTGCACTAATAACTCATGCATATTTAGAGAGCAATTTTTATTGCTTGCACCGATGACAACTTACTTGAAGGATCTTACTCAATCCATATGTAGATATGGTGGACTCTCATGGCAAAACTGGTTTTAAGGGTATTTGGAAGCACAAGTAGTATCTCTACTTGGTGCTGAGAATTTGGCTAGCATGAGGGGGAAAGGCAAGCTGAACATGTTAGAGGATCCATGACAACATACTTTATCTCAGATACAAGAAAACATAACTCATTATGTTGTCTTCCTTGTCCAACATCAACTCTTAGCATGTCATATTTTAATGAGTGCTCCCAATCATAAAAGATGTCAATGATAATATATCTATATGTGAGACCTCTCTCTCCTTATTACTTCCTATTAATTGCAACGATGACCAAAGGTATATTTGCTAACTCCCAACAACTTTTAATCATCATACTCTTTCTATGTGAAGTCATTACTCTCAATAAGATCAATATGAACTCTTTGTTTCTTTTTATTCTTTTTCTTTTATTGGTATGTGAAGCTAGGTGGTATAAATTTAGCAAAAATGTAATTAGCATAATCAGCATACCATGGAGTGCTACGAGAAGTGCTTATGACATTTAATTGTTCATCAGGAAAGTTATCATCAATAGGTAGTGGGTCATCAAGAACATTCTCTAACCTAGATAAGTTATCTCAAGAACGGGTTCTCAGCTCCTTTCTATCAACAATATGCAAATCAAATTCTTGCGGCAAGAGAACCCATCTAATAAGTCTAGGTTTAGCATCTTTCTTTTCCATAAGATATTTAATAGCAGCATGATCAGTGTGAATAGTTACTTTAGAATCAACAATATAGGGTCTGAATTTATCACAAGCAAATACAACTGCTAAAAGTTCCTTTTCTGTAGTAGCATAGTTTCTTTGAGGATTGTCTAGAGTCTTACTACCATAATGGATAACATTTAATTTCTTATCAACTCTTTGCCCTAGAACAGCACCTACAGCATAATCACTAGCACCACACATAATTTCAAAGGGTAAATTCCAATCAGGTGGTTGAACAACAGGTGTAGAGACTAATGCTTTCTTAAGTACTTCAAATGCTTCTACGCAATCATCATCAAAGACAAATGGTACATCTTTTTGTAATAAATTAGTCAGAGGCCGAGAAATTTTTGAGAAGTCCTTAATGAACCTCCTATAAAATCCGGCGTGACCAAGGAAACTTCTTATACCTTTGATGTCCTTGGGACATGGCATCTTTCACTAGCATCAACCTTGGCTTTATCAACTTCAGTACCTCTTTCGTAAACTTTGTGCCCCAAGACAATACCTTCATTAACCATAAAGTGGCACTTTTCCCAATTCAAGACAAGATTAGTTTCTTCACATCTCTGCAAAACTCGATCAAGATTGCTCAAGCAATCATCAAAAGAGGAACCATGGAAAGAAAAGTCGTCCATGAAAACCTCACAAATCTTTTCACAAAAATTAGAGAATATAGCCATCATGCATCTTTGAAAGGTAGCAGGTGCATTACATAAGCCAAAACGCATACGTCTATAAGCAAAAGTACCAAAAGGGCATGTAAAAGTAGTCTTCGATTGATCTTTAGACGACACAGGTATTTGAGAGAAACCAGAATAACCATCTAGAAAGCAGTAATGTGTATGTTTGCATAATCTTTCTAGCATTTGATCAATAAAAGGTAAGGGGTAATGATCTTTCTTAGTAGCTTTGTTTAATTTGCGGAAATCAATTACCATCCTATAACCTGTGATAATTCTTTGTGGAATCAATTCATCTTTATCATTAGGGACAACAGTAATACCTCCCTTCTTAGGGACACAATTGACAGGACTCACCCACTGACTATCAGCAACGGGATAAATTATACCTGCCTCCAGAAGCTTGAGTATTTCTTTTCTTACCACTTCTTTCATTTTAGGATTCAAACGTCGTTGAGGATCACGAACTAGTTTGGCATCCGCTTCAAATTTATTTTGTCTTTGACCACAGTGGGACTAATGCCTTTAAGATCATCAAGAGTATATCCAATAGCGGCACAGTGCTTCTTCAGAGTTTTCAATAATATTTATTCTTCATGCTCTGAAAGGTTAGCACTAATAATAACAGGAAATGTTTTCTTTTCATCAAGATAAGCATATTTAAGATTATCAGGCAACGGTTTAAGCTCGAACACGGGATCACCCTTGGGTGGAGGAGGATCCCCTAGGATTTCAACAGGCAAATTGGGTTGCAGAATAGGTTCCTGTTTAAAGAATACTTCATCTATTTCACTTCTTGCATTCATGAACATCTCATTTTCATGGTCTAGCAAATAGTGTTCTAAAGGATCACTAGGAGGTACGGCAATAGAAGCAAGACCAATAATTTCATCCTTACTAGGGAATTCTTCCTCATGATGTTGTTTACTAAACTTAGAGAAATTAAACTCATGAACCATATCATCCAAGCCAATAGTAACAACATTCTTTTTGCAATCTATCTTAGCATTAACAGTGTTCAAGAAGGGTTTACCAAATATAATGGGACAAAAGCTATCTTGTGGAGAACCAAGAACAAGAAAATCAGCTGGATATTTGGTTTTCCCACACAAGACTTCAACATCTCTAACAATTCTCACTGGTGAAATAGTATCTCTATTGGCAAGTTTAATTGTAACATCAATATCTTCTATCTCACCGGGTGCAATTTCATGCTTAATTTCTTCATACAAGGTAATAGGTATAACACTAGCACTAGCGCCCATATCACATAAGCCATGATAACAATGATCTCCTATTTTAACAGAAATAACAGGCACGCCCACCAAAGGTCTATGTTTATCTTTAGCACAAGGTTTAGCAATTCTAGCAGTTTCACCACAGAATTGAATAACATGCCCATCAATATTATCAGACAAGAGATCTTTAACAATAGCAATATTAGGTTCTACTTTAACTTGCTCAGGAGGTGTATAAGTTCTAATATTGCTTTTACGAACAAGAGTTGAAGCTTTAGCATGATCCTTTACTCTAACATGGAAAAGTGGTTTCTCAACATAAGAGGTAGGAACAATAGGATCATTATAAGTGACAGTCTTTTCTTCAACTTTAATAGGTGCATCTACTTTTACTTCTATGGGAGGATGATATTTAAACCACTTCTCCTTAGGGAGATCAACATAAGTAGCAAAAGATTCACGAGAAAGAAGCTACTATCTCAGAGTCAAGTCCATATTTAGTGCTAAACTTACGGAAAATATCGGTATCCATAAAAGATTTAACAAAATCAAACTTAGGTGTCATACCTGACTCCTTACCTTCGTCTAGGTCCCAATCTTCAGAGTTGCGTTTAATTCTATCCAATAAATTCAATCTGAATTCAATAGTCTTCATCATAAAAGAGCCAGCACAACAAGTATCGAGCATGGTGCGATTGTTATCAGAAAGCCGAGCATAAAAATTCTGAAGAATTGTCACTTTTGAGAGCTCGTGATTGGGGCATGAATATAACATTGATTTAAGCCTCCCCCAAGCTTGAGCGATGCTTTCTCCTTTGCGAGGCCAAAAATTATATATATAATTGCGATCACGATGAACAAGATGCATAGGGTAATACTTTTGATGAAGTTCCAATTTCAATCTTTTATAGTTCCATGATCCCGTATCATCTCATAGCCTATACCATGTCAATGCGTCTTCCTTCAAAGATAAAGGAAAGACCTTCTTCTTAACAACATCATCGGGTATACCTGCAAGCTTAAATAATCCACAAACTTCATCCACATAGAGTAGATATCAGGATGCTTTATTCCATCTCATGTAAAAGTATTAGCCAGCAGTTTTTCCATCATACCCGAAGGAACTTCTAAAGGAGTTTCATTTTCAATAGGTTCAGTAGGTTGAGGAGCAACTCTTTGCTCTACTGGACAGGGTGAAGATACCCCGAACAAGCCCTCGTGAGAATTACTTTCCATAGTAACAAGTGACGTAAAATTTCAGCACACTATATAAATTTTTCCTTACCAAACTCCACTTACCAAAGGCGCTACACTCCCGCAACGGCGCCGTAAAAGAGTCTTGATGACCCACATGTATAGGGGATCTCGTAGTCCTTTTCGATAAGTAAGAGTGTCGAACCCAACGAGGAGCGTAAGGAAATGATAAGCAGTTTTCAGCAAGGTATCCTCTGCAAGTACTGAAATAAGTGGTAACAGATAGTTTTGTGATAAGGTAAATTGTAACGAGCAACAAGTAACAAAAGTAAATAAGGTGCAGCAAGGTGGCCCAATCCTTCTTGTAGCAAAGGACAAGCCTGGACAAACTCTTATAATAGGAAAAGCGCTCCCGAGGACACATGGGAATATCGTCAAGCTAGTTTTCATCACATTCATATGATTTGCATTCGGTACTTTGATAATTTGATATGTGGGTGGACCGGTGCTTGGGTGCTGTTCTTAGTTCAACCAGCATCCCACTTATGATTAACCTCTATTGCAAGCATCCGCAACTACAACAAAAGTATTAAGGTAAACCTAACCATAGCATGAAACAAGTGGATCCAAATCAGCCCCTTACGAAGCAACGCATAAACTAGGGTTTAAGCTTCGTCACTCTAGCAACCCATCATCTACTTATTACTTCCCAATGCCTTCCTCTAGGCCCAAATAATGGTGAAGTGTTATGTAGTCGACGTTCACATAACACCACTAGAGGCAAGACAACATACATCTCATCAAAATATCAAACGAATACCAAATTCACATGACTACTAATAGCAAGGCTTCTCCCTTGTCCTCAGGAACAAACGTAACTACTCACAAAGCATATTCATGTTCATAATCAGAGGGGTAATAATATGCATAAAGGATCTGAACATATGATCTTCCACCAAATAAACCAACTAGCATCAACTACAAGGAGTAATCAACACTACTAGCAACCTACTAGCACCAATCACGGACTTGTAGACAAGAATTGGATACAAGAGATGAACTAGGGTTTGGAGATGAGATGGTGCTGGTGAAGATGTTGATGGAGATTGCCCTCTCCCGATAAGAGGAGCGTTGATGATGATGATGACGATGATTTCCCCCTCCCGGAGGGAAGTGTCCCCGGCAGAACAGCTCCGCCGGAGCCATAGATTGGTTCCGCCAAGGTTTCGCCTCGTGGCAGCGGAGTCTCGTCCCGAAAGGTTGTCCTTGATTTTTTCCTCATCGAAAGACTTCATATGGGAGAAGATGGGCATCGGAGAGCCACCAGGGGGCTCACGAGGTAGGGGGCGCGCCCCCCACCCTCGTGAGCAGGATGTGGGCCCCCTAGCCTTCATCTTTGGCGATGATTTTTCTTTATTTATTTTAAGAAAATCCGTGGAGTTTCAGGACTTTTGGAGTTGCATGAATAGGTCTCCAATATTTGCTCCTTTTCCAAATTCCGCATTCCAATTTGGCATTCTCCCTCTTCATGTAAACCTTGTAAAATAAGAGAGAATGGCCATAAGTATTGTGACATAACGTGAAATAGCAGCCCATAATGTGATAAATATCGATATAAAAGCATGATGCAAAATGGACGTATCAACTATGAATATGTGTAACATCACGTTCGAGATTCATTAAGAATAAACCATTGACCAGCGGTGCATGACCATAAAACATATCTCTCATATAAATAGAACAACCATTATTCTCGGATTTAAATGAGTAACCATCTCGTATTAAACGAGATCCAGATACAATGTTCATGCTCAAAATTGGCACTAAGTAACAATTATTGAGGTTTAAAACTAATCCCGTAGGTAAATGTAGAGGTAGCGTGCCGACGACGATCACATCGACCTTGGAACCATTCCCGACGCGCATCGTCACCTCGTCCTTCGCCAGTCTCCGCTTATTCCGCAGCTCTTGTTTTGAGTTACAAATATGAGCAACCGCACCGGTATCAAATACCCAGGAGCTACTACGAGTACTGGTAAGGTACACATCAATTACATGTATATCACATGTACCTTTGGTGTTGCCGGCCTTCTTGTCCGCTAAGTACTTGGGGCAGTTCCGTTTCTAGTGACCGTTTCCCTTGCAATAAAAGCACTCAGTCTCAGGCTTGGGTCCATGCTTTGGCTTCTTCCCGGCAATTGGCTTACCGGGCGCGGCAACTCCCTTGCCGTCCTTCTTGAAGTTCTTCTTACCCTTGCCTTTCTTGAACTTAGTGGTTTTATTCACCATCAACACTTGATGTTCCTTCTTGATCTCCACCTCCGCTGATTTCAGCATTGAATATACCTCAGAATGGTCTTTTCCATCCCTGCATATTGAAGTTCATCACAAAGTTCTTGTAGCTAGGTGGGAGCGATCAAGGATTCTGTCATCGACCACATCATCCGGGAGATTAACTCCCGGTGAGATAGGCGGTTGTGCAACCCGGACATTTTGAGTATGTGCTCACGACGTAACTATTCTCCTCCATCTTACAATCAGAACTTGTCGGAGATTTCATATCTCTCGACCCGGGGATGAGCTTGGAAAACCATTTTCAGCTCTTGGAACATCTCATATGCTCCGTGCTGCTCAAAACGCTTTTGGAGCCCCGGTTCTAAGCTGTAATGCATGCCGCACTGAACCAGGGAGTAATAATCACTACGCGACTGCCAGGCGTTCATAACGTCTTGAGTTGCTGGGAAAACGGGTGCTTCACCTAGCGGTGCATCTAGGACATATGCTTTCTTGGCAGCTATGATGATAATCCTCAAGTTCTGGACCCAGTCCATATAGTTGTTGCCATCGTCTTTCAGCTTGGTTTTCTCTAGGAACACGTTGAAGTTGAGGGCAACATTAGCGTGGGACATTTGATCTACAAGACATATTGCAAAGATTTTAGACTAAGTTCATGATAATTAAGTTCATCTAATCAAATTATTTAATGAACTCCCACTCGCATGTACATCCCTCTAGTCATCTAAGTGATACATGATCCGAGTCAACTAGGCCGTGTCCGATCATAACGTGAGACGGACTAGTCATCATCGGTGAACATCTTCATGTTGATCGTATCTTCTATACGACTCATGTTCGACCTTTCGGTCTTCCGTGTTCCGAGGCCATGTCTGTACATGCTAGGCTCGTCAAGTCAACCTAAGTGTATTGCGTGTGTAAATCTGGCTTACACCCGTTGTATTCGAACGTTAGAATCTATCACACCCGATCATCACGTGGTGCTTCGAAACAACGAACCTTCGCGACGGTGCACAGTTAGGGGGAACACTTTCATGAAATTATTATGAGGGATCATCTTATTTATGCTACCGTCGTTCTAAGCAAATAAGATGTAAAAACATGATAAACATCACATGCAATCAAATAGTGACATGATATGGCCAATATCATTTTGCTCCTTTTGATCTCCATCTTGAGGTGCCATGATCATCATCGTCACCGCATGACACCATGATCTCCATCATCATGATCTCCATCATCGTGTCTTCATGAAGTTGTCTCGCCAACTATTACTTCTACTACTATGGCTAACGGTTTAGCAACAAAGTAAAGTAATTACATGGCGTTATTCATTGACACGCAGGTCATACAATAAATTAAGACAACTCCTATGGCTCCTGCCGTTGTCATACTCATCGACATGCAAGTCGTGATTCCTATTACAAGAACATGATCAATCTCATACATCACATATATGTCATTCATCACATCCTTTTGGCCATATCACATCACACGTCACATGCTGCAAAAACAAGTTAGACGTCCTCTAATAGTTGTTGCAAATTTTTTACGTGGCTGCTATAGGTTTCTAGCAAGAATGTTTCTTACCTACGCCAAAACCACAACATGATATGCCAATTTCTATTTACCCTTCATAAGGACCCTTTTCATCAAATCCGATCCGACTAAAGTGGGAGAGACAGACACCCGCTAGCCACCTTATGCAACTAGTGCATGTCAGTCGGTGGAACCTGTCTCACGTAAGTGTACGTGTAAGGTCGGTCCGGGCCGCTTCATCCCACGATGCCGCTGAATCCAGATAAGACTATTAATGGCAAGTAAATTGACAATATCGACGCCCACAACAAACTTGTGTTCTACTCGTGCATAGTAACTACGCATAGACCTAGCTCTGATACCACTGTTGGGGATCGTAGCAGAAATTTAAAATTTTCTACGCATCACCAAGATCAATCTATGGAGTCATCTAGCAACGAGAGAGAGGAGTGCATCTACATACCCTTGTAGATCGCGAGCGGAAGCGTTCAAGAGAACAGGGTTGATGGAGTCGTACTCGTCGTGATCCAAATCACCGAAGATCCTAGCGCCGAACGGACGGCACCTCCGCGTTCAACACCCTTACGGAGCGGAGACGTCTCCCACGCCTTGATCCAGAAAGGAGGAGGGAGAGGTTGAGGAAGAGAGCTCCAACAGCAGCACGACGGCGTGGTGGTGATGGAGTGGCAAGATTCTCGGCAGGCTTCGCCAAGCTCTTAACGGAGGAGGAGAGGTGTTGGGAGGGAGGGCTGCGCCTTGGATGTGGTGTGCAACACTCCCCTCGCCTCTATTTATAGGGAAGGGGGAAGGGGCGCCCTCTAGATGAGATCTAGAGGGGGCGGCGGCCAAGGGAGGGCTTGCCCCCAAGCAAGGCGCCCCTTTAGGTTCCCCAACCCTAGGCGCATGGGCCCAAGGGGGGTGCGCCCAGACCACCTAGGGGCTGGTTCCCTTGCACCTACAGCCCATAAGGCCCTCCGGGGCAGGTGGACCCTCCCGGTGGACCCCCGGAACCCCTCCGGTGGCCCCGGTACAATACTGGTATGCCCCCGAACTTTTCTGGTGACCGTATGATAATTTCCCATATATAAATCTTCACCTCCGGACCATTCCGGAACTCCTTGTGACGTACGGGATCTCATCCGGGACTCCGAACAACATTCGGTAATCACATACATATCTTCCTTATAACCCTAGCGTCATCGAACCTTAAGTGTGTAGACCCTACGGGTTCGGGAATCACGCAGACATGACCGAGACAGCTCTCCGCCAATAACCAACTGCGGGATCTGGATACCCATGTTGGCTCCACATGTTCCACGATGATCTCATCGGATGAACCATGATGTCGAGGATTCATGTAACCCGTGATACAATTCCCTTTGTCAATCGATGCGTTACTTGCCCGAGATTCGATCGTCGGTATCCCAATACCTCGATCAATCTCGTTACCGGCAAGTCACTTTACTCGTAATGTAATGCATGATCCCGTGACCAACCACTTGGTCACATTGAGCTCATTATGATGATGCATTACCGAGTGGGCCCAGAGATACCTCTCCGTCATACGGAGTGACAAATCCCGATCTCGATCATGCCAACCCAATAGACACTTTCGAGATACCTGTAGTGTACCTTTATAGCCACCCGATTACGTTGTGACGCTTTGGTACACCCAAAGCACTCCTACGGTATCCGTGAGTTGCACGATCTCATGGTCTAAGGAAATGATACTTGACATTAGAAAAGCTCTAGCGCATTTAACTACACGATCTTGTGCTATGCTTAGGATTGGGTCTTGTCCATCACATCATTCTCCCAATGATGTGATCCCGTTATCAATGACATCCAATGTCATGGTCAAGAAACCGTAACCATCCATTGATCAACGAGCTAGTTAACTAGAGGCTCACTAGGGACATGTTGTGGTCTATGTATTCACACATGTATTACAATTTCCGGATAACACAATTATAGCATGAACAATAGACAATTATCATGAACAAGGAAATATAATAATAATCATTTTATTATTTCCTCTAGGGCATATCTCCAACAGGATTCGATCACGGAGGGTTTCTACATCAACACCATAGCCTCTCCGATGATGTGTGAGTAGTTTACCACAGACCTTCGGGTCCATAGTTATTCGCTAGATGGCTTCTTCTTCTTTGGTTCTCAATAGAAAGTTCTCCTCGATGTTCTTGGAGATCTATTCGATGTAATACTTTTTGCGGTGTGTTTGTCGAGATCCGGTGAACTATGGGTTTATGATCAAGATTATCTATGAACAATATTTGATTCTTCTCTGAATTCTTATATGCATGATTTGATATCTTGCAAGTCTCTTTGAATTATCGGTTTAGTTTGGCCTACTAGATTGATATTTCTTGCAATAGGAGAAGTGCTTAACTTTGGGTTCAATCTTGCAGAGTCCTTTCCCAGTGACAGCAGGGGCAGCAAGGCACGTATTGTATTGTTGCCATCGAGGATAAAAAGATGGGATTTATATCATATTGCTTGAGTTTATCCCTCTACGTCATGTCATCTTGCCTAATGCGTTACTCTGTTCTTATGAACTTAATACTCTAGATGCATGCTGGGTAGCGGTCGATGTGTGGAGTAATAGTAGTAGATGCATAATCGTTTCGGTCTACTTGACACAGACGTGATGCCTATGTTCATGATCATGCCTAGATATTCTCATAACTATGCGCTTTTCTATCAATTGCTCGGCAGTAATTTGTTCACCCACCGTAATATATGCTATCATGAGAGAAGCCACTAGTGAAACCTATGGCCCCCGGGTCTATTTTACATCATATTAGTTTATCGTCAACTTGTCAATTTCTATCGCCGTTTATTTTGCAATCTTTACTTTCCAATCTATACAAAAAAAATACCAAAAATATTTATCTTATTATCTTATCAGATCTCACTTTTGCAAGTGGTCGTGAAGGGATTGACAACCCCTTTATCGCGTTGGTTGCAAGGTTCTTGATTGTTTGTCCAGGTACTAGGCGATTTGCGTGTAGTCTTCTACTGGATTGATACCTTGGTTTTAAAAAACTGAGGGAAATACTTACGCTACTTTGCTGCATCACCCTTTCCTCTTCAAGAGAAAACCAACGCATGCTCAAGAGGTAGCACCCCTCCACCCTTCCTCCATTTGTGGAGAGAGCCATCAGAACGTGCCTACACTTGCAGCATTCTTTTTCTGAGAGAGAACCACCTACTCATGTGTTGAGACCAAGATATTCCAATCCAACCACAAGAATCTTGATCTCTAGTCTTCCCGAAGTTGCTTTCCACTCAAATCATCTTTCCACCAAATCCAAATCTGTGAGAGATAGAGTTGAGTGATACGTCTCCAACGCATCTATAATTTTTTACTGTTCCATACTATTATATTATCTGTTTTGGATGTTTAATGGGCTTTAATATGCTCTTTAGTATTATTTTTGGGACTAACCTATTAACCGAAGGCCCAGTGCAAATTGCTATTTTTTTGCCTATTTCAGTATTTCGCAGGAAAGGAATATCAAACGGAATCCAAACGAAACGAAACCTTCGCAAGGATCTTTCTTGGAACAAACGCAACCCAGGAGACTTGGAGTGGAAGTTAAGGAAGCAACGAGGCAGCTGTTAGGGAACGTAGTAATTTCAAAAATTTCCTACGAACACGCAAGACCATGGTGATGGCATAGCAACGAGAGGGGAGAGTGTCCGTCCACGTACCCTCGTAGACCGAAAGCGGAAGCGTTATAACAACGCGGTTGATGTAGTCGTACGTCTTCACGATCCGACCGATCCAAGCACCGAACGACGGCACCTCCGAGTTCTGCACATCGCTCAGCTCGATGACGATCCCGGACTCCGATCCAGCAAAGTGTCGAGGATGAGTTCCGTCAACGACGGCAGTGGTGACGATGTTGATGCTCCACCGACGCAGGGCTTCGCCTAAGCTCATGACGATATGACTTCTCCGGCGCAAGGCTTCGCCTAAGCTCATGACGATATGACGAAGTGGAATATGGTGGAAGGGGCACCGCACACGGCTAAGGAAAGATCCGTGAGATCAACTTGTGTGTCATGGGGTGCCCCCTGCCCCGTATATAAAGGAACAAGGGAGGAGGTGGCCGGCCTAGGAGGGGCGCACCATGGGGAGTCCTACTCCCACCGGGAGTAGGATTCCTCCTTTCCTAGTAGGAGTAGGAGAGAAGGAAGGGAGGAGAAGAAGGTGCGGCCCCTCCCCTAGTCCAATTCGGACTAGGCCTTGGGCGCGCGGCCTGCCCTAGGCAGCCCTCTCTCTTTCCGCAGGGCCCAATAAGGCCCAATACTTCTCCCGGCGAATTCCCGTAACTCTCGGTACTCGAAAAATACCCGAATCATTCGAACCTTTCCGAACTCCGAATATAGTCGTCCAATATATCGATCTTTACGTCTCGACCATTTCGAGACTCCTCGTCATGTCCCCGATCTCATCCGGGACTCCGAACTCCTTCGGTACATCAAAACTCATAAACTCATAATATAACCGCTATCGAAACCTTGCGTGCGGACCCTACGGGTTCGAGAACTATGTAGACATGACCTAGAACTATTCTTGGTCAATAACCAATAAGCGGAACCTGGATGCCCATATTGGCTCCTACATATTCTACGAAGATCTTTATCGGTCAAACCGCATAACAACATACTTTGTTCCCTTTGTCATCGGTATGTTACTTGCCCGAGATTTGATCGCCGGTATCCAATACCTAGTTCAATCTCGTTATCGGCAAGTCTCTTTACTCGTTCCGTAATACATCATCTCATAACTAACTCATTAGTTACAATGCTTGCAAGGCTTAGGTGATGAGTATTACCGAGAAGGCCCAGAGATACCTCTCCGACAATCGGAGTGACAAAACCTAATCTCAAAATCGCCAACCCAACATGTACCTTTGGAGACACCTGTAGTACTCCTTTATAATCACCCGATTCACGATGTGACGCTTGGTAGCACCAAAGTGTTCCTCCCGTAAACGGAAGTTGCATAATCTCATAGTTACAGGAACATGTATAAGTCATGAAGAAAGCAATAGCAACATACTAAACGATCATGTGCTAGGCTAACGGAATGGGTCATGTCAATCACATCATTCTCCTAATGATGTGATCCCGTTAATCAAATGACAACTCATGTCTATGGCTAGGAAACTTTAACCATCTTTGATTCAACGAGCTAGTCAAGTAGAGGCATACTAGTGACACTATGTTTGTCTATCTATTCACACATGTATTATGTTTCCGGTTAATACAATTCTAGCATGAATAATAAACATTCATCATGAAATAAGGAAATAAATAATAACTTTATTATTGCCTCTAGGGCATATTTCCTTCAGCAGCCACGAGGCCGGAGGGCGCGCCCAGGGGGGTAGGCACGCACCCACCCTTGTGGGCCCCTCGTAGCTCCACCGACCTACTTCTTTCGCCTATATATACTCGTATACCCTGAAAACATCTGGGGGAGTCACGAAACCACTTTTCCACCGCCGCAACCTTCTGTACCCGTGAGATCCCATCTTGGGGCCTTTTCCGGCAATCTGCCGGAGGGGGATTCGATCATGGAGGGCTTCTACATCAACACCATAGCCTCTCCGATGATGTGTGAGTATTTTACCACAGACCTTCGGGTCCATAGTTATTATCTAGATGCCTTCTTCTCTCTTTTTGGATCTCAATACAAAGTTCTCCTCGATCTTCTTGGAGATCTATTCGATGTAATACTTTTTGTGGTGTGTTTGCCGAGATCCGATGAATTGTGGGTTTATGATCAAGATTATCTATGAACTTGATTCTTCTCTGAATTCTTATATGCATGGTTTAATATCTTTGCAAGTCTCTTCGAATTATCGGTTTAGTTTGGCCTACTAGATTGATCTTTCTTGCAATGGGAGAAGTGCTTAGCTTTGGGTTCAATCTTGCGGTGCTTGATCCCAGTGACAGAAAGGGAACCGACATGTATTGTATTGTTACCATCGAGGATAAAAAGATGGGGTTTATATCATATTGCTTGAGTTTATCCCTCTACATCATGTCATCTTGCCTAATGCGTTACTCTGTTCTTATGAACTTAATACTGTAGATGCATGCTGGATAGCGGTTGATGTGTGGAGTAATAGTAGTAGATGCAGAATCGTTTCGGTCTACTTGACACAGACGTGATGCCTATGTTCATGATCATGCCTAAATGTTCTCATAACTATGCACTTTTCTATCAATTGCTCGACAATAATTTGTTCACCCACCGTAATATATGCTATCTTGAGAGAAGCCACTAGTGAAACATATGGCCCCCGGGTGTACTTTACATCATATAAGTTTCCGATCTATAGTTCTAGTTTACTATTTTGCAATCTTTATTTTCCAATCTATACAACAAAAATACCAAAAATATTTATCTTGTTATCTTCATCAGATCTCACTTTTGCAAGTGGTCATGAAGGGATTGACAACCCCTTTATCGCGTTGGTTGCAAGGTTCTTGATTGTTTGTGCAGGTGTACCTAGGCGATTTGCGTGGTCTCCTACTGGATTGATACCTTGGTTCTCAAAAACTGAGGGAAATACTTACACTACTTTGCTGCATCACCCTTTCCTCTTCAAGGGAAAACCAACGCATGCTCAAGAGGTAGCATTGAGTGTTGGGGAGACTATCATTTGAAGCACAAGAGCAAGGAGTTCATCATCAACACACCATCAATTACCTTTTGGAGAGTGGTGTCTCCTAGATTGGTTAGGTGTCACTTGGGAGCCTCTGTCAAGATTGTGGAGTTGAACCAAGGAGTTTGTACGGGCAAGGAGATTGCCTACTTCATGAAGATCTACCCTAGTGAGGCAAGTCCTTCGTGGGCGATGGCCATGGTGGGATAGACAAGGTTGCTTCTTCGTGGACCCTTCGTGGGTGGAGCCCTCCATGGACTCGCGCAACCCTTACCCTTCGTGGGTTGAAGTCTCCATAAATTTGGATGTACGATAGCACTTCCTATCGGAACCACGGGAAAAATCTTCGTGCCTACATTGCATTTGCTCCTTTCAAACTCCTCCCCTTTACCTTCATACGCAATGATTTACTTTCCGCTGTTATATACGCTTAGAATTGCATGTCTAGGTTGATTGCTTGACTTGTGCTAAGTTGTTAAAATCTGCCAAACTTAAAATTGGGAAAGGGCTAGATTTTTATTTGGTCAATTAGTCTAATCACCCCCCTCTAGAGATACTTTCGACCCTACAAGTGGCATCAGAGCTTTGGTCTCCATTTGCCTTGATTTCCATAGCTTCGGTTATCATAGCCCTGGTTTCACAACCTAGGAGAGTATGGCGTCTAGTGAGGGAAATTACCACCGTAGAGGTCCTTACTTTGATGATACTAAATTTAGCTAGTTGGAAGCATAAGATGAAAATGCATATTCTTGGACATAACCCCGCCGTTTGGGCTATTGTGTGTATTGGCTTGCAAGGTGAATTATTTGATGGGAGAGAACCGAATCATGAAGCTACCGCGGAAGAATTTAAGATGTTGCAATACAATGCTCAAGCTTGCGATATCCTGTTCAACGGATTGCCCCGAAGAATTCAACAAAATCAGCCGTCTTGAGAATGAAAAGGAAATTTGGGATACTTTGATTGATATGCACGAAGGTACCGACTCCGTCAAGGAATCCAAATTGGATGTGCTTCAAAGTCAGCTTGACAAGTTCAAAATGAAGGATGGTGAAGGTGTCGCTGAAATGTACTCTAGGCTTGCTCTCATCACAAATGAGATTGCCGGCTTAGGAAGTGAAGAGACGACCGATAGATTCATCATCAAGAAGATCCTAAGAGCCTTGCATGGAAAATATGATACCGTGTTCACATTGATCCAAATGATGCCCAACTACAAAGATCTCAAGCCAACGGAAGTCATTGGAAGAATTGTTGCTCATGAGATGTCACTCAAGGATAAAGAAGAGCTTCCCAACAAGTCTAGTGGTGCCTACAAAGCCTCGTGTGATGCTCCTACATCATCAAGTGAGAAACAAGCCTTAAATGAGGAACTGAGCCTAATGGTTAAGAACTTCAACAAGTTCTACAAGAGTAGAGCAAAGAAAGAAGTTCCAAGCCAAGGTCCTACAATCACAAAAGATCTTCTAATCGTGAGCGTAATTGCTACAATTGTGGAAGACCCGAACACTACTCCAATGAGTGTACGGCTCCCTACAAAAGAAGAGAAGACTCACCTAAAAGGAGAAGTAAAAGAGAAGAATCACCTCCAAGGGAGAGAAGGAGTAGAGATAATCGTTATGAATGAAGAACCTCTCGCAGAAGCAAGGATTCGGAAAGGAAGGACAAGTCATCAAGGAGCTACACAAAACGAAGACATCAAGCTCAAGTTGGTGAATGGGTATCCGGCTCCGACTCCGACCATCACTCCGAGAGAAGTTATCACCCCGATGATACGTCTCCAACGTATCTATAATTTTTTATTGTTCCATGCTATATTATATTCTGTTTTTGATATTAATGGGCTTTATTATACACTTTTATATTATTTTTGGGACTAACCTATTAACCGTAGGCCCAGCCCAGAATTGCTGTTTTTTGCCTATTTCAGAGTTTTGCAGAAAAAGAATATCAAACGGAGTCCAAACGGAATGAAACCTTCGGGAACGTGATTTTCGGAACGAACGTGATCCAGAGGACTTGGACCATACATCAAGACATCAACCAGGAAGGCACGAGGTAGGGGCGCGCCTACCCCCCTGGGCGCGCCCTCCACCCTCGTGGGCCCCATGTTGCTCCACCGACGTACTTCTTCCTCCTATATATACCTCCGCACTTCAAACTACCAGAATCTGAGCCAAAACCTAATTCCACCGCCTCAACCTTACGTACCCGTGAGATCCCATCTTGGGGCCTTTTCCGGAGCTCCGCCGGAGGGGCATCGATCACGGAGGGCTTCTACATCAACACCATAGCCTCTCAGATGATGTGTGAGTAGTTTACCTCAGACCTTCGGGTCCATAGTTATTAGCTAGATGGCTTCTTCTCTCTTTTTGGATCTCAATACAATGTTCTCCCCTCTCTTGTGGAGATCTATTTGATGTAATCTTCTTTTGCGGTGTGTTTGTTGAGACCGATGAATTGTGGGTTTATGATCAAGTTTATCTATGAACAATATTTGAATCTTCTCTGAATTCTTTTATGTATGATTGTTTATCTTTGAAAGTCTCTTCGAATTAACAGTTTGGTTTGGCCTACTAGATTGATCTTTCTTGCAATGGGAGAAGTGCTTAGCTTTGGGTTCAATCTTGGGTGTCCTTTCCCGGTGTGATGAGGGGCAGCAAGGCACATATTGTATTGTTGCCATCGAGGATAACAAGATGGGGTTTATATCATATTGCATGAGTTTATCCCTCTACATCATGTCATTTTACTTAAGGCGTTACTCTGTTCTTATGAACTTAATACTCTAGATGCATGCTGGATAGCGGTCGATGTGTGGAGTAATAGTAGTAGATGGAGGCAGGAGTTGGTCTACTTGTCGCAGACGTGATGCCTATATACATGATCATACCTAGATATTCTCATAACTATGCTCAATTATGTCAATTGCTCAATAGTAATTTGTTTACCCACCATAATTCTTATGCTCTCGAGAGAAGCCACTAGTGAAACCTATGGCCCCCAGGTCTATTTTCCATCATATTTAATCTCCCGACAACAAGCTATTTCTGGCGCCGTTTTTATTTTGCTTTCTTTAGTTTGCATCTTTATCATAAAAACACCAAAAATATTATCTTATCATATCTATCAGATCTCACTCTCGTAAGTGACCGTGAAGGGATTGACAACCCCTTTATTGTGTTGGCTGCAAGGATTTATTTGTTTGTGTAGGTGCAAGGGACTCGTGCGTGACCTTCTACTGGATTGATACCTTGGTTCCCAAAAACTGAGGAAATACTTACGCTGCTTTACTGCATCACCCTTTCCTCTTCTAGGGAAAACCAACGCAGTGCTCAAGAGGTAGCACCCGACTCCGAATATACTCAAGATGAAGGTGTTGGCGGTCTAGCACTTGTGTCAACCAACTCCTATGACATATTTGACTCACCAATGAAGGAATTGGAAGATGCTTCATGGCTAAAGGCCCAAAGGTATCACACTCCGAGTATGTCGATTTCAATAGTGATGAAGATGATTTGCTAGGTGATGATGATTTACTTGTTGACAACTCTAGTGATGAAAACTATGATGAACTTGCTATTAATCATGCTAATCAAGATAAAGCGAATGACGATGATAAGAAGGAGATTGCGCGTCTAACTAAAGAACTAAACACTCTTAAGTTAGCTCATGAAACTACATTGGAAGATCATCGAGAGCTTTTAAAGACTCATGAGAAGCTACGCTTTGAAAAGCTCAACCTTGAGCAAGAGCATGGTTTCTTAAAGGCAATAAATGATAATCTTCGTAAGAAAAGTTCTTCTTACATTGCCAAGCGTTTACTCTTGTCTACTTATATGCCACAAGTAAAATCTAGCAACAAGAGTAAGAAAGATTCTTCTTCTAGTAGTAACAATAATCATGTTAAATCCAATGTTGTTGCTTCTAGTAGTTCTCTTGATTCCACTAATGATTCTCTTAGCCAAGTTACACTTGAGCAAGAAAATAGCTTATTGAAGGGGATATAGAGAAAGGCGTTCACAAGAGCCTTGCCGAAAGTAAGCAATTTGAGGAAATTGTACGCAAGCAAGGAAGGCACCAGAAGAATCAAGGTGTTGGTTTTGAACAAAAGTTCAATGCCAATGGAGTTGAGTGGGAAGAAGATCAATACCCCAAGACGAAGTTTGTTCCTCATTAAGAGAAGTATGATCCTACTTCTTTCAAGGGGACACAAGCTCAAGATGATCTTCCACCACAAGGCCACAAGCAAAAAGGCAAGGACAAGCTTCAAAAGGAGATTGATGCATTTAAAGAAGCTCCTAAGGCCTTGGTCAAGTGGGTTCCCAAGACTACATCAAGTCCACTTCATCAAGTACGACTACAACTCCAAGGATTCCCATCAAGTTGATGTGGATCCCGAAGAAGAAGAACAAGAGAGTTCTTGAGGGTGACTCCGCCATCATACTTCACTCATATCATTTTGGCAATGACAAGTGTAATCAACTTCCACATCTTGCACTAGTTCAAGGAGTCACAAACCCTCTTGTTGGTAAGACAAGGGACAAGGTAACCTAATGCTTTAATGGACATCATCTTGTGTGTACTTCACTCTATGTCTATGGATATCCTTGTTTGTTCCTTGTGGGACTAACCCGTGTAGGTATTGAAAGTGCAACTCACTCCAATGGATTGCTCCGAATGATCTACATCAACATTGAGCATCCACATCTTCAACATCTACATGAAGTCATCATCGACAAAACCCAAGGTTAGTTCATCCCTCTTAGGGGGGATATCACATCTAGGGGGAGCTTTACACTAAGAATTGAGCTAAAGCAACTCTAATGGTGTGAACACAACAATGCTTTATGTAAAAGTGGTAACCCCACTTGCACTTAAATGATGAGTATGACCTATGATCAAATGCTCTCATTTGACTCCTAAGTCAATATACTCATATATAGATGACCTAGTCATCGCCAATTGCTTGATAGATGCTAGAGTGTTTGTGCATGATTTGTCACATATTTAATTTGCCATTTTATTGTGTGAGCATGTTGATTGCATATTTTTCTCATTCGGGGACATCGATTTGTTCCTTTGATTGTTTGACTTTTATTATTTTGCCAAATGGATGGACAAGAATGCCTAAGAACTTCCTCTAGCTATCTATGCTTTTCTCGTCTCAAACTCTATTCATGCTACATCACAAAGTTTGATCAAGTCAGATTCGAACCCTCTGGGTGAGGAGCACTCGGAGTCACCGATTCGTAATAGACTTAAACTTCCAAAACCTCTCTGTCATGGAATTGTCACGGCAGATGTCCTCTTGCAAGGACTTAGTCGTGGAGCCATCGCAACTAGGAAGCTTAAAGGGGTTAATCGGGACAAAGGACACGCGAGGTTTATACTAGTTCGGCTCCTTGCGGTGAAGGAAAGCCTACGTCTAGTTGGGTTGGTATTGCTTGATGATTCGATGACCAGGGAGCGAGATATGCTATGCCCGGCTCTCGATCAGTTGTTTCTTGCCCTAAGCCGCCAGCATGTCGTCCCCTTATATACACGGGTTGACACCGGTGGCCCTCTGAGTCGGCGGCTTATAAACAATGTCCGCTCAGTGACTAGTTAAATCTACCTTATGATACAAGTCATGCCATTATGGTGGTTTACTACAACAGGCCTTAAGTCGCCTGTGGGCCTTAGGCCCTTTATTGAACCGCCATCTTCATGCTTGGTCTTGGGCTTCTTTCTGGTGAATCTTCCTTGCGTAACCCGGCCCCTCCTGGGCGGTTTACACAAATAGTTATATCCCCAACATTAGGCCCTAGATTGATTTGAACCTGTTCATGTCATTCTTAAAATACCTTAAAACATAAATCTTCAGTCTTCTGACTGTGCAAAAGACTTTCTTTAACCCGCCATGACGTCATTTTCTGGATCCGTGTTAACCCGCCGTGACGTCATCTTTCCTTTTTTATTCCACCATATCCTCCAACGGATCACTGTCTTTATTGACTGTTCTGAAAACCGAGGCGTCGGGGCCGCTGGATAATAATTCTTATCTCCTCATTTCCCGCGCCGTCTCAGTTATCCTCTCCTTATAAATAGGCGCGACCTAGGTCTCCCATTCTCCTTCTTCCAGTCATCTTCTTCCTCTTGCCTCCTCTCGAGCTCCGCCGCCGCTGCCATCAAGCTTCTTGTCTTCACCGTCCCAGGCCGCTGCATCAACCTGAATCGGATCAGAAAACGACGGTGAACTTCCGCAACCCCACCAGATCCGTAAGTTCCCTTCCCTTCCTTGCTTAGATCCGTATTAGAACTTCCTCGAGTTCGTCGGAGTTCATCACCATTGGAGCCAAACCCTTGTTAGTTCTCCTCCTAGATGCCTCTTCCAATCTGAGAATGATAAAAATAGCCGCGGTGGTTGTTTTCGCACTTGTCTTGGATAAAAAACAGATCCCTTTCCCTGTATGAAAGCCTCATTCGAGCCTATGAACACATCTGCGTCAGTTTTTAGGTCTAGAAAACTTTCTTATCAGAACAGACCTTTGATCTCAAATTTTAGCGTAAGATTATGAAACCTGTTTTATCACCCGGAAAACTTCTTCTGTTAAATGCCCTTAAACATAACTGTCCAGGTGTCCGGTTTAAATGCATACCACAGATCTGTGAACCTTGCCTACTTCTCATATCTTTAAGAATTTTGAACTGCTCTTATTGCTTGTAGCGGCTTCAATATTGTTGCCCAGTTATCCTTATATCATTAGACCCCTTCGTAAGCCGCTACCTTCAGTAATTTGGATATTTTCTCCCGGGTTACAATTTGAACTAGAACTTCTTATTTTGTAATAGGCCAACTGTTGTCATGGCACCTAAGGCGACCAAAGCTCCTGTAACCTGCAACTGGGTCCCATCCACAGTCACTAAGAGTAAACTGGCTGAGTTTGTGAAGTCTGGCCATCTTCCAAAAAAGGAGGTCATGTCTTATCATGTTCCTGACCCATCTGAAGAAAGGCCTCAACCCAAAGAAGGGGAGGTGATAGTTTTCACGGATCACATGAGCCGGGGATTTGCCCCTCCCGGCTCAAATTTCTTCAGAGAAGTTTTGAATTTCTTTGATCTTAGACCTCAAGACATTGGACCCAATTCCGTGTCATATCTTTGCAATTTCAAGTCTTCTGTGAGGTGTACCTGGGAGAGGAGCCCAGTCTGCTTTTGTTCAGAGAACTCTTTTACTTGAACCAGCAGAATGAACGTGCCAACGGGCCTAGTCTTGAACTTGGCGGTATCTCGATCCAGCGATGGAGAGACTGCCTGTTTCCTTATGCGGAGTTGCCGAGTCACCCAAAAAATTGGAACCAGACATGGTTCTACTGTCAGGACACTTCTCCGGCTGATGAGAAGCCTCTGCCCGGCTTTCTTCCGCGCCTTGAGTTCAACCATCCACCGGCGGATAAACTAACCGCTGTTGAACGTCTGCCTCTTAATCCCACCATCAAGAAGATTAAAGCTCTTTTGGGGAATGGTTTAAATGGCATCGATCTGGTCCGAGTCTGGGTCACTTGGTGGATACTCCCATTAAGTCGTAGCTCCGGCTTAATCTGTACTTATACAGGCGAAAAGAACGACCCAATGCGTCATAGTCCTGACGACCTACCAGACGATGTGGTGGATGCTACAACCCAGTCACTGCTGAAGGAGGGCATTGTTACTAGCAATGCCTTCGGTTTACTTCCCTTCTGCAAGAAGAACCCGGCCCCTGCAGTAAGTTACCAATCTTAATAAATATTCCTCAACATGTTTACCTTCTTTGTACTTATAATTCTTTATCTTTTCCACAGGCCAGTGATAATTTCTAGAAGGTCAAATATGACCATGAGGCTGCCCAACAAGCCAGGGCAGCCAAGAAAACCGAAAGGAAAGTCGCCAAGACGGGAACTTCAAAGAAGAAGAAACCCAGCGCCTCCGATTTGCTCAAATTGGATGACTCTTCTTCAGATGAGGAAGAGGTAATCCCTTACTCTCTTAACTCCTTTGTTATCATTTTATTGATATTTCCGCCTTTCAGGAGGATACTGGGAACAACCAAGCTCCTGGCGAAGAGGTAACTATAATCTCCTCCGACTCAGAGCCTTTGCCAAAGCACAAAATCCGACGGGTGACCCGGAAAGTAAGATTTTCACATCCTCTAGCTTATCAAGATCCTCAATTTCTTTTGAAGCAACAACAGCTTGAAAGCCGGAGGCAAACCCCGGACCAGTAAGGATGCAGAGCTCTCTTCTGGCTTACCCGACGTGAGCAGGAAGCGTCGGACTGAGGTCATCTCCGCTTTACATTCTGTTTATCCTTTGGCGGGTTTAATTCGTCAACCTCTCAATTCATTTGACTCCAATTATTAGGATACCTCTCCTTCCTCCGGCGAGTCTATGCAATCCAACATGCCGGCTTTCAAGACTGCCCCTGGGTAATATACCTTTGTTATCCTTATGCTTTGCCTTACTCATATTTTGTACTCACCCCTCTGTTTTGTCCACAGCGTGCAAGTGAAGCCCAGTAAGAGGGCAAAAAAGAATAAGCCATCCGAAGACCCGGTAGCAACTGAACCAGAACTCGGAACAGCTGCCCCTGATGCTTTACTCATCAACCACCTCCTGAACCGGCCTATGAAATTCCAACGCCATCTTCTGACCTGCCTGCCAAAGATACTTTTAACAGCTCCGATAATCCAGAAATTCCTAGCTCGGTCAAGACGACTGACCCGGAAGTTGAAATCTTGAAAAGCCAGTACGTTGAACCGGGGCGGCCTACTGTCCTTGCCAGATGTACTGCCAAGGAAGAACTTGTCAAACACCGGAAGACCAAACAGGACATCACTGATACGCTCACTTAAGCATTGGTGATATAGTCTCAGGCTATCTGAATCAAGTGCATAACAGCCGCGACCTGGAAATTGACATGGTGAAACAAATACAGCACAAATCTGAGGTATAACTTATACTATCTCTCCTGAATCTTACGTACTATACCAGCCCCCAAGTCTACAGCTTATAAATAAATATGTTGTAGACTTAGATACCTGCTTAATGTTAGTTCATCCGGTTTAAAAGAAAAGATACGTAACCCGGTCATAATATGATAACTTAAAACGTGCGATACACATTAGCCCCCAAGTGTCAAGTATCTTTACTTGTAAAGTGCTTGAGACTTTAATATACTTAATCCAGCATTATAAATTAAAATTTTCTTCAGCATACATTAGCCCCCAAGTGTCAAGTGTCTTTGCTTGCAAAGTGCTTGGGACTTAATGATATCTTACCATAACATTAATTATAATCCGCATCAATCGCAGGCCTCCACCAAACCAATTTGAATCGGAGATTGCTGACCTGAAGACTCGTCTGGCAGCGCAAGAACTTGAAATTCAAAAGGCCAACTCCAAATTTGCATTCAGCATCTCTGAACAAGAGAAGTTGAAGAAAAATTTTGATGCGGAGAAGAAAATCTGGGCCGATGAAAAAGCCTCGCTTGTGACCCGGGCGAGACAATGAAGCGACTCTTGCCGAAGCAATCGCCGAGCTGTCCGGCTTAAAGCGCCAGATATCTCAAATGGTCTCAAAGCAATCTTGATGAGTTACTATGTATAATCGTGAACATCATCATGGTTTCTTTGATGACTATTTCAAATATTATCTCCGGCTTACCTTATATGTATAAACGCAGGCCCTGTGAGCGCAAACCGAAGGCGTAATATGCTGATCAAGTTTAAGGCGGTGTACACTCTGGTGGAACAGCTATACACCGGGTCACAACGTGGTTTGGCCGTTGTGGCTTTATCAAATGATGCTCCTTATCTCCTGCAGGATGTGCTCAAACGGCTTGCCGTGTTACCCCAACGGATTCAGGAGCTAAGGCGGGCATCTGCTAGAGCTGGGGCGATAGCCGCCTTAAGCCGGGCCAAAGCGTTTCTTCCAGAGCTAGACCTGGCAGACGTTGCTCTTGGATATCCCAGCTTGAAGGAGGATGGTTCAGATTCAATGAATCGCACTTCACCACCTGTGTGAGAGTCGTACGTCCTGTGGCCACCATCATCGGCAATGATATTGATCTTACTAAGTATCAGCCGGGTTACGACAATGAGAACCGGAGGATTCCAACTCCGCATTATGATGACGTCAGCCGGATCCCTCCGACTCGTAAGCATACCTTTGCCCCTGAAGTTGACCCGGCCAGTTTAATAGATGATGAAGCTGAATTTGAAGCTTTAAGCGGCATTGACTGGACCTCGTCAACCTTCCAGGACAAAACAGCAGACGAAGAGGCGGAGAAGGATAACCCGGAATCTTCAAACCCACCAAAGGAGTAACCCACCTGGTGCTATGTCTTTGAAAAAATGATGCTTCATTATTCAGACTCGGGGAGTCTTGTAATAGGGTAGAAAAACCTCTTACTCTGTCATGCCTTCGCGCATGTTTCTGGTGCTTAATATTGTCATAAACCGCTATCGTTGTATATTGTTGGCTTATGTGAATAGTTCCTTGACGTCCAAAACTTTCTTGCTTTATCCTGTGTATAAAACAAAAAACAAAATTCATTTGGCGTCTTACCACATCCGGGGTCATAGAGAATAGTGAAAACCCAGAGTATGAACCAAAACATCATAAAACAACAGCCGGTTTATGATCATGACCATAATGATATACCTGCTATCTTATTTGAAGCATACCTTACCGGCTTATGTGATCCCAAAAAGCAGACAGTTAAACTTAACTTCTGAAAGTTGGCACATATAATGTTTACTTGGCCCTTAATATTATTTATCCTTACAGAGTAAAATAAACTTAGTTTTCAAAGGCCTCTGATTCAAATACGATCAGTAGAACCGTTCCAAAGGGGTTAAGCTAAGATTCGGATACGATCATATAGCCCCCAATGGCTTTGGCGATGCCGATCAAGTGGGTATCGACAGCTACATTCTCTTTGGTTCGAATACGACCTATGTTTGAACAGGAGGCCCCCAAGTGACCATTAGAGTTGTTTAATGATGTTGATTCGAATATGATCCACGTCAGACCCAAAGGGGTTAAGCTATGATTCAAATATGATCAAGAAGCCCCCAAGTGGGTTTGGCAGTATGCTGATCAATTGGGTATCGACAGCTATGTTCTCTTTGGTTCGAATACGACCTATGTTTGAATAGGAAGCCCCCAAATGACCATGGCTAGATTCAGAAATGATCATAAGCCGGACCAAAAGGAAACCCGGATGCAGATATGATCCGTTCCCTGTTGGTTGTTTCCACCACCTGGTAAAAAAGATACATAAACCTTGAAGGGTGGAAAGAAAAGAGGTCCCGCTTTATTGCTTTATATAATATATACATTGCTAAAAAAGAAAAGACAAATATACTCTGAGAGCCGGTGGCTTAAGTATAGTAGGGCCGAAGATGCGCTATGTTCCACGGTCGGCGGGTCTCTTCCTCCGACTTACGTGAGTCTTTGTGCTCTCAAACATCGATGAGGTAATATGATCCGTTGTTCAGATTCTTGCTGATCACAAAGGGTCCTTCCCAAGGAGGGGACAACTTGTGCATATCAGATTGATCCTGGATGAACCGGAGCACTAAATCGCCTTCCTGAAAAGTTCTGCTTCTAACCCCTCGGCTGTGATAACGGCGCAGGTCTTGCTGATAAATCGCCGAGCGGGCTATTGCCAAGTCTCGCTCCTCATCCAACAAGTCAAGTGCATCCTGACGGGCTTTTTCATTAGCAGCCTCAACGTAAGCCGCCACCCAGGGTGAATCATGCCGGATATCACTTGGCAGAACCGCCTCTGCTCCGTACACCATGAAGAAAGGTGTATAACCTGTAGATCTGTTAAGCGTTGTGTTGATGCTCCATAGCATAGAGGGTAACTCCTCCACCCAACAACCCGGAGTTCGCTGCAAGGGAACTAAGAGTCGGGGTTTGATACCTTTCAAGATCTCTTGATTAGCTCTTTCTGCTTGACCATTAGATTGAGGGTGAGCAACAGCCGAAACATCAGGCCGGATGTGCTCTCATTGACAGAACTCTTCCATGGCACCCTTGGAGAAAGCCAAAACGAAAGATCACCTTTTTCATGAACTGAACCGCCATGGCTGCATCACACTTACTGACCGGCTCTGCTTCAACCCACTTGGTGAATTTATCCACTGCCACCAATAGGTGTGTGTTCTTATCCTTAGAGCTTTTGAAAGGTCCAACCATGTCAAGCCCCCAGACTGCAAACGGCCAAGTAATTGGAATCATCCTCAATTCTTGAGCTGGTACATGAGCTCGTCGTGAGAATTTTTGACATCCGTCACATTTGCTGACCAGATCCTCCGCATCAGCATGAGCCGTCAGCCAATAGAAACCATGACAAAACGCCTTGGCCACCAGAGATTTTGAACCGGCATGATGACCACAATCTCCTTCATGAATCTCATGAAGTATCTCCTGACCCTCCGCATGAGCGTCATAGCGTTGAAACGCCCAAGTGACGCTGCGGTGATGCAATTCGCCATGAACAATTGTCATGGATTTGGACCGCCTGATGATTTGTCTTGCCAAGGTCTCGTCCTCAGGCAACTCTCCCCGGGTCATATAGGCCAAATATGGGACTGTCCAATCTGGGATGGCGTGGAGAGCCGCCACCAGCTGTGCCTCCGGGTCTGGCACTGCTAGCTCTTCCTCTGTAGGCACTCTGACAGAAGGGTTATGCAAAATGTCAAGAAAGGTGTTAGGCGGCACCGGCTTACGCTGAGACCCCAGTAGCTCAAAGCATCACGCCTCATTCTTCCTTCGATCAATGTGCTCTACTTGATAACCTTTGAAGTGCCCGGCCACCGCATCAACCTCACAACGATAAGCCGCCATAAGGGGATACTTGGAGTCCCACGTGCCTGACACCTGTTGAGCGACGAGGTCTGAATCGCCCAAGCGCCTTACCCAGCTCAAATTCATCTCTTTGGCCATCCGGAGGCCATGGAGTAAAGCCTCGTATTTAGCTGCATTGTAAGTACAGGGAAACATAAGCCGGAGCACATAGCAAAATTTGTCACCTCGGGGGGAAGTTAAAACGACTCCAGCCCCCGAGCCTTCCAATTGCCTGGACCCATCGAAGTGAATAGTCCAATACGTGTTATCTGGCTTCTCCTCTGGTGCCTGCAACTTCGTCCAATCATTGATAAATTCCACCAAGGCTTGAGACTTGATAGTTGTGCGTGGCATATACTCCAAACCGTGAGGCCCAAGCTCAATGGCCCACTTGGCGACTCATCCTGTGGCTTCCCTGTTCTGGATGATGTTCCCCAAGGGGGCAGAACTTACCACAGTTATAGGATGCCCATGGAAGTACTGCTTTAGCTTCCGGCTTGCCATGAACACCCCATAAACAAGTTTCTGCCAATGCGTATATCTTTGCTTGGACTCTATGAGCACCTCACTGATGTAATAAACCGGTCGTTGAACCGGATGCTCCTTGCCGACCTCCTTACGCTCCACCACGATGGCAACACTAACAGCTCGTGAGTTAGCAAAGAACGCATAACAAAGAACGACTCTTTATCAATGGGAGCGCGAGAACCGGCAGCTTAGACAATTGTCTCTTTAAATCTTCAATGGAAGCATCAGCAGCCTCACTCCAGACAAAAGTGTCCGTTTTCTTCATCATCTGATACAGTGAAAGTGCGTTATATCGACTAGAGGGGGGTGAATAGGCGATTTTTATGAATTCTTCACTGAGGAATTTGCCGATGAGGAATTCCTTTGCGAAGAACTACTTGCAGCGGAATAAGTACTCAGAAGTAAGCATAAGAGAATGTGGGCATGGTCATCATGATGAAATGAAGACAAACAAAGAGTACAGAAAGCGTAAACACATGATAGCACAAGATGAAGACAAACAGATCAAGAAATTGAACTGAGGAAATTGAGAAAGTCTTGATCAAAGTCTTCAAACACAGAGATATGAATGACACTCAACACAGTAATGAGGAAATGAAAGAGTTGAGGAAATAGAACCAGAAGGTTGGTGAAGACAATAATTTGGTAGACCAGTTCCAACTCGGTCTCGGTTATGCGTCTGGTTGGAGCGGCCGAGTATTTAAACTCGAGGACACACAGTCCGGACACCCAGCCTCGAAAGCACGCAGCTTAGGACACCAAGTCCTCACCGTATTCTCCTTGAACTAAGGTCACATGACCTCGTCCAATCACTCGTGGTAAGTCTTCAGGCGACTTCCAAACCTTCACAGACTTGGTCACTCGGCGATCCACAATTCCTCTTGGATGCTCTAGACCATGATGCCTAACCGTCTGGAAGAAGCACAGTCTTCAAAGGTAACAAGCATCGGATCCATGCAGGATCAATCTCTTCGATGCTCAATCACTTTGGGTTTGTAGGGGTTTGGTTTTGGGTTTTCCTCACTCGATGATTTTCGCTCAAAGTCCTCGTGAGGATGGGTTGCTCTCAAATGACAAGTGTCAAGTTTCTCTCAGAGCAGCCAACCAGCTAGTGGTTGTAGGGGCGACTATTTATAGCCTAGGGAGCAGCCCGACATGATAAGACATAAATGCCCTTCAATGATATGACCGTTAGGTGGATAAGATATTTTGGGACAGCTGGCGCGCCTTTAACAACGGTCGGAAATTTGAATCTCAAATTCCTCGGGGCTATCATGTTCCTCACTGTAGGCAATCCGCCTTTGGCGAATTCCTAACTCCTCGGTCAGAACAAATTCCTCAACACTGTAAGAACTTCATCTCATCCTTTGAAGAAATTGACTGAACTGTATGAGATTTCCAAAGCTTCACTCGAAGGGATTGGTAGGTGTAGGATTTTGAGTTGAGCATCACATGGAAATTTTTCCTTAGTGTTTCCTCGACCCCCTTTAACAGTACGGTGTTTCCTATGACTCAAGAAAGAGAAAACGAAACTACAAAAACAAAAGTCTTCACGCTTCATGTTCCTCAAATGAATACCAAGTCTTCAAGGTCACACCAATTTCTTCACTTTCAAAGTCTTCAGAAAGTCTTCGTAATATCAAAGTCTTGATTCGAAGAACTTCATTTTTTAGGGGTCGACTTTCTCTGTAAATATCAAACTCCTCATAGACTTATAGACCTGTGTACACTCACAAACACATTATTTCCTTAACCTATAAGTATTCAATACACCAAAATCACTAAGGGGCACTAGATGCACTTACAATCTCCCCCTTTTGGTGATTGATGACAATATAGGTTAAGTTTTGAACGGGGATAAACATATGAAGTGTAAATACTGATATTGAGGAATTTTATTGCAAGATATAGAAGAACTCCCCACGAAGATGTGCATAGTGAGGAATTTGCTTTTGAGGCAATGCACATTTGAAGAGTTGAATCATGGAGATCTCCCCCTATATATTGTAATTCATACACGCATTTGACATATAATATGAAGAATTTGAAATGCATGATGAAATATGGTGCTTGATGAAATTCAGCATGCGTGCGATAACATTAATGAGGAGTAAGCATGCAAAATAACGCATCAAGAGTATCAGAGCTCAAGAGAATCAGAGCTCAGTGCATCAAAAGTATCAAAGCACCATCGGGTTTAAGATTACAACTCGATCCAATAAAAGTTTCAGAAGAACGAGAGTTGTAACTTAACAAAAAAATGATTGTATATGGGCATTAAAATAGACCCGCTTGAAGATTAACTCAAATTTCTCCCCCTTTGTCATCGAATGACCAAAAGGATCGAAACTGAGGACTAACGCCCCTGAAGAATTTCAAGTTGAAGAAGGAGCGCCAGCGTTGTTGGGGTCAGTTGTCGTAGTGGGGCCTGCCGCAGTGTCGTCCAAGTCTTCATTTTCATCAGTGTCTCGTGATGAAGAATAGGAGCTGGCCACCAAGGAAGGAACTTTGACCTTCTTGTATTTCTTCGGAGGAGGTGCAGACCAGTCAAATTCTTCCTTGAGACCCATTGTCGTCAGTTCTTCCATGCTGTAGACATTTGAAAGAACAGCCCAGGTGCGTTTGAAGGTTTCATGGAGGTAGTAGTGGTTTTTCTTCACTGCATTGTGTGTAGAGGTCATGTTGTGAAGAATTGAACTAAACTGACGCTTGACCCATTTATGATTGCGATCAATCTTCTGATGAAGACTGAGGAGTAACTCACGATCACCATCACCACAGGTGTTGTGGCTTGAGGACTTTGCTTGGCTGAGGTATTTGGCGTAGTCATGTGTGGCGTAGTCATCATTGGTGGAGTAGGATGCAGCTTTGCGAACTGTCCATCCAATGGACGAATGCCTTCATCGATCACAGCAGTAGCCTTGCCCTTGTCATCACCGAGGTAAATGTCCGTTTGATGACTTCAATCGGGGCAAGTAGCTGCGATGGTTCGTAGTATCAGCCTTGTAATTGAGTGAAGACCTTGTCCGATGAATCTCATTATCCAAGGCGCATAAGGCTTCAGCTCAAATGGTGACATAGCAATGTTTGCGAGTCCTCATGAAGAAATCATGGAAGTTGACGGAACGCCATGAATGATATTGAAAAGCATATTCTTCATGATGCCAACGACTTCTTCATCATTTGAGTCGTGGCCTTTGATAGGACTCATTGTCTTCGTCGAATCCGATAGACAAATTCGAGGCACATACAATAATTCCTTGACGAGAAATTTGGTTCTTGGGGCCTGCCACGGCTTCAAAGGCTTCATCAAGACTTGCATATAGTGATTTGAAGCTTCAGGTTCGTTGTAGATACAACGAGCACCATCAAGTGGAGGATTGAGTGGTAGGGCACGAAGCAATTCGATTCTTTGGTGCCTTGTAGTGAGTATTTTCAGACATCCAGTCTAACACCCATGAGTTCACGTCTTCAGCGTCTCCGATGATGTGCAGCGTTGCATAGAATTGAAGAATGAGTTCTTCATTCCAATCACAGATGTCAGTGCAGAAATTCAGAAGTCCTGCATCGTGAAGAACACTGAGGACTGGCTCAAAGCCTGGTAGAGACTCCATGTCCACATGAGGAATATGTGCATGATCGAAGACTTTGTCTTTGTTGAAGAGCACTGAGGAATAGAAATTGGCTTGACTGGCAGTCCAGAAATGCCTCTTCCTTATGCGAGCAGAATCATATGGATTGTAATCAGTGAAGAATACATGCTCGCTGAAGAAATCTTCAGCCTTGAACTTTTGCTTTGTTGAGAAGGGATTCTTTGGCTTTGGCAGTGGAGTGTCTGTGAGTTGCATCACGACCTCTGGAATCGCAATCTCAGGTTCTTCAGCCGAGGAATTTCTTGTTCCTCTAAGTGCGATCGAGGATCAGCAGCAGTTCATCAGCTAGTGGCGGGAATTTCTTCATGGACAGATGAAGTGGGATGAGTTTCTTCAGATCCCATTTGAACCGTTGGAGCAGGGACCGAGGAATCTGTTGGATTGGGGTGAAGAGTGGAGAATTTGGATGTCGACTTTCCCAAAAGCCATCGCTCATCAACCGCATTGTGCTTCCAATATCCACATCTTCTTCAATTTCCTCAACACCGCCTCTTCACCGTGAACCGAGGCATAGGCGAGGAAATGATTGGGTTGAAGGGATTGCTTCCACTTCAATTTCTTCATCAATTTGCTCGATGAAGCGGCAGAATGATCTTCTTCATCGATCCGCTTTGGGATCTCATAATCTTCATCAAAAGGAACAAGGTCCTTTGATGGAATTGAGGAAATTGGAACAAAGCATCAATAGGATTTTCAAAGGAGCTGGTCATTGGCTTCATTTTCTTCGCAGTCAAGAATTTGACGCAATTGATGCTTTCCGCTTTCTTCACCGCAGCTGTTACGCAGCCTTGGTCTTCTTCACATCGAGGCGGATGGAAGAATTGGAGTTGGTGTTGGCGCAGGAGGAGCCGAGGAATCTGGTTGATTTTCCTCCGGCGCGAACCGATGCAGCTTTCTGACTTGTTCGGTTTCTTCAGCGCACCACTAGTGGATGCCCCGGCAATTTCTTCGGGCGGAATGGGATCATCAGCCCGAACTAGCATTTTCTTCAAGAGCTCTGAACTTCATCGCCGGTCTTTGGCATGTTCTTCATCTGAAATGAGGCTCCAAGATGAGGAATTTCTTGTTGCGTTGGGGCAGCAACATTGGTGAATTTCTTCGTCGAGTTGTAATCGACTTTGGCTCCTTGCCAATCAGCATAATAAGCATCAAAGTTTTTGCTGAGGGCTTGGATTTCAGTCTGGACCTTGAGAAGTTCCTCAGGTGTCATTCTGACAATGTTTTTCTTTAGGAACTTCTCCTTTCTGTATTGGGCTTTCTTGATCTCTCTTGCCTTTTAAACTTCCATTTCTCTTCAGTGATGAAATGGGTCAGCATGTGACTTTGTCCAGGGGTCAGATGAAAATCAGGCATAGGGGTGTTTGGATCCTTGTGCCAGAGATCAATGTAATCGAGGATTTTCCTCGGATCCAACAGCAGCGGCACAGGCTTTGACTCTAGCGGCCCTTTCTTGGCGATCTCTGATGATTTCCGCAAGTTCATCATCATCAGCCTCATCATCTTCAGGTGGCTCTTGGAAGGCGACCTGTTTCTTCTTGGGACTTGGCCGAGGACCTCGTCAGGTATGGCCTTAGTCTTCAAAGCAGAGTCGGGCCAGATGAAGACTTTGGTGCAGCTGAGGAACTTGCTGAAACACCAGATGCAATGGAGAAGCCAGCAGTCCTTTGGCACGTGGCCAGATGCACAGGTGCTGAGGACTTTGTCGGAACTGCTGAGGACTTGGGAGGAGCAGCTAATGACTTTGAAGGAGCTGAGGATTTTGGAGGAGCAGGAGCAGCATGAGGAATTGGCCGTGAGGGCACAGCTGAGGAACTTGGCCGTGAGGGCACTGTTGGTGAAGCACTTGGCTTGTGTGCGGGCTTCTTTGCCATAGATTTTCTTGGCTTCACAGAGGCCTCGATGTGGCAGCAGATGGCAGTCCTCATTGAATTTCCTCACTGCCTCGTTGGCTTGTCTTGCCAATTTGGCTTGGCGCTTGGCCCATTCTTCAGGAAAGTCCTCGCCATGCTTGATGCTGGTGGGGTCAGCTTCTTGACCAGGTGCCAATGGAGCTCTTGGGCATGGAGGATTGAGTGCGATTTCTTCATGTTCTTTGGAGTTACATATCTGTACTCCCTCCATTCCCTTGCCCATCTCCGTTCAATCCTTTGAATGCGCACCTTGCGCTGATTTTTTTTCTTTGCCGAACTCGGCTTCATCAGGTGTGCAATAATCAGCATATATTTCCTCAGGGATTTCGAACGCAGTCATGACCTCAGGCCTCTTTCCTCCTTTCTGTGGCTTCTTTCCTTCTGCCATATTCTTCAGGTGAGGAATTTGAACAAACGAATTCTCTGAAGAAGTATGCAACTTTTCTTCGAGGAACGCTGCAAATGAGTTAAGTTGATGAGAACCTAGTGATTCAGCAATGACATGAGTACCGTGAACAGTAGTATAGTTGCGAGGAATTTGGAGAGGTCATATGCGTTCTCAGAAGGTTTTTCGAAAAGAACTAGTTTGAGGAATTTGACCAGATGAGCCTTGAAGAATTTCACTAAGCGATCTTTGTCTTAGGTTCCAGAGTTGTAAAGATCGAGGATCCACACAATTGGGGAATCTTGAAGAAAATCATTGCTTAGAGAAACGAATCAAGAGCATATTTTGTTTGAGGTGTTCATATGTGTGAAGATTTGAAGAATAAACACATTTGAAGATTTTCAGGAAGGTTTGAGGATCAAAGCGAGTAATAAAAGTAACTTTTAATTACCCGAAGTGAAGAACATGACGAACTAAGAAGAACAGATGGGAAGTTCGTCAGTTCAGATCTTCCACGCCCTAACTTGGCGGAGGAAGATAGCTACGGCGGCGGCGGAGTGAGGATTTTCGCGGTCGGCGCGACTACGTCGGCGACGAGGTCGAGGCAGTGAAGCTCTTCCTCACCGGCGACGATGGAGTAGCGGCGGCGCTAGGGTTTGAGAAGCTCGAGCGAGAGAGAGAGCGGTCGAGCGGAGTAAAGGAAGTGAGGAAGGGGGGAGGGGGTATATATATAGCCATGGTGAAAAACTGTTCGCCCGAAGATTTGGGACGAACATGCCCCTGACCCTTCTCATTCGCTTGACATGTGTCACCTACGTACTGAAAAGTGGAGATCGTGTTAGATCGTGGGTGAATAGATAAATCCATCGTGGGATGCGGAACGGTTTTAGCGGCAAAATCGAAAGTTTGGATAAGATCAGTTTTAAGGTTCCGTTCGCAATTTCTTCAGCTGACAAGGACACAGTGAAGATTTTGAACGAGTTTCAAATAGAACGCACATGAAGAATTTGTGAATAGATTGGGTTGAGTATAGCATAGAGGGGGAAGGGTCCGATCACATTCACTTAGCAGAAAAAAGCAACTTGAAGAATTAGCCATAAGTGAATGTTGTAGAGGACATAAACCCATATATATATAGCAAATGAAGAAAAATGACGGAAATAGTGAAGATTTTGAAAAGTTGAAGAATTTGAAAAACTGAAGAATTGCAAAAACTGAGGAAAAACTCAAATTGAAGATTTTCAACTTTGGTGGTGGCGTGACCCACCGTATAGGAATGATGATTTCGCACACCGCGTACAATTGTCGAGGGTTACGAGAATCAAATTCTTCATTAATTTCTTCACACTTAGAGTGTTATTCTTCATGGATTGAAGAAAACGTTTCTTCATGTGTTGCACATCTAAGTCATCAATTTTGCATAAGTGTCGGATGTGTGTCCTTTTCATAGAACATTCAAGATTCTAAGATATTTAGCTCACACCGCAACTTGCTAAATCTCTTCTCATCCAAGGGCTTAGTGAAGATATCGGCTAGTCTGTTCTTCGCCTTCACATGCTCGATGGAGATGTCGCCCTTCAACACATGATCACGAAGAAAATGATGACGAATTTGAATGTGCTTTGTCTTCGAAAGTGCTGAACTGGGTTGTGAGCAATCTTGATGGCACTCTCATTGTCACAGAGAGAGGCACATTCTTCACGTTGATGCCGTAGTCCTCGAGAGTTTGCTTCATCCACAGCAATTGAGCACAACAAGAGCCCGAAGCAATGTATTCAGCTTCCGCAGATGAAGCTGATATGCGATTCGCTTCTTCGAGGACCAACAGACTAAAGATCGTCCGAGGAAATGACAAGTATCGAGATGTTGACTTGCAGTCCACACGATCACCAAAGATAGTCGAGTCGTAATATCCAATGAGATCAAAAGTAGAGCCCTTGGGGTACCATAATCCTAGTGTTGGTGTGTGAGCTAGATATCAAGAATATGCTTCACACCTTATGGTGTGATTCCTTCGTAGCTTGAATCGGGCACACATGAAAACACTAAGAATAATATCTGGCCTAGATGCACATAAGTACAATAGAGAACCAATCATGGAGCGGTATACCTTGTGATCAAGTCAATACCATTTTCATCGATTGCATAGATGGCCATTTGTGGGCATAGGAATTTTGACGCCTTTGCAATCTTGCATGCCGAATTTCTTGAGGACATCTTTGAGGTATTTTCGTGAGATATGAATATGCCATTGTGTTGTTGATTTAATTTGAAGACCTAAGAAGAATTTCAACTCTCCCATCATAGACATTTGATATTCTTCACTCATCATATAGGCAAATTCATCACTATAACGTTGGTCAGTACAGCCAAAGATAATACCATCAACATATATTTGACACACAAACAGTTCACCATCATATGATTTAGTGAAGAGAATAGGGTCGAGTGAACCAGGTGTGAAGCCATTCTTCACGAAGAATTCCTTCAATGTATCATACCACGCCCGTGGGGCTTGTTTGAGACCATAGAGGGCCTTGTTGAGTCTCAAGACTTTGTCGATTCTTTGGATCTTCAAAACACAGGGGTTGAGCAACATATACTTCTTCCTCAAGCTTACCATTGAGGAATGCACTTTTCACTTCCATTTGATATAAAGTGATATTATGATGGTTAGCATAGGCAAGTAATATGCGAATAGACTCAAGTCTAGCAACAGGTGCAAAAGTTTCATCGAAATCAATTCCTTCAACTCGTGTGTAGCCTTGAGCTACAAGTCGTGCCTTATTCCTCACCACAAGGCCATTTTCATCTTGCTTGTTGCGGTAGATCCACTTTGTGCCAATGATATTATGCTTGCGAGGATCTCGACGTTTGACCGGTTCCCGGACATTGTTGAGCTCGAACTGATGTAATTCTTCTTGCATGGCCTGAATCCACTCGGGCTCGTAAATGCTTCATCTACCTTAGTGGGCTCTGTGATAGAGACAAAAGCATAGTGCCCACAAAAGTTAGATAAATGTGAAGCTTTTGAGTGTGTGAGAGGACTGGCGCTTCAATGTCATTGATGATCTTGTCAACTTGTACTTCTTTTGCAACGCGAGGATGAGCTGGTTGTCGCCGAGGAATTTGATCATTTTCCTCGGCACCATTGTCTTCAGCATTATCTTCAGTGCATCACTCGACGTTCTTCACAGACAGAATGAATTCTTCAAACAGATTCTTCAAGAGGAATGACATCCTTAGTTGCCTTGAACTTGATAGATTCCTCAGTGCTGGTTCATCTAACACAAGGTAGGTGCTCTCTTTGCGAGCCATTAGTTTCATCGAACCGCACATCTCTGATATCAACAATCTTGTGAGGAGCGATGTTGAAGACTCAGAGGTGTGCGAGTCCTTTCCGTAACCAAGCATAAAACCTTCATGTGCTTTCGGTGCAAATTTAGAATTGTGATGAGGATCTCTAATCCAGCATTTAGCAATCAAGACTTTGAAATAACTCACATTGGGTTTCTTGTCGTTGAGGAGTTCATAGGCAGTCTTCTTGAAGAATTTGTGAAGATATACTCTGCTGATGATGTGGCACGCGGTATCAATTGCATCAATCCAAAAGCGACTAGGCGTTTTGTATTCATCAAGCATAGTGCGAGCCATCTCAACAAGAGTTCTGTTCTTGCGCCCACGACGCCATTTCTTTGAGGAGTATAGGGAGCAGATAACTCATGAGTAATACCAAGTTCATCAAGATAGGCATCAAGACCGGAATTCTTGAACTCAGTTCCATTGTCACTCCCGATGTGTCCGATCTTCACACCAAAGTTAGTTGAAGCCCTCGAGGAAAATCGTTTGAAGACTTCCCGCACTTCATTTTTGTAAGTAACAATGTGTACCCATGTGTAACGAGAGTAATCATCAACAATAACAAAGCCATATAGAGATGCATCATTAGTGATCACGAGTAATGATTAGGACCAAAGAGGTCCATGTGAAGCAATTCAAGGGACGAGTAGTGGTCATGATAGTCTTCGCCGGATGCTTGGCCTTGGTCATTTTTCCAGCTTCACAAGCTCCACACAAGTGATCCTTGAGGAATTTGACATTCTCAATGCCAATGACATGCTTCTTCTTTGCAAGCGTGTGCAAATTCCTCATGCCTGCGTGACCAAGTCGCCGATGCCATAGCCAGCCTTCTGAAGCTTTTGAAAGTAGACACACGGCTGGTTGTGGTCCTGTAGAGAAATCAACAATATATCTCCTAAAGCCTTTGAAGACTTTGGAATTGTCAGCTTCCATAATCACAACACAACGATACTTGCCAAAGATAACAACCATATCAAGATCACAAAGCATTGAGACTGACATGAGATTGTATCCTAAGGACTCAACAAGCATGACTTTGTCCATGTGTATGTCCTTAGAGATCGCAACCTTACCAAGACCCAATACCTGACTTTTGCCTTTGTCAAAGAAGATGATATGCTTCAGATGTGACGGTGATAAGGAGCATCCATCAATAGATTCTTGTCACCAATCATGTGATTTGTACATCCACTATCGAGAACCCACTCGGTGGCTTTGGGTTGATCATCCTGCAGATGAATTAGTGCAACTTACGATCTCATATACTTCATCAGTGAAGAATATGATATCAAGTTCATCAGATGAATTTGATCAGGTAGTATAACAGATAAGCAGTATGAGGATGTGTGAAATGAAAGTTCATTTCATCATGATTAGCCCGCGTCCTTTCAGGCATTTTTGTCAGGCCCCCAGCAAATTCTTCAGATGTTTAAAGCACGTCTGGAGACCTGACCCTGTAGAAGAGGTTAGGTCTGTTTCTTCACCACCCACATCTGAAGGGGTGGCAAAGAGTTCATCACTCTGCAAGCACCATATGAGAATGGTGGCATAGAGGCCAATCCATTTCGCTTTCACATAAGAGGGGTTAGGGTAAGCATATGAATAAGCGGAGAAATTCTTCGAGGACTTATGAACATATTGGTTTGAAGAATAATGCACATATTCATAGCCCTTAGCTCTACCTCATGGAATGTAGTTGTTAGCACGATGATAATCATATGAGGACTTTGATCCTTTTGAGGAATTTAATCCACGTGAGGAATTTGGTCCGTATGAGGACTTGGATCCATATGAAGAATTTGGTCCATATGAAGAGTTTGATCTGGGGTTCCTATTCTTCACGGTGGTGTCATGAGGACATTCACCAAGACTTTCAAGGCACTTCTTGGGAACCCAGATTTTCTTCATAGGGAGTTGTTCCTCAGCTAGTGCCAACATATCTAGCAAATACTTCACCATTCTGATTTTTGAACAGTTTATAGTTGGAGTCAAATGACTCATCGTAAGAATGAGGAGATTCGCATGTAAAGCCGTATAAGTTACATGGATCAACTGGAGGTCCCTTTGCAAAGAACCCATGAGGTTTTGGGATACCGCTTGTGCTACCAATATGTTCCATCAAGATTGAGTTTCCTCTCAAAGGAAATACCCTCTTTCCTAGGGTTCCCTGTTGAGGATCTCGCTTTTTAAGCACATCACAAAGAGTCTGATGCCCTTTGAGGCTTTTGTACATGCTCATTATGTACAATTCCTTCAAATGCATCATCAAGGATACTAGCAATGTCCTCGGATGAGGAATTAGTGATAGCAGAGGCGGTGAAGAATTTGTAACAGCTTGAAGCATTTGAACATTCGTGTGAAGAATTAGCAGATTCACGTTCAATGCACTTTAAGCATGGAGGAACAAATTCTTCCCGAGAAGCGCTGATTTGTTGAGCAAGTAATGAATCGCTCCTTCTAAAGATCTTCATAACTCACTCTTAGCTTCTCAAGATCTTGCTTTCTTTGAAGAAATTCATAAGAAAGTTTCTCATGATCGCACAAGAGAGTGTTATGATGACCTTGAAGGTTGTCAAACCTAGACTCAAGTCTCTCAAGATTTTCGATCGAGGGCTTTAGTGCGATCCAATTCTTCAACTAACATATCATCACTATTAACTAGCATGTATTGAACCTTTTCAAAAGCCCTTTGTTGTTTTACAGCAATCTTAGCAAGTTTTGAGTAATCGGGCTTTAGATCTTCATCGATTCATTTTCACTAGATTCGTGAGGAGGTATATTTGAGTACCTTGGCACCCTTTGCCATGAAGCAATAGGTGGGAGCGTAGTCATCACTATCTTCATCAGCTTTGTTGGTGAGGTCATTTTCTTCAGAGTTGCAGATGGACTTGCCGACGAAAGCGATGGCGAGAGCTAGACTCGCCACACCGGACTCAGATTCTTCCGATGCCTCCTCTTCCTCATGTTCCTCGATTCAGCTTCAGAGTCCATTTCCTTGCCAATGAATGCCCGAGCCTTCTTGGAGCTGCTTTTCTTGTGAGAAGAGGGCTTTGGGGATTTTGATGATGAAGATTTCGGCGATTTCTTCTTCTTCTTAGCGCCATCGTAACTGTAATCCTTGTGTTTCTTCTTCTTTAATTCCTTTTCCCACCGAGGACAATCTTGAATGTAGTGACCAGGTTTCTTGCATTTGTGGCAAAGTCTTCTCTTATAGTCACTTTGGATGAGGAATCACTGCTCCTTGAGGATTTTCCAAAGCGACCACGTCTTGAGAACTTCTCGAGTTTCTTCACGGCAAAGTGCTAGCTCCTGGCCTAATTCTTCAGATCTCCAAGGCTACTACCGTAGTCTTCACACTCGATTCGCATACAGCCTTGGCCTTCGTGGCATGTGTTTTTCCATAGCTAGAACCATAGAGATCTCTCTTTCAAAGAATTTGGAACTCATGAGTATTTAGCCTCTCGAGGATATCAACAGGATCAAGTGACTTGTAGTCGACGCGCTCTTGTATCATCGGTGTGAGTATCAAATGAGGAATCAGCGATCTCAACAATTTCTTCACCACCTCATGGTCGGTGATGGCGATTGGCACCAAGCGCTTGAAGCTCATTTGAGATGTCGATGAGGCGATCGAAGGTTTGTTGAACATTTTCGTTGTCGAGTCTTTTGAAGTGGTTGAAGAGATTGCGAAGAACATCAACTCGAGAGTCACGCTGAGTTGAGACTCCTTCATTTACTTTGGACAGCTTTGTCCCGGATGAGCTTGGCAGTTTCCAAAGCACTCACTCTTCCATATTGTCCTTTGCTCGAGATGGCCACATATGATATTCTTCGCTTGAGAATCGAGTTGCTTGAATCTCTTCACATCGGCAGCATTCGTGAGAAGGTGTGACCGAGGGAACACCATTTTCCACAACATACCGTAGATCGTTGTCAATTGCCTCAAGATGCATTCGCATCTTGTTCTTCCAAAGAGGGTAGTCTGTCCCATCAAAGGTAGGACACCCTGCCGAGACCTTGATCGCACTGCAATCGACATAACTAAAACTCCGGTGGTTAAACCAAAATCACACGTAACAAGGAGTACCTTGCTATGATACCAATTGAAAGTGCGTTATATCGACTAGGGGGTGAATAGGCGATTTTATGAATTCTTCAACGAGGAATTTGCCGATGAGGAAATTCCTTGCGAAGAACTACTTGCAGCGGAATAAGTACTCGAAGTAAGCATAAGAGAATGCGGGCATGGTCATCATGATGAAATGAAGACAAACAAAGAGTACGTAAAGCGTAAACACAGGATAGCACAAGATGAAGACAAACAAATCAAGAAATTGAACTGAGGAAATTGAGAAAGTCTTCATCAAAGTCTTCAAACACGATATGAATGAACACTCAACACGGTAATGAGGAAATGAAAGAGTTGAGGAAATAGAACCAAGAAGGTTGGTGAAGACAATGATTTGGTAGACCAGTTCCAACTGTTGTCTCGGTTGTACGTCTGGTTGGAGCGGCCGAGTATTTAAACTCGAGGACACACAGTCCCGGACACCCGGTCGAAAGCACGCAGCTCAGGACACCAAGTCCTCACCAGATTCTCCTTGAACTAAGGTCACATGCACCTCGTCCAATCACTCGTGGTAAGTCTTCGTGCGACTTCCAAACCTTCACAGACTTGGTCACTCGGCGATCCACAATTCCTCTTGGATGCTCTAGACCATGACGCCTAACCGTCTGGAAGAAGCACGCCTTCAAAGGTAACAAGCATCGGATCCACGCAGGATCAATCTCTTGATGATGCTCAATCACTTTGGGTTTGTAGGGTTTGGTTTTGGGTTTTCCTCACTCGATGATTTTCGCTCAAAGTCCTCGGAGGATGGGTTGCTCTCAAATGACAAGTGTCAAGTTTCTCTCGGAGCAGCCAACCAGCTAGTGGTTGTAGGGGGCGGCTATTTATAGCCTAGGGAGCAGCCCGACATGATAAGACATAAATGTCCTTCAATGATATGACCGTTAGGTGGATAAGATATTTTGGGACAGCTGGCGCGTAGCACAGCAACGGTCGGAAATTTGAATCTCAAATTCCTCAGGGCTATCGTGTTCCTCACTGTGTAGGCAATCCACATCGGCGAATTCCTAACTCCTCGGCCGTAACAAATTCCTCAATGACCGTAAGAACTTCGTCTACATCCTTGAAGAAATTGATCGAATCAGTATGAGATTTCCAAAGCTTCACTCGAAGGGATTGGTAGGTGTAGGATTTTGAGTTGAGCATCACATGGAAATTTTTCCTTAGTGTTTCCTCGACCCCTTTAACAAAGACGGTGTTTCCTATGACTCAAGAAAGAGAAAAATGAAACTACAAAAACAAAAGTCTTCACGCTTCATGTTCCTCAAATGAATACCAAGTCTTCAAGGTCACACCAATTTCTTCACTTTCAAAGTCTTCGTAATATCAAAGTCTTCCCGAAGAACTTCATTTTTAGGGTCGACTTTCTCTGTAAATATCAAACTCCTCATAGACTTATAGACTTGTGTACACTCACAAACACATTAGTCCCTTAACCTATAAGTCTTCAATACACCAAAATCACTAAGGGGCACTAGATGCACTTACATACAGTGGTAGAGCCTTCTCACCTAACCGGCTTATGAATCGGCTTAAAGCAGCAACGCGACCCGCCAGTCGCTGAACATCATTGATGCACGCCGCTTTAGCCAGAGAGGTAATCGCCTTGATCTTCTCCGGGTTAGCTTCAACGCCCCTGTTTGAGACCAGGAATCCCAAAAGTTTGCCTGCAGGTACACCAAATACACACTTGTCCGGGTTAAGCATCATCTTATAGACCCGGAGATTATCAAAGGTTTCCTTTAAATCAGATATCAAGGTTTCCTTCTCTCTGAACTTCACCACAATGTCATCCACATAAGCATGAACATTGCGCCCAATCTGATTGTGGAGACAATTCTGTACACACCGCTGATAAGTCGCCTGGGCACTCTTGAGCCCAAATGGCATAGATACATAGCAGAAGGCTCCAAACGGAGTAATGAAAGCCGCCTTCTCCTGGTCCTTAATCGCCATTTTGATCCGATGATAACCAGAGTAAGCATCCAAAAACTCAAACGCCGCAACCCGTCAGTAGCATTAATGATTTGATCAATGCGGGGTAGAGCAAAGGGATCAGCTGGACAAGCTTTATTTAAGTCCGTGTAATCTACACACATCCGCCAGGTGTTCTTCTTGAGCACAAGCACCGGGTTAGCCAACCACTCCGGGTGAAAGGCTTCAATGAACCCGGCCGCTAAGAGCCGAGCGACCTCCTCCCCAATAGCTTTTCGTCTTTCCTCATTGAATCGCCGAAGAAATTGCCTGACCGGCTTATACTTCGGATCAATATTAAGAGTGTGCTCAGCCAGTTCTCTCGGGACACCCGGCATGTCGGAAGGTTTCCACGCAAAGATGTCCCGGTTCTCATGGATGAACTCGATGAGCGCGCTTTCCTATTTGGGATCCAAATTGGTACTGATGCTGAATTGCTTGGAAGAGTCGCCTGGAGTGAAGTTGACCAGTTTTGTCTCGGCAGCCGACTTAAATTTCAACACCGAGTCTTGCTCTGTGGTTGGCTTCTTTAAAGAGGTCATATCCGCCGGGTCAACATTATTTTGATAAAACTTCAGCTCCTCTTCGGCACAAACAGATTCAGCATAAGCCGCATCGCCTTCTTCGCATTCCAAGGCTACCTTTCAACTCCCATGCACAGTGATGGTGCCCTTGTAACCCGGCATCTTGAGCTGTAAATAAACATAACACTACGTGCCATGAACTTTGCATAAGCCGGTCGTCCAAACAGAGCGTGATACGGGCTCCTGATTTTGACTACCTCAAACGCCGGTTCTCAGCCACTCGAATCATATTCATCTCCAAAGGCTACTTCCAGCTCGATCTTACCAACTGGATATGCCGATTTACTGTACTACCCCATGAAAGACAGTGTTGGACGTCCTCAAGTCCTTATCACCAACCCTATGCGGCGAAAAGGTCTCATAATAGAGAATATTGATGCTGCTTCCTCCGCATATGAGTACCTTAGTGAATTTATATCCACCAACCCGAGGGGCCACCACCAAGGTTAACTGACCGGGTTATCAACCCGGAGGGGTGATCTTCCTGCTCCATATGATGGGCTGCTCGACCATCTCAAGTAACGGGAACCGCTGCTCAACAGAATTCACAGCCCTCTTATGAACCTTTCCGTCACGTTTGCACAAGTTAGTGGTGAACACGTGGTATTGCCCACCATTCACCGCTTTGGGTGGCTCGATAACCCGATCGCCGCTGTTGTCCCCCTCGACCGGCGGTCATTGATTATAGCCACCTTGACCAGAACTTGAACCGCCACCCGGGCCATGAAAAACACCGCCCCCTGAGCCGCCGCCTGATCCGTGATTGCCATCAAACATGCTGGAATTCTTAAAAGCCTTCATGATCGCGCAGTATTTCCATAAGTGGGTGGCGGGACGCTCCCGAGTACTGTGTCTCGGGCAAGGCTCATTCAGAAGCTGCTCAAGAGATGGGCGTGAGCCACCAGATCGAGGGGGCGGTCTCCCCTTACATTTCTGGTTGTTACCTTGTGCATTAGCATTGGCCACAAACTCCGGGTTACCCTCCGCCTTACGCTTGTTGCCTCCTTGACTTACCGGGTTATGCTGCTGACCCTTTCCATTGCCGTTCTTCTTTCCCTTCCCTGTCTTTTCCTCCTCGACGCGGGATCATTGGTAGTATCGTAATCGGCGATTTGACCAAGGCTGCCATCAGCGTACCCATATCATTACAATCACGCTTAAGGCGCCCCAGCTTCTGCCTCAGCGGCTCAAAACGACAATTATGATGGAGCATAAGTACCGCAGAGCCGGCATCCATCTTATCACATGAGTGTATTATTTCCTTGACCCGGCGCACCCAATGAGTTGTGGATTCACCCTCCTCCTGCTTACAATTGGTCAAATCCACAATTGACATAGACTGCTTGCAAGTGTCCTTGAAGTTCTGGATAAACCGGGCCTTCAGCTCTGCCCATGAACTGATGGAATTGGGAGGCAAACTTTTCAACCAAGACCGGGCCGTTCCATCTAACATCATGGTGAAATACTTAGCCATTGTTGCGTCGCTGACCTCCAATAACTCCATGGCCATCTCGTAACTTTCGATCCATGCCCTCGGCTGTAAGTCGGCCGTGTAATTTGGCACCTTTTGAGGTCCCTTGAAATCCTTGGGCAGACGGACATCCCGCAGAGCCGGCACTGCATAAGGACACCACCGGTTCTAGTGGCCACTCCTGCTCCAATGTAAGTCGCCGGATACTCTGGGAGACCTTCATATGCCGTCTGCTGAGCCGCTAACTGATTCACCCGTTCGTCCTCCTGACGCAATCGGTCCTGTACCGGGTTATAGCCACCGGGCTGGTTACGATGCTGGGCGTTGCTTGATAAAGCTTATGACTCCATATGCCTGCTGTAACTCGGGCTCCAGTTTTGACTTAGGTGCTAGCCAAGGCTGAGGAGTTGGAATGAATCATGTCCCTGCTGTAAGAATAGGTCTCCTGCTGTGCCAAGGCCGTCTAAATAAGATCTCTGACCCTTCGGGTTTCCACCGCCGTCTGGTCATCACCGTCCACTGGAAGAGCCGCCAGACGCGCCGATGCTGCTATCAAGTTCTCCATGGGGTTGGAGAAGTGGCCCGGTGGTATTGGTATATATCGTATGGGCCATACTCCCGTGAGGAGGTGCCATCTCTCGGGCTGAACCGCCCTCCAGCTCCGGGTGTCATAAACTGATTGGCTTCAAGCGGGTTGTGGGACCAGCTCGGGTGTCGTGAAAAGATTTCGAGGATCGTAAATCGGAGGCGACGGGACTGGGTTTTCGATGTCTCCTTCTCATGACCTCATTGGAGGCGTTCAGACTCATATTAAGCCGAAAGCCTCGATCGAGTCGCTGCGCCCGTGCGTCCAAAGCCGCCCGCTCCGTAGCTAACCTGGTGTCCTCAGCCACCAAGGCCTCCTTGGCTAGGGCTATCTCCTCACGTATCTTTGCCACCTCCGCGTTATGTTCATCCGATTTGCAGGAATAACCGTGGTGGTTATGTAGGCCGTCAACTTGTCCATAAGATCCATCAAGACTGAGCCGGGCAGCGCACAGGCCTCCTGCCCCACCGCCTCGACCGGATGTTATTGCTGTTGTAGCCGTCGAGTTTTGACCGGGTTGAGTACCAGCCATGAAGACTCCTGCCCAGCTCGGCGGCTCATAAAAATCTAGAATGCTAGAACCGTCAGAACAGCCCCCAAGCATGCCCTCTTGGACCTGATACAAAGAATCTGTTGAACCGGAGGACGAATCATCATCCGATGGGACGGTCGTCTCTCCTCCATCTTTATATCCTTCAGGAAGTTCCTCTCCGTAGACACAGCCCACGAAGGCACGCTTCATGACGGTTTGCACTCGGGCGGGTTTCGCACGTTGAGCCGTCTCGACGAGGTCGGTGCAGTTGTCCGGCTCAGGGCCCGGCTCACCAATCCGGCCGATGAAGACGTGGATTCCACCAAAGGGGACCCGGTACCCGTACTCAATTGAGTCGGCTACGGGGCCCCAGCCTTCATTGTCGATGTAGATCTTGCCGCGACGACTCTTGGTCATCCGCCCATCAGGTATCCCTTTGAGCCCTTCCAAGATGCCCTTCAAGAACTCAAATCCACCGTGCGCTGGCCCCATGGTGGGCGCCAACTGTCGTGGAATTGTCACGGCAGATGTCCTCTTGCAAGGACTTAGTCGTGGAGCCATCGCAACTAGGAAGCTTAAAGGGGTTAATCAGGACAAAGGACACGAGAGGTTTATACTAGTTCGGCTCCTTGCGTTGAAGGAAAGCCTACGTCTAGTTGGGTTGGTATTGCTTGATGTTTCGATGACCAGGGAGTGAGATACGCTATGCCCGGCTCTCGATCAGTTGTTTCTTGCCCTAAGCCGCCAAAGCAGTCGTCCCCTTATATACACGGGTTGACGCCTTGGTTTCTGAGTCCCGGCCGGCTTATAAACAATGTCCGCCCTTGTGACTAGTTAAATCTACATTATGATACAAGTCATGCCATTATGGCGGTTTACTACAACGGGCCTTAAGTCGCCTGTGGGCCTTAGGCCCTTTATTGAACCGCCATCTTCATGCTTGGTCTTGGGCTTCTTTCTGGTGAATCTTCCTTGCGTAACCCGGCCCCTCCTGGGCGGTTTACACAAATAGTTATATCCCCAACACTCTCTATGCATTTCGGTCTGACCGATTCATCCTTTTTGGTCATACCGAGTTCACTGAGTTGATCTAGGTTTTCAATCTCGGTGCAACCGATTAGAACCATTCGGTCACACCGAGTTGCAGTAACTGCTTGCGATTCTGCATCTCGGTGCCATCGAGTTGTTCCACTCGGTCACACCGACTGGGTCAGGATATATATATACCGACGGGTCAAATTTTGGAAATTTCTCCAAAACCACTTCGCCCGCGCGTATCCTGCTTTGTCGACTCAGGTCTCTGGATCATCCTCTCGTCGCTAACAACCTCCCACCGCTGGTCTCCGTCACCGTCAACGGAAATCTACACCGTCGTTGCCGTTGTAGCGAGCTCATCTCCAAGTTAGGGTGTGAGTTTGAATCTTTGTGCAATTCTTACCTCTGATTCTTAACACAAAGTCAATGACATGTTTCTTACCACGTATGAGATCATCCTATCCAGCAAAAACTTCCTCTAGATTAGTTTTTGTCACGACCGGTTTTCCAATAAAAATGATTATTGAGAAACCGACCTTTTGATTCCAGTATGAGGAAATCCTCCTGACTGGTAGACAGATTCTTGATACAACAAGCCAGTAGCATTGAAATATATTACAGGGTCGAGCTGGGGATGCTCAACCATTTATTACAAGCATGCCAATAATGTACATAATGGCAGTTATGACACAGTGGGGTGGCTTACTACTGACTCGAGAATAAAGCGGTGATGGAATATCACAGTGGAGTGGATAAAATGACTCCTACACTAGCAGCTCATCGAGCGTCGAGGTGAGGCTCGATGAAATTATTTGGGTAGCAGAAGCGGATATAACACAGTGACCAAAACCAGGGTCGCACGAGACTGACTGGGATTCCTCTAGGCGCCGGACTCGCTATCGAACTCTTCATCCATGAGATCGCTTTCACAAGATCTCGGCCAAATCAACAAGCCAGGTGAGTACTTTGAAAGTACTCGCAAGACAGTTCGGACATAAGATATAACAAATGCATGCATGAATGTGTCATGAGCAATTAGTATGGTACATCCAAATGAGGAAGTAACACGACATTAATTAGTAAGAAGGAAGTCAGGTGGTAGTAAAAATAACTGAAAACCGATCGGGTGTCTGAAGCGACACCTCGAAGGGTGAACAAATAAGTAAATCATGCCACAGTCGGGCGTCTGAGCGACACCACATAAAGGGCTTATATTGAAAGTAAGAGACATGCGTGCCACAGTCGGACGTCGGGGCGACATCATAGAAAGGGCTTATATTGAAAGTAAATAACAACAATGCCGCAGTCGGACGTCGGAGCGACATCGCAGAAAGGGCTTATATCAAAAGTAAGTAATAACAATGCCGCAGTCGGACGTCTGAGCGACATCGCAGAAAGGGCTTATATCAAAAGTAAATAATAACAATGCCGCAGTCGGACATCTGAGCGACATCGCAGAAAGGGCTTATATCAAAGTAAGTAATAACAATGCCGCAGTCGGACGTCTGAGCGACATCGCAGAAAGCGCTTATATCAAAAGTAAATAATAACAATGCCGCAGTCGGACGTCTGAGCAACATCGCACAAAGGGCTTGAAATTCACTTTTCATATCTGTTAACTTGCAAGAAATAGTGCTCATAGGAAAATATTCAACACATGATAATAAACGGGTTAGTTCATCCACAGGAAATAAACATTTAATCGGACTTAACACTCATGTGGTTCTCGGGAGTTTCATCACCGAGACCCGACCTTTGGGACGGAAGATAATGAGCACGGTACTTGGACATGGATAGGATGATTTCAAGGATTATTGACTTTGCAGAGCTTGTACTAAATTTCCCACAGCCAACGGGTTTCCGTAGTCACAAGGACTAGTTCCGTTTACGGTATTTCGAAAGAAAACACATCTAACCAAGTACACACCCATCCCACCTTACGCTATGCGAGGAATCACCCTTGATGACGTTCAAGAAAAACTTTTGAGACGGGAGATCACAATCTCGAATAGCATGGGATCAAATTTATATATCGCGCTCTAAGGGTGCCCCTCTCGTCCCAACCGAAACACCCATGCCCCCGACCGGATGATAGGCTTTAATCCAGGGCCATGGAACCCTCATCCCGCCACTCGATTTGGTGTGTACCGTAAAGCGGTTTGCAACTTACTAAGCCATATTTCCTTGCGGAAAAACATGTGGTAGTACAGAGGGAAACAGATGGAAATGGACCGATTCATGTTGACACTTTGGTCAAACAGTCAGGCATAAGACTGGCATGCTACAACACTGCCATCTTACCCGTTCTTACGCCATCACATGGCCATGCAAACTCGTATCCAATATCTTATGGATTTTCGAAACTCACTTGTCTCCACTTTGCATGTAATATGACATTCATCGAGGTGCTCATGATCATGCCATGCAACTACTTAATGCAAACATGCCAAAACACTCATCATATCAAAAGTTCAAACATGCTTGCCTGGTTCGGAGTAGTCGGGGCCTAGCTCGGTGAAGTTTATGTTCCGTCACCTCCTTCGGTATCTACGGTATACAAAAATACACGCGCTATCGTAAATACCATGAGGTGTACAGAAATATACCAAATATTTTTCAAATAAATCTGATAAAAAACTAGACAAATTTTGAAGAGGTTAGAAAAAGAATCACTCAAAAATCCTTTTCTGTTTAAAAGTTATAAGTGTTTTGGTCCAAGGACCTTTTTGTAATGAAACAGAAACTTCCTGTGGGCTAAGCGAAAAAGTCCGTAAAACGATTGACCGGAAAGCGCATTTTGCCGAATACGCTTTCGAAACGGTTCGTTTTAAAAGAAATGAGAGATCGACAGCGGGTCCCACCCGTCAGTTTGAAATTTCAAGCGGGAGACGCAGCTGCTTGGCGCCCGAGAGTCATGCGGTGGTCGCCAGGCCATGGCGATCCACGACGAGGCAGGGGATCGGTGGTACCTCCATGCTCGATTGCATCCTTCCGTCGGTGGGTGGTGGTGGTGGTCGCCGAGCACCACGTCGATGGCGGCCCTTGCTCCGGCAGACGGCGGTTCGGGTGGAGTTGGATCTCGCCGGAGAGTGCTGCGAAGGGCAAATTGAAGTGGGGGTTAGACTTCTGGGTGCTCGAGGCGATTGCTGACGAGGTTTGGGTGTCGGGGACGGCCTCACCGGAGTGAATCGAGGTGGAGGCCGAGGCGGAACGGGGTGGCCGGAGTTGGGGGAGGAGACCTCCTCGAGGTCCTCCTAGTGGCCTGGCGGAGTGTTGGTGAGGTGCAGAGGTGGTGCGTGCTCGAGGGCGAGCTCGGGCCCCCTTTTTATAGGCGATCCGAGGTGATGGCCGTGAACGGAGTTCTCTGGCGAAGGTTACAGCGGCGCAGGGCTTGGTCGGGGTGGTTTAGCGGTTGAGCGTCATCGTGGAGGTACACTGGCTCCATTTAGGCACTAAACGAGCTTGGATTAGAAGCTTTGGGGTGGGTTCCACAGGCAGGCGGCGTGAGCCCGTCGGCAGAGGGCGTGCCACTGTGCTTGCCGCCACGGCGGCAGTCTGGGAGTGCGTTGGCATGCATGAGCCACGCGGAGGGCTGGGGAGCGATGGGGCGGTGCCGGGTGGCGTGGCGAGCTGGCTCAGCCCTCGGCTGCCGCCACGGTGGCGCAAGCCACCGCAGAATCGCTAACGCCGGCGAGGCTCGCCGCCACCAATGCCTGCACCCGTCCAAGGCGTCTTGGCGCTCAGCCAGGAGGAGGGGTCAGGCGTGCGCAGCAGCGCGCCTTGTTGACAGTGATGAACTCTCGACGAAGAAAGCGACCTTGAACTTTCAATCTCTCCGAAAGTGCAAGGTAACAAAGGTTTACCAAGTGTTTGATGTAATGATTTTGGTATGTGGGAGGTTCTCCTTGAGCTGATTTTTGGTGGGGTGGCCTCTCATTGCAAGCTGGGGTTGCCTGAATTTTGGTGGAATTTTTGGAGAAGAGGAGATATGAATTTCACCAAATTTGACAAATCTGGTCCAAACTTGCAGAAGCCGAAACTTGAAAATTTTGAAGAGAAGAAGAGTGGATCTTGATGGTTCTAGGTTGTGGGTGCTAGGGACTATCCAGAGGAGTTGGTTTGAGATCAAAGTTCAAATGCAATTAGGTACTTGCTTTGCAAATCACCTAGGCTCAAAATAATGGACAATTGTTTTGGGGAAAGAAATAAATGAAATAAAATCCAAAAATGAGTTGGACTTGTTGGGACAGAATATTTGGACTGCCCCGAAAGTGGAAGGAGGGGTTTTGAAAGGATTTACCACAAGAGGCATGGTAAAACCATGGGTGGTTTCAATATAAGAGAAGACCCAAAACTCCTAGGGTTTTCTTTTACAAGAAAATAAATTCCAAGAATTAAATTTGAGGAGGGGGATAAACAGAAGAAAGGTTTTTAATAACCAACACCAGGGTTGAAAAAGATGCCAACATAAAATCCTTTGCCAAAGGGGAAAATTTTGAGAGAGAGATTTTTGGAAGGGTTTAAATGACCTTCTTCAAAACCAACAAAGTTTTTGATGAAAACCAACTAAAATTTTTTTTGGAGTGCCACAACACCTACCCCCTTAGGAAAAATCTCGTCCCCGAGATTTCAGCTGATCCTCAAATAAGTGTGGGTGCTCTGTCCGAAGAAAATCCTCTCTTTCCCAAGTGGCTTCACTCTCGGTGTGGTTGCTCCACTGAACTCTGAAAATTTTGATGGTTTTCTGTCGGGTCCTTCTTTCAGATTCCTCCAAGATTTTTATTGGATGTTCCTGATATGTGAGGTCTGGCTGCACGTCAATGTTTTCATGGGGTACCTGCTTCTCTGGGTTGCTTACGCACTTCCTCAACTGCGAGACATGGAACACGTCGTGGACGTCGGATAAATCTTTGGGTAAGTCTAGCTGGTAGGCTACCGTGCCTCTCCGTGCCACTATGCAGAATGGTCCGATGAATCTTGGTGCTAGCTTCCCATTAATCTTGAATCGTTGCAGGCCCCTCATAGGAGATACTCGTAGGTACACAAACTCACGGGTTCAAAACTGACTCCCGATGTTTTTGATCGTAATAACTCTTCCATCGACTTTGGGCTGTCTTTAGTCGATCCCTAATCACCTTAACTTTATCTTCACCTCCTTGAGCATGTCTGGGCGAAGATATGGCTGTCTCCGGTTTCGACCAATTTAGCGGGTGCGATATCTTCGCCGTCTGAGCCTCAAATGGTGCCATTTGCAGGCTGGCTTGGTAATGTTGTTGTATCACGAACTTCTGCGTATGCTAAGCTTTCTTCCCAACTGGTCCCATAGGTGAGGACACATGCTCTTAGCATGTCTTCGGAATTTGGTTTCTGCGTTCATTTTGTCCATCGATGCAGGGGTGGTATGCGGTGCTGAACGCCAGCTTGAGTTCCCGAGCTTGTTGTAAGTGATCCCAAAATCGGGAGATAAATTGAGTGCCTACATGCGATATTATTGTCTTTGGAACTCCATGTAAGCGAGGCGATCTGGGAGAGATAAAGCACGGCAAGCTTCGAGTGGTGTGGGTTGTCTTCACGGGATGAAGTGTGCTACTTTAGTCGATCTATCGGTGATGACCCATATGGCATCATTTTAGATTCAAGTGACCGAGGTAGCCCAACAATAAAATCCATTCCAATCTCGTCCCATTTCCACTCGGGTATTTTATTTGGCTGTAAAAGTTCGGCCGGTTTCTGGTGCTCGGCCTTGATGCATTGACAGGAGTCACAACATGCGATGAACGTGGCTATGTCCCTTTTTAGACCGTGCCACCAAAAAATTTCCTGAATATCCTTGTACATTTTTGTCCCTCCAGGATGGATTGAATACAGGGCGGTGTGGCCTTCAGCTAAGATCTGCTGTTTAAGGTCCTTGATATTTGATGCATAAAGTCTATTTCCGTACCACAATATTCCCTGTTAAATCGATAACGAATTACGAGGCCTTGCTCAAACTCACTTTTCGTTTAATGCCTTCAATGCTTTGGGGTGTCCATGCTTTGAGCCTCTTTAATCTTTTCTATCAAGGTAGGCTGCATTTCTAAATTCGATATGCTGCCTTTGGTAACTACCGACAAGTTGAGTTTAGCAAACTCCTTCCAAATTCAGGTCTCGGGTTTGGTAGGTTGTAAATGCGTTTGGGCTAGGGTTCCGACTTAGAGCGTCTGCCACTACATTTGCTTTTCCTGGATGGTAGTGGATTCCAACATCATAATCCTTCACTAATTCCAACCAGCGTCGTTGCCGAAAATTCAGTTCCGGTTGTGTGAAAATATACTTGAGGCTCTTATGGTCCGTGTATATTTCACACCGATTTCCAAGTAAAAAGTGTCTCCATTCCTTGAGTGCATGAATAACTGCTGCTAACTCCAGGTCATGAGTAGGATAATTCTCCTCATGCTTGCGAAGTTGTCTGGAGACATATGCAACTACCTTGCCTTCTTGCATCAACACGCATCCGAGGCCCTTCCGGGATGCGTCACAATACACCTCAAAATTCTTGTGTATGTCTGGCACAATTAATATTGGTGTTGTCGTTAATTTCCTTTTTAATTCTTGGAAACTTTTCTCACAAGCTTCCGTCCATTCAAACTTCTTTTCTTTCTTGAGTAGCTGCGTCATTGGCTTTGCTATTATGGAGAATCCTTCAATAAATCTTCGGTAGTATCCTGCCATTCCCAAGAAACTCCGTACGTCCGTTATGCTGGCTGGTGGTTTCCAGCCAAGTACGACCTTGACTTTTTTCGGGTCTACGGCAATACCCTCTTGGGTTAGTACGTGGCCCGGAAAACCTACTTTCCTTAGCCAAAACTCACACTTGCTGAATTTAGCGTACAATTGATGTTTCCTGAGTTCCCCTAGTACAATTCGGAGATGTTCAGCGTGCTCTTCCGGTGTCTTGGAGTATATCGAATATCGTCGATAAATACCACAACAAACTTGTCCATAAACTTCATAAATACTTTGTTCATGAGGTGAACAAAATATGCTTGAGGCGTTCGTTAGTCCAAATGGCATTACGGTGAACTCATATAATCCGTGCTCTGGAGGTGAATGTCGTCTTGGCAATATCTTCTGTTCGTACCTTTAATTGATGGTATCCCGACCTCAAGTCAATTTTTGAGAATACCTTGGCCTGAGCGAGCTGATCAAATAAATCATTTATCCATGGCATCGGGTATTTGTTCTTGATTGTGACCACGTTAAGCGCTCGATAGTTTATACACAATCTCAGTGTTCCATCCTTCTTTTTGGCAAATAAAATTGGTGAACCCCAAGGTGAGGAGCTGGCTTGTATATATCCTTTGTCCAGTAATTCTTTTATTTGCTTCTTCAGTTCTACCAATTCGGATGGTGCCATTTTGTATGGTTTCTTGTATATGGGGGCGGTTCCGGGTGCTAGCTCAATGCTGAATTCTATCTCTCGGTCTGGTGGCATGCACAGTAGTTCTTCGAAATACGTGCGGAAATTCACACACTCTTGGAACCTTGCTTAATTCAGAAATATCCACCTTGTTCAATCTTGGTTGCGGGATATTTTTCTTTCTTTAGCTGAAACTTTTATTGTCTTCCCGTGGTGGTGGGTGAGAATTACGTTCCGGTTGAAGCAGTCAATAAAACCTTTGTTGGTGGTTAACCAATCCATCCCTAAGATGACATCCAGTCCTTTATTTTCCAATACAATAAGATTGGCGTGAAACTTCAACCCTTCAAACTCAATAACCACACCTTGGCAATAACTCTGGGTAACTTGCTTAATCCCAGGGGACTTGACGATCATAGATTTTTCAAGGGAAGCATCGAAAAATTATTTTGCAAGGCAAAACTTTTGAAATGAATGAGTGAGAAGCTCGAGAATCAAACAAAACCATGGCGGGTATTGTGTTGACAGAAGCGTCTGCGAGTACGATATCCGGGGCGATTCTGTGCTTCCTCTTTGGTCACGTGGTTCGGATGACCCTTCTGTGGTTGTTATTTGGGTTGAAATTGTTGCGCTTCAAGCGCCAATTATTGCCTCCGTTGTTCGGCTTTGGGGTCGAGTTCCTTGGCTTGGGGCCTTTGCTTGGCATAGTGCCCTTCTTCTCCACAAGCGTAGCAAGTAACGCCTGGGCGGTATGTGAACTCCTTGTCCCTTGCATGGAAATTCTTGATTGGGCGTGAGACGTTTGTCGTGGGTTTGGGTATCCCACCTCTCTGAAAATATGTCTTGCTGCGGTGGTTGCAAGCATGATTAGTCTGGTCCCTTTTTCGCTTGCGGAAATCTTCCAAGCTGCGTCTCTCATTTTCCAAGGTAATGGCCTTATCCACCAACGTTTTAAATCTGGGAAGGTGTGCACAACCAGCTGGCATTTAAGCGCGGGCGCCAGACCGTCTATAAATTTTTCCATCTTCTTGCTTTCAGACATACGCTCCTCGTTGGCGTAGCGAGACAACAGAGTAAACTGACGGTTGTATTCTGACACCGTCATGGTCCTTTGCTTGAGGTCATCAAATTCTCTCTTTTTGATCTTCATAAGACTTTTAGGAATATGTGCCCCACGAAAGCCTTCTTTGAACTCCTCCCAGGTTATATTATTTTCGTTGGGGTGCATGTGTAGGAAATTTTCCCCACGATGCAGCTGCTCCGGTGAGATAGTGCGGTGCATATAGCACTTTCTCAAGATCTGAACACTGGGCAATAATTAATTTTCTTTCCATGTCTCAAGCCAGTCCTCGGCCTCAAGAGGTTTGTCGGTATGAGAAAATGTTTGAGGGCAGCGTCTTCTATAGCTCGGATAACTTTGATTGCTGCTGAAAGCTGTCCACGATGATTTCCCATATTGATGACTTGGTTCATCATTTCCTGATGTTGTTGCTGACTTTGCTCATAAAGAGCGGCACATTTGGGAAAGTGTTGTTTCAACGTCTCTGTTGACTTGACCGCCTCATGTGAAATTGTTGCTTGGTTGTGTGCCATAATTTTGTTCTGGCGGAGTTGGCATGGAGCGCGTCCAAGGACGAGACATTGTTAACTCTGGGGATATATTTTGTAAAACTCATAAGAAAAGAAATTGAGTCGCAAAAGTCAATAAATTCATGAAGACGGAAAAAAGTCTCAAATGCTCCAAGATTTTTCAAGAGAATAAACGTTTACGCACGGAGAAGGACTGCTCATTACATATCTTACACGCAAGCAGTAATTATACAATACATCACTCAGGATATGCGTACATATACCTGACATGTTATTTAGGCTAGTGCACTTCTCCCAGTTCCTACATGATGCGCAAACAAGCTACTACTCATAGCCTATGTACATATAAACATATCGTACAAGTCGGTACATCACATGGCGGCTAAGCGTTCTTAGTCGGAGATGGTAAGGATTTCCCTTGGCCTGCCGAGGTGAGGCGTAGTGAGGTGGGGACTCAACCTCCTCCTCGCTAATAGGCTCCAGACGTGAAGTGCTGCGCTGAGTTGGAGGAGGCTGGCGCCCTATGCTTGAGACAACACGAGCAGGAGTGGGCGCAAGGGTGGTCTTGAAACAGCTGGAGTAGGTGCAATGACTTGGTTGAACTCCTCAGTGGTAGGCAGGCGACGAGTAGTGGCGAGAGTAGTAGGTGCAAAAGATGCCGATGACAAGACGAAAGTCAGTGGCGGTGCGGTGTGCAGGAGCTCCCTCCTGTTGGCGGCACAGCCATGGACTGAGTCCATCTTGGCAGCCACAAGGTCGTCCACCAGGTTGTCGAAGGCTGCTTCCAGAGCCCGAAGATACTCGATAAGCATCTCAAAAGCCTCGTCTCGTTCTCCTCTGGGGCAAGAGAACGCGTAGTGACAGGTGTATGGCACGTGACATGAAAGGTAGGACGACGAGTCTTCATCGAAGGAAGGACATCCCTGAGACGAGCTATCGCCTCACGGGCTGCCATCTTCATCGCATGCTTCTTCATAAGCATGGCTCTCCCCAAGAACCGGAAACGGCGTAACTCAACATGCCCTCCCTTGAATTGCACCGCGGCCTGGTGCATGGTTAGACTGTCGTTGATCTTGTGCTGAGAGAGTGTGAAGATCAGGCGCCTGATGGCCCCATCGCGACTTGGGCGATGAAGGAGAGAAGCTTGGACGAATCCATCGGGCATGTTGGCGAACATCTGTGACTCGCAATCGTTGCCGACCATCTACAAAAGTAGGCAAAAATTACGAGTGGTCGGATCATAAATTTATGCTAACCGCCGTAAATTGACTACATTTGTAAAAATATGAATTAGCTCTATTATGCTAATAACCGATTAGCGATCGCACCTAGTGGCCTCCTACAGTCAGCCTGGCTCTGGTACCAAGCTTGTCACGGCCGGTTTTCCAATAAAAATGATTATTGAGAAACCGACCTTTTGATTCCAGTATGAGGAAAATCCTCCTGACTGGTAGACAGATTCTTGATACAACAAGCCAGTAGCATTGAAATATATTACGAAATTCGGTAGGGGATGCTCAACCATTTATTACAAGCATGCCAATAATGTACATAATGGCGGTTATGACACGATGGGGTGGCTTACTCTTGACTCGAGAATAAAGCGGTGGTGGAATATCACGGTGGAGTGGATAAAATGACTCCTACTGGCAGCTCATCGAGTGTCGGTGAGGCTCGATGAAATTATTTGGGTAGCGGAAGCGGATATAACATGATGACCAAAACCGAGGTCGCACGAGACTGACTGGGATTCCTCTAGGCGTCGGACTCGCTATCGAACTCTTCATCCATGAGATCGCCTTCGTCAGCATCTGGCCAAATCAACAAGCCAGGTGAGTACTTTGAAAGTACTTGCAAGACAGTTCGGACATAAGATATAACAAATGCATGCATGAATGCGTCATGAGCAATTAGTATGGTACATCCAAATGAGGAAGTAACACGACATTAATTAGTAAGAAGGAAGTCAGGTGGTAGTAAAAATAAGCGAAAACCGATCGGGTGTATGCGAGCGGCGCCTCGAAGGGTGAACAAATAAGTAAATCATGCCACGCGATCGAGGCGTCTGGCGACACCACATAAAGGGCTTATATTGAAAGTAAGAGACATGCGTGCCCGCGGTCGGACGTCGGGCGACATCACGTAAAGGGCTTATATTGAAAGTAAATGACAACAATGTCCGCGATCGGACGTCGGACGACATCGCGAAAGGGCTTATATCAAAAGTAAGTAATAACAATGCCGCGATCGGACGTCTGAGCGACATCGCAGAAAGGGCTTATATCAAAAGTAAATAATAACAATGCCGCAGTCGGACGTCTGAGCGACATCGCAGAAAGGGCTTATATCAAAGTAAGTAATAACAATGCCACAGTCGGACGTCTGAGCGACATCGCAAAAAGGGCTTATATCAAAAGTAAATAATAACAATGCATGATCGGACGTCTGAGCGACATCGCAGAAAGGGCTTGAAATTCACTTTTCATATTTGTTAACTTGCAAGAAATAGTGCTCATAGGAAAATATTCAACACATGATAATAAACGGGTTAGTTCATCCACAGTAAATAAACATTTAATTGGACTTAACACTCATGTGGTTCTCAGGAGTTTCTGTCACCGAGACTGACACTGGACGGAAGATAATGAGCACGGTACTTGGACATGGATAGGATGATTTCAAGGATTATTGACTCTGCAGAGCTTGTACTAAATTTCCCAGCCATAGCGGGTTTCCGTAGTCACAAGGACTAGTTCCGTTCTGATATTTCGGAAGAAAACACATCTAACCAGACACACCCATCCCACCTTACATTGCCAGAATCACCACGGACAGCGTTCAAGAAAAACTTTGAGGCAGGAGATCACAATCTCTAATAGCATGGGATCAAATTTATATCTGGCGTGCTCTAAGGGGTGGCCCCTCTCGGTCCCAACCGAAACACCCATGCCCCTGACCGGATGATAGGCTTTAATCCAGGGCCATGGAACCCTCATCCGGCCTCTCGATTTGATGTGTACCGAGCGGTTTGCAACTTACTAAGCCATATTTCCTTGCGGAAAAACATGTGGTAGTACAGAGGAGAAAGCAGATGGAAATCGACCGATTCATGTTGACATTGGTCAAACAGTCGAGCATAAGGCGGCATGCTACAACACTGCTATCTTACCCATTCTTACGCCATCACATGGCCATGCAAACTCGTATCCAATATCTTATGGATTTTGAAACTCACTTGTCTCCACTTTGCATGTAATATGACATTCATCGAGGTGCTCATGATCATGCCATGCAACTACTTAATGCAAACATGCCAAAACACTCATCATATCGAAAGTTCAAACATGCTTGCCTGGTTAGGAGTAGTCGGGGCCTAGCTCGGTGAAGTTTGCGGTTCCGTCACCTCCTTCGGTGTCTACGGTATACAAAAATACACGCGCTATCGTGAATACCGTGAGGTGTACAGAAATATACCAAATATTTTTCAAATAAATCTGATAAAAAACTAGACAAAATTTTGAAGAGGGCAGAAAAAGAATCACTCAAAAATCCTTTTCTGTTTAAAAGTTATAAGTGTTTTGGTCCAAGGACCTTTTTGTAATGAAACGAAACTTCCTGAGGCTAGCGTAAAAGTCCGGAAAATGAGTCGATCGAAAGCGCATTTTGCCAGAATACGCTTTCAGAAAACGGTTCGTTTTAAAAGAAATGAGAGACTGACAGGCGGGTCCCACCCGTCAGGTTTGAAATTTCAAACGGGGAGACGGAGCTCGTCGGCGCCCGAGAGCTGCGGTGGTCGCCGGCGGCGATCCACGGCGAGGCAGGGGGATCGGGTGGTACCTCCGTGCTCAGTGCATCCTTCCGCGTCGGTGGGTGGTGGTGGTGGTCGCCGGCGAGCACCACGTCGACGGCGGCCCTTGCTCCGGCGGACGGCGGTTTGGGTGGAGTTGGATCTCGCCGGAGAGTCTTTGCGAAGGGCAAATTGAAGTGGGGTTAGACTTACAGGTGCTCGAGGATTCTTGTGAGGTTTGGGTGCCGGGGACGGCCTCACCGGAGTGAATCGAGGTAGAGGCCGAGGCGGAACGGGGTGACCGGAGTTGGGGGAGGAGACCTCCTCGAGGTCCTCCTAGTGGCCTGGCGGAGTGTTGGTGAGGTACAGAGGTGGTGCGTGCTCGAGGACGAGCTCGGGGCCCCTTTTTATAGGCGATCCGAGGTGATGGCCGTGAAGGGAGTTCTCCGGCGAAGGTTACAACGACGCAGGGCTTGGTCGGGGTGGTTTAGTGGTTGAGCGTCATCGTGGAGGTCCACTGGCTCCATTTAGGCACTAAACGAGCTTGGATTAGAAGCTTTGGGGTGGGTTCGGACAGGCAGGCGGGCCTGGCCCGTCGGCGGCAGAGGGCGTGCCACAGTGCTTGCCGCCACGGCGACAGTGCAGCGTGAGTCTTGTTGGCATGCATGAGCCACGCGGAGGGCCAGGAGGCGATGGGCGGCGCCGGTGGCGTGGCGAGCTGGCTCGAGCCCTCGGCTGCTGCCACGGTAGCGCAGCCACCGCAGAACTGCTAACGCCGTGAGGCTCGCCCACCACGCCTGCACCCGTCAAGAGGCGTCTGGCGCCTGCCAGGAGGAGGAGGGTCAGGCGCAACGCGCGAGGGCGCACTGTTGACAGTGTGAACTCGACGAAGAAAGCGACCACGAGAACTTTCTGAATCTCTGAATCTCTCTGAAAGTGCAAGGTAACAGTGTCGGCCAAGTGTTCGAGAATGATTTTGGTATGTGGAAGGTTCTCCTTGAGCTGATTTTTGGTGGGGTGGCCTCTCATTGCAACTGGGGGTTACCTGAATTTTGGTGGAATTTTTGGAGAAGGGGAGGTATGAATTTCACCAAATTTGACAAATCTGGTCCAAACTTGCGTGAAATTTGAAACTTGAAAATTTTGAAGAGAAGAAGAGTGGATCTTGATGGTTCTAGGTTGTGGGTGCTAGGGACTATCCAGAGGAGTTGGTTTGAGATCAAAGTTCAAATGCAATTAGGTACTTGCTTTGCAAATCACCTAGGCTCAAAATAATGGACAGAATTGTTTTGGGGAAAGAAATAAATGAAATAAAATCCAAAAATGAGTTGGACTTGTTGGGACAGAATATTTGGACTGCCCCCAAAGTGGAAGGAGGGGTTTTGAAAGGATTTACCACAAGAGGCATGGTAAAACCATGGGTGGTTTCAATATAAGAGAAGACCCAAAACTCCTAGGGTTTTCTTTTAAAAGAAAATAAATTCCAAGAATTAAATTTGAGGAGGGGGATAAATGAAGAAAGGTTTTTAATAACCAACACCAGGGTTGAAAAAGATGCCAACATAAAATCCTTTGCCAAAGGGGAAAATTATGAGAGAGAGATTTTTGGAAGGGTTTAAATGACCTTCTTCAAAACTAACAAAGTTTTTGATGAAAACCAGCTAAATTTTTTTTGGAGTGCCACAGTTTTCATTCGAAAATTTAGGGTTAGGTTTCCGTCGGACTCATCTCGGACCGACCGAGTTGTGAAAATCGGTCTCACCGATTTGGCTTAGGCCATTGCACTTGTTATTTTCGGTCTGACCGAAAGTTGCAAATCGGTGTGACCGAGTTCAACTCTTAGTGAAAACCTAGCAATCTCGGAGTCACCGAGTTGTGTCTCGGTCTAACCGATTCCACTAGTTTAGACTCCAAAGTTGCTTCGGTGTCACCGAGTTTAGCAAATCGGTAGCTCCGAAATGCTTTCTGTGGAAAACTAAAACTAAGTTTTTGACTTATTTGTTTTGCAAAACCTCTGCACTTTGTGATGCTCATCCACTCTATTTCTTCTATAACTATTCACAGGGTCAGCTCTCAGTTTGCAGTGTCAGAATGTCTTATCAGAGTGATAGCCAGAACAAGTCTGAGGAGCAGGTAAATCTGAGTGAGGGCACTAGTCCCTCTGGCAGCTATGATGAGGGTAGTAGGAGCACCCCAAGCTACTTGCCCAAGGCAGCAACAAGGGAAAGGAGAAAGAGATATTCTGATTCTAAAGATGAAGACTATGTGGCTCCTGAGGAAGATGTCAGCTCAAAGAAGAAGGTGGTCAAGAAGGAATTTGGCACAACTGCCTCTACAAAGCCAGGTCTGAACAAGAAGGCACCTGCAAGGAGAGTGCCCATGTCTGTAGCGACCAGACCCGAATGGATCTAGCGCTCTGTGCTCAGTGTCATCCCTGGATCAGTAATGCTGACACCACACAGTACTTCGAAGGATTTATAGCAGAGTAGCAATCACACACTTATTACATCGTTGTCCACAAGGGAACTTAATACAATAATATGGCTTAAGGCCATCTAAAAATAACAGCGGAAGGCTTGGAAGATAAGTGAGTCCATCAACTCCAACGGCATCACTGAGTATAGAACCACGACCTAACACCTTACTCGTCATTCTAAAAAGTCCATAGCGTGAAAAGTTGCAGCCGAAACGGGTCAAGACATGGAATATGTTGGCAATGTAACACATAGAGAACAATGAAGCAACAAGCCTATACTACATGCATATATGGCTGGTGGTAAGGCTCTACGGTTACATTTTTGCATAAAGCTGGTTTTTCCCTACATCAAAGGAATAATTTTATTTAACTATCATGGTGGTTGTTAAACATTGAGAATGGTTGACAACATCCTCAATCCCAATTAAAAGTACTCATTAAAACCCAATAAATTTATTATTAGAAGTAACATGTTGAGATTCACATGATATTCAAGTACCAGATACTCAAAATTGTCCATAACCGGGGACACGGCTAATCATGATTAGTTTATACACTCTGCAGAGGTTTGCGCACTTTTCCCCACAAGACTCGATCGCCTCCGCTTGGTTCTCGTGACTACATGGTGTTTGAGAAGCGGATGACCGAGACATAGTCTTTCGAAGCGCTAGCACCTTACATGTGGGTAGACCGTACCAACCTACATCCCCTACATCAGCTAGCCTACCCGTAAGAGTTCGCACAACTTAGTCAACTACGCCATGAGCCCATAATTGGCTTGTGCCTGCACACGGAAGTTTCAGTTTGAATAATCTTATGATCCCTTAGAGCACAGGTGGCGGTCCGAAGAAATACAGGCAAGTCCTGATAGAAACCAGTGCCTCAATCCACCCAGGATGTGTGTTTAGGTTGCCACCTTAAATAAACCATCAATTAACAATCTCACATCTGTCATGGATATTCACTCACCCAATCCACGTCTACTAGCATAGCATGGCATAATTAAGCAAACGTAGAAGTAACTCCCAAGGTTTCATAAGTAAAACAGGTAATAGGTACTACCTCAATCTACTTCCCATCCCACAATTTAATTAGATCCTAAACATGCAAGTGTTTGAGGGTTTGATCTAATGCAATAAACTGGGTATGAGAAAAGTATGATCAAAGTGTTACTTGCCTTCTTGATGATCCGCGAGTCCTAGAGATTCAAGTAACAAGCGGCGCACTCGGGTGATCTAACGCAGACAAACAACAAGCATACAATAAGTACTCATCTAATGCATGAGGAAATCTCGAATAAAAGATCTAACCAGATAGTTCAACTTAAGAACCCTGGTTGCAAAAGAATCTAATCAAATAAAGCATCGAAAGTCGGATCTAGAGAGAGAACGACTCGGTTTAGCTATCTGAAATTAAGTCAAATTTTTACAGTAGCAAAACTCTGTGTAAGTAGGTTAGTCGGAACGGCGGTTTCGTAACGAAACTCCAGCGCTTGAATCACCTGATTAGATAAACGAGCAAGAAATAAAACAGATTTGAAAATCGGATCGAAATCGAATCTGAAAAATAATGGATTAAATCCGATTTAAAAGAAAACGACGAGCGGATTAAATAACGGACGTTCGTTAACAGAACTAATCCAACGAACGCGTTCATTGAAACGAGCGGGTCGGTGAACGTTCACTAAATAAGAAAACCGAAAAAATAAAACCAATCTAGGTTTTAAAAAACGAACATCTTTTTTTAATAAACCGGTCGGGTTTTTAGGGAAAACCGGATCGGATCGGATCGGGCGACGGCGAGGCTACCTCCCGGGTTCGCCAGGGCGGCTCCGGGCGAGGGGCGGCGGGTCGGGAGGGGCGGCGAGCGGCGGGGCTCCCGGCGGACGGCCAATGGCGTTGGCGCGGCGGACTCGGCTAGGGGCGGGGCGAGAGAGGGGGGCCGAGCGGTATTTAAGAGGGAGGGGGCGGCGGGTGGCTTGGGGAGGGGCAAGCCGTGGCGGGCGGAGCCGACCGATGGCGACGGGCGTCTCGAAGCGGACTTCGAGCGCGGCAAGCGTCTTGTGAGGGAGAGGAGGGAGGCGGCGGCGCTGGCTCCTGGGTCAGCTGGCCTTGGCCTAGGGGCGGCGCGATTTTTTTTTAAATTAAAACGAAACGAATTTAAAAAAAATACCAAATGAACTCCGATTTAAATAAAACAAATTTTCCCCGACTCCTAAAAATGAGTCGAACAAAATGAACTTTTAAAAACGGCAAACATGCAATAATTTTTTTAAAATGCTCATTTTTGCCTAAGCAAAATAAATCTTTCAAAAACCAAATTTGATTTATTTATAAAATCTTCGTTTTTCCTAAATGTTGGGAAAGTCATATTATTCCCTCTCAAAATATTTTTATAGGAAAAACTTTATGAAGATAATTAAATAAATCCAATGATCCTATTTTCAAAATTTGAGAAATCCCAAATATGAAAATAATGAAACTTCCAACTCTCTCCGAGGGTCCTTGAGTTGCGTGAAATTTTCTAGGATCGGGAGAATGCGAGAAAAATATGATATGCAGGATGACCTAATGTATAACATTCCAAATTGAAAATTTGGGATGTTACAAACCTACCCCCCTTAAGATGAATCTCGCCCTCGTGTTTCGGGTTGTTTAGAAATATGTTTGGGTTGTCCTTGAGCAAAACTTCCTCTCTTTCCCCGGTGGCTTCATCCTCAGTGTGGTGGCTCCTTTGAACTTTGCAAAACTTGATAACCTTCTTGCGGGTAACTTTCTGCTTTGGCATAATCGAGAATCTTAACCGGTTTTCCTCATATGTCAAATCATCCTTCAACTAAATTGCTTCCGGTGTACTTTGTGTCTCTTAACGGTACCTCTGCTATCTCGGGTGACATTTCTTCAATCGAGAAACATGGAATACATCATGAACTCTGGCAGTCCTTCCGTAATTCCAACTTATAAGCAACTTCTCCCATGCGTTGCAAAATCTTATACGGTCCAACGAAACGTGGTGCTAACTTTCCTTTAACTCCAAAACGCTTAACTCCTCGGAGCGGGGATACTCTGAGATATACTCTGTCTCCAACTCCATACTCAATCGCTGCGCTTTGAATCGCCTAGCTCTTTTATGCAGGTGGGCTACCTTGAGCCTGTCTCGAATCAACTTAACTTTCATTGGACTCCTTAATCAAATCTGGTCCAAACAACCGGCGATCTCGGTTTAGTCCCATAACAACGGTGTCCTGCACCTTCTTCCATACAAAGCCTCAAAAGGTGCCATCTTCAAACTGGTTTGGTAAGCTGTTGTTGTAGGAAAATTCTGCATACGGCAAATTGTCATCCCGGCTAGATCCATAATCTAGGGCACAAGCTCTCGGCATGTCCTCCAAAATCTGATTGACTCTCTCGATGCATCCATCGGTCCGTGGGTGGAAAAGCTGTCTTGAATTCCAATCGGGTTCCCAATGTTTCGTGCAACTGGTTCCAAAATTTCGAGGTAAACCGGGTTCCTCTATCTCGATACGATGCTCCTCGGAACTCCGTGTAAGCACACAATTCTGGTCATGTATATCTTTGCCAACTTAGCACCTTGCTATAGGTGGTCTTGATCGAATAAAATGAGCTACCTTTGTTAAACGGTTGACTATAACCCAAATCGAGTCATATCCTGAGCGAGTCTTTGGCAATCCGTGATAAAATCCATGCCTAGTTTATCCCACTTCCATTCGGTATCGGCAATGGTTGTAACAATCCTGCTGGCTTCGATGTTACGCCTTTACTTTCGACATACATCGCAAAATCGCTACATACTCGCAATATCCTTCTTCATTCCGGTCCACGGAAGGTATTCTTCAAATCCAAGTACATCTTGGTATTTCTGGGTGAATCGAATAGGGTGAATCATGAGCTTCTTGTAAAATCAACTTCCCGATCTACGGGTTATTGGGCACATAAACACGGTCTTCAAACCATAGGGTATCGTGCTCATCCTCACGAAATCCTTTAGCTTTTCCTTTGCTCATTTTCTCCTTTATAGAGGCAACTTCCTTATCTGCCTTTTGGGCTTCTCGATTTTGTCCATCGATTGTCATTTGAATCTCCAATGTTGCTACATAGCCTCTCGGAACTATTTCCAAACATAGCTCTCGAAGGTCCTCGGCTAACTCATTGGGTATTCCTCCCATCATTAGGGTATTGACGTGGCTCTTACGGCTCAATAAATGCCTTTCGACATTAGCCTTCCCGGGGTGATAATGCAATCTCATGTCATAATCCTTGATAAGCTCTAACCATCTCCTTTGTCGAGATTCAATTCATACGTGTGAAGATGTACTTCAAACTCTTGTGATCCGTATATACTTCACAATGATTTCCAATGAGAAAATGTCTCCACGTCTTCGTGGCATGTACAACGGCTGCTAACTCCAAATCATGAGTGGCATAATTCAACTCATGGGGCTTAAGTTGTCGTGAAGCATAATGAAACAACTCTTCCTTCCTGCATAAGCACTTGCTCCAAGTCCTCGGCGTGAAGCGTCATAATACACCTCATAATCCTTAGTCCGATCCGCAATATCAAAGCTGGTGAGGTAACTAATCTTTTCTTCAACTCCTAAAACTTGCCTCACAGTCCTCACCCATATGAATTTGTTTTCCTTCTTCAACAATTACATCATAGGCTTAGCAATCCTTGAGAACTTCTCAATGAACCTCGGTAGTATCCTGCGAGTCCAAGGAAACTCGAATCTCTCCAACTGTCGTTGGTGCTTCCCATTTGGTTCTGGTCTCAACTTTTGTGGGGACAACTGCTATCCCTTCTCCGGATCTAACATGTCCGAGACATCCAACTTCCTATAGCCAAATCTCACCGTTGCTGAACGTGGCTTGCAACTGGTGTTCCCTCAGATTCTCCCAAACCAATCGCAAATGTTCCGTGGGTTCCTCTTCATTCTTGAAAAATCAAAATGTCATCAATGAATACCACGCACGAACTTATCCAAAAACTCCATAAACACTTTGTTCATCGTGTTCATGAAATAGGCTGGTGCGTTAGTCAGTCAAATGACATAACGGTATACTCATTATAGTCCATATCTCGTGGTAAATGCTGTCTTGGGTATGTCCTGCTCCCGAATCATCAATTGATGGTACCCTGATCGCAAGTCGATCTTGGAAAACACATTGGCTCCTTGCAAGCGATCAAACAGATCATTTATCATAGGTAGTGGGTACTTGTTCTTGATTGTTACTTCATTCAATCCACGATAATCAACAACCATTCTTAACGATCCATCCTTCTTCTCCACTAGCAAAGCGGGTGATCCCCAAGGTGAAGAACTTGGGCGTATAAAACCTTTATCCAAAAGCTCCTTAATCTGCTTCTTGATTTCCGCCAAATCTGTCTTTGGCATCCTATATGGTCGCTTCGATATTGGGCCTGTTCACGGCAAAAGTTCTATCAAAACTCAATGTCTCTATCCGGTGGCATTCACAGCAACTCTTCCGGAAATACATCAGAAAATCCTTCACCACCGGTACTTCTTCCTGCACCACTCGATAAGCAATTTACTTGCGCTCTTCTACCGATGCCGTGATACATACTTAATCCTTCTTCCTTACGGTGTGGTGAGCAAAATTGACTTTGTGGTGCAATCTATGTTTCCTCCATACCTTGATAACCAATCCATACCTAATATCACATCCAATCCTTGGGATTCCAACTATTAGGTCCGAGGGGAAAACATAGTGTCCAATCCTTAATGGCAGTCGATCACACCATTTACTAGCCATGTACTCTGCTCCGGGTGAGGTTACTAGCATGGGTGACCTAAGGGCTTGGGTTGGTAACTTGTACTTATCCACAAATCCCCTTGATATGTATGAATGCGATGCACCAATGTTTGAATCAGGGTATTCTGCTGCTGGATCAATTGGGTGATCTCTGGCGGGAAAACAAATCCGGGGTCGCGTCTCGGAGGCATCTGATGGGTTTAGAAAAGATGAGAATTTAGAATAGAATGAGGTCTAAGGGGAATCACTACCCAAATGCACATGAGCAAATACACACAAAATCACTTCATTCAATCAAACAAGGGCTTACAACGATCTAACTATCGCAAAAGTGCGTGTACTATAAGGTTTTACATGGAGGGAATACTACTAATATGTGGGGACTTCTACTAATTTGAACCGGTGGAAGACTCCATAATATCTGCTCGACTTCGTCTTCAAAGTCGGGTTCACTTGGATCCGAATCGGTGTCGTCGATGTTGATGTAGTCGCTTGGGCAATCGACATCTTGGTCTTCATTCTGGCGCCAACTTCTTCTTCGGTTCTTCAATCTCGTACTTAAGATCGTTATTGTGTCTTGCTAGAGCTACGATCTCGTCCATATAGTCCTTGCGAGTGGTCTTTAGTTCTTCTTCAAGTTCGATGATCCTTCCCTTTGCATTCTCGCAACTCCAACATATCATTGCACATCTGGTTCTCCTGGCGTCGAATGTCTTTGGTTTAACTCTGGATGAATGCTGCAATGGATCTATCCTTCTTGGTGCCGACGACGTCCCATTTGTCATCTCGGCGTCCGCAAATCTGGTAGATTGTGTCCTTAAGGTCTTCTTGATAAACTTCTCCAATGCGTCCCATGGTGATGTGAGCTGCCATGCTCTTTCCCAGACTCCAAGTTGGTGCACTAAAAACACTATCTATAGGCTTGGTGATTGGGGCGAATGTCCTTCCCGAACGTGAGCGTGAATCTTCCAGTAACTCCTCTTGAGGTAGTGGCGTTGAAAGTCCGGTGAAGCTTGGTAGTCCAATGTTCGGTACTTGGTAACTTCCTTCAAGTGAAATCCAAAAGGTGTGCCTTCATCCGGTTGGGTGTACTTGATCTTCGCGTCCTTCATCCTAAAGAGAGTAGAAAAGATGAGGAGTTAGAAAATGGGAAGAGAATAGTGATCTATGGCTTTATCTTAGTGGTCGTGTCCTACGGTCGGCGTGTGCTCGATACCATTCTCTGTGGCGACCGGACCGAATGGATCTAGCGCTCGTGCTCGGTGTCATCCTGGATCGATGTCTTGACACCACACAAGTACTTCAAGGATTTATAGCGAGTAGCAATCACACACTTATTACATCGTTGTCCACAAGGGAACTTAATACAATAATATGGCTTAAGGCCATCTAAAAATAACAATGAAGGCTTGGAAGATAAGTGAGTCCATCAACTCCAACGGCATCACCGAGTATAGAACCACGACCTAACACCTTACTGTCAGTAAATGCAGAAAAGTCTCATAGCGTGAAAAGTTGCAGCCAACAATTGACACATGGAATATCTTTGGCAATGTAACACATAGAGAACAATGAAGCAACAAGCCTATACTACATGCATATATGGCTGGTGGTAAGGCTCTCTGATTTACATTTTTGCATAAAGCTGGTTTTTCCCTACATCAAAGGAATAATTTTATTTAACTATCATGGTGGTTGTTAAACATTGAGAATGGTTGACAACATCCTCAATCCCAATTAAAAGTACTCATTAAAACCCAATAAATTTATTATTAGAAGTAACATGTTGAGATTCACATGATATTCAAGTACCAGATACTCAAAATTGTCCATAACCGGGGACACGGCTAATCATGATTAGTTTATACACTCTGCAGAGGTTTGCGCACTTTTCCCCACAAGACTCGATCGCCTCCGCTTGGTTCTCGTGACTACATGGTGTTTGAGAAGCGGATGGCCGAGACATAGTCTTTCGAGCGCTTAGCACCTTACATGTGGGTAGACCGTACCAACCTACATCCCCTACATCGGCTAGCCTACCCGTAAGAGTTCGCACAACTTAGTCAACTACGCCAGAGCCCATAATTGGCTTGTGCCTGCACACGGAAGTTTCCAGTTTGAATAATCTTATGATCCCTTAGAGCACAGGTGGCGGTCCAAGAAATACAGCAAGTCCTGATAGAAACCAGGTGCCTCAATCCACCCAGATGTGTGTTTAGGTTGCCACCTTAAATAAACCATCAATTAACAATCTCACATCTGTCATGGATATTCACTCACCCAATCCACGTCTACTAGCATAGCATGGCATAATTAAGCAAACGTAGAAGTAACTCCCAAGGTTTCATAAGTAAAACAGTAATAGGTACTACCTCAATCTACTTCCCATCCCACAATTTAATTAGATCCTAAACATGCAAGTGTTTGAGGGTTTGATCTAATGCAATAAAACCGGGTATGAGAAAAGTATGATCAAAGTGTTACTTGCCTTGTCGATGATCCATGAGTCCTAGAGATTCAAGTAACAAGCGGCGCACTCACGGGTGATCTAACGCAGACAAACAACAAGCATACAATAAGTACTCATCTAATGCATAGGGAAATCTCGAATAAAAGATCTAACCGGATAGTTCAACTTAAGAACCTGGTTGCAAAAGAATCGAATCAAATAAAGCATCGAAAGTCGGAACTCGAGAGAGAACGACTCGGTTTAGCAATCTGAAATTAAGTCAAAGTTTTACAGTAGCAAAACTCTGTGTAAGTAGGTTAGTCGGAACGACGGTTTCATAACGAAACTCCAGGCGATTGAATCACCTGATTCCGAAAAACGAGAAAGAAATAAAACAGATTTGAAAATCGGATCATAAATCGAATCTGAAAAATAATGGATTAAATCCGATTTAAAAGAAAACGATTTAACGAATTAAATAACGGACGTTCGTTATCAGAACTAATCCAACGAACGCGTTCATTGAAACGAGCAGGTCGGTGAACGTTCACTAAATAAGAAAACCGAAAAAATAAAACCAATCTAGGTTTTTTTTAAAACCGAACATCTTTTTTTTAATAAACCGGTCGGGTTTTAGGGAAACCGGATCGGATCGGATCGGGCGACGGCGAGGCTACCTCCGTGGTCTTCGCCATGTGCGGCTCAGGGCGGCGGGTGAGGGGCGGCGAGGCTGGGGCTCCGGCTTGAGACGGCGGCGGCGGCCGGCGGCGGACTTTAGGGGCGGCGGGCGGGTGAGAGAGAGGGGCAGCGGTATTTAAGAGGAGGCGTGGCGGCGGGTGGCTTGGGAGAAGCCGGGCGAGGCGGACTCGATGGCGGCGTCGTCCCGGCGGGACTTCAGTCGGCGTCTTGTGTGAGAGAGGAGGGAGGCGGCGTGGGCCGGCTGGCTGGGCCGGTGGGCCTTAACCCGGAAAGAAGCAGCGATTTTTTAAATTAAACGAAGCAATTAAAAAATACCAAATGAACTCCGATTTAAATAAAACAAATTTTCCCGACTCCTAAAATGAGTCGAACAAAATGAACTTTTAAAAGCAGCAAACATGCAATAATTTTTAAAATGCTCATTTTGCCTAAGCAAAATAAATCTTTCAAAACCAAATTTGATTTATTTATAAAATCTTCGTTTTCCTAATTGTTGGGAAAGTCATATTATTCCCTCTCAAAATATTTTTATAGGAAAAACTTTATGAAGATAATTAAATAAATCCAATGATCCTATTTTCAAAATTTGAGAAATCCCAAATATGAAAATAATGAAACTTCCAACTCTCTCCGAGGGTCCTTGAGTTGCGTGAAATTTTCTAGGATCGGGAGAATGCGAGAAAAATATGATATGCAGGATGACCTTATGTATAACATTCCAAATTGAAAATTTGGGATGTTACAATGTCTAAGGCCAGAGCATCAACTCAGGAAACCATTGAGTTCACTTTTGAACCAAAAAAGGCTGGTGAGGGAAAGAAGAGAAAGGAAAGGGTCAAGAAGGCCATAGACAGAGTAATTGGCAGATCCTCATGATGAAAGAACCAGCTGAGGATGAGGAAGAAGAGGATGCTGCACCAGCACCTAAAGCTCAAAAGCTGATGGGGGATGCCATCAAGTCTGGGGTTGCTTCATCTAAGCCCAAGACTTCCCCCAAAGCTTCTGCTCCAGCCCCCAAGACTGCACCAAAGAGGAGCACAAGAAACACACTAGCTGCTGAGAGGAACAAGACTCCAGTGCCTGAAATTGAAGAAGAAGATGAGGAAGACCAAGTGCTCAGGAAGCTAAAGCCAAAGATCCCTAACCATGATGACAATCATCCAGTGGCAGAGAACATGAAAGTCAGAAAAGATGCAGGTCTCAGATTGTGGAGACAATCAGATCCATATGCTGTGAGGAGAAGGACTGCTGTGGACTATAGATTTCACACCAAAGAGTAGCAGGACTTCTATGAGACAATTCTTTTGGATAAGAAGCCCATAGTGTGTGACATGAAGTCGGTAGACTAGAAATACATCGACAACAATGAAGACCACTTCCCAGGAGTGCATGAAAGTTTCAGACTCAATGGAGTAGACACTTTTGTGGGTCAGAAACTGACCAAGTGGAATGATGAGCTCATTATGCAATTCTATTCTACAACTCACCTGATGGAAGAATCGTTTGGATGTCTGAAGGTACAAGGTACCAATCAACAGTTGCTGAGTGGGCCAAGCTGATCAATGCCCCTGCAGAGATTGAGGATGACATAGATGTCTATGCCAAGAGAAAGAAAGATCACAACTCCATGGCCAACATGTATAAGGAGATTCCTGACAAGGCCTTGGAGACTCATAAGCTAGGCTCTGTATATTATCTGTTGTCTGGACTGGCCACTATTAACACCATCTTGAGGCACACCTTGTTGCCCAAATCAGGAGATCATAGGTGATCAGAGGCCACTCCATCAATTTACTTCAGTTGTTTGATGTGCCCCAGAAGTTCAAAGTGATGAGTTTGATTGTTGAGACAATCAAGAGGACAGTTGCAGACCAGAAAAGATCATGTGGGTATGCTCCACACATCCAGATGCTCATCAACTCCAAGATGGGCACATGCACATACTTATTGGATAAAGAACATCTTCCCTTGAGGCCTGACTTTGAGGACAACACATTTGTCATGGATGATGAAGATCCCACATCAGTAGAGGCTCAAGAGAAGAGGGAGAAAGCAAAAGCAGAGAAGGCAACAAAGATGCCTAGTGCTGAAGAGGCTTCACAAGTTTTCCTCGAGTCTAAGAAAGATCAACTTGGATATCTTATTCAAGCCACCTTGAGGATTGAGAAAGGATTGGCCACCCTGACTCAGAACCAAGAGATCCTGGAGAGGATCATTGAAACAAAGTTCTATAATCTTGACTTGAAGGTGACAGAGATGCAGACAGCTGTTGAGCAGCTCCAGGAAGAAGCTGAAGAGAAGAAAGGGAAAGCTACCACAAATGCCTTTCAAAGAGTGCCTAGGGCATAGAGATCTGCAGCAGTGCCTGTGACAGACACAAGAGCTACTAGTCAGCACCTGCAGCCACATCTTCTGTAGCCCCTCCAGTTGCCACACCACCAGCTCCAACAACTTCAACAGATGCATTCGTCCTTGGAGTCCTCTCAACGCCTCCTCCCTAAGATCAAGCCTGGAGAGACGCATAGCACTATGCATTTTCAAGCTTTTTGGTAACTTGTTGCCAAAGGGGGAGAAAGTGTATAGATCATAGGCTGAGAGAGAGAGAGAGAGAGAGATTTGCTTCTTTTTGCTATCTCTTTTGCTACTTCTTTGATACTTACTTGTGTGCTTGTCTGCATGACACTCTATGTTTATGTGTGTGAGATACTTGTATGTTCATGTGTTTGATCATATCATACTTTAATGCTTGTGCTTGAATGATTATATTATTTATCTCTCTTGTACGATCATTCACTTTGCCTTGGTGATGAGTGCATATTTTATTTACTACCATTTTGAGCGCTCCACCAAGATGTATGTGACATGGAAGAGTAACCCAAGATCCTAATAGATTGTGCATTTGCATTCAAAAGAAAATTTTAAATAATGCATAAATTTAGGGGGTGCTCTTGCTTATCACATACTTCTCAAAGCAGCGATATATTTCATTCTTATTATCATTTGTATAAGCTTTGATCTACATGTTGTCATCAATTACCAAAAATGGGAAGATTGAAAGTGCAACTAATCCCTAGGTGGTTTTGGTAATTCCTAACAACATATAGCTCATTGAACTAATACTCTTTCAAGATGATCATTTCAGAAAGTTCAATGATTGGCATGGCATGGACTAGAGATGTGGACCCCTCAAAATGCTAAGGACACATATTGGCTCAAGCTCAAGACTCTAGATTTTCATTTTAGTGATCCAAGATCACATTGAGTCCAAAATCCAATATTATTAAAAGGGGATGAGGTGTTGCTTAATGGCTTGCTTGCTCAAAATGCTTAGTGATATGCTCCAAAAGCCCTCAACCACTTTCTCATATCCACATGTCCCAAGCCAAAAGTCAAACTTGACCCCACCAATTTGATCTATCCGGCGCCACCGAGTTCATTTTACATAGCCATAGCCAGAAGCCCTAATCAGTTCGGTCTCACCAATAGGGATCTCAGTCCCACCGAGATGGGATTGCCAACTCTCTGTTTCCCTTCGTAACGTTTCGGTCTAAACGAGATGAGCGATCGGTCCCACCGAGTTTGAATGCAAACTCTTTGTTTCCTCTTCGTAACGTTTCGGTCTTACCGAAATGAGCGATCGGTCCCACCGAGTTTTCCTGACCAACTCTTTGTTTGCCTATTACAGTAATCGGTCTCACCGAGTTCATGTGATCGATCTCACCGAGATTACGTTATGCCCTAACCCTAATGAAATCGATCCCACCGAATTGACATGTAGGTCCCACCAAAGATCCTAACGTTCACATTTTGAACTAAATCGGTCTGACCAAGTTTGAGTATTCGGTCTCACCGAGTTTGGTAAATTGTGTGTAACGGTTAGATTTTGTGTGGAGGCTATATATACCCCTCCATCCTTCCTCCATTCGTGGAGAGAGCCATCCGAACGTGCCTACACTTCCAGCATTCATTTTCTGAGAGAGAACCACCTACTCATGTGTTGAGACCAAGATATTCCAATCCAACCACAAGAATCTTGATCTCTAGCCTTCCCCAAGTTGCTTTCCACTCAAATCATCTTTTCACCAAATCCAAATCTGTGAGAGAGAGTTGAGTGTTGGGGAGACTATCATTTGAAGCACAAGAGCAAGTAGTTCATCATCAACACACCATCTATTACCTTTTGGAGAGTGGTGTCTCCTAGATTGATTAGGTGTCACTTGGGAGCCTCCATCAAGATTGTGGAGTTGAACCAAGGAGTTTGTACGGGCAAGGAGATCGCCTACTTCATGAAGATCTACCCTAGTGAGGCAAGTCCTTCGTGGGCGATGGCCATGGTGAGATAGACAAGGTTGCTTCTTCGTGGACCCTTCATGGGTGGAGCCCTCCGTGGACTCGCACAACCGTTACCCTTCGTGGGTTGAAGTCTTCATCAACGTGGATGTACGATAGCACCACCTATCGGAACCACGTGAAAAATCTTCGTGTCTACATTGCGTTTGCTCCCTTCAAACTCCTCCCCTTTACCTTCATATGCAATGATTTACTTTCCGCTGCTATACTCTTAGAAGCGCATGTGTAGGTTGATTGCTTGACTTGTGCTAAGTTGCTAAAATCTGCCAAAACTTAAAATTGGCAAAAGGCTAGGTTTTTATTTGGTCAAGTAGTCTAATCACCCCCCTCTAGACATACTTTCGATCCTACAACGGGGTGAGCAATAAAGTTACTGGGGAGTGTCTCAACGCGACTGCTTAGGTTTGTTTGTCCGCTTCCACGTCTCGAACCACTTCCCCGACTTCCTTTGCTACGGGAGGTATAATTTGTTCATCCTTCTTTTAGTTTATGTGTTTGTTCTACGTGTTAGGTTTATAGACTTGCAACCTCCATGTTTTGTACAGTACTTATTCACACAACTCTATATTGTGGTCATGATTTTCACCGATTAAATTAACTGAAGATTTACTAATTATTTGAATTGTAATGAGTATAAGAGTGGTGTTAATTTGTTTGAGTATTTTCGGTGAATTTTTTGTTTGAGTTGCGCTGAGGAGAGTGGGTCATCCATCTAAACAGAGAGAAAACAAAACTCGACGACCACGACTATCGCAAGTTAATGATGTAGAGCCACATAGGCATGGTGGACCTCGACCCTTGCCAAAGGGATGGCTCCGGCTCCATTTTTGTTACATTTTTTTTATTTAGTTTGGATAGGTGCCTTGCTTAGGGAGGCAAGACGACAACAACTCCTTGAAGATGGAATAAGATCCTTCCCACCCTCATCTCAGTGGTGCATCTAGCGTCATCAAAGAGCGTGTGGCTGTGTGTCTCTGACGGATCTTCTAGAATTCGGTCGGTGTTGGTCCTTGGTGGATGGATCGGTTTGGATCCGATATTCGTTCGTATTGTGTTAGGTTGGATCCTTTTGATCTAAGTTTTTCATCATCGATGACGGTTGTTATTCTTATGCACTGGCCCTTTGAGACCTTAACGCGACTGACTGTTCACCGTAAGAAGATTTGACCACCTCTGGTTTGTGTGGTTAGGGGGGGGGGGGCGGAGGCGTTGACTTTGGTACATCTTCCACTCGCTCTAGTGATTATAGTTATCACTAGGTGGCTTATAAACCTGATTGTAACTGCGTATTTGTTTTTTGTTTTTTTGCTATCACGACATACGATGAATAGATTGAACGTTTTTGGGAAAGAAAATGATGCAGGGGCCGGGATTACCCTGCTTTTCAAACAGAAAAATAGACATCTCAAGTCGAAGAAGAGTAATTTAAATGATGTAGATTGCCGTTCACCGACAGGTGGGCCCACAGTCCGCTGCTTCTCTTCGCCTTCCCATCCAGCTCTTGTTAAGCTCGAGATCCAGCAGAGAGTAGAGTCCACAGAGACTTTTCCCCACACACGCGCGCGAACGATCCCGAGGCGGCGGAGCAACCGAAGCATACCCATGGCTCGCACCTCCTCGCAGTCGCAGTCCTCCGTGGCCGGCGCCGCCGGCGCATCCCGCCCGGCCACCGTCGGTCCCCGCGGCACGGCCGCTGCGACGGCGGGCATGCGCCGCCGCCCAGGCCGCACCTCCTCCTCGTCCGTCGCGGGCGGCGGCGGCGGATTCTCCGGTGGTGGGAACAACATGCTCCGCTTCTACACCGACGAGGCCCCAGGGCTGCGCCTCTCCCCCACCATGGTGCTCGTCATGTCCGTCTGCTTCATCGGCTTCGTCACCGCGCTGCACGTCTTCGGCAAGCTCTACCGCTCCCGCACCGCCGCCTCCTCCGCCTGATCGGCTCCGCAGGCCCGCTCGGTGGTGACCTTCCTGCTTCTTCCTCTTCCTCAGCTCAGATCAGATCAGATGGTTTTGGTGGGTAACAAGGATGATAGTTTTTGTTGTTGCTGATCCTTTCTGGGTTAGATCTGCCAAAGATGGCTTTTGTGTGTAACAGATCCAAGAGGCTAGCCTTGCTTCATCCTTACTTCCCCACTTAGATCTGCCAAGCAACTTTACTAGTTTAAATTATGGTGCCCTTCTGTTTCTGTCTACCTTGTTGCGATGAATTGTGGCTAATCACCTGTGAATTTGCAATCACCATATATGATATGTGCCTTGTGGGGATTGAGGGTACAGTTTTGTTACTTCTTCTGCCGACTTAGGTGTGTCTATGAGCATTCATAGTGCAGTCTTGCATCATGCTAGCTCCATCTTTTACTTAATTGTTATAGTTACTGCATTTTTTAGAACCGAGTATCCGTTTTGAAGTATAGCTCACCTTGCCCATCTTGGAGAAAGTAGAGCTAGCCTAGTTGAGCTATGCGGGAAGGAGCTATGTTATTTGTTTGGTGAATACGTACAACGCCCACATTGTGCCGTGTCTCATGGGCAGTTTGTGTCCTTAGCAGGCGCACCAAGTTTGCTTGCCGCCGATTTGGCTCTCCTAACCAGGCAATGATTTCTTGGTCGTTGAGAGCAATCTTGCCAGGCTCAAGAAATTTATCATTTTACCAAATGCCTCCCTTTGCCAAGCTAGGTTATAACTTCTTTTGCCTTAAATCCAAATACACCCTGAGTGTTTCTTTCTGTTTTTTATAATAGCCGGAGCTTTGCAATAGTACTAGAATTCGACATTCTACGCCGTGCACTGGCAAGATGGTATTTCCTTACCAAATACTCCTACTATCTTGATATTCATAGAAACACGTAAGAGAGTTATTTTTTTTTGTTACTCCTTGACGATGGCTATTTAGTTATTCTAAATTTCTGAGCAGTTGAATCTCTTTGAAAATGTCTTGTCAAAATGATATGTGTCTTTAAAGGATTTTAGGTCTTATCGGTTTACTTATAGTTAGAACCAAGAAGGCCTGATGTGACTATGTGCTCAAACTACAGGTTGATAACAAGGGGATTTTCTCAAGTTGCATTTAAGTTTTGAAGGATATTGCCTCATGCCTATGTTTAGTTAAGCATTGACAGCAATAGCATACATGTAATAGTAGTTGCTAATCTCGCCTGCAATAAATATCCTCTCTATATTTAGTACTCCCTCAGTTCCAAATTATAAGATGTTCTAACTTTTTTTCTGAATCGGAGGTATGTATATAGTTACTGTGTTTGTTCACTCATTAAAGTCCGCATATAATCCATATTGATATATCCAAAACATCTTATAATTAGGAACGGAGGTAATACAATAGAAGCCCTGTTCACATGCTTTGTTGTTTGACCTGTGGTATAGAAGTTTTTAATCTTTGTCAGAATAATGAATGTTTAATGATCAACTAGATTTATTGTCATTTATCTAGTTATTACTGCAACTTTTGGCGTATGCCGTGTTGGTATTTTGTTCATAGTGCAGTTCTATTTGTCTGAGCCTATTGCAAAACCTGCGAATATACTTTGCAGTGTTGTTCTGTATCATTCTGAAGAGGAGAGAACATATAGTCTGTTCGATGTACTCCTAAGTGGTAAGATGTGCATTTTGTTTTCACTGGAAAAGTAGCCAAACGAAGACATGAAATTCTATGGTGAAGAGAATTACATGCTCATATGCAATCGAGAAAATCATGTGTTTTTGCACAGGGGAGAGGTTAGGTTTGCATACTCATTATTTGTGGTATCGACAAAAGCATATGCTCCCAAGAGCTGAATTGGGCACTTCCTGCACAGGCCACATGGATTAGCTGATTTCTGTTGTATGGTCCGTCCTTCAGGTTGTCATTCCTGCGGGATGATAAGTTGGGCAAAGCTTTGCACCCCATTTTTCTTGTAACCCCTCCGTATTAAAATATAAGACGTTTTTTAGGCTAGTTTAGCATACATAAAATGTTCTATATTTTGGTACAGAGGTAGTACTTACTAATGATAAGTTAAGCAAAGCTTTGCACCTTTTTCAAGAAAAAGTAAATGATCCTGATCTCCACTAAGATACTCACGACTGGCGTTTGTGAAACTTGACTATTTTTTTTCTTAAGAAAGAAGGCTCAAGAAGAGCCCGGCTTTGAATTAACAAAGCCATCAACCGACAAGGCATTAAAGTACCAACAGAGTTAACAAAGATGAAAAAGATACAATGGGCTGATGGAGCAGCTTACAATGCAACACTCACTAACCAGCACAAAATAGGAAAATGGAGCACAACTTGCTAATGTCGCTTCCCACTACACTTAGGGCCAGGGGCAACCAAACTGAGTAGATTGCAATGGACCAGCCGTCTGCTAAGGAAAATGGAGCACAACTTGCTAATGTCGCTTCCCACTACACTTAGGGCCAGGGGCAACCAAACTGAGTAGATTGCAATGGACCAGCCGTCTGCTAAGGGAAGGACCAAGATTGTGTCTGTATCATCGGGCGGAGAAGGGACAGCTCCTACCTCCTCAGATGCCGAAGAGGGCCCTACCCTCTCGTCCTGGCTCGAGGACGTTGCACCGTCGGCAAGAGAGATGCTCACCTAAGAGCTGGGATAGGAGCCGGCTTCACGTCCACTCGTATAGAACATGCGGCCTGACCTGCATGAATCCAAAAGCACACCACGCCAGCTACAACGTCGCCGCCTGCGGACACCTAGCAAAGAGGGAAAGCCACCTGGGGCAATCGAAGAGGATGAAACAACACCGAGCCAAGCCACAGCAGCGAGCATCACGAGAGCAAAATCAGACGCCGCAGGGAAGAGTCGTGTACTCAACAACATGGCATCGCTAATCACGCTAACAACCACGCCGGAGAGAAACCACCAAAGGGGACGTCGGATCTACAAATCATGGCATCGCTAGCCACTGTAGAGAGCACAAACCAGCTACTAGACGCCTTCACACCAAGGAAACACTCACCCAAACCTGCAGCATCCCTAGGCAGTGTCTCCATGGAGAGCACGACACGCATGGCGACGACGCCGCCCAATCTGAAGAGGATTTTGAGCTTTCGCTCGGGAGCAAGGTAGAGGGTGGGCAGGGACGGTCCTCAACGGCGCCTCCAAGGATGGAAGGCACCGCCCTTGGGCATCGCCGTTGCCGAGGCCGGACCAGCCGGCCTAGGGTTTCCCCCGAACCCAAACCTATGCCACCAACACCTCAGCAGCCAGAGCGCCGACAGCCAAGGTTGCCGGACACCATGGATGGGGCAGGAGGAGTGAGCCAGAAAGGTGGAGGAGTCATACCTTCAGATCTGACGAAGAAGAAAGCCTCCCGCCGTGACTGATGTCTACTACGCAACCTTTTTCTTGTAGACGTTGTTGGGCCTCCAAGTGCAGAGGTTTGTAGGACAGTAGCAAATTTCTCTCAAGTGGATGATCTAAGGTTTATCAATCCATGGGAGGTGTAGGACGAAGATGGTCTCTCTCAAGCAACCCTGCAACCAAATAACAAAGAGTCTCTTGTGTCCCCAACACACCCAATACAATGGTAAATTGTATAGGTGCACTAGTTCGGCGAAGAGATAGTGATACAAGTGCAATATGGATAGTAGATATAGGTTTTTGTAATCTGAGAATATAAAAACAACAAGGTAACTAATGATAAAAGTGAGCACAAACGGCATTGCAATGCTTCAAAACAAGGCCTAGAGTTCATACTTTCACTAGTGCAAGTTCTCTCAACAATAATAACATAATTGGATCATATAACTATCCCTCAACATGCAACAAAGAGTCACTCCAAAGTCACTAATACCAGAGAACAAACGAAGAGATTATTGTAGGGTACGAAACCACCTCAAAGTTATTCTTTCGGATCGATCTATTCAAGAGTCCGTAGTAAAATAACACGAAGCTATTCTTTCCGTTCGATCTATCATAGAGTTCGTACTAGAATAACATCTTAAGGCACAAATCAACCAAAACCCTAATGTCACCTAGATACTCCAATGTCACCTCAAGTATCCGTGGGTATGATTATACAATATGCATCACACAATCTCAGATTCATCTATTCAACCAACACAAAGAACTTTAAAGAGTGCCCCAAAGTTTCTACTGGAGAGTCAAAACGAAAACGTGTGCCAACCCCTATGCATAAGTTCACAATGCTATGGAACCCGCAAGTTGATCACCAAAACATACATCAAGTAGATCACGTGAATATCCCATTGTCACCATAGATAAGCACATGCAAGACATACGTCAAGTGTTCTCGAATCCTTAAAGACTCAATCCGATAAGATAACTTCAAAGGAAAAACTCAATCCATTATAAGAGAGTAGAGGGGGAGAAACATCATAAGATCCAACTATAATAGCAAAGCTCACGATACATCAAGATCGTACCACCTCAAGAACACGAGAGAGAGATCAAACACATAGCTACTAGTACATACCCTCAGCACCAAGGGTGAACTACTCCCTCCTCGTCATGGAGAGCGCCAGAAGATGAAGATGGCCACGGTGAGGATCCCCCTCCGTGAGTGCCAGAATAGGGTCCCGATTGGTTTTTGGTGGCTACAGAGGCTTGCGGCGGCGGAACTCTCGATCTATTGTGTTCCCCAATGTGTTTAGGGTATATGGATATATATAGGCGAAAGAAGTCGGCCACGGGAGCCACGAGGGGCCCACGAGGTGAGGCGCGCCCAGGGGTAGCGCGCCTCCACGCCTCGTGGCTTCCTCAGCTTCCCTGACGTCTACTCCAAGTCTCCTGGATTGCTTCCGTTCCAAAAATAACTCTCCCGAAGGTTTCATTCCGTTTGGACTCCGTTTGATATTCCTTTTCAATTTGGGCTGGGCCTCCGGTTAATAGGTTAGTCCCAAAAATAATATAAAAATGTTTAGTAAAGCCCATAAACATCCAAAACAGATAATATAATAGCATGAATACTTCATAAATTATAGATACGCTGGAGAAGTATCAGTATCCCCAAGCTTAATTCCTGCTCGTCCTCGAGTAGGTAAATGATAAAAGAAATAATTTATGAAGTGTGGATGCTAGCAGGTGCACACGTTTGATCAATGATAATTTCAATCACCTTTTCTAGCATCATTATATATCATAATAGTAGCTCATATCATAAAGCTTCTCATGATCAAGTATAGATCATAAACTTTCTTGAAAACTAACAAACCGTGTTATTAGTCATCAAACAATTACAATTCATCTTATTTTCAGGAAGGGTCTATGTCAGAGCTTTAATTCAGCAAACTTCACATACTCAACTATCATTTAGTCTTTCACAATTGCTAACACTCACATGATATTTATGGGTTCAAAGTTTTAATCAGACACAGAGAAAGATAGGGGCTTATAGATTTGCCTCCCAACCTTTTACCTCAAGGGTAATGTCAAACAATAATAGTTCATGATGCCTTACATCCAATTGGATGTATATATATATATATATATATATATATATATATATATATATATATATATATATATATCACTATCTTTTCAACACAATGTGCTTGCCAAAGGATAAAATGTAAAAAGGAAAGGTGAAGATCACCAAGACTCTTGCATAAAGAATAAGACAAGAATAAAAGATAGGCCCTTCACAGAGGGAAGCAGAGGTTGTCATGCACTTTTATAGTTGGATGCACAAAATCTTAATGCTAAAGAACGTCACTTTACATTGCCACTTGTGATAGAGACCTTTATTATGCAGTCCGTCGCTTTTATTGCTTCCTCATCACAAGATCGTATAAAGCTTATTTTCTCCACACTAATAGATCATACATATTTAGAGAGCAATTTTTATTGCATGCACCGATGACAACTTACTTGAAGGATCTTACTCAATCCATAGGTAGGTATGGTGGACTCTCATGACAAAACTAGTTTAAGGGATATTCGGAAGCACAGGTAGTATCTCTACTTGGTGCAGAGTATTTGGCTAGCATGAGGGGGGAAGGCAAGCTTAGCATGTTGAATGATCCATGACAATATACTTTATTTCGGATATAAGAAAACATAACCCATTACGTTGTCTTCCTTGTCCAACATCAACCTTTTAGCATGTCATTTTTTAATGAGTGCTCACAATTACAAAAGATGTCCAAGATAGTATATTTATATGTGAAATCTCTCTTCCCTCAATATTCTTTCATGAATTGTTCAAGTGATCAATACAATGTTTGCTAACTTTCAATAAATTTACCACCTCTACTTCTTATATGTGAAGTCATTACTCCCCATGGAATAAGCATATGAAACATATATAATTTCAGATTTATGACATTCAAATCATTCAACCATTTACTCATAGGATATAAGTTAAGCACACGAGTAAATGACAAACTACTCCAAAAAGATATAAGTGAAGATCAATGAGTAGTTAAATAATTATGTAGCTATGTGAAGACTCTCTCTCATTTAAGAATTTCAGATCTTGGTATTTTATTCAAATAGCAGGCAAAACAAAATAAAACGACATTCCAAGGATGTCACTCATCATGTGAAGAAGCAAAAACTTGGGCTCAACCGATACTAACCGATAATTGTTGAAGAAGACAGGTGGGATGCCTACCAGGGCATCCCCAAGCTTAGATGCTTGAGACTTCTTGAAATATTATCTTGGGGTGCCTTGGGCATACCCAAGCTTGAACTTTTGCGTCTCCTTAATTCCTTTTATATCACGGTTTCCTAAATCTCGAAAGCTTCATCCACACCAAACTCAACAAGAACTCGTGAGATAAGTTAGTATAAACCAATGCAAAAACCTTATCATTCTCTACTGCAGAAAATCACAAAAACTATTATTCAACATTGCATACTAAATGCCTCTGCATATTTAATACTCGTATCCTCAAATAGAATCATTAAACAAGTAAACATATGCAAACAATGCAAACATAACAGCAATCTGCCAAAACAGGATAGTCTGTAAATAATGCAGCAAGATCCATACTTCCCTAGCTCCAAAAATTATGAAAGAAAATTCCCACTGTATTAAATTTATCAGAGCTTATTATGCAAAAGGTTTCAACATTTTATCACATTCTGGCTTTTCTAGAAAAATTTTGCAACAGCGGTAAACTTTCTGTTTTGAAACAGCAACATGTATACTTGCAAAATAAGCATGGTAAAGGCTATCCTTGACATTTTTATTGAAAATAAAGATGCAAAACATTATTCTAAATAACAGCAAGAAAATACTAACAAAATAAAATGACGCTCCAAGCAAAACACATATCATGTGGTGAATAAAAATATAGCTCCAAGTAAAGTTACCGATGAATGAAGATTTAAAGAGGGGATGCCATCCGGGCATCCCCAAGCTTAAACTCTTGGTTGTCCTTGAATATTACCTTGGGGTGCCTTGGGCATCCCCAAGCTTAGGCTCTTTCCACTCCTTATTCCATAGTCCATCGAATCTTTACCCAAAACTTGAAAACTTCACAACACAAAACTTAACAGAAAACACGTAAGCTCCGTTAGTATAAGAAAATAAATCACCACTTAGGTACTGTTGGTAACTCATTCTAAATTCATATTGGTGCAATATCTACTTTATTCCAACTTATCTATGGTTCATACCCTCCGATACTACTCATAGATTCATCAAAATAAGCAAACAACACATAGAAAACAGAATCTGTCAAAAACAGAACAGTCTTTAGTAATCTGCATCAAACACAAACTTCTGGGACTCACAAAAACCTTAAAAAATAGTAAGACCTAGATAATTTTATAATTGATCTACTGCAATTGGAATCAATATTTTATCACTTTTTGGTGATTTTTAACAATTGTTTTCGTGAGCAGAAAGTTTCTGTCTTTTTCAGCAAGATCAAATAATTATCATCCAAGAAGATCCTATAGGTCCTACTTGGCATCTTATTGAAACAAAAGCTATAAAACATGATTACTACAGTATCTTAATCATTTGAACACACAAAAACATTAGAGGTAAATATTGGGTTGTCTCCCAACAAGCGCTTTTCTTTAATGCCTTTCTAGCTAGGCATGATGATTTCAATGATGCTCGCCTAAAAGATAAGAATTGAAACATAAAAAGAGCATCATGAATAATATGACTAGCACATTTAAGTCTAACCCACTTCCTATGCATAGGGATTTGTGAGAAAACAACTTATGGGAACAATAATCAACTATCATAGGAAGACAAAACAAGCATAACTTCAAAAATTTAAGCACATAGAGAGGAAACTTGATATTATTGTAATATGTAGAAGCATATGATCCTCTCTCATAATAATTTTTAGTAGCATCATGAATTAATTCAACCATATAACCAGCACATGAAGCATTCTTTTCATGATCTACTTGCATAGAAATTTTACTACTCTCCACATAAGCAAATGTATTCTCATCAATAGTAGTGGGAGCAAACTCAACAAAATAACTATCATGTGAAGCATAATCCAATTGAAAATTAAAATCATGATGACAAGTTTCATGGTTATATTTACTCTTTAGAGCATACGTGTCATCACAATAATCATCATAAATAGGAGGCATGCCTTCATCATAATAAATTTGCGCATCAAAACTTGGGGGACTAAACATATCATCTTCATCAAACATAGCATCCCCAAGCTTGTGGCTTTGAATATCATTAGCATCATAGGTATTCAAAGAATTCATACTAAAAACATTGCAATCATGCTCATCATTCACATATTGTATGCCAAGCATTCTATGTAATTCTTCTTCTAGTACTTGAGCACAATTTTCCTTCCCATCAGTTTCACGAAAGACATTAAAAAGATGAAGCATATGATGCACCCTCAATTCCATTTTTTTGTAGTTTTCTTTTATAGACTAAACTAGTGATAAAACAAGAAACTAAAAGATTCGATTGCAAGATCTAAATATATACCTTCAAGCACTCACCTCCCCGGCAACGGCGCCAGAAAAGAGCTTGATGTCTACTACGCAACCTTCTTCTTGTAGATGTTGTTGGGCCTCCAAGTGCAGAGGTTTGTAGGACAGTAGCAAATTTCCCTCAAGTGGATGACCTAAGGTTTATCAATCCGTGGGAGGTGTAGGATGAAGATGGTCTCTCTCAAGCAACCCTGCAACCAAATAACAAAGAGTCTCTTGTGTCCCCAACACACCCAATACAATGGTAAATTGTATAAGTGCACTAGTTTGGCGAAGAGATGGTGATACAAGTGCAATATGGATGGTAGATATAGGTTTTTGTAATCTGAAAATATAAAAACAACAAGGTAACTAATGATAAAAGTGAGCACAAACGGTATTGCAATGCTTCGAAACAAGGCCTAGGGTTCATACTTTCACTAGTGCAAGTTCTCTCAAAAATAATAACATAATTGGATCATATAACTATCCCTCAACATGCAACAAAGAGTCACTCCAAAGTCACTAATAGCGGAGAACAAACAAAGAGATTATTGTAGGGTACGAAACCACCTCAAAGTTATTCTTTCGGATCGGTCTATTCAAGAGTCCGTAGTAAAATAACACGAAGCTATTCTTTCCGCTCGATCTATCGTAGAGTTCGTACTAGAATAACACCTTAAGACACAAATCAACCAAAACCCTAATGTCACCTAGATACTCCAATGTCACCTCAAGTATCTGTGGGTATGATTATACGATATGCATCACACAATCTCAGATTCATCTATTCAACCAACACAAAGAACTTCAAAGAGTGCCCCAAAGTTTCTACCGAGAGTCAAGACGAAAACGTGTGCCAACCCCTATGCATAAGTTCACAATGTTACGGAACCCGCAAGTTGATCACCAAAACATACATCAAGTAGATCACGTGAATATCCCATTGTCACCACATATAAGCACATGCAAGACATACAGCAAGTGTTCTCAAATCCTTAAAGACTCAATCCAATAAGATAACTTCAAAGATAAAACTCAATCCACTATAAGAGAGTAGAGGGGGAGAAACATCATAAGATCTAACTATAATAGCAAAGCTCGCGATACATCAAGATCGTACCACCTCAAGAACACGAGAGAGAGAGAGAGAGAGAGAGAGAGAGAGAGAGATCAAACACATAGCTACTGGTACATACCCTCAGTCCTGAGGGTGAACTACTCCCTCCTCGTCATGGAGAGCGCTGGGATGATGAAGATGGCCACGGTGAGGATCCCCTCCGGTAGGGTGCCTAACAGGCCCCATTGGTTTTTCGTGGCTAGAGAGGCGTGCGGCGGCAGATCTCGCGATCTATTGTGTTCCCCGATTTTTTTTGTGTATATTGATATATATATATATATATATATATATATATATATATATATATATATATAGGCGAAAGAAGTCGGTCGGGAGCCACGAGGCGCGCGCCCGGGGTAGGCGTGCCTCCCTGCCTCGTGGCTTCCTCGAAGCTTCCCTGACGTCTACTCCAAGTCTCCTGGATTGCTTCCATTCCAAAAATAACTCTCCCGAAGGTTTCATTCCGTTTGGACTCCGTTTGATATTCCTTTTCTTCGAAACACTGAAATAGGCAAGAAAACATCAATTTAGGTTGGGCCTCCGGTTAATAGGTTAGTCCCAAAAATAATATAGAAGTGTTTAGTAAAGCCCATAAACATCCAAAACAGATAATATAATAGCATGAATACTTCATAAATTATAGATACGTTAGAGACGTATCAACGACCACCAACCACCAGGAGCCTCATCACCCGAGCGGCCGAGGAACTTGGCCACCAGCACCAACGAAGGCCGCCAGCCGTCACGCCGACGCCTCACCACCTGGGGCCGCCGCCCCGATGACTGCTGCCCTCTGCGAGAGAAATCGAGCAGCAAGATCCCCGCCGCCACCGTCACCGGCGGCCACGCGGGATTACTGTTGGGGAACGTAGAAGAAATCAAAAAAATTCTACGCTTCACCAAGATCAATTTATGGAGTTATCTAGCAACGAGGGAAAAAGGAGTGCATCTACATACCCTTGTAGATCGCGAGCTAAAGCGTTCAAGACAACGGGGTTGATGGAGTCGTACTCGTCGTGATCCAAATCACCAATGACCAAGTGCCGAACGGACGGCACCTCCGCGTTCAACACACGTACAGTTGGGGAAGACGTCTCCTCCTTCTTGATCCAGCAAGGGGAAGGAGAGGTTGAGGGAGATCCAGCAGCACGACGGCGTGGTGGTGGATGCAGCAGGGATCTCGGCAGGGCTTCACCAAGCTCTACGGAGAGGAGGAGGTGTTGGAGAGGGAGAGGGAGGCGCCAGGGGCTAGGGTGCGGCTGCCCTCCCTCCCCCTCTATATAGTGCCCACAGGGGGGCGCCCTAGGAGATGGGATCTCCAAGCGGGCGCGCTGACCAAGGGTGGCTTGCCCCCAAGCCAGGCGCCCCACCCGTAGGGTTTCCTGCCCTAGGCGCAGGGGAAGGCCAAGGCGCACCAGCCCACCAGGGGCTGGTTCCCCTCCCCACTTCAGCCCATGGGGCCCTCCGGGATAGGTGGCCCCACCCGATGGACCCCCGGGACCCATCCGGTGGTCCCGGTACAATACCGGCGACCCCCGAAACTTTCCCATTGGCCGAAGCTTGACTTCCTATATATAAATCTTTACCTCCGGACCATTCCGGAACTCCTCGTGACGTCCGGGATCTCATCCGGGACACCTAACTACTTTCGGGTTACTGCATACTAATATCTCTACAACCCTAGCGTCACCGAACCTTAAGTGTGTAGACCCTACGGGTTCGGGAGACACGCAGACATGACCGAGACGACTCTCCGGTCAATAACCAACAGCGGGATCTGGATACCCATGTTGGCTCCCACATGCTCCTCGATGATCTCATCGGATGAACCACGATGTCGAGGATTCAATCAATCACGTATTCAATTCCCTTTGTCAATCGATGCGTTACTTGCCCGAGACTTCGATCGTCGGTATCCCAATACCTCGTTCAATCTGCGTTATCGGTAAGTCACTTTACTCGTACCGTAATGCATGATCCCGTGATCAACCACTTGATCACATTGAGCTCATTATGATGATGCATTACCGAGTGGGCCTAGAGATACCTCTCCGTCATACGGAGTGACAAATCCCAGTCTCGATTCGTGCCAACCCAACAGACACTTTCAGAGATACCCGTAGTGCACCTTTATATCCACCCAGTTACGTTGTGACGTTTGGCACACCCAAAGCACTCCTACGGTATACGGGAGTTGCACAATCTCATGGTCTAAGGAATCATACTTGACATTTGGAAAAGCTCTAGCAAACGAACTATACGATCTTGTGCTATGATTAGGATTGGGTCTTGTCCATCACATCATTCTCCTAATGATGTGATCCCGTTATCAATGACATCCAATGTCCATAGTCAGGAAACCATGACTATCTGTTGATCAACGAGCTAGTCAACTAGAGGCTCACTAGGGACATGTTGTGGTCTATGTATTCACACATGTATTACGTTTTCCGGATAACATAATTATAGCATGAATAATAGACAATTATCATGAACAAAGAAATATAATAATAACCATTTTATTATTGCCTCTAGGGCATATTTCCAACAGTCTCCCACTTGCACTAGAGTCACTAATCTAGTTACATTGTGATGAATCGAACACCCATAGAGTTCTGGTGTTGATCATGTTTTGCTCTAGGGAGAGGTTTAGTCAATGGATCTGCGACGTTCAGGTCCGTATGTACTTTACAAATATCTATGTCTCCATCTTGAAAATTTTCACAAATGGAGTTGAAGCGACGCTTGATGTGCCGGGTCTTCTTGTGAAACCTGGGCTCCTTGGCTAGTGCAATAGCTCCAGTGTTGTCACAGAAGAGAGTGACCGGCCCCGACGCATTGGGTACGACTCCTAGGTCGGTGATGAACTCCTTCACCCAGGTTGCTTCATGCGCTGCCTCCGAGGCTGCCATGTACTCTGCTTCACATGTAGATTCCGCCACGATGCTTTGCTTGCAATCGCACCGACTTCGCCCCACCATTCAAAATAAACACGTATCCGGTTTGTGACTTAGAGTCATCCAGATCTGTGTCGAAGCTAGCGTTGACGTAACTCTTTACGACGAGCTCTTCGTCACCTCCATACACGAGAAACATGTCCTTAGTCCTTTTCAGGTACTTCAGGATACTCTTGACCGCTGTCCAGTGTTCCTTGCCAGGATTACTTTGGTACCTTCCTACCAAACTTACGGCAAGGTTTACATCAGGTCTGGTACACAACATGGCATACATAATGGACCCTATGGCTGAGGCATAGGGGACGATACTCATCTTTTCTCTATCTTCTGCCGTGGTCGGGCATTGAGCCGTGCTCAATCGCACACCTTGCAATACAGGCAAGAACCCCTTCTTGGACTGATCCATATTGAACTTCCTCAATATCTTGTCAAGGTACGTACTTTGTGAAAGACCAATGAGGCGTCTCGATCTATCTCTATAGATCTTGATGCCTAATATATAAGCAGCTTCTCCAAGGTCCTTCATTGAAAAACACTTGTTCAAGTAGGCCTTTATGCTTTCCAAGAACTCTATATCATTTCCGATCAACAGTATGTCATCCACATATAATATGAGAAATGCTATAGAGCTCCCACTCACTTTCTTGTAAACACAGGCTTCTCCATAAGTCTGTGTAAACCCAAATGCTTTGATCATCTCATCAAATCGAATGTTCCAACTCCGAGATGCTTGCACCAGCCCATAGATTGAGCGTTGGAGCTTGCACACCTTGTTAGCATTCTTAGGATCGACAAAACCTTCTGGCTGCATCATATACAATTCTTCCTTAAGAAAGCCGTTAAGGAATGCCGTTTTGACGTCCATTTGCCATATCTCATAATCATAGAATGCGGCAATTGCTAACATGATTCGGATCGACTTCAAATTTCGCTTACGGGTGAGAAAGTCTCATCGTAGTCAACCCCTTGAACTTGTCGATAACCCTTAGCGACAAGTCGAGCCTTATAGATGGTCACATTACCATCCGCGTCTGTCTTCTTCTTAAAGATCCATTTATTTTCTATGGCTCGCTGATCATCGGGCAAGTCAGTCAAAGTCCACACTTTGTTTTCATACATGGATCCTATCTCGGATTTCATGGCTTCTAGCCATTTGTCAAAATCCGGGCCCGCCATCACTTCTTCATAGTTTGAAGGTTCACCGTTGTCTAACAACATGATTTCAAAGACCGGGTTGCCGTACCACTCTGGTGCGGAACGTGTCCTCGTGGACCTACGAAGTTCAGTAGGAGCTTGATCCGAAGTACCTTGATCATCATCATTATCTTCCTCTCTAGTCGGTGCAGGCACCACAGGAACATCTTCCTGAGCTGCGCTACTTCCCATTTCAAGAGGTAGTACTTCATCAAGTTCTACTTTCCTCCCACTTAACTCTTTTGAGAGAAACTCTTTCTCCAGAAAGGACCCGTTCTTGGCAACAAAGATCTTTCCTTTGGATCTGAGGTAGAAGATATACCCAATGGTTTCCTTAGGGTATCCTATGAAGACGCATTTTTCCGACTTGGGTTCGAGCTTTTCAGGTTGAAGTTTCTTGACATAATCATCGCATCCCCAAACTTTTAGAAACGACAGCTTAGGTTTCTTCCCAAACCATAATTCATACGGTGTCGTCTCAACGGATTTCGACGGAGCCTTATTTAAAGTGAATGCGGCAGTCTCTAAAGCATAGCCCCAAAATGATAGTGTTAAATCGGTGAGTGACATCATGGATCGCACCACATCCAATAGAGTGCGATTACGACGTTCGGACACACCGTTATGCTGAGGTGTTCCAGGCAGCGTGAGTTGTGAAACGATTCCACATTTCCTTAAGTGCGTACCAAATTCGTGACCTAAATATTCTCCCCCACGATCTGATCGTAAGAACTTTATTTTCCTGTCACGTTGATTCTCAACCTCACTTTGAAATTCCTTGAACTTTTCAAAGGTCTCAGACTTGTGTTTCATTAAGTAGACATATCCATATCTACTCAAGTCATTAGTGAGAGTGAGAACATAACGATATCCTCCACGAGCATCAACGCTCATTGGACCGCACACATCGGTATGTATGATTTCCAACAAGTTGGTTGCTCGCTCCATTGTTCCGGAGAACGGAGTCTTGGTCATTTTACCCATGAGGCATGGTTACGTGCGTGTCAAATGATTCGTAATCAAGAGACTCCAAAAGTCCATCTGCATGGAGCTTCTTCATGCGTTTGACACCTATGTGACCAAGGCGGCAGTGCCACAAGTATGTGGGACTATCGTTATCAACTTTACATCTCTTGGTATTCACACTATGAATATGTGTAACATTACGCTCGAGATTCATTAAGAATAAACCATTCACCAATGAGCATGACCATAAAACATATCTCTCATATAAATAGAACAACCATTATTCTCGGATTAAAATGAGTAGCCATCTCGAATTAAACGAGATCCTGATACAATGTTCATGCTCAAAGCTGGTACTAAATAACAATTATTGAGGTTTAAAACTAATCTCGTACGTAAATGTAGAGGTATCATGCCAACGGCGATCATATCGACCTTGGAACCATTCCCGACGCGCATCGTCACCTCGTCCTTCGCCAGCCTCCGCTTATTCCGCAGCTCCTGCTTTGAGTTACAAATATGAGCAACCGCACCGGTATAAAATACCCAGGAGCTACTACGAGTCTTTGGTAAGCTACACATCAATTACATGTATATCACATATACCTTTAGTGTTGCCGGCCTTCTTGTCCGCTAAGTATTTGGGGGCGTTCCGCTTCCAAAGTGACCACTTCCCTTGCAATAAAAGCACTCAGTCTCGTGCTTGGGTCTATTCTTTGGCTTCTTCCCTAAGAATCGGCTTATCGGGCGCGGCAACTCCCTTGCCGTCCTTCTTGAAGTTCTTCTTACCCTTGCCTTTCTTAAACTTAGTGGTTTTATTCACCATCAACACTTGATGTTCCTTTTTGATCTCCACCTCCGCTGATTTCAGCATTGAATATAACTCAAGAATGGTCTTTTCCATCCCCTGCATATTGAAGTTCATCACAAAGCTCTTGTAGCTTGGTGGAAGCGACTGAAGGATCCTGTCAATGATCAAGGTCATCCGGAGATTAACTCCCGGTGAGTCAAGCGGTTGTGCAACCCAGACATTTTGAGTATGTGCTCACTGACAGAACTATTTTCCTCCATCTTACAGCTGAAGAAATTGTCAGAGACTTCATATCTCTCGACCCGGGCATGAGCTTGGAAAACCATTTTCAGCTCTTCGAACATCTCATATGCTCTGTGTTGCTCAAAACGCTTTTGGAGCCCCGGTTCTAAGCTGTAAAGCATGCCACACTGAACAAGGGAGTAATCATCGACGAGACTGCCAAGTGTTCATAACGTCTTGGTTCTGCTCGATGGGTGCTTCACCTAGCGGTGCTTCTAGGACATAATCTTTCTTGGCGGCTATGAGGATGATCCTCGTGTTAGGACCCGATCCGTATAGTTGCTGCCATCATCTTTCGACTTGGTTTTCTCTAGGAACGTGTTGAAGTTGAGGGCAACATTAGCGTGGGCCATTTGATCTACAAGACATATTGTAAAGATTTTAGACTAAGTTCATGATAATTAAGTTCATCTAATCAAATTATTCAATGAACTCCCACTCGACATGACATCCCTCTAGTCATCTAAGTGAAACATGATCCGAGTCAACTAGGCCGTGTCCGATCATCACGTGAGACGGACTAGTCAACGTCGGTGAACATCTTCATGTTGATCGTATCTTCTATACGACTCATGCTCGACCTTTCGGTCTTCCGTGTTCCGAGGCCATGTCTGTACATGCTAGGCTCGTCAAGTCAACCTAAGTGTATTGCGTGTGTAAATCTGGCTTACACCCGTTGTATTCGAATGTTAGAATCTATCACACCCGATCATCACGTGGTGCTTCGAAACAACGAACCTTCGCAACGGTGCACAGTTAGGGGGAACACTTTCATGAAATTATTGCGAGGGATCATCTTATTTAAGCTACCGTCGTTCTAAGCAAATAAGATGTAAAACATGATAAACATCACATGCAATCAAATAGTGACATCATATGGCCAATATCATATTGCTCCTTTGATCTCCATCCTCGGGGCGCCATGATCATCTTCGTCACCGGCATGACACCATGATCTCCATCATCATGATCTCCATCATCGTGTCTTCATGAAGTTGTCACGCCAATGATTACTTCTACTTCTATGGCTAACGTGTTTAGCAATAAAGTAAAGTAATTTACATGGCATTATTCAATGACACGCAGGTCATACAAAAATAAAGACAACTCCTATGGCTCCTGCCGGTTGTCATACTCATCGACATGCAAGTCGTGATTCCTATTACAAGAACATGATCAATCTCATACATCACATATATCATTCATCACATCTTTTGGCCATATCACATCACAAGGCACATGCTGCAAAAAACAAGTTAGACGTCCTCTAATTGTTGTTGCATGTTTTTACGTGGCTTCTATAGGTTTCTAGCAAGAACGTTTCTTACCTACGTAAAACCACAACGTGATATGCCAATTTCTATTTACCCTTCATAAGGACCCTTTTCATCGAATCCGCTCCAACTAAAGTGGGAGAGCGGACACCCGCTAGCCACCTTATGCAACTAGTGCATGTCAGTCGGTGGAACCTGTCTCACGTAAGCGTACGTGTAAGGTCGGTCCGGTCCGCTTCATCCCACGATGCCGCCGAAGCAAGATAAGACTAGTAGTGGCAAGAAAATTGGCAACATCTACGCCCACAACTGCTTTGTGTTCTACTCGTGCATAGTAACTACGCATAGACCTAGCTCATGATGCCACTGTTGGGGAACGTAGTAGAAATCAAAAAATTCTACGCTTCACCAAGATCAATCTATGGAGTTATCTAGCAACGAGGGAAAAAGGAGTGCATCTACATACCCTTGTAGATCGCGAGCGGAAGCATTCAAGAGAACGGGGTTGATGGAGTCGTACTCGTCGTGATCCAAATCACCGATGACCAAGTGCCGAACGGACGGCACCTCCGCGTTCAACACACGTATGGTTGGGGAAGACGTCTCCTCCTTCTTGATCCAGCAAGGGGGAAGAAGAGGTTGATGGGGATCCAGCAGCACGACGGCGTGGTGGTGGATGCAGCAGGGATCTCGGCAGGGCTTCGCCAAGCTCTACGGAGAGGAGGAGGTGTTGGAGAGGGAGAGGGAGGCGCCAGGGGCGGGTGCGGCTGCCCTCCCTCCCCCCCACTATATATAGGGCCCCTGGGGGGTGGCGCCGGCCCTAGGAGATGGGATCTCCAAGGGGAGGCGGCGGCCAAGGGGTGGCTTGCCCCCCAAGCCAAGGGGGGCGCCCTCACCCTAGGGTTTCCTGCCCTAGGCGCAGGGGAAGTCCCAAGGGGGGCGCACCAGCCCACCAGGGGCTGGTTCCCCTCCATACTTCAGCCCATGGGGCCCTCCGGGATAGGTGGCCCCACCCGGTGGACCCTCGGGACCCTTCTGGTGGTCCCGGTACAATACCGGTGACCCCCGAAACTTTCCCGATGGCCGAAACTTGACTTCCTATATATAAATCTTTACCTCCGGACCATTCCGGAACTCCTCGTGACGTCCGGGATCTCATCCGTGACTCCGAACAACTTTCAGGTTACTGCATACTAATATCTCTACAACCCTAGCGTCATTTAACCTTAAGTGTGTAGACCCTACGGGTTCGGGAGACACGCAGACATGACCGAGACGACTCTCCAGTCAATAACCAACAGCGGGATCTGGATACCAATGTTGGCTCCCACATGCTCCTCGATGATCTCATCGTATGAACCACGATGTCGAGGATTCAATCAATCTCGTATTCAATTCCCTTTGTCAATCGGTACGTTACTTGCCCAAGACTCGATCGTCGGTATCCCAATACCTCGTTCAATCTTGTTACCGGCAAGTCACTTTACTCGCATCAGTAATGCATGATCCCTGTGATCAACCACTTGATCACATTGAGCTCATTATGATGATGCATTACCGAGTGGGCCAAGAGATACCTCTCCGTCATGCGGAGTGACAAATCCCGATCTCGATTCGTACAACCCAATGCAGACACTTTCGGAGATACCGTAGTGCACCTTTATAGCCACCCGATTCGTTGTGACGTTTGGCACACCCAAAGCACTCCTACGGTATCCGGGAGTTGCACAATCTCATGGTCTAAGGAAATGATACTTGACATTTGGAAAAGCTCTACCAAACGAACTACACGATCTTGTGCTATGCTTAGGATTGGGTCTTGTCCATCACATCATTCTCCTAATGATGTGATCCCGTTATCAATGACATCCAATGTCCATAGTCAGGAAACCATGACTATCTGTTGATCAACGAGCTAGTCAACTAGAGGCTCACTAGGGACATGTTGTGGTCTATGTATTCACACATGTATTACGATTTCCGGATAACACAATTATAGCATGAATAATAGACAATTATCATGAACAAAGAAATAGAATAATAACCATTTTATTATTGCCTCTAGGGCATATTTCCAACACTTACCCGGCGACCTCCTCGGGTGGCGGTGAGGGAGAGAGGGGGAGGGATGCGGTGGCGGTGCGAGGAAACCCTTGTTGCCGACCGAGCCGCCCGAGCGGACGACACGGGGGCCGGGGCTCTCTAATCTTAGTTCGTAGGTGCCCCTAAACTTGACTAGTTTGAAGTGATGGTTTCAGACTAGAAGTGAATGCTTGCTGCACTAAAGAAACATTTGAGTAATTTTAACATGCTTCCTCTTACCCCCTCTTTTCACATGGAAAGTGAGAAGCCTAGAGCTGACCAGTACTTAATCAAATCAATGGCTCAAATCTATTATGAACTCTTATCTTTTATGTGAAAAGGGAAGGTAAGAGGGACCATACTAAAATATTTAGGGATCTCAACGAGCCTAGCTCCAAGCGAATACTGTTAGGCTCGGCCTGCTAGGACTCTGAGGTTGACCCGGAAGAAGCTCGTGAAGACTACAAAGCTCTGTAGCTTAAAAAATCAGCATTAACTCATTGTAACTAGCCTAAAAAACACTTTATATTTTGATACGAAGGTAGTATATAGCAAGTCATGAACTCACAAGGCTAGGTTCAGTATACCCCTTGGCTCTCATGTACGAGTGCACCCTAAGCGCTAGGCTTTCCCGTGCCTCATGTCGGCGCCGTTGTGGTCTATCTCATCTTATGTGGTCTTAGGTCCATGCAAGCGTGATGGATCCCAGCCCTTGCCGGCTGGAGGGCTCTGTTTTCATATGGTTTTTGAGTTTGTTAGGGTTTGTGTCCTACTCAGAGAGGCGAGGCGGCGGCGGTTCTCTAAAGATGAAATAAGGTCCTTCCCGCCTAGCCCCTGTCCCGATGGTGTTTCTAGCATCGTCAGAGGGCGTGTGGAGGTTTGTCTCCGGCGGATCTCGCGGGATTTGGTCGGCGTTTGTCATTGATGGACCCACGTTGATCTGATCTTCGCTCGTCTGGGTTCATGTGTCTACAGGCTGGATCCTTCTGATCTACGCATCTCTTCGACAGCGGCTGCTGTTATCCTGGTGCGCTGGTCCTATGGGGCCTTAGCACGATGACTTCCCGACTGTCCACTACAAAGTTTGCCCGACTCCGATGAGGGAGGGGCGATGACGGCGGCGCACCTTCGGCTCGCTCCAGTGCTTGTAGTCATCGTTAGGTGGCGTGTGCGAGGGCAGCTGTAACATCCCAAAATTCTAAATTTTGTAATGTTATATTAAATAAATAGTTTTGGTTGATTGCTTGATTGTGGTGTGGTTGCTTCGTTGAAATTGAGTGATATTTGAAACTTTTTGAAAGTTAAATGAGAGGGAATAAAAGGACTTTCCCAAACTTTCATTCTTGCTTTTGGATCCATGAATTCAAATTCATTTCATCACAAAACCCTAGAGTGAAGATGATATGACTTCTTCCATTTAATTAAATGAAAAGGGTTTTTGAAAAGAGTTTGAATTCCATTTGAAAATATTTCAAATTCAGAAACTTTATGCAACTCAATGATTTTCATGAGAGAAGATAAAATGACTTCTTCAAATCATATGAAATATGAGTTGGAAATTTAAAAGAATAAAATTTAAAGTCCCTTTGAGGGTATTTTGAAAATCATTTTAAACTTGGAGTTATTTGGGTTTTATTCAAATTATTTTTCTCCAAAAATAAAATATATGGAAAATAGGGTAAAATGATTCCCTACATTAGAAAAATTGTAGAAAATGGTTTTGAAATCATTTGGTATTTTAAAATATTTTTATTTGGTTTTTAAATAAACCAGTAGCACTGCTTGCTTTATTTAATTTTTGTGGAATTTATTTGACGCTAGAAAAATGTTCAAGTTGTATAAAATCTTTTTCTGAAAATTTTGATATATTATATGACTATAGTACATTTTCATTTTATTTGGTTTATATTATTTTTATTGTCTGTAAAAATTGTTTAAAAAAACTTTCTCAGACGGAACTGGGCCAAAGCCTAGCCGGCCCAAGCCGCCGCCTTCATCCCCGTTCCCGACTAGGACTCCTCCCGGAGTCCAGCGCTGCCACGGCCTCGGTGCCCCCTCGCCCAAGCCGATGTTCGCCCCCTAGCCCCCTTAAATACACGCGCCCCCGACCCGTTTCTCCTCCCAAGTCGCCGCCGCCCTCGCGTCTCGCAACCGCCGCTGCCGACGAGCTCCGCCGCCCGAAGCCGCTGCTCTGCCGCACTTCACCACCACCGCCTCACACATTGCGCCGCTCTGCCGCCCAGCGCCCTTTTCGCCGCCGCCTCCACCCTATCCGTCGTCGCCCGCCGGAGCCGCTTCGCCGCCTCGCCTCGCCGTCGCCGGAATCCGCCGTCGCCGTCGTAGTCCGAACGGGTAAAAACCGCCATCGGACCGGTTTATTTTTAGTTCGCCGGTTTTGTTTGTGTTTTTCTTACAAAACCCGATTTATTTTACTTTAGTTATTTAGAAAACATTTACTGTTTAGTTAGTATCGGCGAACGTCTTCGTTCGTTAGCGTTCAGTAGCGAACGTTCGTTAAATATTTTTTTCCGTTTTATTTTATTTCTGCTAGGGACCCGTTTGTGATTAGTTTATTTACAAAATAGCCCCTGATCTCCAAACGATCACAACTTTTACACCGTTTATCCAAATCCAATGAAAACAATGCCAAATTCTTTGTTACGTTCTCCTCTGTTCAGATAAACAACTTAAACATGTTTTTGAAAGTTTAAAATTTGGTTTCAAACAGATTTGAATTCAAACTTTTTTGTTCATAACTCGAGTTTTATGACTCCGATTTAATTGATTCTTTTTGCTAATTGAAACTCTTGACCTAAAATTTCTGATAAGACCAAATCCACCCAATTTTGGTACTGTTAGAAATTATTTTTCTGTTGCAAGACTTAATTGCTTGTTTTTTAAGTTTTCTGAGATCTTTTCTTCGATTCTTTTGCATGAGTGCTTATGTATGTGATGTCTACTACGCAACCTTCTTCTTGTAGACGTTTGTTGGGCCTCCAAGTTTAGAGGTTTGTAGGACAGTAGAAAATTTCCCTCAAGTGGATGACCTAAGGTTTATCAATCCATGGGAGGTGTAGGTTGAAGATGGTCTCTCTCAAACAACCCTGCAACCAAATAACAAAGAGTCTCTTGTGTCCCCAACACACCCAATACAATGGTAAATTGTATATGTGCACTAGTTTGGCGAAGAGATGGTGATACAAGTGCAATATGGATGGTAGATATAGGTTTTTGTGATATGAAAATATAAAAACAGCATGGTAACTAATGGTAAAAGTGAGCGTAAACGGTATTACAATGCTAGGAAACAAGGCCTAGGGTTCATACTTTCACTAGTGCAAGTTCTCTCAACAATAATAACATAATTGGATCATATAACTATCCCTCAGCATGCAACAAAGAGTCACTCCAAAGTCACTAATAGCGGAGAACAAACAAAGAGATTATTGTAGAGTACGAAACCACCTCAAAGTTATCCTTTCTAATCAATCTATTCAAGAGTCCGTAGTAAAATAACATGAAGTTAGTATTTCCGTTTGAGCTATCATAGAGTTCGTACTAGAATAATACCTTAAGACACAAATCAACCCAAACCCTAATGTCACCTAGATACTCCAATGTCACCTCAAGTATCCGTTGGTATGATTATACGATATGCATCACACAATCTCAGATTCATCTATTCAACCAACACAATGAACTTCAAAGAGCACCCCAAATTTCTACCGGAGAGTCAAGACAAAAACGTGTGCCAACCCCTATGCATAAGTTCACGAGGTCATGGAACCCGCAAGTTGATCATCAAAACATACATCAAGTAGATCACGTGAATATCCCATTGTCACCACAGATAAGCACATGCAAGACATACATCAAGTGTTCTCAAATCCTTAAAGACTCAGTCCGATAAGATAAATTTAAAGGGAAAACTCAATCCATTACAAGAGAGTAGAGGGGGAGAAACATCATAAGATCCAACTATAATAGCAAAGCTCGCGGTACATCAAGATCGTGCCAAATCAAGAACACGAGAGAGAGAGAGAGAGAGAGAGAGAGAGAGAGAGAGAGAGATCAAACACATAGCTACTGGTACATACCCTCAGCCCCGAGGGTGAACTACTCCCTCCTCGTCATGGAGAGCGCCGGGATGATGAAGTGATGACCCACAAGTATAGGGGATCTATCGTAGTCCTTTCGGTAAGTAAGAGTGTTGAACCCAACGAGGAGCAGAAGGAAATGATAAGCGGTTTTCAGCAAGCTATTCTCTGCAAGCACAGAAATTATTGGTAACATATAGTTTTGTGATAAAGTAAATTGTAATGGGTAGCAAGTAACAAGTGTAAACAAAGTGCAGCAAGATGGCCCAATCCTTTGTGTAGCAAAGGACAAGCCTGGACAAACTCTTATATGAAGTAAAACGCTCCCGAGGACACATGGGAATTATCGTCAAGCTAGTTTTCATCACGTTCATATGATTCGCGTTCGGTACTTTGATAATTTGATATGTGGGTGGACTGGTGCTTGGGTGTTGTCCTTACTTGGACAAGCATCCCACTTATGATTAACTCCTATTGCAAGTATCCTCAACTACAAAACAAGTATTAAGGTAAACCTAACCATAGCATGAAACATATGGATCCAAATCAGCCCCTTACGAAGCAACGCATAAACTAGGGTTTAAGCTTCTGTCACTCTAGCAACCCATCATCTACTTATTACTTCCCAATGCCTTCCTCTAGGCCCAAACAATGGTGAAGTGTCATGTAGTCGACGTTCACATAACACCACTAGAGGAGAGACAACATACATCTCATCAAAATATCGAACGAATACCAAATTCACATGACTACTTATACCAAGACTTCTCCCATGTCCTCAGGAACAAACGTAACTACTCACAAATCATATTCATGTTCATAATCAGAGGAGTATTAATATGCATATAGGATCTGAACATATGATCTTCCACCAAATAAACCAACTAGCATCAACTACAAGGAGTAATCAACACTACTAGCAACCCACGGGTACCAATCTGAGGCTTTGGGACAAAGATTGGATACAAGAGATGAACTAGGGTTTGAGAGGAGATGGTGCTGGTGAAGATGTTGATGGAGATTGACCCCCTCCCGATGAGAGGATCGTTGGTGATGACCATGGCGATGATTTCCCCCTCCGGGAGGGAAGTTTCCCCGGCAGAACAGCTCTGCCGGAGCCCTAGATTGGTTCCGCCAAGGTTCCGCCTCGTGGCGGTGGAGTTTCTTCCCAAAAGCTTGATTATGGCTTTTTCTCGGATGAAAGACTTCATATAGCAGAAGATGGGCACCGGAGGGCCACCAGGGGACCCACGAGGCAGGGGGCGCGCCCAGGGGGGTAGGGCGTGTCCCCACCCTCGTGGCCAGGGAGTGGGCCCCCTCTTGTATTTTCTTCGCATAGTATTTTTTATTATTTCCAAAAATAATTCCGTGGAGTTTCAGGACTTTTGGAGTTGTGCAGAGTAGGTCTCTAATATTTGCTCCTTTTCCAAATTCGTAATTCCAAATTTGCATTCTCCCTCTTCATGTAAACCTTGTAAAATAAGAGAGAATAGGCATAAGTATTATGACATAATGTGTAACAACAGCCCATAATGCAATAAATATCAATATAAAAGCATGATGCAAAATGGACGTATCAACTCCCCAAGCTTAGACCTCGCTTGTCCTCAAGCGGAAGCCGATAATGATAAATATGTTCACATGTTTAGAGGTAGAGGTGTCGATAAAATAAAATACGGACATGAGGGCATCATGATCATTCTCATAACAACAACATATATGAATATTGTCATATTATTTCTTATGCTAAAGTAACAATCTATCCACAATGTCAAGTACGAATCAGAAACTTCATTGAAAACTAACAAACTATAATCTCAGTCATTGAAGCAATTCCAATTTATCATAACATCGGAAAGAGTCTATGTAAGAGCTTTTCAGCAAGTCCACATACTCAACTATCATTTAGTCTTTCACAATTGCTAACACTCACGCAATACTTGTGGTTACGGAGTTTTAATCGGACACAGAGAAAGATAGGGGCTTATAGTTCCGCCTCCCAACCTTTTACCTCAAGGGTAATGTCAATAGTTCATGCTAACTTACATCCAATTGGATATATATATATATATATATATATATATATATATATATATATATATATATATATATATATATATATATATATATATATATATATTATATCAGGATCATTCCAACACAAGGTTCTTGCCAAAGGATAAAATGTAAAAAGGAAAGGTGAAGATCACCATGACTCTTGCATAAGGGTAAGAGATAAAAGTAAAAGATAGGCCCTTCGCAGAGGGAAGCAGAGGTTGTCATGCGCTTTCAGGGTTGGATGCACGGAATCTTAATGCAAAAGAACATCACTTTATATTGCCACTTGTGATATGGACCTTTATTATGCAGTCCGTCGCTTTTATTAATTCCACATCACAAGATCGTATAAAGCTTATTTTCTCCACACTAATAAATCATACATATTTATAGAGCAATTTTTATTGCTTGCACCGATGACAACTTACTTGAAGGATCTTACTCAATCCATAGGTAGATATGGTGGACTCTCATGGCAAAACTGGGTTTAAAGGAATTTGGAGCACAAGTAGTATCTCTACTTGGTGCAAAGAGTTTGGCTAGCATGAGAGGGAAAGGCAAGCTCAACATGTTGGATGATCCATGACAATATACTTTATTTCAGTTGTAAGAAAACATAACCCATTACGTTTTCTTCCTTGTCCAACATCAACTCTTTAGCATGTCATATTTTAATGAGTGCTCACAATCATAAAAGATGTCCAAGATAGTACATTTATATGTGAAACCTCTCCTTCTTTATTACTTCCTATTAATTGCAACGATGACCAAAGCTATGTTTGTCAACTCTCAACAACTTTTAATCATCATACTCTTTCTATGTGAAGTCATTACTCCCCATAAGATCAATATGATCTCTTATTTCTTTTTATTCTTTCTCTTTTCTTTTATTCCCTCAAGATCATGGCAAAATAATCAAGCCCTTGACTCAACTCTAATCTTTATTATATATAGCTCACAGACTCGATTACATAGAGGGATCATAACGCAAAACTCAAAGCTAGATCATACCAAAAACTTTATTATACTAGATCAATATATTACTAAAAGGATCGAACTAAGAAAAACGGTAAAGATAGGAGTGTGATGGTGATACGATACCGGGGCACCTCCCCCAAGCTTGGCAGTTGCCAAGGGGAGTGTCCATACCCATGTGATTATATCTCTTTCTTCGGAGGTGATGATAATGGAGTTGTTGATGATGTAAATTGTGCTTTCAGCTTCTTCATGTTGTAACTGAGAAGATCAATTTCCTCCTTTGAATCATCAACCTCTGACTCCAGCTTCAAGATCTTGTCACATAAATCTCCTTTGCTTTTCTGCCGAAAACGAGAAGGGGTAGATCGATTGTTAGATAGTTTAGCCGTTTTAGGAAGACTAGACTTCTTGAACTTCACGTGCATATCCCCAGGTTGAGGTAGAGGGACATCCTCCTCTTCTGAACTTGAATCATTGATCCCCATCAAATGAGCATCCTCCTCCTCATCTGTAGTTCGACCACAAGGAGATTGATCCCCATAGGTCTTTGGGTCAGCAGTGAGGTGTGAGACATAGCTCTCTCCGTCGGAATCCTGGGATGACATCTTGCTCCCAATCTGCTACAGAAACAGCTCGAAACAAAAACAGAGGATAATTGCATGATACGGTGGTCAAAACCTTCGAGAGATTATATAATGATTTTTTACTGACCCAAGAAGTATCGTGCAAGAAAACGGAGTCCGGAGAGCACACGAGGTGCCCACGAGGTAGGGGGCGTGCCTAGGGGGGTAGGGCGCGCCTCCCACCCTCGTGGAAGCCTCGTGTCCTTCCCGGAATGCTTCTTATTTTTCTATTTTTCTAAATATTCCAAAACGGAGAAAAATTGCCATTAGAATTGTTTAGGAGTCAGTTTACTTACCGTACCACATACCTATTTCTTTTCGGAGTCTGAAACATTCTGGAGAGTGTCCCTTATGTATTCCTCCGGGGTTACGGTTTCAATAATATTACTTTCAACATTTATGGGATTACCTGAGATATAATGTTTGATTCTTTGACCGTTCACCACCTTTGGATTTGTGCCTTCGAAGTTGTTAATTTTTATGGCACCAGAACGATAGACCTCCTCGATAACGTAAGCACCTTCCCATTTAGAGAGAAGCTTTCCTGCAAAAAATCTTAAACGAGAGTTGTATAGCAACACATAATCACCTACATTAAACTCACGCTTTTGTATCCTTTTGTCATGCCATCTTTTAACTTTTTCTTTAAACAACTGGCATTCTCATAGCCGTGGGTTCTCCATTCATCAAGTGAGCTAATGTCAAATAACCTCTTCTCACCGGCAAGTTTGTAATCATAATTGAGCTCTTTAATAGCCCAATATGCCTTATGTTCTAGTTCGAGAGGTAAGTGACATGCTTTTCCATAAACCATTTTATATGGAGACATACCCATAGGATTTTTATATGCAGTTCTATAGGCCCATAATGCATCATCAAGTTTCTTGGACCAATTCTTTCTAGATCTATTAACAGTCTTTTGCAAAATTAATTTGAGCTTTCTGTTGCTCAATTCTACTTGACCACTAGACTGTGGGTGATAAGGAGATGCAATTATATGATTAACATCATACTTGGCAAGCATTTTACGAAAGGCACCATGAGTAAAATGTGAACCACCATCAGTCTTTAAATATCTAGGGACTCCAAACCTCAGAAAAATAACTTCTTTAAGCATCTTAATAGAAGTGTTATGATCAGCACTACTAATTGGAATAGCTTCTACCCACTTAGTAACGTAATCAACAGCAACTAAAATATGTGTATACCCATTAGAGGAAGGAAAAGGTCCCATATAATCAAAGCCCAAACATCAAATGGTTCAATAAAAAGTGAATAATTCATAGGCATTTCTTGACGTCTACTGATATTACCAATTCTTTTACATTCATCGCAAGACAAGACAAACTTACGGGCATCCTTGAAGAGAGTAGGCCAATAAAAACCGGATTGCAATACCTTATGTGCAGCTCTATCTCCAGCGTGGTGTCCTCCATAAGATTCGGAGTGACACTTGCGTAGGATCTGTTCCTGTTCATGCTCAGGTATACAACGCCTAATAACACCATCTACTCCTTCTTTATAAAGATGTGGGTCATCCCAGAAGTAATGTCTTAAATCATAGAAGAACTTTTTCTTTTGCTGGTATGTGAAACTAGGTGGTATAAATTTAGCAACAATGTAATTAGCATAATCAGCATACCACGGAGTAGTACGAGAAGCATTTATGACATTTAATAGTTCATCAAGAAAGGTATCATCAATAGGTAGTGGGTCATCAAGAACATTCTCTAGCCTAGACAAGTTGTCTGCAACGGGGTTCTCAGCTCCCTTTCTATCAATAATATGCAAATCAAATTCTTGTAGCAAAAGAACCCATCTAATAAGTCTAGGCTTAGCATCTTCCTTTTCCATAAGGTATTTAATAGAAGCATGATCAGTGTGAATAGTTACTTTAGAATCAACAATATAAGGTTTGAACTTATCACAAGACAATACAACCGCTAAAAATTCTTTTTCAGTAGTAGCATAATTTCTCTGGGCATTGTCTAGAGTTTTACTAGCATATTGAATAACATTTAATTTCTTATCAACTCTTTGCCCTAGAACAACACCTACAGCATAATCACTAGCATCACACATAATTTCAAAAGGTAAATTCCAATTAGGTGGCTGAAAAATAGGTGCAGAAATCAACGCTTTCTTAAGTAGTTCAAATGCTTCTACACAATCATCATCAAAGACAAAAGGAATATCTTTTTGTAATAGATTAGTCAGAGGCCGAGAAATTTTTGAGAAGTCCTTAATGAACCTCCTATAAAAACCGGCATGACCAAGGAAACTTCTTATACCTTTGACGTCCTTGGGACATGGCATCTTTTCAATAGCATCAACTTTAGCTTTATCAACTTCAATACCTCTTTCAGAAATTTTATGCCCCAAGACAATGCCTTCATTAACCATAAAGTGGCACTTCTCCCAATTCAAGACAAGGTTAGTTTCTTCACTTCTCTGCAAAACTCGATCCAGGTTGCTCAAGCAATCATCAAAAGAGGATCCATAAATGGAGAAATCATCCATGAAAACCTCACAAATATTTTCACAAAAGTCAGAGAATATAGCCATCATGCATCTTTGAAACGTAGCAAGTGCATTACATAAACCAAAAGGCATACGTCTATAAGCAAAAGTACCGAAAGGGCAAGTAAAAGTGGTCTTTGCTTGATCATCGGTGACCGACAGTATTTGAGAGAAACCAGAATAACCGTCTAGAAAGCAAAAATGTGTATGTTTGGATAATCTTTCTAGCATTTGATCAATGAATGGCAAGGGGTAATGATCCTTTTTAGTAGATTTATTTAATTTATGGAAACCAATTACCATCCTATAACCTGTAATAATTCTTTCCGGTATCAATTCATCTTTATCATTAGGAACGACAGTAATACCTCCCTTCTTAGGGACACAATGGACAAGACTTACCCATTGACTATCAGCAACGGGATAAATTATACCTGCCTCAAGGAGCTATAATATTTCCTTTCTTACCACTTCTTTCATCTTAGGATTCAGCCATCATTGGTGATCAATAACAGGTTTGGCATCTTTCTCCATATTTATTTTGTGTTGACATAGAGTGGGACTAATGCCCTTAAGATCATCAAGAGTATATCCAATAGCAGCATGGTGCTTCTTCAGAGTTTTCAATAATTTTCTTCCTCCTTCTCTGAAAGTTTAGCACTAATAATAACAGGATATATCTTCTTTTCATCAAGATAAGCATATTTAAGAGTATCAGGCAATGGTTTAAGCTCAAACACGGGATCACCCTTGGGTGGAGGAGGATCCCCTAGGATTTCAACAGACAACTTGTGTTTCAGAATAGGTCCCTGTTTAAAGAATACTTCATCTATTTCCCTTCTTTCATTCATAAACAGATCATTTTATGGTCTAGCAAATATTGTTCTAAAGGATCACTAGGAGGCACAACAATAGAAGCAAGACCAATAATTTCATCCTTACTAGGCAATTCCTCATCACGGGGTTGTCTACGAAATTTAGAAAAATTAAACTCATGAGACATATCATCCAAACCAATAGTAACAACATCCTTTTCACAGTGTATCTTAGCATTAACAGTGTTCAAGAAGGGTCTACCAAATATAATGGGACAAAAGCTATCTTGTGGGGAACTAAGAACAAGGAAATCAGCAGGATATTTAGCTTTCCCACACAAGACTTCAACATCTCTAACAATCCCAATTGGTGAAATAGTATCTCTATTGGCAAGCTTAATGGTGACATCAATTTCTTCTATATCCGCAGGTGCAATATCATGCATAATTTCTTGATATAAAGAAATAGGTATTGCACTAGCACTAGCACCCATATCACACAAGCCATGATAACAATGATCTCCTATTTTAACAGAAATAACAGGCATGCCTACCACAGGTCTATGTTTATCTTTAGCACAAGGTTTAGCAATTCTAGCAGTCTCATCACAAAAGTAAATAACATGCCCATCAATATTATCGGCAAAGAGATCTTTAATAATAGCAATATGAGGTTCAACTTTAACTTGCTTAGGGGGTGTATAAGTTCTAATATTAATTTTACGAACCACACTTGAAGCTTTAGCATGATCCTTTATTCTAACAGGGAAAGGTGGTTTCTCAACATAAGCAGTAGGAACAATAGGATCATTAGAAGTGATAGTCTTTTATTCAACTTTAATAGGTTCAACTACTTTTAGTTCTATGGGAGGATGATATTTAAACCACTTCTCCTTAGGGAGATCAACATGAGCAGCAAAAGATTCACAAAAAGAAGCTACTATCTCAGAGTCAAGTCCATATTTAGTGCTAAATTTACGGAAAACATCGGTATCCATAAAAGATTTAACACAATCACACTTGGGTGTTATACCTGACTCCTTACCTTCGTCGAGATCCCAACCTTCATAGTTGCGTTTAATTCTTTCCAATAAATCCCATCTGAATTCAATAGTCTTCATCATAAAAGAACCATTACAAGAAGTATCGAGCATGGAGCGATTGTTGTCAGAAAGCCCAGCATAAAATTTATGAATAATCATTTCTCTTGAGAGCTCATGATTGGGGCATGAATATAACATTGACTTAAGCCTCCCCCAAGCTTGAGCGATGCTTTCTCCTTCACGAGGCCAAAAATTATATATATAATTACGATCACGATGAACAAGATGCATAGGATAAAACTTCTCATGAAATTCCAATTTCAATCATTTGAAGTTCCATGATCCCATATAATCACATAGCCTATACCATGTCAATGCATCTCCCTTCAAAGATAAAGGTAAGACCTTCTTCTTGATAACATCATCAGGCATACCTGCAAGCTTAAATAATCCACAAACTTCATCCACATAGATTAAGTGTAAATCGGGATGCAATGTTCCATCTCCTGCAAAAGGATTAGCTAGCAGTTTCTCTATCATACCCGAAGGAATTTCAAAGTAAAAAATTTCAGTAGGTTCAGTAGGTTGAGGAGCAACTATTTGATCTATCGGTCGGGGTGAAGATACCCCGAACAAGCCCCTCAAAGGATTACTTTCCATAGTAACAAGTGACAGTAAATTTCAGCACACTATATAAATTTTTCATTACCAAATTCCACCTACCAAAGGCGCTTCACTCCTCGGCAACGATGCCAGAAAAGAGTCTTGATGACCCACAAGTATAGGGGATCTATCGTAGTCCTTTCGATAAGTAAGAGTGTCGAATACAACGAGGAGCAGAAGGAAATTATAAGCGGTTTTCAGCAAGGTATTCTCTGCAAGCACTGAAATTATTGGTAACAGATAGTTTTGTGATAAAGTAAATTGTAACGGGTAGCAAGTAACAAGTGTAAATAAATTGCAGCAAGATGGCCCAATCCTTTGTGTAGCAAAGGACAAGCCTGGGCAAACTCTTATATGAAGGAAAATGCTCCCAAGGACACATGGGAATTATCGTCAAGCTAGTTTTCATCACGTTCATATGATTCGCGTTCGGTACTTTGATAATTTGATATGTGGGTGGACCGGTGCTTGGGTGTTGTCCTTACTTGGACAAGCATCCCACTTATGATTAACTCCTATTGCAAGCATCCGCAACTACAAAAGAAGTATTAAGGTAAACCTAACCATAGCATGAAACATATGGATCCAAATCAGCCCCTTACGAAGCAACGCATAAACTAGGGTTTAAGCTTCTGTCACTCTAGAAACCCATCATCTACTTATTAAATCCCAATGCCTTCCTCTAGGCCCAAACAATGGTGAAGTGTCATGTAGTCGACGTTCACATAACACCACTAGAGGAGAGACAACATACATCTCATCAAAATATCGAGCGAATACCAAATTCACATGACTACTTATAGCAAGACTTCTCCCATGTCCTCAGGAACAAACGTAACTACTCACAAATCATATTTATGTTCATAATCAAAGAGGTATTAATATGCATAATGGATATGAACATATGATCTTCCACCAAATAAACCAACTAGCATCAACTACAAGGAGTAATCAACACTACTAGCAACCCACAGGTACCAATCTGAGGCTTTAGGACAAAGATTGGATACAAGAGATGCGCTAGGTTTTGAGAGGAGATGGTACTGGTGAAGATGTTGATGGAGATTGACCCCCTCCCGATGAGAGGATCATTGGTGATGACGATGGCGATGATTTCCCCCTCCCGGAAGGAAGTTTCCCCGGCAAAACAGTGATACGTCCATTTTGCATCATGATTTTACATCAATATTTATTGCATTATGGGCTGTTATTACACATTATGTCACAATACTTATGCATATTCTCTCTTATTTTACAAGGTTTACATCAGGAGGGAGAATGCCGGCAGCTGGAATTCTAGGCTGGAAAAGAGCAAATATTAGAGACCTATTCTGCACAACTCCAAAAGTCCTGAAACTCCACGAAAGTTATTTTTGAAATAATAAAAAATAATGAGCAGAATTAATACGTCAGGGGGGCCTCCACCTATCCACGAGGGTGGGGGGCGCGCCCCCTGCCTCATGGGCCCCCTATTGGCCCTCTGGTGGCCATCTTCTGCTATATGAAGTCTTTCGTCCGAAGAAAAATCATAAGCAAGCTTTCGGGACGAGACTCCACCGCCACGAGGCGGAACCTTGGCGGAACCAATCTAGGGCTCCGTGAGGCTGTTCTGCCAGGACACTTCCCTCGGAGGGGGGAAATCATCGCCATCGTCGTCACCAACGCTCCTCTCATCGGGAGAGGGCAATCTCCATCAACATCTTCACCAGCACCATCTCCTCCCAAACCCTAGTTCATCTCTTCTATCCAATTCTTGTCTCTAAGTCTGGGATTGGTACCTGTAGGTTGCTAGTAGTGTTGATTACTCCTTGTAGTTGATGCTAGTTGGTTTATTTGGTGGAAGATCATATGTTCAGATCCTATATGCATATTAATACTCCTATGATTATGAACATGAATATGCTTTGTGAGTAGTTACGTTTGTTCCTGAGGACATGGGAGAAGTCTTGCTATTAGTGGTCATGTGAATTTGGTATTCGTTTGATATTTTGATGAGATGTATGTTGTCTATCCTCTAGTTGTGTTATGTGAACGTCGACTACATAACACTTCACCATTATTTGGGCCTAGAGGAAGGCATTGGGAAGTAATAAGTAGATGATGGGTTGCTAGAGTGACAGAAGCTTAAACCCTAGTTTATGCGTTGCTTCGTAAGGGGCTGATTTGGATCCATATGTTTCATGCTATGGTTAGGTTTACCTTAATACTTTTGTTGTAGTTGCGGATGCTTGCAATAGAGGTTAATCATAAGTGGGATGCTTGTCCAAGTAAGGGCATCACCCAAGCACCAGTCCACCCACATATCAAATTATCAAAGTACCGAATGCGAGTCATATGAACATGATGAAAACTAGCTTGACGATAATTCCCATGTGTCCTCGGGAGCGCTTTTCTCTACATAAGAGTTTGTCCAGGCTTGTCCTTTGCTACAAAAAGGATAGGGCCACCTTGCTGCACTTTATTTACTTTTGTTACTTGTTGCTCGTTACCAATTATCCTATCACAAAACTCTGTGTAACTATAATTTTAGTGCTTGCAGAGAATACCTTGCTGAAAACCGCTTATCATTTCCTTCTGCTCCTCGTTGGGTTCGACACTCTTACTTATCGAAAGGACTACGATAGATCCCCTATACTTGTGGGTCATCAAGACTCTTTTCTGGCGCCGTTGCCGGGGATTGAAGCGCCTTTGGTAGGTGGAATTTGGTAAGGAAAAAATTATATAGTGTGCTGAAATTTACTATCACTTGTCACTATGGAAAGTAATCCACTTAGGGGCTTGTTCGGGGTATCTTCACGCTGACCTGTAGAGCAAAGAGTTGCTCCTCGACCTACTGAACCTACTGAAGATGAAAATGTATACTTTGAAATTCCTTCGGGTATGTTAGAGAAACTGCTAGCTAATCCTTTTGCAGGAGATGGAACAATGCGTCCTGATGAGCACCTAATCTATGTGGATGAAGTTTGTGGATTATTTAAGGTTGCAGGTATACCCGATGATGTTATTAAGAAGAAGGTATTCCCTTTATCTTTGAAGGGAGATGCATTGACATGGTATAGGCTATGTGATGATACGGGGTTATGGAACTACAAACGATTGAAATTGGAATTTCATCAGAAGTTTTATCCTATGCATCTTGTTCATCGTGATTGCAATTATATATATATTTTTTGGCCTTGCGACAGAGAAAGCATCGCTCAAGCTTGGGGAGGCTTAAATCAATGTTATATTCATGCCCCAATCATGAGCTCCCAAGAGAAATAATTATTCAAAGTTTTTATGCTCGGCTTTCTGATAACAATCGCACATGCTCGATACTTCTTGTGTTGGCTCTTTTATGATGAAGACTACTGAATTCAAATGGAACTTATTGGAAAAAATTAAATGCAACTCAAGATTGGGATCTCGACGAAGGTAAGGAGTCAGGTATGACACCTAAGTTTGATTGTGTTAAATCTTTTATGGATACCGATGTTTTCCGTAAATTTAGCACTAAATATGGACTTGACTCTGAGATAGTAGCCTCCTTCTGTGAATCTTTTGCTGCTCACGTTGATCTCCCTAAGGAGAAGTGGTTTAAATATCATCCTCCCATAGAAGTAAAAGTAGCTGCACCTATTAAAGTTGAATAAAAAACTATCACTTATAATGATCCTATTGTTCCTACTACTTATGTTGAGAAACCACCTTTCCCTGTTAGAATAAAGGATCATGCTAAAGCTTCAACTATGGTTTGTAAAAGCAATATTAGAACCTATATACCTCCTGAGCAAGTTAAAGTTGAACCTAATATTGCTATAGTTAAAGATCTCTTGTCTGATAATATTGATGGGCATGTTATTCATTTCCATGATGAAACTGCTAGAATTGCTAAACCTTGTGCTAAAGATAAACATAGACCTATGGTAGGCATGCTCATTATTTCTTTAAAATAGGAGATCATTGTTATCATGGCTTATGTGACATGGGTGCTAGTGCTAGTGCAATACCTATTGACTTATACAAAGAAATTATGCATGATATTGCACCTACTGAGTTAGAAGATATTGATGTCACAATTAAACTTGCCAATAGAGATACTATTTCACCCATGGGAATTGTAAGAGATGTTGAAGTCTTGTGTGGGAAAACTAAATATCCTGCTGACTTTCTTGTTCTTGGTTCCCCACAAGATAGCTTTTGTCCCATTATTTTTGGTAGACTCTTCTTGAACACTGTTAATGCTAAGATAGACTGCGAAAAGGATGTTGTTACTATTGGTTTGGGTGATATGTCTCACGAGTTTAATTTCTCTAAATTTCGTAGACAACACCGTGAAGAGGCATTGCCTAGTAAGGATGAAAATATTGGTCTTGCTTCTATTGTCGTACCTCCCAGTGATCCTTTAGAACAATATTTGCTAGACCATGAAAATGATATGTTTATGAATGAAAGAAGGGAAATATATGAAGTATTATTTAAACAGGAACCTATCCTGAAACACAATTTGCCAGTTGAAATCCTAGGGGATCCTCCTCCACCTAAAGGTGATCCCGTGTTTGAGCTTAAACCATTGCCTGATACTCTTAAATATGCTTATCTTGATGAAAAGAAGATATATCCTGTTATTATTAGTGTTAACCTTTCAGAGCATGAAGAAGAGAGATTATTGAAAACTCTGAAGAAGCACCGTGCTGCTATTGGATATACTCTTGATGATCTTAAGGGCATTAGTCCCACTCTATGCCAACACAAAATAAATTTGGAGAAAGATGCCAAACCAATTCGTGATCACCAACGGCGGCTGAATCCTAAGATGAAAGAAGTGGTAAGAAAGGAAATACTAAAGCTCCTTGAGGCAGGTATAATTTATCCCGTTCTGTCGATAGTCAAGGGTAAGTCCTGTCCATTGTGTCCCTAAGAAGGGAGGTATTACCGTCGTTCTAATGATAAAGATGAATTGATCCCAAGAAAGAATTATTACAGTTTATAGGACTGTAATTGATTTCCGCAAATTAAATAAAGCTACTAAAAAGGATCATTACCCCTTACCTTTTATCGATCAAATGCTAGAAAGATTATCCAAACATACACATTTTTGCTTTCTATATGGTTATTCTGGTTTCTCTCAAATACATGTGTCAGCTGATGATCAATCAAAGACCACTTTTACTTGCCCTTTCGGTACTTTTGCTTATAGACGTATGCCTTTTGGTTTATGTAATGCACCTGCTACCTTTGAAAGATGCATGATGGCTAGATTTTCTGACTTCTGTGAAGAGATTTGTGAGGTTTTCATGGACGATTTCTCCGTCTATGGATCCTCTTTTGATGATTGCTTGAGCAACCTTGATCAAGTTTTGCAGAGATGTGAAGAAACTAACCTTGTCTTGAATTGGGAGAAGTGCCACTTTATGGTTAATGAAGGTATTGTCTTGGGGCATAAAGTTTCTGAAAGAAGCATTGAAGTTGATAAAGCCAAGGTTGATGCTATTGAGAAGATGCCATGTCCGAAGGACATCAAATGTATAAGAAGTTTCCTTGGTCACGCCGGCTTTTACAGGAGGTTCATTAAGGACTTCTCAAAAATTTCTCGGCCTCTGACTAATTTATTACAAAAAGATATACCATTTGTCTTTGATGATGATTGTGTAGAAGCATTTGAAATACTTAAGAAAACATTGATCTCTGCACCAATTGTTCAGCCATCAGATTGGAATTTACCCTTTGAAATTATGTGTGATGCTAGTGATTATGTTGTAGGTGTTGTTCTAGGGCAAAGAGTTGATAAGAAATTAAATGTTATCCAATATGCTAGCAAAACTCTAGACAGTGCTCAAAGAAATTATGCTACTAATGAAAAAGAATTCTTAGCAATTGTATTTGCTTGTGTTAAGTTCAGACCTTATATTGTTGATTCTAAAGTAACTATTCACACTGATCATGCTGCTATTAAATATCTTATGGAAAAGAAAGATGGTAAACCTAGACTTATTAGATGGGTTCTCTTGTTACAAGAATTTGATTTACATATTGTTGATAGAAAGGGAGCTGAGAACCCCGTTGCAGAAAACTTGTCTAGGTTAGAAAATGTTCTTGATGACCCTCTACCTATTAATGATAGCTTTCCTAATGAACAATTAAATGTCATAAATGCCTCTCGTACTGCTCCATGGTATGCTGATTATGCTAATTACATCGTTGCTAAATTCATACCACCTAGTTTCACATACCAGCAAAAGAAAAAGTTTTTCTATGATTTGAGACATTACTTTTGGGATGACCCACATCTTTATAAATAAGGAGTAGATGGTGTTATTAGACGTTGTGTACCTGAGCATGAACAGATCCTAAGCAAGTGTCACTCCGAGGCTTATGGAGGACACCACGACATAAGGTATTGCAATCCGGTTTTTATTGGCCTACTCTCTTCAAGGATGCCCGTAAGTTTGTCTTGTCTTGTGATGAATGTCAAAGAATTGGTAATATTAGTAGACATCAAGAAATGTCTATGAATTATTCACTTGTTATTGAACCATTTGATGTTTGGGGCTTTGATTATATGGGACCTTTTCCCGCCTCTAATGGATATACACACATTTTAGTTGTTGTTGATTACGTTACTAAGTGGGTAGAAGCTATTCCAACTAGTAGTGCTAATCATAACACTTCTATTAAGATGCTTAAAGAAGTTATTTTTCCGAGGTTTGGAGTCCCTAGATATTTAATGACTGATGGTGGTTCACATTTTATTCATGGTGCATTCCGTAAAATGCTTGCTAAATATGATGTTAATCATAGAATTGCATCTCCCTATCACCCACAGTCTAGTGGTCAAGTAGAATTGAGCAATAGAGAGCTCAAATTAATTTTGCAAAAGACTGTCAATAGATCTAGAAAGAATTGGTCCAAGAAACTTGATGATGCATTATGGGCCTATAGAACTGCATATAAAAATCCTATGGGTATGTCTCCGTATAAAATGGTTTAAGGAAAAGCATGTCACTTACCTCTCGAACTAGAACATAAGGCTTATTGGGCTATTAAGGAGCTCAACTCCAATTTTAAACTTGCCGGTGAGAAGAGGTTATTTGACATTAGCTCACTTGATGAATGGAGAACCCATGCTTATGAAAATGCCAAGTTGTTCAAAGAAAAAGTTAAAAGATGGCATGACAAAAGAATACAAAAGCGTGAGTTTAATGTAGGTGATTATGTATTGCTATACAACTCTCATTTAAGAATTTTGCAGGAAAACTTCTCTCTAAATGGGAAGGTCCTTACGTTATCGAGGAGGTCTATCGTTCCGGTGCCATAAAAATCAACAACTTCGAAGGAACAAATCCGAAGGTGGTAAACAGTCAAATAATCAAACATTATATCTCAGGTAATCCTATAAATGTTGAAACTAATGTTATTGAAACCGTAACCCCTGAGGAATACATAAGGGACACTTTCCAGAACGTTTCAGACTCCAAAAAGGAATAGGTATGTGGTACGGTAAGTAAACCGACTCCAAAAACAGTTATAATGGAAATTTTTCTCCGTTTTGGAATATTTAGAAAAATAGAAAAATAAGAAGCAGTCCGGGAAGGACACGAGGGTGGAGGGCGCGCCCTACCCCCCTGGGCGCGCTCCCTACCTCGTGGGCACCTCGTGTGCTCTCCGGACTCTGTTTTCTTGCACGATACGTATTTTGGTCGGTAAAAATTCATTATATAATCTCCTGAAGGTTTTGACCCCCTGTATCACGCAAATATCTCATGTCTTTGTTTCGAGCTGTCCCGCTGCAGATTAGAGCAACATGTCGTCCCAGGATTCGGAAGGAGAAAGCTATGTGGCTGATTACCTTGCAGATCCTAAGGTCTATGGGGATTTGGAGCATTGTGGTTGGACTATGGAAGAAGAAGAGGACTATGAGCCCAAGAGAAAGGAGGAGACGAGGTTAGATGAAGATGAAGTCCCATTACCTCAACCTGGGGACATGCATGTGGAGTTCAAAAAGTCAAGCCTCCCTGATAGAGCAAAGAAATTTAAGATCGAGTTTATCCCTTTTCGTCTCTTGCAGGAAAACAAGCAGGAATTATGCAAAAAGATATTAAGCTTGGAGCACGAGATTGATGACTTGAGGGATCAAAATTCTATCCTCAAGCGCAAATTAAGGAAGAAGACTACGCCATCAACTAAACCATCATCTTCTTCTTCAACAAAGGAGACATAATCACATGCGTATGGGCACTCCCCTTGGCAACTGCCAAGCTTGGGGGAGATGCCCCGGTATCGTATCACCATCACATCTCTATCTTTACCGTTTTTCTTAGTTCGGTCCTATTAGTAGTATCTTGATCTAGTAGAATAAAGTTTTGGTATGATCTAGTTTTGAGTTTTGCTTTATGATCCCTCTATGCAATCGAGTCCGTGAGCTATATAATAAAGATTAGTGTTGAGTCAAGGGCTTGATTATTTTGCTATGATCTTGAGTGAATAAAAGAAAAGAGAAAAGAATAAAAAAAATAAAAAGAGATCATATTGATCTTATTGAGAGTAATGACTTCACATAGAAAGAGTATGATGATTAAAAATTGTTGGGAGTTGACAAACATAGCCTTGGTCATCGTTGCAATTAATAGGAAGTAATAAATAAAGAGAGGTTTCACATACAAATATACTATCTTGGACATCTTTTATGATTGGGAGCACTCATTAAAATATGACATGGTAAAGAGTTGATGTTGGACAAGGAAGACAACATGATGGGTTATGTTTTCTTATATCTGAGATAAAGTATATTGTCATGGATCATCCAACATGTTGAGCTTGCCTTTACCCCTCATGCTAGCCAAATTCTTTGCACCAAGTAGAGATACTACTTGTGCTTCCAAATACCCCTAAACCCAGTTTTGCCATGAGAGTCCACCATATCTACCTATGGATTGAGTAAGATCCTTCAAGTAAGTTGTCATCAATGCAAGCAATAAAAATTGATTGATTGGTGTGGAGGAAATAAGCTTTATACGATCTTGTGATGTGGAAGAAATAAAAGCGACAGACTGCATAATAAAGGTTCATATCACAAGTGGCAATATAAAGTGACGTTCTTTCGTATTAAGATTTTATGCATCCAACCCTGAAAGCACATGTCAACTCTGCTTCCCTCTGCGAAGGGCCTATCTTTTATTATTACCTTCTACCTTATGCAAGAGTCATGGTGATCTTCACCTTTCCTTTTTACATTTTATCCTTTGGCAAGCACAGGATGTTGGAAAGATCCTGATATACATATCTAATTGGATGGGTTAGCATGAATTATTATTGTTGACATTACCCTTGAGGTAAAAGGTTGGGAGGCGAAACTATAAGCCCCCATCTTTCTCTGTGTCCCATTAAAACTCCGTAACCACAAGTATTGCGTGAGTGTTAGCAATTATGAAAGACTAAATGATAGTTAAGAATGTGGACTTGCTAGAAAGCTCTGACATAGACTCTTTCTGATTTTATGATAAATTGCAATTGCCTCAATGACTGAGATTATAGTTTGTTAGTTTTCAATAAAGTTCCTGATTCATACTTGACATTGTGGATAGATTATTACTTGAGCATAAGAAATCATATGACAATATCCATATATGTTGTTGTTATGAAAATAATCATGATGCCCTCATGTTCGTATTTTATTTTATCGACACCTTTACCTCTAAACATGTGGACATATTTATCGTTATCGGCTTCCGCTTGAGGACAAGCGAGGTCTAAGCTTGCGGGAGTTGATACGTCCATTTTGCATCATGATTTTATATCGATATTTATTGCATTATGGGCTGTTATTACACATTATGTCACAATACTTATGCATATTCTCTCTTATTTTACAAGGTTTACATAAGGAGGAGAATGCCGGCAGCTAGAATTCAGGGTACGGCAAAGGAGCAAATATTAGAGACCTATTCTGCACAACTCCAAAAGTCCTGAAACTCCACGAAAGTTATTTTTGGAAATAATAAAAAATACTGAGCGGAAGAAATACGTCAGGGGGGCCTCCACCTGTCCACGAAGGTGGGGGCGCGCCCTACCCCCCTGGCGCGTCCTCCTGCCTCGTGGGCCCCCTATTGGCCCTCTGGTGGCCATCTTCTGCTATATGAAGTCTTTCGTCCAAGAAAAATCATAAGCAAGCTTTGGACGAGACTCACGCCACGAGGCGGAACCTTGGCGGAACCAATCTAGGGTTCCGACAGAGCTGTTCCGGGGGACACTTTCTCCCGGGAGGGAAATCATCGCCATCGTCATCACCAACGCTCCTCTCATCGGGAGAGGGCAATCTCCATGAACATCTTCACCAGCACCATCTCCTCTCAAACCCTAGTTCATCTCTTGTATCCAACTCTTGTCTCTAAGTCTGGGTTTGGTACCTGTAGGTTGCTAGTAGTGTTGATTACTCCTTGTAGTTGATGCTAGTTGGTTTATTTGGTGGAAGATCATATGTTCAGATCCTATATGCATATTAATACTCCTCTGATTATGAACATGAATATGCTTTGTGAGTAGTTACGTTTGTTCTTAAGGACATGGGAGAAGTCTTGCTATTAGTAGTCATGTGAATTTGGTATTCGTTCGATATTTTGATGAGATGTATGTTGTCTATCCTCTAGTGGTGTTATGTGAACGTCGACTACATAACACTTCACCATTATTTGGGCCTAGAGGAAGGCATTGGGAAGTAATAAGTAGATGATGGGTTGCTAGAGTGATGAAGCTTAAACCCTAGTTTATGCGTTGCTTCGTAAGGGGCTGATTTGGATCCATATGTTTCATGCTATGGTTAGGTTTACCTTAATACTTTAGTTGTAGTTGCGGATGCTTGCAATAGAGGTTAATCAAAGTGGTATGCTTGTCCAAGTAAGGGCAGCACCCAAGCACCGGTCCACCCACATATCAAATTATCAAAGTACCGAACGTTAATCATATGAACGTGATGAAAACTAGCTTGACGATAATTCCCATGTGTCCTCAGGAGTGATTTTGTCTATATAAGCGTATGTCCAGGCTTGTCCTTTGCTACAAAAAGGATTGGGCCACCTTGCTGCACTTCATTTACTTTTGTTACTTGTTGCTCGTTATCAATTATCCTATCACAAAACTATCGGTTACCTATAATTTTAGTGCTTGCAGAGAATACCTTGCTGAAAACCGCTTATCATTTCCTTCTGCTCCTCGTTTGGTTCGACACTCTTACTTATCAAAAGGACTACGATAGATCCCCTATACTTGTGGGTCATCAAACAGCTTTGCCGGAGCCCTAGATTGGTTCCGCCAAGGTTCCGCCTCGTGGCGGCGGAGTTTCTTCCCAAAAGCTTGCTTATGGCTTTTTCTCGGACGGAAGACTTCATATAGCAGAAGATGGGCACCGGAGGGCCACCAGGGGACCCACGAGGCAGGGGGGCGCGCCCAGGGGGGTAGGGCGTGTCCCCACCCTCGTGGCCAGGGAGTGGGCCCCCTCTTGTATTTTCTTCGCATATTATTTTTTATTATTTCCAAAAATAATTCCGTGGAGTTTCGTGACTTTTGGAGTTGTGCGTAGTAGGTCTCTAATATTTGCTCCTTTTCCAAATTTAATTCCAGCTGCCGGCATTCTTCCTCTTCATGTAAACCTTGTAAAATAAGAGAGAATAGGCATAAGTATTATGACATAATGTGTAACAACAGCCCATAATGCAATAAATATCAATATAAAAGCATGATGCAAAATTGACGTATCATGAAGATGGCCATCGGTGAGGGATCCCTCCTCCGGCAGGGTGCCGAAACAGGGTCCCGATTGGTCTTTGGTGGCTACTGAGGCTTGCGGCGGAGGAACTCCCGATCTATTGTGTTCCCCGATGTTTTTAGGGTATATGGAGGCGAAAGAAGTCGGTCAGGGGAGCCACGAGGGGCCCACGAGGGTGGGGGCGCGCCCAGGGGGCAGGCGCGCCTCCCTGCCTCGTGGCCACCTCAAAGCTTCCCTGCCGTCTACTCCAAGTCTCCTGGATTGCTTCCGTTCCAAAAATAACTCTCCCGAAGGTTTCATTCCGTTTGGACTCCGTTTGATATCCTTTTCCTTCGAAACACTGAAATAGGCAAAAAAACAGCAATTTGGGTTGGGCCTCCGGTTAATAGGTTAGTCCCAAAAATAATATAAAAGTGTATAATAAAGCCCATTAGACATCCAAAATAGAATATAATATAGCATGGAACAATCAAAAATTATAGATACGTTGGAGACGTATCAAGCATCCCCAAGCTTAATTCCTGCTCGTCCTCGAGTTGGTAAATGATAAAAACAGAATTTTTGATGTGGAATGCTACTTGGCATAATTTTCAATGTAATTCTCTTATTTGTGGCATGAATATTTAGATCTGAAAGATTCAATATAAAAGTTTAATATTGACATAAAAGTAATAATACTTCAAGCATACTAACTAAGAAATTATGTCTTCTCAAAAAACATGGCCAAAGAAAGTTCATCCCTACAAAATCATATAGTTTGGTCATGCTCCATTTTCGTCACACAAGAATGCTCTCATCATGCACAACCCCGATGACAAGCCAAGCAATTGTTTCATACTTTAGTAATCTCAAACTTTTTTCAACTTTCACGCAATATATGAGCGTGAGCCAGAGCTCGCCACAGCGAGCAAGGGCAAGATCCGGCCAGCCCAACAGTGCGGAGCGCACTGTGCTCGTCGCCACCCTCTTGATCCTGTGCTCGTCTCCGCTCGCCCACGGTGGCCGCGTGACCTCCGTCGCCTTCTCCCCCTCTCACTGACGCCGCTCATCGCCGGGCACCGTGGACAGGTGTCCACCAGCGGAGCCCGAAGCACCCTCGCCGCTCGCCTATAAATAGAGCCCCCCCAGCCGCCTCGAGCATCATCCAGCACTCACACACACTCCACGATCTAGTAGGAAGTCGTAGCCCGGCCGGGCAGGCCTCGGGCCACCATCCCCGAGCTTGAGCTCGCCGGCGATCCCCTCTGGTCGCTGCAGTAGCTCCGGCCCTTCCCAGGCCTGGGCGACCCCTCCAAGGCCTCCGCCTCTCTCCGGTGAGGCTGTCTCGCCCGCTTGGAGCCTCTGGAGTGGCTTCTACTTGCCGTATTCCTCAATTCCGGCGACCCCCTCGTTCTGCCTCCGCTTGCGAGCTAGATTCCGACGCCGTCTGACCACCCCTATCCACGCTACGGGTACGGGCAGGTGCGCCTCAACCCCCTCTTGCCATCCCTCCCTCTCGTTTTGGCCAAGGAGCCCACGTCGCCGGCGAGAGCTCCAGTGGCTTGCCGTCTCTGTTCTCTCTCCCTCTTCCCCACGACTAAGCGGGGCCCGCTAGTCAGCCACTCAGACTGTGGCCAAGTACAAGTGGTGGCGCCCAGGCTTGACGCCTTCGACGTCACCCCCCCCCAGTCTATTTCTTTTTATTCAAATTCATTTGAATTTACAGAACACTTCAAACAGTTATAACTTTTTAACCATGAGTCCAAATGTATTGATTCTTTTTGCATTGTGTTCTTTGAAAAGAAATCTAGCAGCTCACCAAAGATGAGTTTTTCTGAGCTGTTTAGAATTTCTGGTGATTTTCAGAAGAGTTCTTGATATTTTCTTTTTGTGTTTAAAATTCTTTTCAGAAGGTGAGGTTTGTCTTGAGGATCACCAGGAGGCTTGTGAACCTCATCTGCACTAAGGCAAGCCACAACAACATTTTCATGATGCCATTTCAATACTTGTGATTTTTCTTACTTGAATGAAATAATTAATCCATGCATTTAAATAATTATTGAGTTATTAGTATTCTGTTAAATGTTGGTTAAGTTGTTATGCTTGGTTTACAGAATGGTTGAAACTAGTTTAGTGGATAAAGCAAGATAAGATTTGTTTGAGGTGATGTTAGAAATAATTTTGTATGCATATTAGTCATTATTTAGCTATGTTTTTGCCTTCATAAATTGATAAAAAATTGTTAGAAAATATTCTGTTAAATACTTGTTAAATCATATTACTTGTTTTACAGAATGTTTGAACCCAACTTAGTGATAAATAAATTAAGAGTTGTTGATAGTGAAATCTTTTGTTATGCATATGAAATTATCGGAGTTACTTTCTTGCGTAAGAAATTAATAAAACTTGTTGCAAAATATTTTGGTTAACTTGTGAGTCATTTTGAGCTAGTAGAGTAATATGAGTTGTTGATGGATATGCTTGGTGTGTATATGGATGACATCGGTCATTTTTATCATTATATGATGCATGTGTTGTTTTGCATTTCATGGCATGCTATGACACCGGTCATTTTTAGTTTAAAGTTGAACCTGAATATAACTCAACTTGAATATACCGTTGACTGGGTCATGGTGCCGCTGAATCGAGTTTCTTTCTAGTGCAACCACATTTGCCTTTATGGGAAGGCCTTGATTCGGTCCATTGACACGGCGTCTGGTCGGTGCCTCCATCTAGGCAAGGTTATGTCGTGCTTGCCCTGGCCCGGTAAGCAGACATAATCTTGTGTGCTCGTTGATGAGATTATGGTACCGAGTCCCCGAGTGGGAGTGTTTTGACCACGATGGTGGTCGGGGTGCCTTTGGTAGACACGGGGCCACCCCAGGACCAGCCCGTTGGGATTTGGGTCGGAGTGGCCGGGAGAGTGTTGTGGCAATGGAGGAGTTTTGTTGGAATGCCGTTGGTCCACCCGGATGGGAGTGCGAGGCCATGGGTTCCGTGGTGTGGGTACAGTGTGCTACCTCTGCAGAGTGTATAATCTATCGATAGCCGAGTCCACGGTCACAGACACCTCGTAGTAGGTCCCACCATGGGTCAACGACTAATAAAATTTGCACACTAAGCTGTAAACCTTGCATTGTTGAGGATGGCAGAAAGGCCATCAAGGAAATTGGGACCAGATATTGGTCGTGGTTGTGATCGCCGTAAGGATCACGAGTCATTTTGTTAAAGACCATGTTGGTCGTGTGTTTTACCATGTTGGTGGTGTGTTTTACCACGTTGGTGGTGTGTTTGTGATCTAAGGATGATCACGGTTGGTAAGTTGTCCTGAGGGACATTCGAGCATGATCACAGCATGTTGACATATATTGTTGCATTATTAAAAATTGGTTAAATATCATGATATTGTTTGTCATTATGATTATGCCTGTTGTGAGCTTGCAAGTACATTCAATGTACTAACCTGGCGTGTCATGCCAGATTTCAGGAAAGCCTCGTTGGAAAGGAGCGCTATTCGAGTCTAGATCGTGTACACATCGGTGTCCCTGTGATATGGAGCTTCCGCTACGACGTTATTCCGCTGCCACGTAGTTGTTCGGATCGAGGCTCCTCTATGTTCACTAAATAATGTACATATTGTTCAGCCACACCAAGTGTGCCGCTTGGCCTCGACAGCTAATGTAAACCCTGTTCCGCTAGCATCAATGAAGCAGTTGTTTTCTGTACCAATATGTTGTGTGTTGCCAGAAGACATGGTCTCTGGGCTGGCAATGTAGGGTAAACCGGTCGCTCTGAGCCGGGGTGCCACAACCTTCCCCCCTTAATAAGAATCTCGTCCTCGAGATTCCTAGGGTTACAGCACAAATGAAAGAATAACCACTCCGGGGAAAAACCTCGGGGTTAATTTTTAACCCTTTGGTTAAATTCAAACGAGATGGGGGCACCGATAATTGGTACACCCAGAGAGGGATATGGCAAACCTGGATATATTCACGGCTAGGGGTTTTCGAGATCAAACTCCCGAAAAAATGCTAGATGCACCCAAAGGAATGGTGGTTTCACCTGGCGACACGTGGGTCCGTGGCCCACCGGCAGCCTCCTTCTTCTACCTACGGTTTGTTGCTTATCCTGCTGTTCTTTGCTCGCGTCTTGACTTAGTGCAGCACGCATCTAGCTCCTAGGGTGATGAGGACCCTAGAGCCATAGTGTGAGGCGTGCACGGCGCCGGTGCAGCGAGCACTCACGTCGCGGGCCAACACCTTGTCGGCACTGCTCGCGGATTCGCCTCCTGGACGCCGGTGATCGAGCGACGAGCGATTCTCCTGGACCTTGCTCATCGTACACCGGGGTTGGGCTATAAAAACGGCAGCGCGGCTCTCCTCCAACGCACAAACACAATGCCGCTCTAATACCTCTTCGGTTTGGACGAGATCGAGCCGAGCTCCTTCGGCGAGGAGGTGTTCTTGGTGGCGTTGCGGTTGTTCCTTACGATCTTCTTTGGGCACATCGATCGGCTAAATCCTCCTCCTGCTGATTCTCATAAGGAATGAGCGAGCTCGGAATAACGCGCGGTTGGGTGTGGTGGCTCGGGATGCGGGAGAAGATGGCGCACTGGGTGGTCCTCCGCCACGCTTGATTCTCCGTCGCTTTGTGCCGGCGGAGTAATCACGTGCTGCGGTGGAGCGGTGGTGGCGATCTACCTGCGCCACGCAAGGCAGAGACGATGGTGGTGATGGGGTCCAGAAGCAGGTGAGGTGGTTGCGCCAGCTCAAGAATCACACGGGGTATGAAAAAATTTCACGGATAGCTCCACGAAACGTAGGTGTCGAGGTAGAATCGAGGGTGAAATCTGTATCAGAGTAGACGTACTGGATCGAGGAAATAAAGTTGGCAATGTTCCTCCAGAAATGAAATCGGGAAAACGAATTAGAGACGAGGAATTTCCAGGCGGAAACGCCTCGGCGAGGTTTCTAGAGTTGGAAATCCGGCACACGGTGTGTGCACAGATAGAGAGGGATATGTGAATTTGCATTTCCCGGAGTACTGCCCGAATGTACTCGTGGGTGAACCGGGTATGCCTGCAGTATGCAGTAAAATCTAAAATAACAAACAGACAGATGCAATAAACAAGTAATGGAAAAACACATCATACAAATCATGCTAAGGTGTTTTAATGCTAGTGGGTATATGTACTCCTGGTATACATATACCTACACTAGCTCGCATTTTATTATAGACCCGAGACGAGTCAAGGTTATTTTAGTGTATGTGATCTACTGATTAAAATCTTGTTAGCAACACAGTGTCAACCCTGTCAAACATTTCTGCTTGACAGAGAGACAAGCAAAAACAAGCATGGAAACAAAAGCACAAAAGCATACATAGAACACATCATACATATGACAACAGTACCAGCAGACAACAAAGCACGAACGCACTACGCGCTAAACGAAACAACTCATCCTGGGATACATGGTTCTATCCTCATATCGGGGATGAACCGACAGACTGATCATCTCACTGCGTGACTGAGGTCATGCAGAGGATTTTCCTTGCTGGGGCTCTCTGGGAGGACGAAGACTGAGCCAATCTCCATCTTCATCATCCGACACTACTATGGGTTGGGGTTCGGCTGCTGGGGGTGTGGCTAAAATTGATCCAAGAGAATGCTGCTGGTGGATCTGTAAAAGAGCCTTGTTGAGGGTGATGATGTTGGGTCTAGGCCACAACACAGGCTGAGAGGATAGCACTAGTTCGGATGGCTTTGGGAAAATGACTTGAGATGCGAACTTACGAGCCTCACGGTAAGCTTCCTTGACGACTCGCACTGCATCGTTGTCCAGAGTTCTAAACTCAGCAAGTATCTGGGCAATCATCATCCCCTGGGCGGTGACATACTGCACCAAAGTAGCGATTGAGGTCATCTCCTTGGCTAGCGGGAGAAGGCTGCATTCCCACTTCTGTCACAATGGGGTAGAAGCAGAAATCCCGCCTCACTGCCATATGCGGGTATCTGGTTCAGAGGTGGAGCATAGCCTCCACAGTAGCGGCATGAATGGCTAAATCAGAGGTAGGCATGGCTCTACCCTGAAAAACCAACGGCTGGCCATCTGCGGCTAGGCTAATGCACACTCTTGCATCGAAGCGATGGAGGTGAGGGACGGGTGACGATTGGAACACCAGGTAATCGAGGCTAGCCTTACAGCCAAAGGCTTTGGTGAGCATCTTAGCGAGAAGGGGTGGAAAGCCGGGGTGGTTGACGGCACCGATGCGGCTGTGAAACTTGGGAGCTTTGAAGGTGCCAGTCATGGCCGGAGTGCTACTAGCTAAGCTTTTTTGCAGGGACATGGCTGACTGAGGGGTGAGCGATACGACGAGCGAAAAGGAGGCCTTTATAGGCAGCTATGCGGGACATGCTCGCATGGTGTGGCCCCTTTCCCTTAATGGCGAAGGGTGAGCGGTGTGGCCGACCCGAAAGGATATGGTTGCTATTCGCACCACGGATAACTAGGCGGGGACAATGGGGTGAGGACGTGTCGGTCCCGACTGCGCCACCTGTTGATTAAAAGTGGCCATGCCGGATGCCAGGGATGGGTCAAATCCCTTAGGGCCATTACCGGTTAATGATAGCGGTGATCTAATACTAGGATAACCTATGCCAGCCTGGCTGCTCCGATACCATGCCCTGTGGCACCCCGATCCGCATGGAGCAGGGGGCCTTCGCACGTTAGCCCAGGATAACACCTGATGCACGACAGGTCCATAATACAGTATTCCAGGTACAATAATATTCATCAAATACATGTGCATCAGAGTACATCATTGATGAATACAATTATCTGACATAGCCCTAAGGCTATTAAATGACAGCGGAAGTCTTATAGGATGGCGGCGGAAGTCTTGGTTTGGCAGCATAACAACTCTGGCTGGGCTCCACAACTCACAGGACTGGCAAGGTTACGGCCTAGCACGACGGATCAAGCGAACAACTCGGGTATGACCTACAAAACTGGCATGACACGCCAGGTCAGTACATTGAATGTACTTGCAAGACAACCAAATACATAGCATCCAAACAAGCAGAAGACAAAGCAAGAACCGAGCGTATGCAACAACCTATATCATATCAATTACTAAACATGGCATGATAAAAAAATCAACTAAGCGTGAACAATATCGTAGCATCTACTAACATGGCAATAACATGGCATATCAGATCATGCTTCTAACATGGCAAAGGCAAAACATAGCATATCATCTCAATCATGGCATAATTTAACATGTCAATCAAAGCATGGCATGGCATTGAAATTATGCTGAAAATAAACTACCAATAATATCCAATGCAGACATAGCATGTTAACTTTATGCAATCATCTTCTATCTGCCCTGGTTTTCAAATGAAAAATATTACTTATGCAATGCAACCAAACTTGTGCACCGAGTCCCTCGGACTCGCTTATCAACGGGTTGCCTCGCAACCGAACGGTGATCTTTCCGGCGATCACAACCACGACCAACACTTGGTCTCCAGCACTCACCGAGACCTCGTCTCGTGATCATATCAAAACATCGCCGTGACTTCTCACGACGATCTCATAGTTGAAGTCACCAAATTCTTGTTATCACATCTTTATTTATTAGCTTAATTATTTTAGGTTTATCCTCCATTACGACCAAGACCTGATAGTGGGACCTACTACAAACTATTGCTATCGATAGACTTAATATACACTCTGCAGAGGTAGCACACTGTACCCACACCACGGAACCCATGGCCTCGTCATCCCATTCGGGTGGACCAACGGCATTCCCCGAAACCGACCCTCGCCATGACGCTCTCCCGGCCACTCCGACCAAATCCCCAACGGTCTAGTCCTGAGTGGCCCCGTGTCTACCAAAGACACCCCGACCACCGTCGTGGTCAAAACACTCCCACTCGGGGACTCGGTACCACAATCTCATCAACGAGCACACAAGATTATGCCTACTTACCTGATCAGGATAAGCACGCCCATAAACTTCCCTAGGGGGAGGCACCGGCGAGAGGCACGACAATAGCTCGCATTAAGGCCTTCCCACAAAGACAAATGTGGTTGCACTGAAAAAGTTCGATTTGGCGGCACTATGACTCGATCCCATCGATGACGGAGGAGGTTGTTATTATTAAGTCATTTTAATAACTTCTCCATCATCATGAGCATATTTAATACGAATGCAATAATGAGCATGCAGCATACAAGTGCATGGCAAAATATCAAACTTCTCAAGTGCACAACCATAGCATAAAGAACATGACAATACCAAGTAATAGCATATCAACGGTGCATTACAATCCTCATAACATTTTATAACGATGACATGCAAATAAAGTAGAGTAGTGACATGGCATTATAAATAACAACATTCTAATTAGCATGGCAAAGATATTATGAAAACACAAGCATGCATAATAAGCATAACAGAATAACTGTAGACGAAAACGTTATGAAACAACTACAACTACACACACACAAGGTGCAAGCAAAGTCAACATGCAAGTTCGGGGGCTCATGATAAGAGGTTGGCTTGCCTGGGGGTCGACAAATATTCCAGGAAGAAGTGCGAAACGATCGTGGAAAGATTTGCCGGAAACAGTTCTCTCTCGGAGGGGGCTGTTTACGGGCAAGGGAAAAATGGTCATTTTCACTGAGTGAAAATATTATGAAAATGACATCAACGGAACGGGCTCGACGAACAGAGAAAGTGAGCGCTGGAATCACCTCATTCGGAGTTACGGGTAAAAAGATACGGACGTTGAAAGCTCAGGGACTAGTCTGTAAAAATATTTCTACAAACAGGTCCCTGGTAGCTTAAACAGAACGTGTCTTTTCCGAGACAACGTTTTCCTGAGAGGGAAACGTATTTCCAGCCGAAGCAGAGAAAGAATACGCTTTCGGTGAATGAAACCATACTTCTATGAATATACTTGCGTGTAGGGAAAACACCTTCTAGCGCGAGACCGCGGTAGATACGCCTTCTCCAGAGGAAAGCGCACTCTACCGAAGCCGTCTCCACTTATGCCAGCTCAGCGAGCCGGCCCGGTCAGCGCAGAGGCCGACAGGCGGGGCCCAGAGGAAGGGTCAACGCGGGCGGGGCCCGCCTGGCCTTCTTCTTCCTCCGCTCGACGCGCGCCTGGCCGGAGAGAGACGCCCGCCCCGACGGCAAGCGCCGGCGACTCCGGCCACCATACGAGGCGTGCGGCCTATCCAGGTGATCGGGAGGGAGAGGCGCATCCAGAGGTGGCCTCCATTGCCAGCGAGGAGGACGGGGAACGGAGCAGCAAGGCTCACGGCGGAGAGGGCTTCGGCCACCATCGAGCAAGGTGCTCCGATGGGGCAATGGAGGGGGCAAGGGGCTGGGGACGAGCGCTGGAGCAAGGCGCGTCCAGTGGGGTTCTCGGACGGGGCAGGGGATGGCCAAGGGGGAGAATGGCCGAGGGGGATCGGCGGCGGCCATTCGGCCATGGAGGGGGATGAGGAGCTCCGAGGCAAGGGGGAAGGGTACGGGAGGCGTTGTGGCTGCGAGAGAGCTCGAGGGCTCTACTTATAGCCGCGGGAGAGCTCGGGAAGGGGGGGCGAGGTGGCACGCGTCAGGCGACGTGTCCGTGCGCCGGCGACGGCGCAGTGTCGGCAGGCGCGGCCAAGGCTCACGGGCAGCGGCGGGAAGGCGACGAGGAGGGTGCGGACGAGCGCCAGAGCGTCACGGAGACGAGCAAGGCTCGAGGACAAGAGGAGGAAGCGGACACCGTCGAGGAAGAGGACGAGCTCACGGGCACGCACTGCTCGAGCTTTGGCACGGCTCGCCGGAGAAGAAAACGAAGGGGGGCAGAGGTCCAGAGGGAAGACAACGTCGATGGGGAGCTGTTGGACATTAATGGCGTGGTCAGAGACGGTCGGGGCAGCGATGCCGACGACAACAGTGGCTAGACCATCGTTTTGGCTGGTTACACTCGTGGTCACCACCGGCATGGCGCACTCCGGGTTTTTACTGCTGTAAGTTCATGTCTACCGCGTATTCCTTCCAGCATGGAGTGTTACGATGTTAAAGTAATGGGCAGAGACAAACTGAGATGAGTAAATCAAGCTCCACAAGTTAGCTGTTGCAAACTTGACCACACTTTAGAGATTAAACCAGAGAGGTTAAAAGGTAAGTCTGATGTCTGGGAGGCTTCTGGTAGAAAGGAATACGGTCCTGGGAGTTTTGAGGTAAAATGGACAACTATTTACCATAGTTGTTGTACAACCACCAAATCTGACCCAGAAACTGAATCATGATGAAGCACTCACTAGGGGTGATGGATTGAGCTATAACTTGGCAAAGACTGATTATTTGGACATACCATGATGCTGTAAAAAATTCATATCAAATGGACTTACCAAAATGGTACTTCCTTCACAGCTATCATTTCTGTCCAAAAACTTCAGAAAAATCCTCACGGCAATTGGCCAGGTGAAATGAGCCATAACCTTGTGGATATGGATCATATAGATAGGAGAAGGCCTGGGAAAATTATCAGCCATAATGGAGGAGATAAAATACACTTGCTTCACAAACTGAAAATTTGGACAGAAAACAAGAATTGCTCCTGTGCTCACATAGTTCAATGAAATGAACTGAATCTGGGTGTAGGCTAATGATTTGCGATATCGGAGAGGATGGCAAAGTTTCATCCCATTTGGAAACTCTATGAAGGTACTTCCTTCACAAAGTTACATTCTGGTCAGAAACTTTGAAACATTGCACAGGGAGATCGAATGAATTTAATGAGCTCATCTTTGGTATCCATGGGTTATTTAACAATGTTAAACACCCTGCCAAATTGCAGCTCAATTGGATTTAGGAATAAAGCACTTCCTTTGCAAAATTTCAGAGAAGGCAGAAACTTGCATTGGATCATGTGCCAAATTTTTGAACTGAGGAACATGAGATTAGGATGGAAATAGTGATTATATAGCAAGGACAAGCTCCACAATTTATGTGGGAATTTTCTATGCTATAAAAATATTAGTTCCTTTGGAAAATGGCAGAAATGCAATATTGGCATTAAATAGGAAAAGGCAATTTTCCTTATTTAATTTTGGCCAATACACTTGCCAGAGCTTGCATTAGGCATAAGAATAAACTCCACCAATTCTCATGAATTTAGGATATGGCTAGCTATGCCTTTGGATTTTATTCCTCAGAAAGGCAAGAAAAGGAATAAATCATAATTCAAAAATATTGCATGGGACTTAGCAATATTTTTGCATATCCAAGGTTTAGAAAGATAGGATGATCTCTGGGAACAATTGGGAGGATCAACAGAGCAAGGAAAATGAGAGCTCCTTTGTATGCACAAAGGACCTATCCAAATTCCAAAATTTTGGAATTAGGGTTTAAGAGGATTTGAGCTGATGAAAATGAGGTCTTGCCCACTGAAAAAGACATGAGCAAGGTTTTGAAAGGTTGCGAATGACAAAATTTCTCAGAGTCATCCAGCAAATTCAGGAGAAAATTTTGAAAATGAGTGCCAGGAGAGAATAACAACACAAAATTGATAACCCAATTTTGGGGCTGTTACAATAGCACTATGGGTGGAATAGAATATGATGATGGGGGTGATATGAATAAGACAAAAAAGGAGAAAGTCTCACATTGACGCGGCTAATCAACGAGCTAGGGAGATGCCCATCGATTGATGTCAATGCAAGGAGTAGGGATTGCCATGCAACGGATGCACTAGAGCTATAAATGCATGAAAGCTCAACAAAAGAAACTAAGTGGGTGTGCATCCAACTTGCTTGCTCATGAAGACCTAGGGCATTTGAGGAAGCCCATTGTTGGAATATACAAGCCAAGTTCTATAATGAAAAATTCCCACTAGTATATGAAAGTGACAAAACAAGAGACTCTCTATCATAAAGATCATGGTGCTACTTTGAAGCACAATTGTGAAAAAAGGATAGTAGCGTTGTCCCTTTTTTTTGGGCCTTTCCTTTTTTTATTTGGCCTTTCTCTTTTTTTTTATTTGGGACAATGCTCTATGAATGATGATCATCACATTTCTATTTATTTACAACTCAATGATTATAACTGATACTAGAACAAAGTATGACTCTATATGAATGCCTCCGTGATGTGCAGGATGGGCAATGAATCAAGAGTGACATGTATGAAATAATATATGGTGTCTTTGCCACAAATACGATGTCAACTATATGATCATGCAAGGCAATATGACAATGATGAAACGTGTCATGATAAATGGAAGGGTGGAAAGTTGCATGGCAATATATCTCGGAATGGCTGTGAAAATGCCATAATAGGTAGGTATATATGGTGGCTGTTTTGAGGAAGATATAAGGAGGTTTATGTGTGATAGAGCGTATCGTATCACGGGGTTTGGATGCACCGGCAAAGTTTGCACCAACTCTCAAGGTGAGAAAGGGCAATGCACGATACCGAAGAGGCTAGCAATGATGGAAGGGCCAGAGTGCGTATAATCCATGGACTCAACATTAGTCATAAAGAACTCATATACTTATTGCAAAAATCTATTAGTTATCGAAACGAAGTACTACGCGCATGCTCCTAGGGGGATAGATTGGTAGGAAAAGACCATCGCTCGTCCCCGACCGCCACTCATAAGGAAGACAATCAATAAATAAATCATGCTCCGACTTCATCACATAATGGTTCACAATACGTGCATGCTACGGGAATCACAAACTTTAACACAAGAATCTTTCAAATTCACAATTACTCAATTAGCATGACTCTAATATCACCATCTTCATATCTCAAAACAATCATAAGGAATCAAACTTCTCATAGTATTCAATGCACTTTATATGAAAGTTTTTATTATATCCCTCTTGGATGCCCATCATATTAGGACTAAATTCATAACCAAAGCAAATTACCATGCTGTTCTAAAGACTCTCAAAATTATATAAGTGAAGCATGAGAGTTCATCTATTTCTTGAAAATAAAACTATCGTCATGCTCTAAAAGATATAAGTGAAGCACTAGAGCAAATGACAAACTACTCCGAAAAGATATAAGTGAAGATCAATGAGTAGTCGAATAATTATGTAACTATGTGAAGACTCTCTAACATTTGAGAATTTCAGATCTTGGTATTTTATTCAAACAGCATCAGAATAAAAGAAAATAAAATGACGCTCCAAGCAAAACACATATCATGTGGTGAATAAAATATAGCTCCAAGTAAAGTTACCGATGAACGAAGAAGAAAGAGGGGATGCCATCCGGGGCATCCACAAGCTTAGGCTCTTGGTTGTCCTTGAATATTACCTTGGGGTGCCTTGGGAATCCCCAAGCTTAGGCTCTTGCCACTCCTTATTCCATAGTCCATCGAATCTTTACCCAAAACTTGAAAACTTCACAACACAAAACTTAACAGAAAACTCGTAAGCTCCGTTAGTATAAGGAAATAAATCACCACTTAGGTACTGTTGTGAACTCATTATAAATTAATATTGGTGTAATATCTACTGTATTCCAACTTATCTATGGTTCATAACCTCTGATACTAGCCATAGATTCATCAAAATAAGCAAACAACACATAGAAAATAGAATCTGTCAAAAACAGAATAGTCTGTAGTAATCTGTATCAAACGTATACTTCTGGAACTCCAAAAATTCTGAAATAAATTTTTGGACCTGATTAATTTGTATATTAATCATCTGAAAAATGAATCAACCTAAAATCACTCTCCGGTAAAAAATGGAAGCACATCTCGTGAGCACTAAAGTTTCTGTTTTTTTCTACAGCAAGATCATAAAGACTTCACCCAAGTCTTCCCAAAGGTTCTACTTGGCACAAACACTAATTAAAACATAAAACCATATCTAAACAGAGGCTAGATGGATTACTTATTACTAAACAGGAACAAAAAGCAAGGAACAAAAAAAATTGGGTTGCCTCCCAACAAGCACTAACGTTTAACGCCCCTAGCTAGGCATGATGATTTCAATAATGCTCACATAAAAGATAAGAATTGAAACATAAAGGGAGCATCATGAAGAATATGACTAGAACATTTAAGTCTAACCCACTTCCTATGCATAAGGATTTTGTGAGCAAACAACTTATGGGAACAATAATCAACTAGCATAGGAAGGCAAAACAAGCATAACTTCAAAACTTTAAGCACATAGAGAGGAAACTTGGTATTATTGCAATTCCTACAAGCATATATTCCTCCCTCATAATAATTTTCAGTAGCATCATGAATGAATTCAACAATATAACCAGCACCTAAAGCATTCTTTTCATGATCTACAAGCATAGAAATTTTATTACTCTCCGCATAAGCAAAATTCTTCTCATTCAGAATAGTGGGAGTATCATAAGAAACTCGAATACTATAAATTGTTTCCACTTTAAAAGAGTAATGTTCAGAAAAAGGGTAATCATAATCATGACGACTTTTATAAATATAATCATCACTACTTTTTATAGCATAAGTGTCATCAGAATAATCATCATAAGTAGCAACTTTGTTCTCATCATAATCAATTGAAACCTCTTCCAAGATAGTGGAATCATTACTAAATAAAGTCATGACCTCTCCAAATCCACTTTCATAATTTTCAAAATAAGATTCAACACCCTACAAAATAGTGGGATCATTACTTCCTAAAGTTGACACTCTTCCAAACCCACTTTCATCAGTATAGTCATCATAAGTAGGAGGCATGCTATCATCATAATAAATTTGCATATCAAAACTTGGGAGACTAAAAATATCATATTCATCAAACATAGCATCCCCAAGCTTGTGGCTTTGCATATCATTAGCATCATGGGTATTCAAAGAATTCATACTAACAACATTGCAATCATGCTCATCATACAAAGATTTAGTGCCAAACATTCTAATGCATTCTTCTTCTAGCACTTTGGCACAATTATCGGAATCCTTATTTTTCATGAAAGACATTAAAAAGATGAAGCATATGAGGCAACCTTAATTCCATTTTTTTGTAGTTTTCTTTTATATACTAAACTAGTGATAAAACAAGAAACACAAAGATTCGATTGCAAGATCTAAAGATATACCTTCAAGCACTCACCTCCCCGGCAACGGCGCCAGAAACTGCTTGATGTCTACTATGCAACCTTCTTCTTGTAGATGTTGTTGGGCCTCCAAGTGCAGAGGTTTGTAGGACAGTAGCAAATTTCCCTCAAGTGGATGACCTAAGGTTTATCAATCCGTGGGAGGTGTAGGTTGAAGATGATCTCTCTCAAACAACCCTGCAACCAAATAACAAAGAGTCTCTTGCGGCAATTTGGGCTGGGCCTCCGGTTAATAGGTTAGTCCCAAAAATAATATAAAAATGTATAATAAAGCCCATTAAACATCCAAAACAAAATATAATATAGAATGGAACAATCAAAAATTATAGATACGTTGGAGACGTATCAGTATGCAATTGCTTGCTCACGATAAATTGACCGGAGTGTGACGAGTAGAAGTATCTGGAGTTATGAGTGCAAATCATCTTCATCAATAGTATAAGGCAAGTTCACACTTTGATCATATATATCCCTTTATTACCCAGTTTTTATGCATTAGTCTCAACCCTCAAACATTGCATGAGTAGGTTTTGATAACATGTGGGTATTGGGAAGTAGTTGATGAGGTAGGAACCTATTGTGTTTCATTCAACCTTGGGTTTATACGTTATGCTCATATTGCTTTGCTATGCTCGTAGACATGGATTGGTATGCGAGATTCATGAAAGTTGCTAGAGTGATATTAACTAAGGAAACTTAAGGTGGCTACTTTAATACACATCTGGGTGGAATGGTTGGGGCACCCTGGGGATATACCAATGGCTTGCCCGGGCACCTGGGGATATACCAGTGTTGTCCTAGGAGATCGCGGGGGACCCATGTGATCATCCTATGGAATCCCACCCAGGCTCAAAGGGATCATGAGATTATTCATGCTAGAAACTTCCGTGTGTAGCCAAAAGCCATTATGGGCTCTGGCATAGTTGAGTAAGTTGTGGGAAACCTTTCCATGATGGGCTAGCAGATGTAGGGGATTGTAGGTGTACCGGCCTATCTATCGGTTAAGGGGACCTCTTCGGAAAGATTGTGTCTCGGTCATCCATTTCTCAAACATCATGCAGTGCGAGAAATACAACGGATGAGATCGAGTCTTGTGGGGAAAAGTGCGCAAACCTCTGCAGAGTGTACAAACTAATCATGGTTATCCGTGTCCCCGGTTATGGACATCTTGAGTATCTGGTATTTGAATTATTGATTTGATCTCATCACTCTATTTAATGAAATTGTTGGGTTATTAATGATTTGGGATTGAGTTGGGGTTACCTTCTCAATATGGGTAATTTAAACTTGGTAGTAAATAAAAATGTATTCCTTTGTTGTAGGGAAAAATTGGCTTGATGCAAAAATTAAACTTAGAGCCTCCACCAGCCAAATATACATGTAGTGATAGCCATTATTCAGCATTGCTCTACAGTGTGAAATTGTCAGTACATTCAATGTACTGACCTATATGGCTGCAACGTCTCATGTTGCAGGATTGTTACGACGAGTAAGTGATACGTTAGGGTTACGACATCTACACTCAATTTTGTTGTTGGTGTTGTTGGGAACTCCATAACTTTGTTGTTTCTTCCACTATTTGGATTGAGGTGATAGTATTTACTTTACTTTATACATGTGATTTACCTCTGTTATAAATCCTCGAGTATTGTGTGTGTCAGCATACCGATCCAGGGATGACACTTAAGCACAGAGACTTGATCCACCCGGTCGGGTCGCTACAGCAGCAGTTGTGGAAGGCGCGTGTCGGTGTCAAAACCGGCGGATCTCGGGTAGGGGGTCCCGAACTGTGCGTCTAGGCGGATGGTAACAGGAGACAAGGGACACGCTGTTTTTACCCAGGTTCGGGCCCTCTCGATGGAGGTAAAACCCTACTCCTGCTTGATTAATATTGATGATATGGGTAGTACAAGAGTAGATCTACCACGAGATCGGAGAGGCTAAACCCTAGAAGCTAGCCTATGGTATGATTGTTGTTCGTCCTCTGAGACTAAAACCCTCCGGTTTATATAGGCACCGAAGAGGGTTAGGGTTACCTGAGTCGATTACAATGGTAGGAGATCTACATATCCAGACGCCAAGCTTGCCTTCCACGCCAAGGAAAGTCCCATCCGGACATGGGACGAAGTCTTCAATCTTGTATCTTCATAGTCCAGGAGTCCGGCCAAAGGTCATAGTCCGGCTATCCGGACACCCCCTAATCCAGGACTCCCTCAGTAGCCCCTGAACCAGGCTTCAATGATGACGAGTCCGGCGCGCATATTGTCTTCGGCATTGCAAGGCGGGTTCCTCCTCCGAATTCTTCATAGAAGATTTTGAACACAAGGATAGTGTCCGGCTCTACAAAATAAGTTCCACATACCACCGTAGAGAGAATACTATTTACACAAACTCAATCTGCTGACGTATTCCGCAGCGTGACATCACACCACGGCCAAGCCTTTATTCGAATCGTTTTCATTGTCCCACCTCGGTAGCGTTTAGCGAGGCGGTTTCTTGGCACGTCTTGTCAAAGCAGAGATCGTGTCCCCTTATTCCGGGATTCTCATCAATACGGGCGTGGGTAACCCAACCGCGCCATTGATTACGGCGCTTGGGAGATAAGCGAGTTTTATCAGGCCGGTGGGGACGCATTCCTTTGTCCGTCCATATAAGGGGATAAGGATCCACTTTTCCACACACGCCTTCTTCCTCCTTTGCTCATCCATTTCCGCGCACTCGAGCTCTAGCGCCCAAGTCTACACATCCCACCTCAACCTTCTCTAACTATGTCCGGAGCGGGAGGCAAGTGGATGGCCTCCTCCGTCACGGAGGGGCACATCAAGAAGCTGCGAAAGGCCAGATACTTGTCCGACGACATCGCGCGTCGTCTCCCCGACAAGGGGCAGCTCATCCCCACCCCCAGGCCCCATGAGAGGGTGGTGTTCCTCCCCCACTTCCTCCGCGGACTAGGGTTTCCACTTCACCCATTTGTCCGGGGGCTCATGTTCTACTACGGCCTAGATTTCCACGATCTGGCCCCAAATTTCATCCTCAACATCTCTGCGTTCATCGTCGTGTGCGAGGCCTTCCTCTGCATCCAGCCCCACTTCGGCTTATGGCTGAAGACCTTCAATGTCAAGCCGAAGGTAGTGGGCGGCCGCCAAGCGGAGTGCGGAGGTGCCATGGTGGGCAAGATGGCCAACGTCCTATGGCTCGAGGGCTCCTTCGTGGAGACCATAAAGGGGTGGCAATCGGGGTGGTTCTACATCACCGAAGCTGCTGACTCCAAATGGGCAGCGGCCCCGATTCTGATCTGGCTTCCCTACACGGCTCACCTCATGGAAAGAGACGGGCCTGACGTGGGGTAATTTGGAAGAGCCGACCGGACTCCAAACCTGCGTCGAAACCTGGTGGACAAGAAGCTCAAGCTTGTCAACGTAGTCAGTTATGCTCATCCGCCGGATCCTCCCATGCCAGCAACGGGCCTTCAACTTGTGGGAGTTTGATCCGGCACATCACCGAACCTTGAGCCGGCTCTTCGACACTACGTACGAAGATGCCTGGAAGGTGCTGTTCAAGGACGCCGAGGCTCCCGCATCCGCTACCAAAGATCGCGGATTCAGCTCGCGGCATCAAGCCAGCGAGGTAAGCTATTTTACCCTTTACGGGACTCTTTTATCATAGTTTGACTCTATGCGGGATCTAAAAACTCCCTCACCTTTGACAGATCGGCGTAAGACGTCCGGACAGGTTGACTGTCCGGCTCCCTTGCCAGAAGACCCAGCGGACGCCCGATTGACGGGGCTGCTGGTTCTGGCACCTTACGTGGTGCCGGAGAAGAAGGCCAAGAAGAAGGCCATGGGAACTCGAAGGAGTTCCCGGCGCCAGGTGTTGTCGGACTCATCGTCCTATGACTCCGAGGCGGACTCCTCCCGCGAAGACGAGGAGGAGGAAAAAGAGGCCTCTCCCCCAGCGGGGGGAGAGAAGAAAAGGAAGGCCGCCCCAACTGGGGAGGCCGGAGGGTCCAAGAAGGGAAGGACCCTTCCTCCGGACTACACCACCAACACCGACGACGGCGAAGAGAAGTGGCCACCAAGGACCAAGCCCCTGGCTCCGGACACCAGAATAACTCATGGCGTTCCATCTGTCGCACAACATCTCCTAACGCCGGATGTAACCCTGCAGCCTGCCCAAGGACGGGCTTGACGCTTCATCGAGCGGCTCCCTGGATTCGTTGGATGTGTAGCACCTCACTTCCGACCGCCTCGTCTCCTCCCGCCGCGGATGACGCCGAGGTGGAGTCCCAAAAGGGGCCCAGCCAGGAGGAGGTGGCCCTGGAGGCACCGCAAGGCGAACTCCCGAACTCTGGGCGCAAAGGGGATAAAACCCTAAAGGGCTTCAAGTCCGGCCCTGTGCCGGACTCCGTACCGGAACCTTCAGTGGTTCCAGAGTCCGGCAGGCGACCCCTTCGTAAGAAGGGCAAGACTGTGACGCCGGTGACATTCGTCCAACCGGAGGCACCGGATGATTTGATGGAGGCGCTTAACGGTGCTTCCATCGACGAGGAGCACCGCACTTTTATGAGTGTGGTGATCCAGAAAGTTCGGTCAGCCAAGAGCGGGCTGGTAGAAGCTGTGCCGACCTTCTAACGGGCTTTAAGGTATGTATTTAAGATATGTAAAAATATTACCGCATAGACGGTAGCCCTGATGCTCGGTTTGGTGTTCTAAACAAAAAGCGAACCGAGGATCTAAAAGATATACGCAGGAGTCTAACATAAGTACGTCAATATGGGAATGCAGGTTGCGCTGCTGACCTCTGCCGCACTGACTGCGTAGGTTGATGCATTGAAGCAGAGCCTCGAGCGGTCCGAGAATGAGCTCGGCCTTGCCAAAAAGCAGCTCGAGGACAAGGAAGGTAAGTAATACCTAATGGGAGTATTTAAAAGATGTGGTTGCAAAAAATGACAGGAATAACGTGAGTATTGCATGGGCCACGAACGAGGTGGCGACCCTGAAGGAAGCGGTGTCCAATGCCGAAAGCGATGCGGCCGCGGAGCGCACCGAGCGAGAGAAGCAGGAGGCGCGGGTGGCGGAGGTGCGGCAAGAGCTCCAGGCTCTCGTGGAAAAACACAAGAGTTTGGAGCGTGACTCAAAGACTCAAGAGTCCGAGCTCGCCTCGGCCCATGAGAGCGCCAAAGCCGCTAAGGCCGAAGCCCAAAAAGCCCTCCAGGAAATTGGGGCGATGAAGAAGATAGCGGCGGGTAAGGCATTCTATATGCAAAGCAAGCATGTGAAAGTGAATTATCTGTTACTTACCCGAATCCGGAGCTCTCCAGGAGCATTCACAGATCTGCCCCACAGTGTCCGATCTTGCCAGATTCTACCGAGCCGAGGAGGGAGCTCGACGGAGAAGGTGTTTTGGTCTCAAGATGTCGAGGCCGAACACCCAGTTTGAGCGACCAGTGAAGCAGCTGGTCGAGCTCCATAAGGTGGCCGAACAGGCCATGAAGGGCCTCATAGTTCGGCTGTGGCCCAAGGAAGCCATGCACAGGAGCTACTTGGGCTGGTGAGGTAATTTGGTGGACGCCTTTGTCCATGGGTTGAAGTCGTCAGCGCTCCGTCTGCATCGAAGGTGCCCGTGGGGTCCTTGCCCCTGCTAAGGTGCACTTTGGGGCAAGATGGACGCTGAGAAGCTTGTGACAGACGGACCACCACCGGCAAGGAGCATCGCAAGCCTGAAATGTATTATGAGGCGTCTGAAGGGTGCCCGCCTTATAGCGGGTGAATGCTCCAAAGATGTAATTTTTAGTAGACTCGCATGTGGTATCCTGTACGCTGAAAACTTGTTCATATGCGCTAAGCAACACTTTTGAATTTAAAATATTACCTTCTGTGCGGTCGTGTATTAAATTTGAGAGATGGCGAGTCGTCGGCTTCAGCCCCCATGCCACGAGTGCTCGGGTGTTCGGGATAAACTTGAGCGCTCTTGTTCCCATTCTTGGGTCCTTCGAGGAAGGCGCTCAATGCAACGAACGAGGCAACCGGACTATAATGCTTGAACACACTCACTTAGCCATAGAATTCTATAATTTTAAATTTAGGCGAAGCCCCTGGTATTCGGAAGACCGATTTCGGGGCGCTATCCATGCCTAGGCCGGACAATGCTGACTCCTCGCTCGAAGCGGCATAAGTCTTTAGGGACTCGAAAACCTCTCGAACAGCGACCGGCTCTCGCCCTATCATGACGGTCAGTTTTAGCTTTCTCCACTGAGGTGCTTAACCCAGCTCAACTGGGCACAATCGCAGTGGTTCTCCCAAAGCCTTACCTTAGCCGATATAACGGAACATAAGGTACCAAAACATGGGAGCCGGGCAAACCCAACTATTGACCCAAGACATGATTCGGAACCGATGCATATAATGCTATAAGTTTGGGGTGCCGCACTTGTGAAAGTGTTCGGACTTATCACACCATATTGTGGGGTACTTAAGCCCCTGGTGTATTGCACGTACCAAAGTGTACGGTTGCACAATGTCATAACTGAACATATATATATATATAGAAAAAGGGAATTCAATAATAGGCAGAAGCTATGTATTGTTTATTCAAAAGGGGTGCGGTAAGAGCAGAATGATACAAATAGTGATATAAGCAAGGGACGGGACTTTTAACATGTCCTCCTCGAGGTAAGCTGCGGGATGGTATGTAAAAGCAGGTATCTTGCTCGTAATAGAGACCACCGGATACTCGGCGTAACTTCTGCTTTCCCTGGCTGTTGCATCGTGTGTTCGGTGATTCTACTGCCGGACAGGGCTTCGTGAGAACGGAGTCTTGAAAGTAAAAAGGAAAGGAGAAAAGAAAAGAATGACACAATCGGGAGCCCCTGGTGCGGTTGAGACGCATTTTGGGCATGCCGTGGTCGTGCCCCTCCCCCTATGCCCATGGTATTTCCAGAGCGTAATTATGTACGCGTAGTACTGGTTTCGCAATTCCGCGAGGGCTGGGGTTTGGGCCACATTGCTATGCGTGCTCGGAACCTGCCAGGCGGTCTTGTTGTAGGTTACTCCGGGCGCGCTTGACGGTGTCCAGACGTTTAATAGCCGGACTCGAGAATTGCCTTAAGAGGCTGCTTTGTACTTCCGCCGCGAGGGTTGCCAGATGCTCCTCCATCCGGAGAGAGCGTTCGTTGTTTCCATTGACCGTAATGACTCCTCGAGGGCCTGGCGTCTTGAGCTTGAGATATGTGTAGTGCGGCACCGCATTGAACTTTGCAGATGCGGTTCGTCCGAGTAGTGTGTGATAGCCGCTGCGGAACGGGACTATGTCGAAGATTAACTCCTCGCTTCGGAAGTTATCCGGGGATCCAAAGACCACTTCAAGTGTAATCGAGCACATGTCTGGATTGGCCTCTACACCTGGTATGACGCCTTTAAAGGTTGTCTTCGTGGGTTTAATCCTTGATGGGTCTATGCCCATTTTGCGCACTGTATCCTGATAAAGCAGGTTCAGGCTGCCGCCGCCGACCATTAGGACTCTAGTGAGGTGAAATCCGTCAATGATTGGGTCTAGAACCAATGCGGTGAATCCGCCATGGCGGATGCTAGTGGGGTGGTCCTTCGATCAAAAGTGATCGGGCAGAAGACCATGGGTTGAACTTTGGGGCGACTAGCTCCATCGCATATCGTCCCTTAGTGCACGCTTCCGCTCCCTTTTGGGTATGTGGGTTGCGTATATCATGTTCACCGTCCGCACTTGTGGGGAAGCCCTTCATCCTCTATTATTCGGCGGCCGGGGCTCCTCCTCGTCATCGCTATGCAGCCCCTTGTCATTGTTTTCGGCATTTAACTTGCATGCCTGCTTGAACACCCAACAATCCCTGTTGGTGTGGTTGGCTGGTTTTTTGGGGTGCCGTGTATCTGGCACGAGCGATCGAGTATTCGGTCCAAATTGGACGGGCCCGGAGTATTTCTTTTAAATTGCTTTTTCCGCTGACCCGGTTTAGCACCTCTGAATCCGGCATTGACTGATGTATCCTCAGCGTTATCGCCGTTAATGCGGCGCTTGTGCTTGTTACGACGTGACCTACCATTGCTGTCCTTGGTATCCGAATTATCAGGGCTCTTGGTCATGTTGTTACTACGAGCTAGCCAGCTGTTCTCCCCCACGCAGAAGCGGGTCATGAGTGTTGTGAGGGCTGCCATGGATTTCGGCTTTTCCTGTCCTTGGTGCCGGGCAAGCCACTCGTCATGGATGTTGTGTTTGAAGGCTGCAAGGGCCTCTGCATCCGGACAATCGACGATTTGATTTTTCTTGGTTAGGAACCGTGTCTAGAATTGTCTGGCCGATTCCTCTGGCTGCTGAATTATGTGGCTTACGTCATCGGCGTCTGGTGGTCGCACATATGTGCCCTGGAAATTGTCGAGGAATGCGGCTTCCAGGTCTTCCCAACAACCAATTGACTCTGCTGGCAAGATGTTAAGCCAATGCCGGGCTGGTCTTTTAAGCTTGAGTGGGAGGTATTTGATGGCGTGTAGATCATCACCGCGGGCCATGTGGATGTGAAGGAGATAGTCCTTGATCCAAACCGCAGGATCTGTTGTGCCATCGTATGATTCAATGTTTACGGGTTTGAAACCCTCTTGGATTTGATGATCCATCACTTCATCTTTGAAGCATAGTGGGTGTGCGGCGCCTCTGTATTGGGCTATATCACGACGCAGCTCAAATGAGCTTTGTCTACTGTGTTCGGCCCGGCCGGAGTTGCCATATCCGGCGTGACGGTTATCGTCACGTGTCGTGGGGCGCCCACGCGATCCGTAGATCGATCTTGTCTGCCTTGCCTTGTCCTCCAATATATCTCGCAGGTCTGGCGCATTTCCCCGTGCCTTTGTATTTTTTGAGCGGCGCCGGGGTGCGGCTTGAGTTGAGGGCCGAGAGGCCTCTCTGTCGCGGCCACGAGGTGGCCGATCAGCCGTATCATGCGATGGTGATGTAGGTTTGGGTGCTTCCTCCTCTAATCGGGGTAGCAGCCTGTGTTTTGGGTAGCTCTTGGAGGGGCGCTCGAGTTCATACTCTTTGGCCGCAAGGACTTCAGTCCATCTGTCAGCTAGCAAGTCTTGGTCAGCTCTAAGTCGCTGTTCGCTTTCTTGAGGCTGCTTGCCGTGGCCATAAGCCTGCGTTTGAAACGCTCTTGTTCGACGGGATCCTCGGGCACGACAAATTCGTCGTCGTCGAGGCTTGCCTCATCTTCGGAGGGAGGCATGTAATTATCGTCCTCTACCTCTCTTTCTGCCGCTCTCTCATGAGGGCCGGCTTCTCCATCCTCCTGCGCTGAATCCTGCTGGAGGGGGTTGTCTTCGGCACTGTCCGGAGTGTTATCATCTCTTTTACGCGGTCCACTCTCCCGCACCCGCTGTAATCCCTACTTGAACATGGTGCTTTATGCCACATATTATGATCCAATGATGTGTTGCCATCCTATGATGTTTTGAGTAGATATCCTTTGTCTTTGGGTTGATTGATGATATAGATTGGTATGAGTTGTATGTTTATTTTGGTGCTGTCCTATTGTGCCCTCCGTGTCGTGCAAGCATGAGGGATTCCCGCTATAGGGTGTTGCAATACGTTTATGATTCGCTTATAGTGGGTTGCTTGAGTGAATGAAGCATAAACCCGAGTAAGGGGGTTGTTGCGTATGGGATAAAGGGGACTTGATGCTTTAATGCTATGGTTGGGTTTTACCTTAATGATCTTTAGTAGTTGTGGATGCTTGATAGAGTTCCAGTCATAAGTGCATATGATCGAAGAAGAGAAAGTATGTTAGCTTATGCCTCTCCCTCATTTGAAATTGTGATAGTGATTACCGGTCTTGTTAACAATTGCCTAGGATAATTCCACACACCGACCCATCATTATTTCACACTCGCTATTTATAATATTGAGTAATATATTCTAACTTTATGATAATAGCACCTACTTTTATGTTTTAGCTCTTCGATATCATGCGAGTTATCCTCTTCATACCCACAACGTATTTTTATTTCTCGTTTCTAGTTGGAAGCAAACGTTCGGTGTAAGTAGAGTCATATCAGTGGCAGATAGGACTTGAGAGGATATTGATCTTGCCTTTAGCTCCTTGTGGGTTCGACACTCCATACTTTTCACTTCCACCTTTGGGAATTGCTATGATGATTCCCTGCACTTGGGGATTATCAGCCGGCTGCGACCGAGAGACTGGTTGATTGTGGCATTTTTGTCGTGGTTGGCATGGTTTGCTGAGGCCGAGCGCTGGTTTCTGGTTGGCAACGATGATGGCATCGAGAGGAGTGCTACCTCTTGAGCACTGCGTTGGTTTTCCCTTGAAGAGGAAAGGATCATGCAGTAAAGTATCGTAAGTATTTCCCTCAGTTTTTGAGAACCAAGGTATCAATCCAGTAGGAGTCCAGGCTCGAGTCCCACGCACCTACACAGACAAATAAGAACCTCGCAACCAACGCGATAAAGGGGTTGTCAATCCCTTCACGGTCACTTACGAGAGTGAGATCTGATAGATATGATAGAGAAATATTTTTGGTATTTTTATAATAAAGAGAAATAAAGGTGCAAAGTAAAATAAACGGCAATGGAAATAGATAAGTGTTGGAAGATTAATATGATGGAAAATAGACACGGGGGCCATAGGTTTCACTAGTGGCTTCTCTCAAGAGCATAAGTATTATGGTGGGTGAACAAATTACTGTTGAGCAATTGATAGAATTGAGCATATTTATGAGAATATCTAGGTATGATCATGTATATAGGCATCACATCTGTGACAAGTAGACCGACTCATGCCTGCATCTACTACTATTACTCCACACATCGACCGCTATCCAGCATGCATCTAGAGTATTAAGTTAATAAGAACAGAGTAACGCTTTAACTAAGATGACATGATGTAGAGGGATAAACTCATGCAATATGATATAAACCCCATCTTGTTATCCTCGATGGCAACAATACAATACGTGCCTTATCGCCCTCATCACTAGGAAAGGACACCGCAAGATTGAGCCCAAACCTAAGCACTTCTCCCATTGCAAGAAAGATCAATCTAGTAGGCCAAACCAAACTGATAATTCGAAGAGACTTGCAAAGATAACCAATCATACATAAAAAAATTCAGAGGAGATTCAAATATTGTTCATACATAAACTTGATCATAAAACCACAATTCATCGGTCTCAACAAACACACCACAAAAGAAGAGTTACATCAAATAGATCTCCACGAGAATCGTGGAGAACTTTGTATTGAGATCCAAAGAGAGAGAAGAAGCCATCTAGCTAATAACTATGGACCCGAAGGTCTGAGGTAAACTACTCACACATCATCAGAGAGGCTATGGGCATCCCCAAGCTTAGGCTCTTGCCACTCCTTGTTCCGTAATCCATCAAATCTTTTACCCAAAACTTGAAAACTTCACAACACAAAACTTAGCAGAAAATCTCGTGAGCTCCGTTAGCGAAAGAAAACAAAACACCACTTCAAGGTACTGTAATGAAATCATTATTTATTTATATTAGTGTTGAACCTACTGTATTCTAACTTCTCTATGGTTTATAAACTCTTTTACTAGCCATAGATTCATCAAAATAAGCAAACAACACACGAAAAACAGAATCTGTCAAAAACAGAACAGTCTTTAGTAATCTGCAACTAACGCAAACTTCTGGAACTCAAAAACATCTAATAAAATGGCACGACCTAGAATTTTTTTTATTGATCAGCAACAATTAGAATCAATATTTTATCACGTTCTGGTGAATTTTAACAATTGTTTTCTTGAACAGAAAGTTTCTGGAATTTTCAGCACGATCAAATAACTATCATCCAAGAAGATCCTATAGGTTTAACTTGGCACAAACACTAATTAAAACATAAAAACAAATCTAACCAGAGGCTAGATCAAATATTTATTCCTAAACAGAAGCAAAAAGCAAAAAACTAAAATAAAATCGGGTTGCCTCCCAACAAGCGCTATCGTTTAACGCCCCTAGCTAGGCATAAAAGCAAGGATAGATCTAGGTGTTGCCATCTTTGGTAGGCAAATTCTTAATGGAGTTATGCTCGGTGATCCTTTGATCTAAAGCATCCAGCCGCTTATTGCAAAATGTAATCAGATTATTCATGCGGTTGATATTCCCACCAATACTTTTAAGAGGTTCAACAATTTTTGGCAATTCACATAATTTCTCTAGAATTTGAGTTCCTTCTTGGGTAAGGGATGATCCTTTTTGTAGGGGGAGTACTCCCACTATCCCCTCTATAATTTCAAAAGAGAAGCCAGGATCAATATCAATAAAACTACCTTTGGCGGAAAAATCGAGGAGTTGTCTATGGGACAAGGTTAGCCCAACATAAAATTTGCGAAGTAAAATTTTGAGATCTCCCTCTATATTGCAACTACGATAAGATTCGAGCATCCTAAACAAAGCATGTTTTAAATTTTCCCCTTGTCTTTGCTTGAAGTGGAGGACTTCAAAGTCGGGAGACGAAGGGATGAAGACTGAGCTAGCCATGGCAACTAGCACACAAGAGGCAAGTGAAAGAGAGGGCAAACGGAAAGAGAGGGCGAATAAAACGGCAAGGGTGAAGTGGGGGAGAGGAAAACAAGAGGCAAATGGCAAATAATGTAATGCGAGGGAGATGAGTTTGTGATGGGTACTTGGTATGTCTTGACTTGTGCGTAGAACTCCCGACAGCAGCGCCGTAAATCCTTCTTCCTACCTCTTGAGCACTGCGTTGGTTTTCCCTTGAAGAGGAAAGGGTGATGCATTAAAGTAGCGTAAATATTTCCCTCAGTTTTTGAGAACCAAGGTATCGATCCAAAGAGGGAGTCCCGCTCGAGTCCCACGCACCTACACAAACAAATAAGAACCTCGCAACCAACGCGATAAAGGGGTTGTCAATCCCTTCACGGTCACTTACGAGAGTGAGATCTGATAGATATGATAAAGTAATATTTTTGGTATTTTTACAATAAAGAGAAATAAAGATGCAAAGTAAAATAAACGGCAATGGAAATAGCTAAGTGTTGGAAGATTAATATGATGGAAAATAGACCCGGGGGGCATAGGTTTCACTAGTGGCTTCTCTCAAGAGCATAAGTATTATGGTGGGTGAACAAATTACTGTTGAGCAATTGATAGAGTTGAGCATAGTTATGAGAATATCTAGGTATGATCATCTATATAGGCATCACGACCGTGAGAAGTAGACCGACTCCTGCCTGCATCTACTACTATTACTCCACACATCGACCGCTATCCAGCATGCATCTAGAGTATTAAGTTCATATGAACAGAGTAATGCTTTAAGTAAGATGACATGATGTAGAGGGATAAACTCATGCAATATGATATAAACCTCGTCTTTTTATCCTCGATGGCAACAATACAATACGTGCCTTGCTGCCCCTGCCGTCACTGGGAAAGGACACCGCAAGATTGAACCCAAAGCTAAGCACTTCTCCCATTGCAAGAAAGATCAATTTAGTAGGCCAAACCAAACTAATAATTTGAAGAGACTTGCAAAGATAACCAATCATACATAAAAGAATTCAGAGGAGATTCAAATATTGTTCATAGATAAACTTGATCATAAACCCACAATTCATCGGTCTCAACAAACACACCGCAAAAGAAGAGTTACATCAAATAGATCTCCACGAGAATCGTGGAGAACTTTGTATTGAGATCCAAAGAGAGAGAAGAAGCCATCTAGCTAATAACTATGGACCCGAAGGTCTAAGGTAAACTACCCACACATCATCGGAGAGGCTATGGTGTTGATGTAGAAGCCCTCCGTGATCAATGCCCCCCCCTCCGTGACGCTTTAAAAGGCCCCAAGATTGTATATCACGGGTACAGAAGGTTGCGGCGGTGGAATTAGGTTTTTGTGGATGCCTCTGTTGGTTTGGGGGTACGTAGGTATATATAGGAGGAAGAAGTACGTGAGTGGTGCAACATGGGCCCCACGAGGGTGGAGGGCGTGCCCAGGGGGGTAGGTGCGCCCCTCTGCCTCGCGCTCTCCTGGTTGATTTCTTGACGTGGACTCCAAGTCCTCTGGATCACGTTTGTTCCGAAAATCACGTTCCCGAAGGTTTCATGCCGTTTGTACTCCGTTTGATATTCTTTTTCTATGAAACACTGAAATAGGCAAAAAAACAACAATTCGGGCTGGGCCTCCGGTTAATAGGTTAGTCCCAAAAATAATAAAGCCCATTAAACATCCAAAACAGAATATAATATAGCATGGAACAATCAAATATTATAGATACGTTGGAGACGTATCAAGCATCTCCAAGCTTAATTTCTGCTCGTCCTCGAGCAGGTAAATGATAAAAACAGAAATTTTGATGTGGAATGATACTTTAGCATAATTTGAATGTAGTTCTTCTTATTGTGGCACGAATGTTCAGATTCGATATGATTCAACATAAAAGTTTAATGTTGACATAAAAACAATAATACTTCAAGCATGCTAACCAAGCAATTATGTCTTATCAAAATAACATAGCCAAAGCAAGTTATCCCTACAAAATCATATAGTCTGGCTATGCTCCATCTTCCCCACACAAAATATTCATATCATGTACAACCCCAATTTTAGCCAAGCAATTGGTTCATATTTTTAACGCGCTTCAGCCTTTTCAACTTTTACGCAAGCCATGGATATAGCACTATGGTGGAATAAGGTGTAATGATATGGGTTATGTGGGAAGACAAAAAAAGGAGAAAGTTTCACATCGACGAAGCTAATCAACGGGCTATGGAGATGCCCATCAATTGATGTCAATGCAAGGAGTAGGGATTGCCATGCAACAGATGCACTAGAGCTATAAGTGTATGAAAGCTCAAACAAAAGAAACTAAGTGGGTGTGCATCCAACTTGCTTGCTCATGAAGACCTTGGGCATTTGAGGAAGCCCATCATTTGAATATACAAGCCAAGTTCTATAATGAAATTTCCCACTAGTATAAGAAAGTGATAAAATGAGAGACTCTCTATTATGACGATCAGGTGCTACTTTGAAGCATAAGTGTGGTAAAAGAATAAACATTGTCCCTTCTCTCTTTTTCTCTCATTTTTTTCTTTTCTCTTTTTTTTATTTGGGCCCTTTCTCTTTTTTTATGGCCTTTTTTTAGTCCGGAGTCTCATCCCGACTTGTGGGGGAATCATAGTCTCCATCATCATTTCCTCACTTGGGACAATGCTCTAATAATGATGATCATTACACTTTTATTTACTTACAACTCATGAATTACAACTCGATACTTAGAACAAGATATGACTCTATGTGAATGCCTGCGGCGGTGTACCGGGATATGCAATGAATCAAGAGTGACATGTATGAAAGAATTATGAACGGTGGCTTTGCCACAAATACGATGTCAACTATATGATCATGCAAAGCAATATGACAATGATGGAGCGTGTCATGATAAACAAAATGGTGGAAAGTTGCATGGCAATATATCTCGGAATGGCTATGGAAATGCCATAATAGGTAGGTATGGTGGTTGTTTTGAGGAAGATATAAGGAGGTTTATGTGTAATATAGCGTATCATATCACGGGGTTTGGATGCACCGGCGAAGTTTGCACCAACTCTCAAGGTGAGAAACGACAATGCACGGTACCGAAGAGGCTAGAAAATTGTGGAAAGGTAAGTGTGCGTATATCCATGGACTCACATTAGTCATAAATAACTCATATACTTATTGCAAAAATTTATTATCCCTCGAAGCAAAGTACTACTACGCATGCTCCTAGGGGAAGGGTTGGTAGGAGTTAACCATCGCGCGATCCCGACCGCCACACAAAGGATGACAATCAACAAATACCTCATGCTCCGACTTCGTTACATAACGGTTCACCATACGTGCATGCTACGGGAATCACAAACTCCAACACAAGTATTTCTCAATTTCACAATTACTCAACTAGCACAACTATGATATTACCACCTTTATATCTCGCTTATCAAGCATCAAATTTCTCATGATATTATAATTAAAGCAAATTGCCATGTTGTTTTAAGACTCTCAAAATAATATAAGTGAAGCATGATAGATCAATAGTTTCTATAAAACAAATCCACCACCGTGCTCTAAAAGGTATAAGTGAAGCACTGGAGCAAAAACTATATAGCTCAAAAGATATAAGTGAAGCACATAGAGTATTCTAATAAATTCCGATTTGTGTGTGTCTCTCTCAAAAGGTGTGTACAGCAAGGATGATTGTGGTAAACTAAAAGCAAAGACTCAAATCATACAAGACGCTCCAAGCAAAATACATATCATGTGGTGAATAAAAATATAGCTCCAAGTAAAGTTACCGATGGAAGTAGACGAAAGAGGGGATGCCTTCTGGGGCATCCCCAAGCTTTGGCTTTTTGATGTCTTTAGATTATCTTGGGGTGCCATGGGCATCCCCAAGATTAGGCTCTTGCCAATCCTTGTTCCATAATCCATCAAATCTTTTACCCAAAACTTGAAAACTTCACAACAAAAAACTTAGTAGAAAATCTCGTGAGCTCCATTAGCGAAAGAAAACAAAACACCACTCCAAGGTACTGTAATGAACTCATTCTTTATTTATATTGGTGTTAAACCTACTGTATTCTAACTTCTCTATGGTTTATAAACTCTTTTACTAGCCATAGATTCATCAAAATAAGCAAACAACACACGAAAAACAGAATCTGTCAAAAACAGAACAGTCTGTAGTAATCTGTAACTCACGCAAACTTATGGAACTCAAAAACATCTAGCAACGTAGCACGACCTAGACAATTTTTTTATTGATCAGCAGCAATTGGAATCAATATTTTATCACGTTCTGGTGAATTTTAGCAATTGTTTTCGTGAACATAAAGTTTCTGGAATTTTCAGCACCATCAAATAACTATCATCCAAGAAGATCCTATAGGTTTAACTTGGCACAAAAACTAATTAAAACATAAAAACAAATCTAACCAGAGGCTAGATCAAATATTTATTCCTAAACAGAAGCAAAAAGCAAAAAACTAGAATAAAATTGGGTTGCCAACCAACAAGCGCTATCGTTTAACGCCCCTAGCTAGGCATAAAAGCAAGGATAGATCTAGGTGTTGCCATCTTTGGTAGGCAAATTCTTAATGGAGTTATGCTCGGTGATCCTTTGATCTAAAGCATCCAGCCGCTTATTGCAAAGTGTAATCAGATTATTCATGCGGTTGATATTCCCACCAATAGTTTTAAGATATTCAACAATTTTTTGCAATTGACATAATTTCTCTAGAATTGGAGTTCCTTCTTGGGTAAGGGATGATCCTTTTTGTAGGGGGAGTAATCCCACTATCCCCTCAATAATTTCATAAGCGAAGCCAGGATCAATATCAATAAACCTACCTTTGGCGGAAAATTCGAGGAGTTGTCTATGGGACAAGGTTAGCCCAACATAAAAATTGCGAAGTAAAATTTTGAAATCTCCCTCTATATTGCAACTACGATAAGATTCGAGCATCCTAAACCAAGCATATTTTAAATTTTCCCCTTGTCTTTGCTTGAAGTGGAGCACTTCAAAGTCGCGAGACGAAGGGATGAAGACCGAGCTAGCCATGGCAACTAGCACACAAGAGGCAAGTGAAAAAGAGGGCGAACGGAAAGAGAGGGCGAATAAAACGGCAAGGGTGAAGTGGGGGAGAGGAAAACGAGAGGCAAATGGCAAATAATGTAATGCGAGGGAGATGAGTTTGTGATGGGTACTTGGTATGTCTTGACTTGTGCGTAGACTCCCCGGCTACGGTGCCAGAAATCCTTCTTGCTACCTCTTGAGCACTGCGTTGGTTTTCCCTTGAAGAGGAAAGGGTGATGCAGTAAAGTAGCGTAAATATTTCCCTCAGTTTTTGAGAACCAAGGTATCAGTCCAGTAGGAGTCCTGGCTCGAGTCCCACGCACCTACACAAACAAATAAGAACCTCGCAACCAACGCGATAAAGGGGTTGTCAATCCCTTCACGGTCACTTACGAGAGTGAGATCTGATAGATATGATAAAGTAATATTTTTGGTATTTTTATAATAAAGAGAAATAAAGATGCAAAGTAAAATAAATGGCAATGGAAATAGCTAAGTGCTGGAAGATTAATATGATGGAAAAATAGACCCGGGGGCCATAGGTTTCACTAGTGGCTTCTCTCAAGAGCATAAGTATTATGGTGGGTGAACAAATTACTGTTGAGCAATTGATAGAATTGAGCATAGTTATGAGAATACCTAGGTATGATCATGTATATAGGCATCACGTCCGTGAAAAGTAGACCGACTCCTGCCTGCATCTACTACTTTACTCCACACATCGACCGCTATCCAGCATGCATCTAGAGTATTAAGTTCATAAGAACAGAGTAATGCTTTAAGTAAGATGACATGATGTAGAGGGATAAACTCATGCAATATGATATAAACCCGTCTTTTATCCTCGATGGCAACAATACAATATGTGCCTTGCTGCCCTCGCTATCACCGGGAAAGGACACCGCAAGATTGAACCCAAAGCTAAGCACTTCTCCCATTGCAAGAAAGATCAATCTAGTAGGCCAAACCAAACTGATAATTTGAAGAGACTTGCAAAGATAACCAATCATACATAAAAGAATTTAGAGGGGATTCAAATATTGTTCATAGATAAACTTGATCATAAACCCACAATTCATCGGTCTCAACAAACACACCGCAAAAGAAGAGTTACATCAACTAGATCTCCACGAGAATCATGGAGAACTTTGTATTGAGATCCAAAGAGAGAGAAGAAGCCATCTAGCTAATAACTATGGACCCGAAGGTCTGAGGTAAACTACTCACACATCATCGGAGAGGCTATGGTGTTGATGTAGAAGCCCTCCATGATCGATGCCCCCTCCGGCAGGACGGCAGAAAAGGCCCCAAGATGGTATCTCATGGGTACAGAAGGTTGCGGTAGTGGAATTAGGTTTTCGTGGATGCCTCTGTTGGTTTGGGGGTACGTAGGTATATATAGGAGGAAGAAGTACGTCGGTGGAGCAACATGGGCCCCACGAGGGGGGTAGGCGCGCCCCCGGCCTCATGCTCTCCTGGTTGATTTCTTGACGTGGACTCGAAGTCCTCTGGATCACGTTTGTTCCGAAAATCACGTTCCCGAAGGTTTCATTCCGTTTGGACTCCGTTTGATATTCTTTTTCTGCGAAACACTGAAATAGGCAAAAAAAACAGCAATTCGGGCTGGGCCTCCGGTTAATAGGTTAGTCCCAAAAATAATATAAAAGTGTATAATAAATCCCATTAAATATCCAAAATAGAATATAATATAGCATGTTACAATAAAAAATTATAGATACGTTGGAGACGTATCAAGGAGCTCGGGTCGCGGCGTGGACTTTTGTAGTCGGTTCTTTCTGGCTTGTCCGGGGTGCTCTTCCGTGGATTGTTGGGTTGCTTTGAAGTTGGAGCTGCGGTGGAGCGGGTTCAGGTGGTGACTATGACAGGCGCTCGGTGGTCGTTTGCGGAGGGCATCGTCGGTGCAAGTCCTGCATATTTCCCTTGTGAGGCTCGTCGTCAAAGTTGGAGTTGTTGGTTGCTTGCGCATGTGGCCATCCGGTGGCATGTGCCGTCGTGGTTGTTTCCCATGTCGGTGGCCAGGTTGGCCGGTGGTGCCCATGTCATGTGGGTTGTGTTGTAACAGTTTTAGCCTGGTTTTTCGCCACAATTCTCTTCTCCTTAATCAATGAAAATGGCAAATCTTTTGCCTTGTTTTTAAAAAATGGAAACTTAGTTGGTATGTCTATTTTCAGTTAATAAGTCACTGTTTTTGAAACTTGCGATTATATTATTGTGTTAGTGAGTTAACTTTTGTTAGTATTTCTTTTATCGACTAAAGTTCATATGTATATAATGCTTCATAGACTTTGATCACCAATATAGTAATGCAAATGCGAATGTACACACTAGTTATAAAATTTATTCAGTTAACTTCGGTATCGTGACAGATGTAAGATTGAATAGAACTATTATTGATGATTATTGCTAGCCACATAGAGCGGTACATATAAGAGATTACAAGCCAACTAGACCTATTGCAATACGACTAGGACTAGATAACTTGAGAGCCAAGTAATAGTCTAACATCCCCCCGCAGTATCAACGAGAGGCTCGACAACGTTGAGACTGGATCGAATATTACAAAAGGATGTTGATGGCAGTCCCTTGGTAAATATATCAGCAAATTGAGCCGTAGAAGGAACATGCAGCACCCGAACTTGTCCAAGAGCCACCTTCTCGCGAACAAAATGGATATCAATCTCAATATGTTTAGTCCGGCGATGTTGAACAGGATTCCCGGACATGTAAACAGCTGAGATGTTATCACAATAAACAATGGTAGCATGTGCAAGCGATCGATGCAACTCCAAGAGCAATCGACGGTTGCACCGTATCAGCCACAACATGTGCAACCGCACGATATTCAGCTTCAGCGGACGAGCGGGAGACGGTTACCTGCCTTTTCGAGGACCAAGAAATCAAATTGTCACCAAGAAAAACACAGAAAACTGGATGTAGATCGTTGAGTGGCGGGACAACCAGCCCAGTCTGCATCAGAATACGTGGTGAGAGAGGTAGGGTCAGAATTGTTTATGTGGAGACCATGATCGAGAGTACCTTTTAGATACCTAAGGATGCGCTTGATATGATTATAGTGATGTATGCGAGGATCATGCATATAGAGACAAGCTTGTTGGACAACAAAAGAAATTTCAGGACGAGTAACGGTAAGATACTGAAGAGCACCAGCAAGACTATGATAAAGAGTAGGATCATTGAAAGAATCACCATTGGCAGAAAGTTTGAAACTAGTGTCGACAGGAGTATGGGAAGGATGACAGTCTAGCATACCAGCACGGTTGAGAAGATCTAGGATGTATTGACGTTGGGAAAGAAATAGACCCGATGAATAACGAATCACTGCAATGCCTAAAAAATGATGAATAAGACCAAGATCTGTCATAGAAAACTCTGAGCGGAGATGAGTAATGACGCGGTCCAAAAAGGTTTGAGAAGAAGAAGTGAGAATGATATCGTCAACATAAAGAAGTAAGTATGCAATGTCAGAATTATGATGATAGACAAAGAGAGAAGCGTCAGAAAGAGAGGAAACAAAACCTATGGTTTGAATAAAGGAAGATAAGCGTTGAAACCATGCACGTGGAGCTTGTTTGAGACCATAGAGAGATTTTTGAAGAAGACAAACATGGTTGGGATAACAAGGGTCTTCAAAACCGAGAGGTTGCTAACAGTAGACGGTCTCTTGGAGAGAACCATGAAGAAAGGCATTTTTTACGTCTAATTGGTGAATAGGCCAGGTGGAGGAGACAACAAGGCTGAGAACAGTGCGTATGGTACTAGGCTTAACTACATGAGAGAAAGTTTCATCGTAATCAATGCCATGTTGTTGGGAATAGCCGCGACATACCCAACGAGCTTTGTAGCGAGAAAGAGTACCATCGGAGTGAAACTTCTGACGAAACACCCACTTACCAGAGACAATGTTGGTGTTGGAAGGACGAGGAACAAGCTGCCAAGTATTATTTTCAGTAAGGGCCGAATATTCTTCTTGCATAGTGCAGCCCAATTAGGATCAAGAAGCGCAGTTTTGTAAGATTTGGGAACTTGAGATAAGGACAGGGTGGCGTGAAGGTTGAGACGATCTATGGGTTGAGAAAACCTGATTTTGAACGAGTGCGCATAGAATGGTCATTGACTGAGGGAATAGTGGGAGCAACGCGAGTGGGAAGGGGAGCGACACGGATGTCCGGCGCAGCGGAGGGTGCGGACAATGGAGGGGATGGTAGGAAATCAGTGTGTGTGGGTGATGATGCTGGAGAGGATGGTGGCGCAGCAACATGTGTGGGGGATGGTGCGGGAGGGGAAGGTGGCGCATTGGTATGTATGGGCGAAGATGCAGGTGGCGAAGGTGGAGGGTTATGATTGGGTGTCAGCGGTGTAGGGGCGTTTGGCTGGGATGGTGGTGAAGAGGTATTTGGAGATTGAGATGTCAGGAGAGGAGCATAAAAAGGGAAATGAGTAGGAGGATGGTTAGGTGGGGAAGTAGTGGGGTGTGATGGAGAAGTACGTTGAGCAAATGGAAAGATGTGTTCGGCAAAGGTGACATGCCGAGATACAAGAACCCAACCAGTGTGTAAGTCAAGGCAGTGATAGCCTTTGTGTTCATCAGAAAACCCAAGGAGAACACACGGGACAGAGCGGGGGGAGAGCTTATGAGCGGTAGTAGCGGAAGTGTTAGGAAAACAGAGGCAACCGAAAACACGAATGTCCGAGTAGTTTGGATGACACAGAAACAGAGAAAAGTAGGGGGTGATGCTGGGATTGGCTTTGGTAGGACGGATATTGAGAAGATATGTAGCGGTGTGGAGAGCCTCAGCCCAGTATTGGGAAGGCATGGAAGATTGAAGAAGAAGGGTACGAATAATATCATTTATAGTACGAAGAGAACGTTCAGCTTTTCCGTTTTGAGGAGAAGTGTAGGGACAAGAAAAACAGAGAAGAATGTCGTGGTTCAGAAAGAATGTACGATTTTTAACATTATCAAATTCACGACCATTATCACGTTCTATGAAGCGAATAGGGAGAAAGAAGTGCACGGAGACATACCGCTGAAAATTGAGAAAGAGAACATGAACGTCGGATTTGTTGCGGAGAGGAAAGGTCCAGACAAAGTGTGTAAAATCATCTAATATGACAAGATAGTATTTAAAACCAGAGACACTAGCAATAGGCGATGTCCAGAGATCACAATGTATTAATTCAAAGGGATAAGTGCTTGAAGAGCTAGACGAACTAAAAGGAAGACGCACATGCTTGCCTAATTGGCATGACTCACAAACGGAGGAATCGTGAGAATCTCTATTACAAGGTATAGTAAATTCACTAAGGACAGATGCTAAAACTGCAGGGTTGGGATGCGCTAGGTGCCGATGCCAGAGATCAACAGATGCCATCATGGAGGTTGGAGATGCAACGGCAGGAACACCATTGAGAGAGTATAAGTCACCGGGGCTATTGAACCGCGCGATCTCGACCTTGTCTGATAATCCTTCACAGATAAGCCAAAGGGGTCAAATTCAACAGAAACAAGATTATCAAATGTGAATTGACGAACAAAGATTAAATTTTTGATAAGGGCAGGAGCCACAAGAACATCACGAAGAAGAAGAGTTTTGGTGGTGGAGGGAAGTTGAGCCTGACCAACACAATAGATGGGTATAGAAGAACCGCCACCGAGGGTGATGGATTTAAAAGGTGGTGAAGTGCAAGAGGAGAGAAATGTACTAGATGCAGACATATGACTAGAAGCACCGAAATCGAAAATCCAATCCGTACCTATGTTGCCTTGGGAGGCAAAATTGTTCATGGCCTAGATGAAGGCGGCTTGGTCCCAGCTCGGCGGTGTAGCAGATGTCGGTGTTGGCAGCAGGGCCGGCTGGCACGACGGCGAGGGCAGTAGAGCCGACGATGGAGGCGACGGCAGCAGAGCCGGCTGGTACGACGGCGATGGCAGTAGAGCCGACGGTGGGGTGTAGTAGTGGCCTCCGTCAGCGTAGTAGGGAGCGCCATATGATGGAGCAGCATGGTAGGCGTGAGTCGGCTGGCGAGGCGTGAGGAGTCCTGGGGCACCAGTATGGGCCCGCACGCCGGGCTGCCAGGCACCGGTGTAAGCCGGTGGAGCGCCGAGGGGAGCCGGAGCGGACCATGGCATGGGCCAAGCTTGGACGAGCCCTGTCCAGGGATCATGTGGAGGACACCAAGGCGTAGCGGTTGGTGGCGTAGCTACTGGTGGTGCACTTGGGGCCGGCGACGGCGAAGGAGTGGGCGCCGAGCGCGTCGTAGGGTCGGTAGATGGGGTTCTTGCCGCGATAATTAGGGCTGGGACGCCAACCTGTCGGTGGAGCGAGCGCGGTCGAGGAGGAAGGCACCGTTGGTGAAGGGGACGCCGCGGGTGCCGGACCACGCGGAACAGCGGCAAAGATCTGAGGGCGAGCGCCCTTGTTGCTTTGAGCACGGTCGGCCCACTGGAGGATAGAGCGCACCTCGGCAAAGGTTGGCTGGGGCCGCATCATGGGTATGAAAGAAGCCTGCTTGTCGAACTGTTCGCTGAGCCCGATGAGGAGGATGTTGATAAGCTGTCGTTCTTCAACGGGATCACCAAGTTCACGTAGTTCGTCGGCGATGGACCCGAGGCGTTGGCAGTAGACACCGAGGGAGGAGTCGCCTTGCACCATATTCCTGAGCTCGGTGTGGAGTAGATTGGTGCGAGCATCGACGTTGTCTTGGAACAACTGCTGAAGGGCCGCCCAGAGACCGGCGGCGGTGGCGGCTTCCCGAAAGACGATATTGAAGATCTCGGTGGAGACGCGCATGTAGATCCATTGGATGATAGCGAGGTCATCCTTGACCCATTGGGGATCATGGGATTGCGGCACGGCGGTGGCGTCAACGTGGGAGCAGCGCCCGAGGTGAACTTCGAAGAGGTGGAGCCAATAGTAGTAGTTGTGGGAGGTGAGATCGAGGATAATGGGGATATAGGGACTAATATCGGAGATTGTATCGGTGAAGGAGAGCACCGGAGGCATAGGTGGTGGTTGTGGTAGAACTAGGACAGAGGAGGAGGAAGCTGCGGCGGCGGCGCGGGCGAGCATAGCGGCCCGGCGCTCGAAGTAGCCGGGCGGCGGCAGCAGTGGTGGGTGGGCGGCGGAGCCATGCCCTAGGACCAAAAACCTTAAGATACCATGTAAGATTGAATAGAACTATTATTGATGATTATTGCTAGCCGCATAGAGCGGTATATATAAGAGATTACAAACCAACTAGACTTATTACAATACGACTAGGACTAGATAACTTGAGAGCTAAGTAATAGTCTAACAACAGATACTAGTGTGTGAATGTGTTAGTAAAAAAAATCTAGAATTTTGACACTTTCCTGCAAGATCATCTGCAAATCACCTCTCCAGTCCTGTGCATGCACCTGCAGGCAACTTTGTTGTGAGATGCTTCCTAAAGCTGAGCCGTGTTCTTTCCTTAACCCTGTGATTTGCATCTCAAGTTGCATTGGAATTTGTGTCCTCAAGGGGGGATTCTCCGGACAACACGCTTCCCTGTCACTGCGTACGAAAGTTCCTTAGATAGCTAGAGTCCTGTTCAAAAACAACAAAAGTTGCCAGTCATAAAGGGCAAGGAGTTTATATGCGTTGCCTAACGCCAAAAGTTTAAAGTGCAAAGATGCAAGCCAAAGTCACAGCTGCAAGGCATTTGTTAATTTGTCCTGGGCAAATACTACTCCACTACTCCTACTATAGATGAACTGATGATCGATGAGGAAGCCTTCTTCAGCTAACTGCCAGCTTATTCTGCCGTGTGGATACCGAATTGACAGACTGCTGCTATAAATTGGAGGTGGACTACTTACGTTGAAAATTCCAGTGTATAGAGTAGTGCTTCAGTACACCCCTAGAAACAGGGTTTAACCCTCTTCTCAAAAAACGTAAATAAAAGATTGCACGGCAAGGGAAAAAGCCCACACTAGCGCTCCAGTTTACCCCTTGTAAGGAAATGCAGGTTGGTCCGTGCTCCGTAGTCCAAACTCTGTTTACCGGTACTAGGCACCGTAAAAACGGCATCTCCAAGTCAGGCCCGTAAAGCTCCCGCAATCATTTGGACCGTACTGTTCGAACCGCCGAAGTCATCTAACCCCGATTTATATCGGTGTGTGAGGAGTCCGGACCGATCCCAAGTCCGCCCTGGCCCACCAACCCTCCCCCCTCTCCCCTGCGCGTTCCTGTCCGGCGCCAGCTGCCCGCATTCATGCCTCTGTAGAGCGCGCCGCTCCACATTGAAGACGGCTCAGGGCGGACACGACTTCTCACTTCGTCCGCCATTGAAGCGGCGCGCCGCTCGAGGGCGCCACCTACTGCACGGCCGACTGAACACGCCTCTTTGCCGCATTCATACGCCTCCATTAAACCCGTGTGGAAGCCGGCCACACATCCGCTCATAAGCGGGCCGACATTAAACGCAACGCCGGTCGAGCTTCTTCCGTCCGCCCTCTATTTATACGAGGCCACATGCCGGGCAAGAATCGCACCCCTCCGCCGCTCCCATTTCCTCCTTCACCATTTTCTCCACTCTTCCGATGGCTTCCGAAAAGCAATTCTCCGGCATACAAGCCGGCTGGGTGGCACGCCGGATACAAGCGAGGCAGCTCGCTGCCCCACCTCCCGCGCCTAACCCGACGAAGCAAGTTGCCGGCCCAAGCCGCTGCGTGGTTCAGCAACTCAACGCTCCAGGCCAACTCGATGAGGAGTAGCGAGTTGCTCCACACTGGCACGACGGCACGGGCATCGCCACATCCAGTTCATGTGACCGTGCCATCCGTTGTCGACGCGCGCGTAGCCGCGCCATGCACACAGAGAAAGAAGCCAGCTGCGCGGATGTGGATGAGGTGGCGGCCAGCACGTCCACGCCCGCCGCCATCATCGAGGAGAAGTAGAACACGGGAGGCCGTCGTTGCTTGGGTCCCAGGAAGCGCACCGCCGGATACCCGGCCAGTTCTCCTTTATCTCAGACCATCCTGGGCACCCGCCTGAGCTCCACAAAGCATCCTTTCCTCCGCTTGAAGCGCCCTCTTTGCTGTTCCAATGAGCGGCGTAGCCGGACATAGGGAAGATACGGGGGAAGAACATGCCTCCGGGGCTCCTGGCAATCTGGTTACTCCGTGTTGCCAGACATGGGGAAAACAAGTCGGCCATAGACCAGTGTAGTGTATCCGTGTTATGAGAGTGGAGCTCCCGCAACTGTACATGCACATAGTTTTAGCTTTTTTGTTGAAAATATGTCCAAGATGTAACCGTTCTCGTCGGGTTTGTATGAAATCCATCATCTTCATATGAAATCTGGTCGTGTTTATATGAATTTCATGCGGTTTGTTGAAAAGGAGTTTGAAATGTATACGGCTAGCGTTGGATGTCGACCTCCCATATCCATGTCCGCGAACGGATGCGGGAATATTTTTGCTGGTTAGAATTGCCCTAAATAAGTACTTTTTGTTTGGATTGTGTAAGCAGTACAGAGAAGGCGATCGTGAGGACCAAGGCTGCGGGCGGGTCAAGACAGCGTTAAACAGCCGTGGGTGGGCTGGGCGAGAGTAGGCGCGTGAGTTGGGCCGTGGGCCTTGTAACGAGTTCGCAGTATATAAGCGGGCGTGTGCGTTGGGCAAAGACAAGTTTTGAAAATTGAGAATATTCTGATTCTATTCTACCTTATCTCTTTCCCTGCCCACCGCTCGTCTCTAAGCTCTGTTCTTCTCCTGCTCTCTCTCTCTCTCTGTTCATCGCCATCGTCCCTGACCACCGTAGGGCCGTGACAGTTGGTATCAGAGCCGTCGCTCCGGCAGGCCTGTGGGGGCAGCATCTCGCTGCGCCGCCGCGCTAATTTTTTCCCTGAGTCGTACCCGGCAAATCCGAGGCGACGGTAGCGGATCACCCTAGGGTTCGATCTGCGTAATTCCCGACCTGAGGTGGGTTGATTCGGAGGAAAACCAGCGACCACGACGACATTCAAGCCCAATCCGCAGTCACGCTTTTTGGCGGACGAGATGGAAGCGTTCCAGGAGCGGATGCTGCAGGAGTTCGCCGTGTTGCGGGCCGCGCAGAACAAGCTGGACGCGGTCGATGGGATTCACGCTCAGCTGGAGGCTCTCGACGCCAAGTTATCGGAGCAAACCGCGCGGCTGGATTAGGTACAAGTCAAGGTCAATCTCTCCTGTGATACGTTGGGGCAGGTGCAGCAGAACCAGTGTCTCCAACCGCATCATAGGTCTCCAACGGCATTCTGGGGGCGGGGCCCAAGTTACCTGGGCGTCCTCCACCTCGTCCTATTCAGGTGACTGACACCACGTATGAGCTTCAACAGCCTGGGGCTCCGATCTGTGACGTGAATTCCAACAAGCGTCAATGGATGCCAAAAATGGATTTCCCGCGATTTGATGGTACCGAGGTCCGGATCTGGTTGGACAAATGTGAGGCGTTCTTCAGATTGTATAACATTCCGAACAGCTTCAAGGTTACTTCCGCTTCTCTGTACTTATCTGACAATGCAGCTCATTGGTACCAGACATTCAAACAGACAGGCGCAGTTCACACATGGGAACAATTTTGTGCTGCGGTACTGTTGGAATTTGATGTGGATGTATACAGACTCAAGATGAAAGAGCTGATGGTGCTGAAGCAGTTGGGCACAGTGGATGAGTATAAACAACAGTTTCTCCAATTGGTCTATACAATAAGGCTCTATGAACCAACACTCAGTGAGACATTTCTAGTGACAAGGTTTATTATGGGCCTGAAGGATGAGCTGCGCTCTGTAGTGGAGTTTCAAATTCCTTACTCAGTACAAGTGGCAGCTCAATATGCTGCTGTACAAGAAGGTTTAGTTCTGCAACAGAAGAGCTACAAGCCAAGTTTCCCCAAGCCTGCTTACACTAAGACTGACAACAAATCCGGGTTAGCAACAGGGGAGCTGTGGAAAGCAAAACAGTTGAAAGAATATAGACGTGCAAATGGTCTATGTTACAAGTGTGGAGACAAGTTTGTGCCAGGGCATGTGTGTCATCAGCCAGTAGCAGAGAAAGCCCAGTTGAAAGCTGCTGAAGTTGTAGATCCTCATGAGATAATCTCTGATGCAGTTCTGGATGCACTAATTATAGGAGAAACTGAGGAATGTGCTACTGTGTCAGCTACAGCTTTGTCTGGGGCTGCTCATCCTAAGACAATCCAACTAAGAGCTCTAGTGGGAAACAAAGTGGTCCCGATTCTTGTGGATTCAGGCAGCACACACACATTTCTGGATCAGGCATTATTGAGCAAAATTGCTGCCACTCCAGAGAAATTAGAAAACCCAATGCCTATGAAGGTAGCAAATGGCCACATAATAAATTGTGTGGAAAAAGTACCTAAACTGACCTGGTGGATTCAGGGACACAGTTTCTGCAGTTCTATGCAAGTTTTACCCCTGGGAGGACATGATATCATATTGGGAATGGATTGGTTAGAACAATGGGGAGTGATGAAATGTCATTGGGCTGACAAGTGGATCCAGTTTCAATACCAAGGTCAAGAAGTTAAGTTGCAGGGTGTATTGCCAGTAAAACAAGATCACATTGAGGAAGTGTCGGCAGATCAATTGGCCAAGTGGGAAAAGGGAATGAGGTATGGGCAACTGCTCTGCTCAACAGGATTGTAATGGCACCTGTGTTGGAAACACCACCAGCTGTGCAACAGGTGTTAGACAGGAACAAGGAAGTGTTCAGAGATCCAAAAACTTTACCTCCCCACAGAGCTTTTGATCACTCTATCAATTTCTTTGCTGATCTGATTGCACATTAGCTGTAGACCTTACAGATACTCACCTCTCCAGAAGGATGAAATAGAGAAACAGGTAAAGGAAATGTTGGATGTTGGTTTAATCACACCTAGTATGAGCCCTTTTGCTGCTCCTGTGTTGTTGGTCAAAAAGAAAGATGGTACGTGGAGATTCTGTGTAGACTACAGAAAACTCAATGATGTAACTGTTAAGAACAAGTTTCCTATGCCAGTTATTGATGAGATACTGGATGAATTAGGAGGAAGAAAATGGTTTTCCAAATTGGATCTAAAGGCTGGGTACCATCAGATAAGAATGAAAGAAGAAGATGAGTTCAAAACAGCTTTCAAGACACACCATGGACAGTTTCAATTCAGAGTGATGCCCTTTGGTCTAGCTACTGCACCAGGAACATTCCAATGTGTGATGAATTTCCTGTTTGCAGGAACTAACAGGAAGTTTGTGCTGGTATTCATGGATGACATCTTGATATTTAGTTTCACATTGGAAGAGCACTTGGAACACCTGCAGTCTGTTTTTGATATTCTCAAGGAAAATCAGTTGTGTGTCAAGGAATCTAAATGTGTGTTTGCTCAGAATTCTCTGGAATATTTGGGTCATATAATTTCTGACCAAGGGGTAGCAACAGATCCTGCAAAAACTGAGGCAATGGTGCCGTGGCCTGTGCCAACTAATGTTACTGAGTTGAGAGGATTCTTGGGCCTGGCAGGATATTACAGGAAGTTTGTCAGGAATTATGGCATGCTGGCCAGACCTCTCACTACTCTGCTCAAGAAGCAATTATTTGTATGGACAGAGGCAGCCCAACAAGCTTTCCAGCTGCTCAAACAAGCTATGGTCAACACACCAGTATTAGCTCTGCCTGATTTCAACAAGACATTCATTGTGGAAACAGATGCTTGCAACACAGGAGTGGGGGCAGTGTTGTCACAAGAGGGCCATCCAATGGCTTTTTACAGCAAAGCACTGGGAGTCAACAATAAAAAAAAGTCCATATATGAAAAGGAATTCTTGGCAATTATGATGGCAATTGACAGGTGGAGATCTTACTTATCTAGAGCCCCTTTTGTGATCAAAACCGACCACCAGAGTTTGTGCCACTTGGGAGATCAAAATTTGACTTCAGATTTGCAAAGAAAAGCAATGACCAAGTTAGTGGGATTGCAGTTTACTATCCAGTACAAGAAAGGGGTTGAGAATTCAGCTGCTGATGCTCTATCTAGAGTAGCCCATCTGTTTCAAGTACAACATGTGTCCACCAGTAAACCAGTGTGGGTGCAAGAAATATTAAATTCCTATTCAGTGGATCCTGTAGCTTCTGCAATGCTACAAAAGTTGGCAGTAGACCCAAAGGCTTGCCCTGGATTTCAGTTGCAAGAGGGCCTGATTAAAGAAGATCACGGGATTTGGGTGGGAGCTAACACAGGTCTTCAAACTAAGTTGATACAAGCTTTTCACTCCAGCCCTGTAGAGGGACACTCTGGCATCCTGTCAACATATCACAGAGTGAAGCAACTATTCTGTTGGCAGGGATTGAAGGAAGCTGTAGAGAACTTTGTGAAACAATGTGCCACTTGTCAACAGGCCAAACATGAATTATGCAAAAAAACCTGGCTTACTGCAGCCTCTTCCAGTACCTGACAGCCCATGGCAAGAAATCAGTATTCATTGAAGGTTTACCAAAGTCAGAAGGGTACAGTGCAATATTAGTAGTGGTTGATCGCTTCACTAAAGTGAGTCATTTCCTGCCTCTAAAGCATCCATTCACAGCTGCTTCTGTGGCCAAGGTTTTCCTGAACAACATAGTCAGACTGCATGGTTTGCCACTGGCTATAGTATCTGACAGAGACAAGATCTTTACTAGCTCGTTCTGGAAGGAGCTGTTTCGTGTATGGGGAACTGAGTTACAGATGAGCACAGCGTATCACCCACAAACGGATGGTCAAACGGAGCGCGTAAACCAGTGCTTGGAAATGTATCTTCGATGTGCAGTCCATGATTCTCCAAAGAAGTGGGCGGCGTGGTTGCCACAAGCAGAGTTTTGGTACAACACCTCATATCACTCCTCCTTGGGCTGTACACCGTATCAAGCACTCTACGGACATGCCCCCAATATAGGACAACTGTGGGGACAGGCTACATCTCAAAACTCAGACGTACAAACATGGCTGGCCTTTCACTCTGAGCACAACGCTACTCTGAAGGAACATCTGTCGAGAGCTCAGTACAAGTACAAACAATTTGCAGATCGAAAACGGTCTGACAGAGAGTTTGCGGTGGACGAAATGGTCTACTTAAGATTACAGCCATATGCTCAATCTACTGTGGTAAATCGTCCGTGCCACAAGCTCGCGCTCAAATATTTTGGCCCTTACAAAATTCTGAAAAAAGTGGGTAATGCAGCATATCGCTTGGAGTTACCTAGAGGAAGCCAAGTACACCCGGTCTTCCATGTCTCACAGCTGAAGGGACACGTTCCAGATCACACCCCAGTGTTCACCTCTTTACCAGTACCGGTGGATCTTTCAGCGCCAGGTGTGGTACCTGAGGACATTCTTGATCGCCGGCTAGTCACGAAGAAGAACGCAACACATTTACAGATCCTGGTAAAGTGGGCGACGCTGCCTGCTGCATCAGCAACATGGGAGGATTACGACATTCTCAAGTTGAAGTTTCCACATGCACCAGTTTGGGGACAAGCTGGTTCTTCAGGGGAGGGTACTGTAAGCAGTACAGAGCAGGCGATTGTGAGGACCAAGGCTGCGGGCGGGTCAAGACAGAGTTAAACAACCGTGGGTGGGCTAGGCGAGAGTAGGCGCGTGAGTTGGGCCGTGGGCCTTGTAACGAGTTCGCAGTATATAAGCGGGCGTGTGTGTTGGGCAAAGACAAGTTTTGAAAATTGAGAATATTCTGATTCTATACTACCTTATCTCTTTTCCTGCCCACCGCTCATCTCTAAGCTCTGTTCTTCTTCTGCTCTCTCTCTCTCTGCTCATCGCCGTCGTCCCTGACCACCGTAGGGCCGTGACAGATTGTGGAAGGTATGTCAACCGGAAGCCCTTTTTGTTTGGATTGTGAAAGCGAGCAGTGGCGTTACTAAGCAAGTACGGAGTAAATCTTTAGCCTAAGCAAGCAAGATGGCGCTAATGTGAACACCCCTGACTTGACTTGGTAGTTGGTATATGTATGTATGTATGTTACAGCTACAATCCAAACTACTACTGCGTTGGTGGATGTTACTGTCAAGATCGTTCACATACATTCTGGCACCTCCCCAGTGGCAGCGCGTGTGGGTCGGCGCATCGGAATCAATTCGATTTGATTTGGATCGGCTAAAGAAAGCCTTAATTAATTACCCCCTTGGCATGCATTATTATTACCAGGTCAGTCGACGGTCGTCCGTAAGCAACGAATAACAAGTCTTTGCTTTGCTTTGGTCTCCCTCGCGTGCTGCCTTGTAGGAGGCCACGTTCACGCCTGCTTTGGTCGTCTTCAGGAGCTGCGTTCATTGTTGAAGGCCACGTTCACCTTTGCTTTGCTCTTTAGTTGTTGTATATATTTTTCTTTTGTTATTATATTATATTTATCACCCAAGATTTTAAAAGTTCATTAGCAGGTTCAGATGTAGTGATAGATTAAAATCGTTTGTTTCACATAAGAGTAAAGTTTTTCTTTTCTTTTGAAGACTAGTATTTCTGATGTAGCAATTTGGGTATGCAAGTCCCTTCGTTCACAAATATAAGATGTTCTAGTATTTTATTTTTGAACCAGATGTGTATAAATACTCCCTCAGTTTCTAAATATTTGTGTTTTTAGAGATTTTAAATGGACCACCACATACAGATGTATATAGACATATTTTATAATGTAGATTCACTCATTTTGCTTCAAATGTAGTCACTTGTTGAAATCTATAGAAAGACAAATATTTAGAAACAGAGAAAGTATATTTTAGTGTATTTGTTCACTCATTTTACTCAATATAGTCTATATTGAAATATCCAAAACATTTTATATTTATACGTAGGATATGTCCTCAGCGGAAGACACGTCTCCTCTCAATGGACATAAACAGCAAATCAACAGTCCAAGCATCTTACCTAACAATAATGCGAGAGAAGTTTAAAGTTCCACGGTACATATTAACAAAAGTCACAGCTGACACGGAACGAGTCAACAGAGCTCACATTGTTCTCCTTCCCAAAAAAGACCAGCCTACTTCTCCTGACGCTTTCCGGCCCATCTCACTTCAGAATTGCCCAATCAAAGCTGTCGCCCAGGTCCTGACCACTCGCCTCAAGCTATTCATCCCGCTACTAGTTCACGACACTCAGACAGGATTTATACCAGGTAGGAATATAGCTGAGAACTTCATTTTCGCCGCAGACCTCATTAGCTCATGCCACACTAGGAAAAAACCTACTGTCGGTGTCAAAACCGACGGATCTCGGGTACGGGGTCCCGAACTATGCGTCTAGGCGGATGGTAACAGGAGACAAGGGACACGATGCTTTTACCCAGGTTCGGGCCCTCTCGATGGAGGTAATACCCTACTCCTACTTGATTAATATTGATGATATGGGTAGTACAAGAGTAGATCTACCACGAGATCAGAGAGGCTAAACCCTAGAAGCTAGCCTATGGTATGATTGTTGTTCTGTCCTACGGACTAAAACCCTTCGGTTTATATAGACACCAAATAGGGTTAGGGTTACACAGAGTCGGTTACAATGGTAGGAGATCTACATATCCGTATCGCCAAGCTTGCCTTCCACGCCAAGGAAAGTCTCATCCGGACACGGGACGAAGTCTTCAATCTTGTATCTTCATAGTCTAGGAGTCCGGCCGAAGATAGTTCGGCCATCCGGACACCCCCTAGTCCAGGACTCCCTCAGTAGCCCCCGAACCAGTCTTCAATGACGATGAGTCCGGCGCGTAGATTGTCTTCGGCATTGCGAGGCGGGTTCTTCTCCAAATTCCATATACTTGTCGAATTAGTGTCCGGCTTCTGATAAATGCTGCGCTCCTTGGCTTCTACGCCCAATAATGACCGTCTTCCTCGTGTTTGAATGAATGCAAAAAGCCAGGGTATTTTTACACTTACCCCCTAGTCACAAGAAATGAGCCGCCCATAAAAGGGGCGAGGATCTAGATCTGAGTCACACCATCCTCCCTCCGCAAGCTTTCATCGGGCGCCCCGACCAAAAACCCATTCCATCATGGACGGTCGACGCTCCTCCTCTCGCTCCGGCCCCAAATTTCACTGAAATTGGGAGAAATGCTCAGTCCCGCATAGCGAGCTAGTTATACTCCAAACCAAGGGATTTCTTCCCCCGGCCTTCATGGTTCCGGTTCGAGCCGGACTTGCCACCTACAAGGGCGGAAAGCAAGAGGAGAGCGTCCCCAATCCCTCTAAAGGAGAGCGGGTATGCTTCTTCTCTTATCTAGTAAGAGGACTCGGATTTCCAATCCATCCGTTTCTTCGAGGGCTCTTGGAGTTCTACGGCCTCCAATTGCACCACCTTACTCCTGCCTCCATTTTGCACATCGCGGGCTTCGTGGCCCTTTGCAAACTGTTCTTGGGCATTGAAGCTCATTTTGCGCTGTGGAAGAGATTATTCTGCCTAGTACCCCGTTCTCATGAGGGGTCAATATATCAAGTGTGCGGAGCCGAACTATGGCGCATCACCGACCGGATATCTATCCGAACCCCCGAAGAAGGCGTCCAAGACCGCCTTGAATGGTTTTACATGGAGAACGCCCCGCTGCCGGACCACATTCGGAGCGGCCTTCCGGAGTTTAGCAATGCTCCTCCGAAGAAGCGCCTAAGCCGGGCGCCCACGGAGCCCCCTGCAGAGGAAAATGACCGGTATGTCCTTTACTTGATGAGCCGAATAAGGTTACGGGCTCATGCCGGATTGACCATGATTGGAGTCATGGCAATCTGCATTATGAGGGGAGTGCAGCCGCTCCAATATAGGGGCCACCCCATGTGGGACTTCAACGGGGAGGACGATGCCACCCGCCACGGCCGCAAAGGGCCGGGATCGGTCACCGAACTGGTGAAGACCTTGTCTGCCATGTATAAAGGGGAGGAGGAGGATTTTCTCCGCGTCAACCCACTGAGCGAGCTTTCTTCAAATAATCCTCGAAGTTGGGTAAGCAAACATCTTTGTGGCCTGTCCGATCCATGTTCCCGTAGTTAAATATCTCATTTCATGGTTTTACAGCGAATCGCGCCGGGCCGTGGAGAAGATACACAACCCGCCTCCACAACCTGAGGATCCGGAACGGTCCCTCGATCCGGCCTCCAAAGAGGATCCGGATATAAAGGTGGAGTTGATCGATGGGGTGTTCCACTAACTTAGCATCGACAATGCTTTGGTTGCCATTACGGCCGATTACCCCGGAATACTTCCAGCCTCACAGGTAACTGAGACCGAGGTCCCAATACTCTGATAATGACTTATCCGTGCTTATTTCTTGATCACCGTATACCAATGGTGTTTCGCAGGGGGTACCTTCGAGGCAGAAGCCGAGCCCGCGGCTGGCCAACAAGGGGCAAGACGGCCTCGCAGCTAAAAAGAAGTGCGGTCCGGATCGAAACTCCGCCAAGAACGGCACGGGCGTCACCATATTCCTGTGGATTGATTCCGGAGAGGTGTACTAACGCAGGTGCTCCTTTCAGGAAAAAGAGCGCTCGCCGGACTGAGGATCCAAGCCGGGTCCGGAAGCGGAGGCGAGCACGAGGCGTGCGTCGGATGCTCCTCCGACAGAGGATGCCGACAGATTGTCCGCCACCAACTCCGAGGTGGAGAGCGCCATGAATCACAGGCGCCACGGGACAGCTTCGTGACGATGTTTCTTCCAAGAGGCCTTGAATGCCTTCAATTGGAGATGCGCACCTCCGTGCCGCTCAAGATGGTCTAGCCAGAGCCGGAGCAGATATGTAAAGGACATACGGGTAAGGAAATTTGATGATTATATATGCCAAGAGTCCCGAGACTTAAAATAGTTATAATAACTGATTTAAGGATCATTTGTTATCTGCAGATCTTACAAAAAGAATACCCGACTGTCCCGGAGCTTGAAGAATGCAAGGCCCAACTTGAGGCCGCACTAGCCGCCACAGGGGAGCCGCAGAGACCCCTCCGTAATATATGCTTCAAAAGATAAATAGGTTATGAAGTGCGGCGTGTGTGTAAATCTGACAATAATATTGCAGATGGCACCGGACTAGATCCGGACAAGCAACAGCTCCTGCGCCAGCTAAAGGCCGTCGAGAGCGTGCTTACGAGGGTGCGGCAGGAGAAAAATAACCTCCAAGATGCCAACACCCAACTGGGTGAGGAACTAAAGGATGTTCGTGCCCAGTTGTCTGACTCCGTAAAGGAGAATCGACAGCTTTATCGCGGCATTTTCAGTAAGTGCTTGAGCAAACTTTGAAAGAGTTCAGCGAGGAAGGCGACTAACATAAACTTTTATGTAGGTTTGCTCACAGGTCGTCCTGAAGAGGAGATGCCCCATTCTTCGGGTGATCTTCTTCCCGAACTGTGCCAGCTGCACGAACGAGTTCGGCAGGTGATGAAATGCGTCGGCCAGGCCTTGTGGCCATCTATCTCCCTGCCCGAAGGCATTGGAGAGCTGGCAGAGCGGCTTCAAGGAGCACGACGGCGCTTCCAACTATGGAAGATATCGGCCTGCCGTCAGGGCGCCAGGGAGGCCTGGGCCATGGTGAAGACGCCAGACACGGTTGTCGACTCCAAACCACATGGCCGAGGTCGGACTGTGGGGCTTGATGGGAAGGAGATCCTCAGAAAGCGAGTGTACGGCCAAGTAGAATTGGCCGCCAAGTATTCCCAAAGAAGATTGTAAATTAGATAGCCTATTAGATGGCATTGAGGAGGAATACAATGAGTCGAGTTGACTATGTAATTAAATATGACATGAAAAATGTCTTCTAGCCGGATTGTAGATCGTTTGTCATAGCGGACCTTTTCGCTTCAATTCGTGACCCAATAGTCCGGAGTGTGTCCGAATACCTTCGTGGTTATATAAGAACCGGATATGCATGGAGACAAGGCGTAGGGGTCATTATTGCTGTATGTCGGACAAGTGCCCAACTAGTTATGTTATATTACATGGATAGTAAGAAACATCTTCCGTGAGAATAGTTCCGTTAAGGGTTCCTTTCATTTGGGATGCATGCCCTGAAGTGCATGTCAAAACTGCTAAGAAAGCGTAAAATCATCCGGGGCAGATGGATAAATAGTTAAAATCATCTTTCAGTTCACCGACTGAATATTCCCTTAAGAACGATAGCTTTGGCTTCACCCGGTCTGAGGTACACATCCGGCTGACCCGACAGAATAATCGCAGAGGTGCTCCCTTTACCACCTAGCCGAACAATCGGGAACGTAGGGGTAAGCACATGAGCCAGGTAACCCAGCTTGGCCAAAACTTAAGTCATATCGATGCATATAATGGTGAATAAAAGGTACATGCAGAAGTTTGACACATGTGTTGGGCATGAAGCCCGTATAAATAAGCTTCTGTTAAAGAAGCCCCCAGGTATGTGGAGCGCGGACAGCGCATCAAGTATGTGCGAACAAAGCACGAACGAGCCTCTAAAGGCTTGAAAAAGAAAGGGGAGGAAGGAGAGAAATAAAAGACAGCAAAAATAGAAAATATGGACGGAGGAAGGAGACGAACTTGGAGTCCGGCGCTTAGGCGTAGAATCTTCGTAGACGGGCTGCGTTCCATGGGTTCGGCTCGAGTCGGTTATCCGGCGTTCGCAGACGGTATGCTCCGCCGGTCGAGGACCTGGTCGATGATGAAGGGACCTTCCCATTTGGGCTTGAGTTTGTCCTTTTTCTTGTCCGACGGGCGTAGAACTAGTTCGCCAACGCGTTGTAAGCTTTGGCCCGCATTTCCTCGCTTTGATATCTTCGAGCTCGCTGTTGATAAATGCGGAACGAGCTTTTGCCACGCCGCGCTCCTCCTCCAATGTGTCCAACTGTCCCGCCGATCTAGCTCGGCTTCTCTTTCTTCATACATGCGCACGCCGAGGCGAAGTCATGAATTATGTCGCAGGCAAGACTGCCTCTGCGCCGCATACCATAAAAATGGTGTGAATCCGGTAGTACGATTCGGCGTGGTTCGCAGCCCCCAGAGTACGGAGTCGAGCTCCTCAACCCAGTGCGTGTTAGATTCCTTGAGGGACCGCACTAGTCTGGGTTTAATGCCGCTCATATTAGACCGTTTGCTCGTTCAACTTGACCGTTGGTTTGAGGGTGATAGACTGAGGCGTAATCGAGCTTGATGCCCATGTTTTTGCACCATAATTTGACCTCATCGGTCGCGAAGTTGGTGCCGTTATCAGTGATGATACTGTGGGGACGTCATAACGGTGCACTACCCCTGATATAAAGTCTATCACCGGTCCGGATTCGCCGCTTTAACGAGCTTGGCCTCTATCCATTTGGTGAATTTATCCACCATGACCAATAGGTATTTTTGCTTGTGGGTTCCTCCCTTAAGGGGTCCAACCATGTCAAGCCCCTGACATCGCGAACGACCAGGTGATGGGTATAGTTTTGAGGGCGGTGGGTGGCATGTGGCTTTGATTAGCAAAAGGCTGGCAACCGACGCATCGTTGGACTAAATCCTGCGCATCTGCCCGGGCCGTCGGCCAATAAAATCCTGTACGGAAGGCCTTGCCTACGAGGGCCCGTCTTTGCGGCGTGGTGCCCACCCAGTCCGGCATGAATTTCAGCCAGGAGGTTGTGCCCTTCCTCTTCGGAGATACACCTTTGAAGGACTCCTGTTGTGCTTTTCTTATAAAGCTCTCCCTCATGGACTTTATAGGCTTTAGATCGCCGCACTATGCAGCGGGCCTCATTTTGGTCTTCAGGGAGTTCCTGCCTAGTTAGGTAGGCTAGGAATGGTTCCGTCCACGGGGCGATGACCGCCATTATTTCGTGGGTGGACGGTGTGGCAGAGTCTCCGATTGTGTCAGAGTGTTCGTGTCGCAAAGGCGGTTGGGTCCGGATTGTTATTTCCGGACTCCTTCCCATAGTAATGCGGATGGCTTGAACAGCCGTTCCAGGAAAGATGTTGGGCGGACGGCATCGCTTTCGCGCCGATGCGCTAATCGTCCGCCGCCTGGTTGTTATCCCGGGCTATATGATGAAATTCGAGCCCCTCGAACCGCGCTGACATTTTTAGGACCGCATTGCGGTACGCTGCCATTTTCGGGTCTTTGTCATCAAAGTCTCCGTTGATTTGAGATATCGTGAGGTTCGAATCCCCGCGCACCTCTAGGCGTTTAATGCCCATGGAGACTGCCGTCCGGAGGCCGTGCAGAAGGGCCTCGTATTCGGCTGCATTGTTGGAGTCCGTATACATTATTTGAAGGACGTATTGGACTGTGTCCCCGGTTGGGGACGTCAAGACGACGCCAAATTTCGTGCCGCCAACATTTTGGAGCCGTCAAAGTGCATGATACAATTGGAGTATGCGCCGTACTCTTTAGGGAGTTCGGCTTCGGTCCATTCGGCCACGAAGTCGGCCAAAACCTGCGACTTAATAGATCTTCGTGGCTTATAGGTTATGTCGAATGGAAGGAGCTCTATGGCCCATTTAGCAATCCGGCCCGTCGCGTCGCGGTTGTTTATAATGTCGTTAAGAGGTACTTCGAGGCTACCGCTATCGAACACTCTTGAAAGTAGTGTCGCAGCTTCCGGATGCCATGAACACCGCGTATGCTATCTTTTGATAATGCGGTACCGGACTTGCATGGAGTTAGGACAAGGACACATAGTAGACCGGTTTTGAAGAGGGAACAGTGTCCGTCCGCTTCTCGTTCGACGACGAGCACCGCTACCGACAACTTGATGTGTTGCGGCGATATATAATAGCACTGGTTTGCCCACGTTGGTCGCGGCCAGGACCGGATTTGTTGCCAATATGGCTTTTATTTCTTCGAGTCCGGCCGTGGCGGCATCCGTCCACTCGAAGTGTTCGGTTCGCCGAAGGAGGCGGTAAAGAGGTAGCGCCTTTTCTCCCAAACGGGAAATAAAGCGGCTTAGAGCCGCTATGCATCCAGTCAATTTTTGTATTTGCTTGAGGTCTTTTGGAATATCCAATTGTGACAGAGCTCGGATCTTGGCTGGGTTTGCTTCAATTCCTTTACCGGACACAATGAAGCCCAAGAGCTTTCCGGCTGGGACGCCGAAGACGCATTTTTCCGGATTGAGCTTAATGTCATATTTACGAAGATTGTCGAATGTGAGCCTCAAGTCGTCTACTAGAGTTTCGACATGCTTGGATTTGACGACCATGTCATCTACATATGCTTCTACTGTTTTGCCGGTCTGGTTTGCCAGACATGTCTGAATCATGCGCTGATATGTAGCGCCGCGTTTTGAGCCCGAAGGGCATTGTGTTGAAGCGAGAATGGGCCGTATGGAGTGATGAATGCTGTTGCAGCTTGGTCTGCTCCGCCATCTTGATTTGGTGGTAGCCGAGTACGCGTCGAGGAAGCACAATGAGTCGTGGTCTCGCTGTGGCATTGATAATTTGATCAATTCGAGGGAGGGGGAAGGGATCCTTTGGGCAAGCCTTATTAAGGTCTTTGAAATCAACACATAGGCGCCAGGATTTATCCTTCTTTGGTACCATCACCAGATTTGCTAGCCAGTCCGGATGTTTTATATCTCTGATGAATCCGGCTTCCAGGAGTTTGGCTAGCTCCTCTCCCATGGCCTGTCTCTTGGGTTCGGAAAAGCGCCGAAGAGCCTGTTTGACTGGCTTGAATCCTTTTAGGATATTTAGACTGTGCTCGGCCAGCCGACGTGGGATTCCTGGCATGTCCGAAGGGTGCCAGGCAAAAATGTCCCAATTTTCTTGTAGAAATTCTCGTAGTGCGGCGTCTACATCAGGGTTTAATTGTGCCCCAATGGAGGCCGTCTTTGCGGGGTCCGTTGGGTGGACTTGGAATTTGATTATTTCATCCGCTGGTTTGAAAGAGGTGGACTTGGATCTTTTATCAAGTATCACATCGTCCCTGTTCACCGTGAACCGCATCGCAGTGAGTTCCTCGGCCGCTAGGGCTTCGGATAGTGCCTCGAGGGCTAGTGCGGCTGTCTTTTTTTCGGCGCGGAGTGCTATGTTCGGATCACTAGCGAGAGTGATGATTCCGTTAGGTCCGGGCATTTTAAGCTTCATGTACCCATAATGGGGTATAGCTTGAAAAATTGTGAATGCCTCTCGCCCTAATAAAGCGTGATATCCATTGTTGAACGGGGCCACTTGAAATGTGACCTCCTCGGACTTGTAATTGTCCGTGAGCGAACACTACATCTAGTGTGATTTTTCCTGCAAAGCATGCTTCTCGGCTAGGTATTATTCCTCTAAAGGTTGTGCCGCTTCGCTCAATGCGGTTCCAGTCTATTTCCATTTTTCGGAGGGTTTCCTCGTAGATGAGGTTTAGTCCATTGCCGCCATCCATGAGTACCTTAGTAAGGCGAAGTCATCCACTATTGGACCGAGGACCGGTCTGGGTGGTGCTCGGGCTGTTCGAATTTAGGTTAAATCCTTGGCATTAAATGTAATAGCCGTGTCACTCCATGGATTTATTGTTGCTACTTGGTAGACTTGACAAGGTTGTGGAGTGTTCGTTTCCGCATATTATTTGATGCGAAAGTCTCGAAGACTGTTAATACCGTACTGGTGTTGCTAGGCTGGGGTTCTGAGGCTAGAAGCTCTTCGCCACTTTTGGCCACCTGCCGTAATATCCAACATGCTCGAAGGCTATGAGTTGGAGTGGCGCCCTCCGTGCTATGAATTTTGCAGGGTCCGTTTAGCCAACCCTCCAGTACGGTTCCGTACCCTTTAGGGAGTTTTTGTTTTTTGGTGTATAACCCAGGTGCTTGGTGATGATGCACCCTTTTATTCCGGACTAGGGCTGTATTCGGGGCCGGATTATCCCAAAATTTACTTTCGGTTTTCCAAGCACTCTCCATCGCACAATACTTTTGTACTATGGTCACCAAGTCAGCAAAGCGTGTAATTTCGCGACGACTTATGGCGTTTAGGATTCCCTTGTCCGTGCAATTATTGCAGAAAAATGAGATTGTGTCCTCCTCTCGGCAGTCCTTTATCCTGTCCATAACCAGGAGGTATCTCGCCCGATGGTGATGTAATCGTTTCAGCGGGCTCTTGCCGAATTCGGGATAGATCGCTAATGTTTGGGTGGGCGGGTGGAACTAAATCCGAACCCCGCCCAATTTAAGACTCGAGGGCCGAGAAGTTTCGAACTTGGAATTTTGGATTTTTGAATGCTATCCAATGAATCCAACCCGCCTACCGACTTTAAGTTCGTGGCTTGATCGACATCCGTCCCTCTGCGGCAGTCCGGCATGGAGGATCGGGAATCCGGACGTAGCTAGTCCTTAAGATAGAAGAAGAATCGCCAGATTGCCCCTCTATCACAGCAACATGATGGGTAGCACAGGGAGAGTTGATCTCTCTCAGATCGGTTTTAAGCCCGATCTGGTCGTAGTCTGTGGTGACTCCCAGTGCGGCGATGCGATCCAAGAGCTCGTTTACGGAGGAGAGCTCGATCGGATCTAACTGCTCGGCGAGTTCCGAGTTGACGTGAAGATTGGTTTCGATGACCCGAGAAGTCATCGTCGGCGCGGTGGCCAAACTGGCGGTCATGAGAAAACCACCTAGCCGGAGAGTTTGGCCGATAGCCAAAGCTCCTTTAGCAACAGAGCCGTCTTTAAAGACGGGATGAGGCATCCTCCCGATGGCGACAAAGACAGCGGAACTCTCAATGAAAGCACCAATGTCGGTGTCAAAACCGGCGGATCTCGGGTAGGGGGTCTCGAACTGTGCGTCTAGGCGGATGGTAACAGGAGACTGAAGGAAATATGCCCTAGAGGCAATAATAAAGTTATTATTTATTTCCTTATATCATGATAAATGTGAAGGAAATATGCCCTAGAGGCAATAATAAAGTTATTATTTATTTCCTTATTTCATGATGAATGTTTATTATTCATGCTAGAATTGTATTAACCGGAAACATAATACATGTGTGAATAGATAGACAAACATAGTGTCACTAGTATGCCTCTACTTGACTAGCTCGTTGAATCAAAGATGGTTAAAGTTTCCTAGCCATAGACATGAGTTGTCATTTGATTAACGGGATCACATCATTAGGAGAATGATGTGATTGACATGACCCATTCCGTTAGCCTAGCACATGATCGCTTAGTATGTTGCTATTGCTTTCTTCATGACTTATACATGTTCACTGTAACTATGAGATTATGCAACTCCGTTTACCGGAGGAACACTTTGGTGCTACCAAACGTCACAACGTAACTGGGTGATTATAAAGGAGTACTACAGGTGTCTCCAAAGGTACATGTTGGGTTGGCGTATTTTGAGATTAGGTTTTGTCACTCCGATTGCTCGGAGAGGTATCTCTGGGCCTTCTCGGTAATACTCATCACCTAAGCCTTGCAAGCATTGTAACTAATGAGTTAGTTATGAGATGATGTATTACGGAACGAGTAAAGAGACTTGCCCTAACGAGATTGAACTAGGTATTGGATACCGACGATCAAATCTCGGGCAAGTAACATACCGATGACAAAGGGAACAAAGTATGTTGTTATGCGGTTTGACCGATAAAGATCTTCAGAGAATATGTAGGAGCCAATATGGGCATCCAGGTTCCGCTTATTGGTTATTGACCAAGAATAGTTCTAGGTCATGTCTACATAGTTCTCGAACCCGTAGGGTCCGCACGCTTAAGGTTTCGGCGATGCTTATATTATGAGTTTATGAGTTTTGATGTACCGAAGGAGTTCGGAGTCCCGGATGAGATCGGGGACATGACGAGGAGTCTCGAAATGGTCGAGACGTAAAGATCGATATATTGGACGACTATATTCGGAGTTCGGAAAGGTTCGAATGATTCGGGTATTTTTCGAGTACCGGAGAGTTACGGGAATTCGCCGGGAGAAGTATTGGGCCTTATTGGGCCCTGCGGAAAGAGAGAGGGGCTGCCTAGGGCAGGCCGCCGCCCCAAGGCCTAGTCCGAATTGGACTAGGGAGGGGCCGCACCTTCTTCTCCTCCCCTTCCTTCTCTCCTACTCCTACTAGGAAAGGAGGAATCCTACTCCCGGTGGGAGTAGGACTCCCCTTGGTGCGCGCCTCCTAGGCCGCCACCTCCTCCCTTGTTCCTTTATATCACGGGGCAGGAGGCACCCCATGACACACAAGTTGATCTACGGATCTTTCCTTAGCCGTGTGCGGTGCCCCTTCCACCATATTCCACTTCGTCATATCGTCATGAGCTTAGGCGAAGCCTCGCTACCGGAGAAGTCATATCGTCAAGGAGCTTAGGCGAAGCCTCGCGTCGGTGGAGCATCAACATCATCACCACGCCGTCGTCTTGACGGAACTCATCCCCGACACTTTGCTGGATCGGAGTCCGGGATCGCCATCGAGCTGAACGCAGTGCGTAACTCGGAGGTGCCGTGACGTTCGGTACTCGGATCGGTCGGATCGTGAAGACGCACGACTACATCAACCGCGTTGTTATAACGCTTCCGCTTATGGTCTACGAGGGTGCGTGGACATACACTCTCCCTCTCGTTGCTATGCCATCACCATGGTCTTGGCGTGATCGTGGGAAAATTTTGAAATTACTACGTTCCCCTACAGTGGCATCCGAGCCAGGTTTTATGCGTTGATGTCATGTGCACGAGTAGAACACAAGTGAGTTGTGGGCGATACAAGTCATACTGCCTACCAGCATGTTATACTTTGGTTCAGCGGTATTGTGAGATGAAGCGGCCGGACCGACATTACGCCAGACGCTTACGCGAGATCGGGTTTCACCGCTCCGAGCACTCGTTGCTTAAAGGTGACCGCGGGTGTCTGTCTCTCTCACTTTAGTTGAACCGAGTATGACTACGCCCGGTCCTTGAGAAGGTTAAACGGAGTCTATTTGACAAACTATCGTTGTGGTTTTGATGCGTAGGTAAGAACGGTTCTTGCTCAGCCCGTAGCAGCCACGTAAAACTTGCAACAACAAAGTAGAGGACGTCTAACTTGTTTTTGCAGGGATGTTGTGATGTGATGTGGTCAAGACGTGATGCTATATTTTATTGTATGAGATGATCATGTTTTGTAACCGAGTTATCGGCAATCGCGTGAGCCATATGGTTGTCGCTTTATTGTATGAAATGCAAGCGCCATGTAATTGCTTTACTTTATCACTAAGCGATGGCGATAGTCGTAGAAGCAATAGTTGGCGAGACGACAACGATGCTACGATGGAGATCAAGGTGTCGCGCGGTGACGATGGTGATCATGACGGTGCTTGGCGATGGAGATCACAAGCACAAGATGATGATGACCATATCATATCACTTATATTGATTGCATGTGATGTTTATCCTTTATGCATCTTATCTTGCTTTGTTTGATGGTAGCATTATAAGATGATCTCTCACTAAAATTATCAAGAAGTGTTCTCTCGAGTATGCACCGTTGCCAAAGTTCGTAGTACCCGGACACCACGTGATGATCGGGTGTGATAAGTTCTACGTCCATCTACAACGGGTGCAAAACAGTTGCACGCTGAATACTCAAAGTTAAGCTTGACGAGCCTAGCATATAACAGATATGGCCTCGGAACACGGAGACCGAAGGTCGAGCGTGAATCATATAGTAGATATGATCAACATAGTGATGTTCACCATTGAAACTACTCCATCTCACGTGATGATCGGACATGGTTTAGTTGATTTGGATCACGTAATCACTTAGATGACTAGAGAGATGTCTATCTAAGTGGGAGTTCTTAAGTAATATGATTAATTGAACTTTAATTTATCATGAACTTAGTCCCGTAGTATTTTGCAGATTATGTTGTAGATCAATAGCTCGCGTTGTTGCTTCCTGTGTTTTTATATGTGTTCCTAGAGAAAATTGTATTGAAAAATGTTAGTAGCAATATTGCGGATTGGATCCGTGATCTGAGGTTTATCCTCATTGCTGCACGTAAGAATTATGTCCTTGATGCACCGCTAGGTGATGCACCTATTGCAGGAGCGGATGCGCACATTATGAACGTTTGGCTAGCTCAATATGATGACTACTTAATAGTTTAGTGCACCATGCTTAAACGGCTTAGAATCGGGACTTCAAAGACGTTTTGAACGTCATGGACCATATGAGATGTTCCAGGAGTTGAAGTTAATATTTCAAGCAAATACCCGAGTTGAGAGATATGAAGTCTCCAACAAGTTCTATAGCTAAAAGATGGAGGAGAATCGCTCAACTAGTGAGCATGTTCTCAGATTGTCCGAGTACTTCAATCGCTTGAATCTAGTGGGAGTTAATCTTCCGGATAAGATAGTGATTGATGTAATTCTCTAGTCACCATCACTAAGTTACTAGAACTTCGTGATGAACTATAGTATGCAAGGGATGACGAAAACGATTCCCGAGCTCTTCGTGATGTTGAAATCGACGAAGGTAGAAATCGAGAAAAGAGCATCAAGTGTTGATGATTGTCAAGACCACTAGTTTCAAGAAAAGGGCAAAGGAAAGAAAGGGGAACTTCAAGTAGAATGACAAGCAAGTTGTCACTCCCACGAAGAAACCCAAAGCTGAACCAAAGCCTGAAACCGAGTGCTTACACTGCATAGGAAATGGTCATCGAAACGGAAATATCCGAGATATTTGGTAGATAAGAAGGATGGCAAAGTGAACAAGGGTATATTTGATATACAGGTTATTGATGTGTGCTTTACTAGTGTTTATAGTAGCCCCGAGTATTTGATACTTGTTCAGTTGCTAAGATTAGTAACTCAAACAGAATTACGTAATAAATGTAAACTAGTTGAAGGGCAAGAACGATGAGTGTTGGAAGTAGTTCCAAGATTGATATGATCATCATCGCACACTCCCTATACTTTCGGGATTAGTGTTAAACCTAAATAAATGTTATTTGGTGTTTGCGTTGAGCATGAATATGATTTGATCATATTTATTTCAAAACGGTTATTCATTTAAAGTCGAAGAATAATCGTTGTTACTGCTTAAATGAATAAAACCTTCGATGGTTATGCACCCAATGAAAATAGTTTGTTGGATCTCGATCGTAGTGATACACATATTCATAATATTGATGCCAAAAGATGCAAAGTTAATAATGATAGTGCAACTTATTTGTGGCACTGCCGCTTAGGTCATATTGGTGTAAACGCATGAAGAAACTCCATGCCGATGGACTTTCGGAATCACTTGATTATGAATCACTTGATGCTTGCGAACCATGCCTTATGGGCAAGATGACTAAAGACTCGCTTCTCCTAACAATGGAGCGAGCAAATGACTTATTAGAAATAATACATACCGATGTATGCAATCCGATGAGTGTTAAAGCTCACGGCAAGTATCGTTATTTTCCGACCTTCACAAGATGATTTGAGCAGATATGAGTATATCTACTTAATGAAGCACAAGTCCGAAACATTTGAAAAGTTCAAATAATTTCAGAGTGAAGTGGAGAATCATCGTAATAAGAAAATAAAGTTTCTACGATCTGATCGTGGAGGAGAATATTTGAGTTACGAAGTTTGGCCTTCATATAAAACAATGTGGAATAGTTTCACAGCTCACGCCACATGGAACACCATAACGTAATGGTATGTCCGAACGTCATAACCGTACTTTATTTTGATATGGTGCGATCAATGATGTCTCTTACCGATTTACCAATATCGCTTTTGGGGTTATGCATTAGAGACAAATGCATTCACGCTTAATAGGGCACCATCTAAATCCGAGGCGACACACCGTATGAACTATGGTTTAACAAGAAACCTAAGCTGTCGTTTCTTAAAGTTTGGAGTTGTGATGCTTATGTGAAAAAGGTTTCACCCGATAAGCTCGAACCCAAATCGGAGAAGTGCGTCTTCATAGAATACCCAAAGGCAACTATTGGGTACACCTTCTATCACAGATCCGAAGGCAAGTTTTTCGTTGCTAAGATGGATCCTTTCTAGAGAAGAAGTTTCTCTCGAAAGAAGTGAGTGGGAGGAAAGTAGAACTTGATGAGGTAATTGTACCTTCTCCCTTATTGGAAAGTAGTTCATCACAGGAATCAGTTCCCAAAGGATTCCTACACCAATTAGTGAGGAAGTTAATGATGATGATCATGAAACTTCAGATCAAGTTGCTACCAAACCTCGTAGGTCTTCCAGAGTAAGATACGCATCAGAGTGATACGGTAATCCTATTCTAGAAGTCATGTTACTAGACCATGATGAACCTACGAACTATGAGGAAGCGATGATGAGCCCAGATTCCGCGAAATGGTTTGAGACCATGAAATCTGAGATGGGATCCATATATGAGAACAAAGTGTGGACTTTGATGGAGTTGCCGATGATCGGCAAGCCATATTATATAAATGGATCTTCAAGAGGAAGACAGATGCTGATAGTAGCATTACTATCTACAAAGCTCGACTTGTCGCAGAAAGGTTTTCGACAAGTTCAAGGTGTTGACTACAATGAGATTTAATCAACTGTAGCGATGCTTATGTCCGTCTCAATCATGTTAGCAATCGCCACATTTTATGAAATCTGGCAAATGGATGTCAAAACTACATTCTTTAATGGATTTATTAAAGAAGAGTTGTATATGATGCAACCAAAAGGTTTTGTCAATCCTAAAGGAGCTAACAAAATGTGCAAGCTCCAAATGATCCATCTATGGACCGGTGCAAGCATCTCGAGTTGGAATAAACGCTTTGATAGTGTGATCAAAGCATATGGTTTTATACGGACTTTTGGAGAAGCCTCAGATTTACAATAAAGTGAGTGGGAGCACTACAAGACATTTCTGATAAGTATATGTGAATGACATATTGTTGATCGGAAATAATGTAGAATTATTCTGCAAAGCATAAAGGAGTATTTGAAAGGAGTTTTCCAAAGAAGGACCTTGGTGAAGCTGCTTACATATTAAGCATCAAGATCTATTAAGATAGATCAAGACACTTGATAAGTTTTTTCAATAAACACATACCTTGTCAAGATTTTGAAGTAGTTCAAAATGGAACAGTCAAAGAAAAGTTCTTGCATGTGTTGCAAAGGTATGAAATTGAGTAAGACTCAAAACCCGACCACGGGCAGAAGATAGAAAGAGAATGAAAGTCATTCCCTATGCATCAGCCATAGGTTCTATAAAGTATGTCATGTCAGGTACTGGATCTATTGCATACCCTACCACTAAGCTTGGCAAGGAGTGCAATAGTGATCTAGGAGTAGATCAATGGACAGCGGTCAAAATTATCCTTAGTAGAATAAAGGATATGTTTCTCGATTATGGAAGTGAAAAGGTTCGCCGTAAAAGGTTACGACGATGCAAGTTTTAACACTAATCTAGATGACTCGAGTCTCAATCTGGATACATATTGAAAGTGGGAGCAATTAGCTAGAGTAGCTCCGCAAGAGCATTGTAGACATAGAAATTTGCAAAATACTTACGGCTCCGAATGTGATGTAATCTGCTGACTAAAATTATCTCACAAGCAAAACATGATCACACCTTAGTACTCTTTGGGTGTTAATCACATAGCGATGTGAACTAGATTACTGACTCTAGTAAACCCTTTGGATGTTAGTCACATGTCGATGTGAACTATGGGTGTTAACCACATATAGATGTGAACTATTGATGTTAAATCACATGGCGATGTGAACTAGATTATTGACTCTAGTGCAAGTGGTAGATCAAGGAAATATGCCCTAGAGGCAATAATAAAGTTATTATTTATTTCCTTATTTCATGATGAATGTTTATTATTCATGCTAGAATTGTATTAACCGGAAACATAATACATGTGTGAATAGATAGACAAACATAGTGTCACTAGTATGCCTCTACTTGACTAGCTCGTTGAATCAAAGATGGTTAAAGTTTCCTAGCCATAGACATGAGTTGTCATTTGATTAACGGGATCACATCATTAGGAGAATGATGTGATTGACATGACCCATTCCGTTAGCCTAGCACATGATCGTTTAGTATGTTGCTATTGCTTTCTTCATGACTTATACATGTTCCTGTAACTATGAGATTATGCAACTCCTGCTTACCGGAGGAACACTTTGGTGCTACCAAACGTCACAACGTAATCGGGTGATTATAAAGGAGTACTACAGGTGTCTCCAAAGGTACATGTTGGGTTGGCGATTTCGAGATTAGGTTTTGTCACTCCGATTGCTCTGAGAGGTATCTCTGGGCCTTCTCGGTAATACTCATCACCTAAGCCTTGCAAGCATTGTAACTAATGAGTTAGTTATGAGATGATGTATTACGGAACGAGTAAAGAGACTTGCCGATAACGAGATTGAACTAGGTATTGGATACCGACGATCAAATCTCGGGCAAGTAACATACCGATGACAAAGGGAACAAAGTATGTTGTTATGCGGTTTGACCGATAAAGATCTTCAGAGAATATGTAGGAGCCAATATGGGCATCCAGGCTCCGCTATTGGTTATGGACCAAGAATAGTTCTAGGTCATGTCTACATAGTTCGCGACCCCGTAGGGTCCGCACGCTTAAGGTTTCGATGTGCTTATATTATGAGTTTATGAGTTTTGATGTACCGAAGGAGTTCGGAGTCCCGGATGAGATCGGGGACATGACGAGGAGTCTCGAAATGGTCGAGACGTAAAGATCGATATATTGGACGACTATATTCGGAGTTCGGAAAGGTTCCGAATGATTCGGTATTTTCGGAGTACCGGAGAGTTACGGGAATTCGCCGGGGAGAAGTATTGGGCCTTATTGGGCCCTGCGGAAAGAGAGAGGGCTGCCTAGGGCAGGCCGCGCCCCAAGGCCTAGTCCGACTGGACTAGGAGGGGCCGCACCCCTTCTTCTCCTCCCCTTCCTTCTCTCCTACTCCTACTAGGAAAGGAGGAATCCTACTCCGGTGGGAGTAGGACTCCCCTTGGTGCGCCCCTCCTAGGCCGGCCACCTCCTCCCTTGTTCCTTTATATACGAGGCAGGGGCACCCCATGACACACAAGTTGATCTACGGATCTTTCCTTAGCCGTGTCTGGTGCCCCTTCCACCATATTCCACTTGGTCATATCGTCATGAGCTTAGGCGAAGCCCTGCGCCGGAGAAGTCATATCGTCATGAGCTTAGGCGAAGCCCACTGCGTCGGTGGAGCATCAACATCGCCACCACGCCGTCAGGTTGACGGAACTCATCCCGACACTTTGCTGGATCGGAGTCCGGGATCGCCATCGAGCTGAACGTGTGCAGAACTCGGAGGTGCCGTACGTTCGGTACTCGGATCGGTCGGATCGTGAAGACGTATGACTACATCAACCGCGTTGTTATAACGCTTCCGCTTACGGTCTACGAGGGTAGGTGGACATACACTCTCCCTCTCGTTGCTATGCCATCACCATGGTCTTGCGTGATCGTAGGAAAATTTTGAAATTACTACGTTCCCCTACAAAATGTTTATTATTCATGCTAGAATTGTATTAACAGGAAACATAATACATGTGTGAATATATAGACAAACAGAGTGTCACTAGTATGCCTCTACTAAGACTAGCTTGTTAATCAAAGATGGTTATGTTTCCTAACCATAGACAAAGGAGTTGTCATTTGATTAACAAGGTCACATCATTGGTTGAATGATCTGATTGACATGACCCATTCCATTAGCTTAGCACCCGATCGCTTAGTATGTTGCTATTGCTTTTATCCATGACTTATGCATGTTCCTATAACTATGAGAATATGCAACTCCCGTTTACCGGAGGAATACTTTGGTACTACCAAACGTCACAACGTAATCGGGTGATTATAAAGGAGTACTACAGGTGTCTCCAAAGGCGTATGTTGGGTTGGCGTATTTCGAGATTAGGATTTGTCACTCCGATTGTCGGAGAGGTATCTCTGGGCCCTCTCGGTAATACACATCACTAAGCCTTGCAAGCATTACAACTAATGAGTTAGCTGTGAGATGATGTATTACGGAACGAGTAAAGAGACTTGCCAAGAACGAGATTGAACTAGGTATTGGATACCGACGATCGAATCTCGGCAAGTAACATACCGATGACAAAGGGAACGACGTATGTTGTTATGCGGTCTGACCGATAAAGATCTTCGTAGAATATGTAGGAGCCAATATGGGCATCCAGGTCCCGCTATTGGTTATTGACCGGAGACGTGTCTCGGTCATGTCTACATTGTTCTCGAACCATAGGGTCCGCACGCTTAAGGTTTCGATGACGGTTATATTATGAGTTTTGTGTATTTTGATGTACCGAAGGAGTTGAGTCCCGGATGAGATCGGGGACATGACGAGGAGTCTCGAAATGGTCGAGACGTAAAGATTCATATATTGGATGATATGTTTAGGCCAAGGGGTCAAGCCCATGAGGCTTTAGGTCGGTGCAAAAGGAGTTTTATGAGGCCGGGGCCAAACGCCGGAGACCTGGCGTTCGCCTCGGGCCAGACGCCGAGGCCCATGGCGTCTGGGCCGACGCCAAGGATTGTGGCGTTTGGTCACGGAGTCCGAGTGGGACTCTTGCCTTTCGGCAAAACCGACTTTGAGGAGGCTTTGCTCCAAGTTTCGACCCGGGGCTCAACATATAAATAGAGGCGGGGCTAGCACCAAAGACACAACACTTGATCTCTTGGATCTCTTAGCCGTGTCTGGTGCCCCTCCACCATATTCCACCTCGGTCATATCAGAAGCGGTGCTTAGGCGAAGCCTGCGTCGATAGAACATCAAGATCGTCCTGCCACGCCGTCGTCAAGGAACTCTCTCTCCCGAGCTTTGCCGGATCGGAGCTGAGGAGCGCCACCGAGCTGAACGTGTGCCAAGAACTCGGAGGCGCCAGAGTAACGGCGCTGGGATCGGTTGGATCGCGAGGAGAACGTCTGACTACTTCCTCTACGCCAGATCGCTTCCGCTCGGGTTCACGAGGGTACGTAGACAACACTCTCCCCTCTCGTTGCTATGCATCACCATGATCTTGCGTGTGCGTAGGAAAATTTTGAAATTACTACGTTACCCAACAGTGGCATCCGAGCCAGGTTTTTGTGGTTTGATGTTTTGCACGAGTAGAACACAAGTGAGTTGTGGGCGATACAAGTCATACTGCCTACCAAAGATGTCATACTTTGGTTCAGCGGTATTGTGAGATGAAGCGGCCGGACCGACATTACGCCAGACGCTTACGCGAGACTGGTTTCACTGCTACGAGCACTCGTGCTTAAAGGTGGTGGCGGGTGTCTGTCTCTCTCACTTTAGTTGAACTGAGGCATACGCCCGGTCCTTGAGAAGGTTAAAACGGAGTCTATTTGACGAAGTATCGTTGTGGTCTTGATGCGTAGGTGAGATTGGTTCTTGCTTAAGCCCGTAGCAGCCACGTAAAATTTGCAACAACAAAGTAGAGGACGTCTAACTTGTTTTTGCAGGGCATGTTGTGATATGATATGGTCAAGACGTGATGCTATATTTTATTGTATGAGATGATCATGTTTTGTAACCGGTTATCGGCAAGAATCTGGAGCCATATGGTTGTCGCTTTATTGTATGAAATGCAACGCCTGTAATTGCTTTTACTTTATCACTAAGCGGTAGCGATAGTCGAGAAGCAATAGATGGCGTAAACGACAACGATGCTATGATGCAGATCAAGGTGTCGCTACCGGTGACGATGGTGATCACGACGGTGCTTTGGAGATGGAGATCACAAGCACAAGATGATGATGGCCATATCAAATCACTTATATTGATTGCATGTGATGTTTATCCTTTATGCATCTTATTTTGCTTTGATAGACGGTAGCATTTTAAGATGATCTCTCACAAAAATTATCAATTAGTGTTCTCCCGAGTATGCACTGCTGCCAAAGTTCGTCGTGCGAGACACCACGTGATGATCGGGTGTGATAAGCTCTCGCCCATCTACAACGGGTGCAAGCCAGTTTTGCACGCCGCAGAATACTCAGGTTATACTTGACGAGCGTAGCATATGCGAGATATGGCCTCGGAACACGGAGACCGAAAGGTCGGCGTGAATCATATAGTAGATATGATCAACATAAGATGTTCACCATTGAAAACTACTCCATCTCACGTGATGATCGGTTATGGTTTAGTTGATTTGGATCACGTGATCACTTAGATGACTAGAGAGATGTCTATCTAAGTGGGAGTTCTTAAGTAATATGATTAATTGAACTTTAATTTATCATGAACTTAGTCCCGGTAGTATTTTGCAAATTATGTTGTAGATCAATAGCTCGCGTTGTTGCTTCCCTATGTTTTTATATGTGTTCCTAGAGAAAATTGTATTGAAAAATGTTAGTAGCAATGATGCGGATTGGATCCGTGATCCGAGGTTTATCCTCATTGCCGCACGTAAGAATTATGTCCTTAATGCACCGCTAGGTGACGGACCTATTGCAGGAGCAAATGTAGACGTTATGAACGTTTGGCTAGCTCAATATGATGACTACTTGATAGTTTAGTGCACCATACTTAACAGCTTAGAATCGGGACTTCAAAGACGTTTTGAACGTCATGGACCATATGAGATGTTCCAGAATTGAAGTTAATATTTCAAGCAAATACCCGAGTTGAGAGATATGAAATCTCCAACAAGTTCTATAGCTAAAAGATGGAAGAGAATCGCTCAACTAGTGAGCATGTTCTCAGATTGTCCGGGTACTTCAATCGCTTGAATCAAGTGGGAGTTAATCTTCCGGATAAGATAGTGATTGACAGAATTCTCTAGTCACCAACACTAAGTTACTAGAACTTCGTGATGAACTATAGTATGCAAGGGATGACGAAACGATTCCCGAGCTCTTCGTGATGTTGAAATCGACGAAGGTAGAAATCAAGAAAGAGCATCAAGTGTTGATGGTTGACAAGACCACTAGTCTCAAGGAAAAGGGCAAAGGGAAGAAGGGAACTTCAAAAGGAACGGCAAGCAAGTTCTTTGCTCGAGTGAAGAAACCCAAGTCCGGACCTAAGCCCGAGACTAAGTGCTTTTGCTGCAATGGAACTGGTCACTAGAAGCGGAACTACCCCAAGTATTTGGCGGATAAGAAGGATGGCAAAGTGAACAAAGGTATATTTGAGATACAGATTATTGATGTGTATTTTACTAGTGTTCGTAGCAACCCTCGGTATTTGATAATCGGGTTCAGTTGCTAAGAGTAGTAACTTGAAACGGAGTTGCGTAATGAACAGAAACTAGTTGAAGGGAAGTGAAGATGAGTGTTGGAAGTAGTTCCAAGATTGATATGATCATCATCGCACACTCCCTATACTTTCGGGATTAGTATGGAACCTAAATAAGTGTTATTTGGTGTTGAGCATAAGTATGATTTGATCATGTTTATTGCAATACGGTTATTCATTTAAGTAAGAGAATAAATTGTTGTTCTGTTTACATGAATAAAACCTTATATGGTTACACACCCAATGAAAATGATTCATTGGATCTCGATCATAGTGATACACATATTCATAATATTGAAACCAAAAGATGCAAAGTTAATAATGATAGTGCAACTTATTTGTGGCACCGCCGTTTAGGTCATATTGGTGTAAAGCGCATGAAGAAAACTCCATGCCGATGGACTTTTGGAATCACTTGATTATGAATCATTTGATGCTTGCGAACCGTGCCGCTTGGGCAAGATGACTAAAACTCCGTTCTCCTAACAATGGAACAAGCTCTTGACTTATTGGAAATAATACATACCGATGTATGCGATCCAATGAGTGTTGATGCTCGTGGCAAGTATCGTTATTTTCTGACTTTCACAAGATGATTTGAGCAGATATGGGTATATCTACTTGATGAAACATAAGCTGAAATAGTTGAAAGGTTCAAAGAATTTCAGATTGAAGTGGAAAAATCATCGTAACAAGAAAATAAAGTTTCTGCGATCTAATCGCAAAGATGAATAATTGAGTTACGAGTTTGGTCTTCAATTAAAACAATGTGAAATAGTTTCACAAATTCATGCCACCCGAACACCACGCATAATGGTGTGTCCGAACATCATAACCGTACTTTATTGGATATAGTGCAACTATGATGTTTCTTACCGATTTACCGTTATAGTTTTGGGGCTATGCATTAGAGACAACTGCATTCACGTTAAAAGGGCACTATCTAAATCCGTTGAGACGACACCGTATGAATCGGTGGTTTGGCAAGAAACCAAAGTTGTTGTTTCTTGAAGTTTGGAGTTGCGATGCTTATGTGAAAAAGTTTCATCCTGATAAGCTCGAACCCAAATCGGAGAAATGCGTCTTCATAGGATACCCAAAATGTTGGGTACACCTTCTATCACAGATCCGAAAGGCAAGACATTCGTTGCCAAGAATGGATCCTTTCTAGAGAAGGAGTTTCTCCGAAAGAAGTGAGTGGGAGGAAAGTAGAACTTGATGAGGTGATTGTACCTTCTCCCTTATTGGAAAGTAGTTTATCGCAGAAATCAGTTCCTGTGACTACTACACCAATTAGTGAGGAAGCTAATGATGATGATCATGTAACTTTAGATCAAGTTACTACCGAACCTCGTAGGTCAACCAGAGTGAGATCCGCACTGAGTGGTACGGTAATCCCATTCTCGGAGGTCAGGTTACTTGACCATGACGAACCTACGAACTATGAGGAAGCGATGATGAGCCCAGATTCCGTGAAATGGCTTGAGGCCATAAAATCTGAGATATGATCCATGTATGAGAACAAAAGTATGGACTTTGATTGACTTGCTCGATGATCAGCAAGCCATGTTAAATAAATGGATCTTCAAGAGGAAGACGGACACTGATAGTAGTGTTACTATCTACAAAGCTCGACTTGTCACAAAAGGTTTTCGACAAGTTCAAGGTGTTGACTACAATGAGATTTTCTCAATCAGAAGCGATGCTTAAGTCTGTCCGAATCATGTTAGCAATTGCCACATATTATGAAATCGGCAAATGGATGTCAAAACTACATTCTTTAATGGATTTATTAAAGAAGAGTTGTATATGATGCAACCGTAAGGTTTTGTAAATCCTAAAGGTGCTAACAAAATATGCAAGCTCCAAGTGATCCATCTATGGACTGGTGCAAGCATCTCGAGTTGGAATACATGCTTTGATAAGTTGATCATAGCATATAGTTTTATACATGACTTGCGGTGAAGCCTCTAATTACTAGAAAGTGAGTGGGAGCACTACGGATTTCTGATAAGTATATGTGAAAGACATATTGTAGAACGGAAATAATGTAGAATTATTATGCAAAGCATAAAGGAGTGTTTGAAAGGAGTTTTTCAAAGAAAGACCTCGGTGAAGTTGCTTACATATTGAGCATCAAGATCTATAGAGATAGATCAAGACGCTTGATAAGTTTTTTCAATGAGTACATACCTTGACAAGATTTTGAAGTAGTTCAAAATGGAACAGTCAAAGAAAGAGTTCTTGCCTGTGTTACAAGGTGTGAAATTGAGTAAGACTCAAAACCCGACCACGGCAGAAGATAGAAAGAGAATGAAAGTCATTCCCTATGCCTTGGCCATAGGTTCTATAAAGTATGCCATGCTGTGTACCGGATCTATTGTATACCCTACACTGAGTTTGGCAAGGGAGTACAATAGTGATCTAGGAGTAGATCATCGGACAGCGGTCAAAATTATCCTTAGTGGAATAAGGATATGTTTCTCGATTATGGAAGTGACAAAAGGTTCGTCAGTAAAGGGTTACGCCGATGCAAGTTTTGACACCAATCTGGATGACTCTAAGTCTCGATCTAGATACATATTGAAAGTGGGAGCAATTAGCTAGAGTAGCTCCGTGCGAGCATTGTAGACATAGAAAATTGCAAAATACATAACGGATCTGAATATGAAAGACCCGTTGACTAAGATTCTCTCACAAGCAAAACATGATCACACCTTAGTACTCTTTGGGTGTTAATCACATAGCGATGTGAACTAGATTACTGAATCTAGTAAACCCTTTGGGTGTTGGTCACATGGCGATGTGAACTATGGGTGTTAATCACATGATGATGTGAACTATCGATGTTAATCACATGGTGATGTGATCTAGATTATTGACTCTAGTGCAAGTGGGAGATCAAGGAAATATGCCCTAGAGGCAATAATAAAGTTATTATTTATTTCCTTATATCATGATAAATGTTTATTATTCATGCTAGAATTGTATTAACAGGAAACATAATACATGTGTGAATATATAGACAAACAGAGTGTCACTAGTATGCCTCTACTAAGACTAGCTTGTTAATCAAAGATGGTTATGTTTCCTAACCATAGACAAAGGAGTTGTCATTTGATTAACAAGGTCACATCATTGGTTGAATGATCTGATTGACATGACCCATTCCATTAGCTTAGCACCCGATCTGTTAGTATGTTGCTATTGCTTTTATCCATGACTTATGCATGTTCCTATAACTATGAGAATATGCAACTCCGTTTACGGAGGAATACTTTGGTACTACCAAACGTCCACGACGTAATCGGGTGATTATAAAGGAGTACTACAGTGTCTCCAAAGGCGGATGTTGGGTTGGCGTATTTCGAGATTAGGATTTGTCACTCCGATTGTCGGAGAGGTATCTTTAGGCCCTCTCGGTAATACACATCACTAAGCCTTGCAAGCATTACAACTAATGAGTTAGCTGTGAGATGATGTATTACGGAACGAGTAAAGAGACTTGCCAAGAATTTAGATTGAACTAGGTATTGGATACCGACGATCGAATCACGGGCAAGTAACAAACCTATGAGAAAGGGACCAACGTATTTAGTTATGCGGTCTGACCGATAAAGAACTTCGGAGAATATGTAGGAGCCAATATGGGCATCAAGGTCCCGCTATTGGTTATTGACCGGAGACGTGTCTCGGTCATGTCTACATTGTTCTCGAACCATAGGGTCCGCACGCTAAGGTTTCGATGACGGTTATATTATGAGTTTTGTGTATTTTGATGTACCGAAGGAGTTCGAGTCCCGGATGAGATCGGGGACATGACGAGGAGTCTCGAAATGGTCGAGACGTAAAGATTCATATATTGGATGATATGTTTAGGCCAAGGGGTCAAGCCCATGAGGCTTTAGGTCGGTGCAAAAGGAGTTTTATGAGGCCGGGGCCAAACGCCGGAGACCTGGCGTCGGCCCTAGGCCGTGACACCGAGGCCCATGGCGTCTGGGCCGACGCCAAGGATTGTGGCGTTTGGTCCTGGAGTCCGAGTGGGACTCTTGCCTTTCGGGCAAAACCGACTTTGAGGAGGCTTTTGCTCCAAGTTTCGACCCGGGGCTCAACATATAAATAGAGGCAGGGCTAGCACCAAAGACACAACAATTGATCTCTTGGATCTCTTAGCCGCAGCGGTGCCCCTCCATCATATTCCACCTCGGTCATATCGTGGCGGTGCTTAGGCGAAGCCCTGCGTCGATAGAACATCAAGATCGTCACCACGCCGTCGTCTTGTGAACTCTCTCTCCCCGAGCTTTGCCGGATCGGAGCCTGAGGAGCGCCACCGAGCTGAACGTGTGCCAAGAACTCGGAGGCGCCGGAGTAACGGGCGCTGGGATCGTTTGGATCGCGAGGAGAACGTCGACTACTTCCTCTACGCCAGATCGCTTCCGCTTCGGTCTACGAGGGTACGTAGACAACACTCTCCCCTCTCGTTGCTATGCATCACCATGATCTTGCGTGTGCGTAGGAAAATTTTGAAATTACTACGTTACCCAACAGAGACAAGGGACACGATGTTTTTACCCAGGTTCGGGCCCTCTCGATGGAGGTAATACCCTACTCCTGCTTGATTAATATTGATGATATGGGTAGTACAAGAGTAGATCTACCACGAGATTAGAGAGGCTAAACCCTAGAAGCTAGCCTATGGTATGATTGTTGTTGTGTCAGACGGACTAAAACCCTTCGGTTTATATAGACACCGAATAGGGTTAGGGTTACACGTAGTCGGTTACAATGGTAGGAGATCTACATATCAGACGCCAATCTTGCCTTCCACGCCAAGGAAAGTCCCATCCGGACACGGGATGAAGTCTTCAATCTTGTATCTTCATAGTCTAGGAGTCCGGCCGAAGATAGTTCGGCCATCCGGACACCCCCTAGTCCAGGACTCCCTCACCTACCATGGTCTTCAAACTAGACTTCAGAAAAGCTTTTGACTCGATTGCGTGGCCTGCCCTCGACAAAATCCTTCTCGCCCGAGGATTCTCGCCCATCTTCCGCAGCTGGATCCAAAACATCCTTGCCACAGGCAAAACCGCCATTGTCCTGAATGGTATCCCAGGCAACTGGATTGACTGCAAAAATGGTCTGCGTCAGGGCGATCCCATCTCTCCCTATCTCTTCCTAATCGTAGCATACCTGCTCCAACAGCTTATCCTCAAAACACCCCACGCCTCGCTCCACCACCCTATCTTCTCTCATCTACCACCCACCGTTCTACAGTACGCAGACGATACTCTGATCGTTGTTGCCGCCTCAACTGATGCCGCTGCCGCTTTAAAAGGAATACTAGACAGCTTCGCCAACGCCACTGGCTTAGCCATAAACTTCTCCAAAACGATGATCGCCACTCTCCACTTGGACGACGCTGCTGCTGATGGCGCCGCCCTTGCCATGGGTTGCTCACGCGCCTCCTTCCCCCAAACCTACCTCGGGCTCCCTCTCTCCCCTACGAAACCTCCCTCCAATGCCTTCGACCCCATCCTAGAACGCTCCCGCAAACTGCTGTCGGGCTGGCGTGCTAAGTTACTTGACAAAGGTGAACGCCTCGTTCTAATCTCCGCAGTCCCTGACTCCCTCCTTACCTATTTCATGTCTGTCTTTCGCCTTCCCCAAAAACTCTTAAAAAACATCGACTCCATCCGTAGAGCCTTCTTCTGGGCAGGAGAAGATTCAGTTACAGGCGCTCAATGCCTTGTTGCATGGAAAAATGTTTGCATTCCAAAAAAATTTGGTGGTTTAGGGCTCCAAAACTTGCATCTTCAGAATAATTGTCTGCTCATGAAATTTGCAGCCAAGGCACTCACCTCATCCTCCTTCCCTTGGATGGAATGGCTGGATCTTCAACACCCAAATGCTCCAGTTTCACCCCCACCCCAAACCTCCTTCCTCTACCGGACCATAGCCCAGCAAATTCCAACACTACAGTCCATCACCTTCGTCCTAACTAACAGTGGGACGCACACCTATTTCTGGCACGACACCTGGCTCACTCCATCACCTCTAGCCCGCACTTACCCTAACCTATTTTCCCACTCCACTTTACAGCTGGTTAAGGTGGTTACCGTGCTTCGTTACGGTTTAGAAGCTAACCTCCGTAACCGTCTCTCCCTTCTGGCAGAGCAAGAGTTTGTTGCATTGATGGCTGTTTTGCAGGATTTTGTCCCCTCGGCAACGGAAGACCAAAGGTTCCTAGTTCGGGGTCTTGCCTTCTCCACCAAGCATGCGTACGACACCCTCATGGCACGGCCGGACTGCGATCCTCTTGCTCCCATCATTTGGCAGTCCAATGTTCCACGCAAAATTAAAGTCTTCACCTGGCTCCTCTTCAAGGATCGACTCAACACCCGAGCCAATCTTGCGCACAAGAACATCATTCCCACGGATGTTTGCCCTCGCTGTGCTATGCTACCTGAGGACACCATGCACCTCTTCCTCGTCAGCCCCGTTGCCAACCGTGTCTGGCAAAGACTCGGCATCCTACCTCATGCAGATGGCATCATCGACCTTTGGGACGCGCCGATTCCCCAACATCTGCCGCACAAGGCCTGACCTCTTATTCTTATGTCTCTTCTCTGGAAAATATGGGCTGCGCGAAAAGATATGCTGTTTAGGAACATTGATCAATGTTCTGTAATAACCCTCAGAGACCTCATATCTGACCTAGACCTTTGGTCACATCGTCTCATGGATGCATGCGACAAGGAGGACGTCTCCTCCTAGCGTTCCTACCTCTCTGCACGCTGCGTCATGCCTTTGTAATTCTGTAGTACTGCTTCGGCGGTTTTTTTGGCAATATATTCAGGTGGGGAGTTCCCCCCGGTGATTCTCAAAAAAAAAAAAAAGAGTCACAGCTGCAAGGCATTTGCTTGTCAGGTAGAATAGTATCTTTGGTGATCAAAGTAGTGCTTGTTCACCGGTGGCGACCATGTCTTCAGAGAGCAGCTCCTGCTCTCATAGATGCTTCACTGGTTGAGTGGGGAGGCTGCTTTTCTCTTGACGTTGACAGTGTGGAAGCGTGTACTTGCGTTAGAGATAGATGGACTGGAATCCTGTCTGGTTTTCCAAAAGGAATATCGTATTTTTAGGGGAAAACGTTCTTTTGGAAGGAACACTGTTTACCAGCATAGCATGTCATTCACGTACGTACCGTTGCTTCCCTTTACGACTTTATACAAGGTGTGTGTGTGTGATGTTATACATGCATTATTATCTACTCCCTCCGTTTCTAAATATTTGTCTTTTTAGATATTTCAAATGCACTACCCCATATGAATGTATATAGACATATTTTAAAATATAGATTCACTGATTTTGCTTCGTACATAGTCACTTGTTGAAATCGATAAAAAGACAAATATTTAGAAACGGAGGGAATAGATGTGACTATATTGGTAGGGTGAAAATCGTATCATTATATTTCAGTCGTATATTCTTGCCAGGCTATATTTCCTTTCGTTATTGAGTTGTTTCCCGGCTGTGGGACCTACAAGAAAGAAAACCGGGAACATTGAAAGAAAAGAAAATAATATACAAATATTTTAACAAAATTAAACAACACAATAGGTCATCCGTTTTCTTTGCAGAAAGGACGAAGGCCATATATTAAATAAAATCAACCATTACAAGAACTTTCTTACATGTCCTTGAAGAAATCAACACATTCTTCCTTTTGCATCCATCGGCGACGCATTGTGAGCAAAACTCATTGCCGCCTCTAGACCTCCGTCTTAACGAAGCAATCTTGTTGGAACATATGAGTTTGTAGAAGCATCAGCCGAAAAGTTGTCGAAGTAGACCGGAAGCCGCTAACGACATCAAAATGGGTAGATCGATCGCCTTTCCAAACAAGCCGGCACTAAAACACGTTGCAACGACATCACACCCTCCACAAGACACCACGACCATGAACAGAAGTTAATCAAGCCAGACCGAGTGACCGACGATCGACACCATCCTTGGAGTCATCGATGCCACTCCAGAGAAGGACATCAATGACCAAAATAAAGCAACAGTACAATAGGTCTCCTCACATAATAAAGAGAAAAGAGTAGGTCATATCTCCTTTCATTTTCTACTCAGCCTCATCCATTTGTACTCATGATGGGAGTGGGTCGGGTCGGCCCGCCGGGTCGCTCACACGACCCAAAAATTCAAGGTCAATGGATCATGTGGGTTGGTCTCGAACGAGATTTGGGTCAACAGAGCCGGCACCGGGTGGCCCGCTGGGTCAGTCGGATCAGTCCACCTTATACTCTTATATCTCATGACCCTTGCAATCTCCGTCACGCCAGCGTTGCTGTAGGACCGATTTTGCAACACAGTGTGTTGTATAATTTCTGGCAAAAGCTCGCGTATATGAACAACAAAATTGTCTTGATATTTTGGGGCAAGTTGTGCGTAGGAATCCACAAATATACGGCTTGATTTTTCTATTAACCACGTATTGAAATTCTTACGAATTCTTGTACTAGTCGGATTTCATTAAACGTGTCTAATTTAAACATCTTGTTTGCCCACAAGGCAATGTAAAGGAAGAATTTGGGTTGACCCGAAATACACATCATGGCCTCTCAAATTGGCCTTGAGGCCACATGGGCCGGGTCCAAGGCCATGTCAGGGCCGATCCATTCCCATCCTAAATTTGTACCCATGTTTGTCAAGTGCGCAACAAAAGCTGACGATGGAACTTAGGTCATTGATAGCATATGATTTTCATAGGATATAATTCGTAGAACCTTTTCTTATGTGGATTTTTGATTTGGAAGGTTGGATCTCAAATATTTTTTGCGTGCACGGTGTTTTAAGGAATAATTCATTGGGTCGATCCTCCTGGATTTTGTGTGTGTGATCCAATAGAATAAATTCTAACATAAACTCATTTATGGAGGCTTCATAGCAATGTAATCATTTATAAAAAGGCAAAAAAAATCTCCAAAAAAAATGTAATCACGTGATTTTTTTCATGCTACCACACTCTCCCTAATCATTTGATCGATGAGGAGATCGTGAAGTGAGTGTGCGAGAGAATATGTGTTTGCGGTAATGAACATGAGCTACATATCAATATTTGTTAGCCAGGGACAGACAGACAAGACAGAGAGAGGGACAGCCATTGAAGCGCATGCTGGCCAGCCAGCCAGGCAGGCCGCGCGGCTTCGTGGAGCAGCAATAAGCAATCATACGGGACGTACACACTACCTTTTGAGATTGATTGAGATACCATGGGCAACGCTTTTAGGTCTGTGTGCATGCAAGCATGCAAGATAAATCAGCATAGCATTACTCTACATATATGTGCCAGCCAGCCAGCCTAGACACGGTTCTGGCTTAACTCCAGTTGGCATTGGTAGGCAGGCTGCCAAGGCTTTCCGCAAAAAGAAAAAAAGAAAAAAAGAAAAAAAAAACAGGGTGCCAAGTTTTTATTGCGAGTGGAGTGGAGTACAACTGCACGACGGTTCACGGCTCAGAAGCAGCGCATTCACCAACGGCTGTCAAGTTCGTGCACGGTTCACAAGCAACCAAACACATTTTGATTCCATCGTTTTTCTAGGGTTGATTCCATCGCTTGTATAGTATAGAAAGAACATCGGTTTAACAACAAAAACACGAGTAAAAACTAAACTAACAAATCGTTGCCTCAGAACAAGTAGTCTACTCAGATGGGTTGGTTGCATCTAATCTGCCGATTAAAGTACCAGAGAGGTGGCCATATTAAAAGTGTCACATGTTATGCATCTTATTGGCGGATCCAGTCAATAAATGATGCATGCAGCACCCCATCCAACTCGCTCTTTGGTTGTTTCTATCAAAACCAAACCACACCAAAGGAAAAGGGAACGGAAATGCCAAAAGTCTTTGCTTGATCCAGCAAGGCCTTGGTAACGTTAATTAACATCATGTTTCGTTTATGTTTTTTACATGACTTGCCTTCAGGTCTTCTTTCTTTCTTTCTTTCTTTCACTTTACCAAATACCAATAGCTGTCTGTTTGAACCACCTCCTGAGTCCTGACCCACTCAATTCACTTGTTTGTCTAATCGTGCAAGTCGTCTCGATCGGTCATTGTTTTTCTACTTCGTCTGCGTCTAGTCGTACAAGTTTGCTTTGCAAATCACCCTCTAACTTGCCAATATTTACATCGTCTTCACACCATTGCTTATGCTTCCCCCATTTTTTTTTCTTCTCTTAGCCCTATAACTACTTAAGACGTTTTTTTTTTGCGAATTCCTGCCAATTTTTCCCAAGACATTGAATTAATCCCGTGATTTGGTATCTAAAGGTAGGAACTTGCCTGCATAGGATGTGTCCAGATTCCTCAAGGAAGCCAGGCAGAGGAGACAACACGTTTCGTCTTAATGAAATAAGTTTAAAATTGCATAAGATACCAACCATGCAAAAGGGACCTAATTAAACCATCACCCTGGTGGCGCACTAACACAGCTGCAAAGCATTTTTCATGCGGAATAACTAGTAACCCAACTAAAAGTGGCAACCTAAGCTACCTAGCTCTAGCTTAGATTGTGGGTGTGCGAATATTGGATTAGTTCTTTTCATATCTAACCAAGCTTTACTCTCCATCTCTTTGGATAAATATGAACAAGTGAAAATAAATAAATAGACGCTCAGTTTTGTCGAGAATTCAAGGAAAAAAACCCTAAAACAATTTTAAATCACCCTTGCGCAATCCTAGTCGACAAAAGCAAAACACATTTATTTTTCTGTGAAAGTAGGAATTTTATGAACACAGTGGAGATACATTGTTGCTTGCACATCACTAGGCCAACACCCAATTCTGATTGCACGAATGACAGCACATGGATGTGTCATGCGGTACGAAAGTCCCACCCAACTAAAAACATACTATACATGAGAGCGATGAATTCGCCCAAGGGCATGTAAGATTAAAAGAAATGCACTGGACCTCCTGAGGGAGAAATAACAAGGCTTGAGCTCATTTGTATAATAGATAAATAATATTTTAGTGAGAGGAACCTACACTTTTCGTACATGTATTTTTTTTTTGCATTCTCTGTGAGTTAATTGACTCCTCGTATTCAAAAGTTAATGGTATGTTTGGAGTCTAATTTAAATCCTCTTGAATTTTTGGATAGTCATATGTTTGGAGACTAATTTAAACCCTTGTAAATAATTGGCGTCTAATCTAAATCCTACTCCCTCTGTAAATTAATTATAAGAGTATGTAAATCACTACTTTAGTATTTTAAGACTATCCACAATAAAAATAACATAGGTAGTAATATCACACATATCTAGATAAAATAGATAATGTGATAAGCAATAAATAAAGAAATAGAGGCATGTGGCTAGTTACTACTAGTATGAGTAACATCATACCATATCAAGGCAAGACGAGTCTATAGCCTAATAAATAAAGTGTTGCATGTTACCACACATATGTTACTCCCCATTATAGAGGTAGTAACATAGAGTAGTAACATGGACATGTTACTACTCTATATTAGTACCCATTGTGGCTAGTCTAAACGCGTTTATATTAGTTTATGAAGGGAGTACTAAATAATTGGCTAGTCATATGTTGGGACCCTTCTAAATATTTTGCTACTCAATAAATTGATCGATTTTTTGCCTGTCAACGAGTTAGCTAGTCAAACTTTGTTTCAAAAAATTTACAATCATCTGAACAAAGAAAAAAAAACCCAGCAATGAGCACAACTATAAACTAGTGCAGCCGGTTTCGGCCATCATCCAAACACACCCAAGTTTTTCGACTGTATTTTTAGAAAATATTATCTCCGTTCTAAATTACTCCCTCCGTCTGAAAATAATTGTCATCAAAATGGATAAAAAGGGATGTATCTAGATGTATTTTAGTTATAGATACATCTCTTTCTATCCATTTTGATGACCAGTATTTTTGGACGGAGGGAGTAGTTGTCTTCAGATTTTGTACTGATAAGTCGGCATGAGATAAATTTTAGGAAAAAATGAGGGGTGCACGCGAAAACATGACCCCGCCTTTTTGAAACTCCGTGGCGTCGCCTGGCATCTTGCTTCCTCTCCTCTCCCCCCGCTTCCATTTCCACTGCGACTCTCGCCATCAGGAGCCAGTCGGTCGGTCGCCCCTTCCCCTCCCCCGCTCGCTCGTAAAAACAAGAGTATCCTCTCGTCTCCTTCTCCCCCACGCGTACGCGGACGAGGAAGCGGAGCGCACGCGGAGGAGACGAGCGAATGGCGGCGACCCCCACCCGCCATTAGAAGCCGACTCCCAGTCCAGGCACTGCGTGCGCAGCGCAAAGCGAGGAGCGGCCGGCAGGGGGCATCTCATTCTCCTCGTGCCTCCTCTCTCTCTCTCTAGTCTCAGTCCAGCAGCCCTGGTCCCGGCAGGCAGGAGGAGGAGATTCGCCTCTCTCCACGAGAAGAAGGAATGGGCAGTTACGCCTACCGCTACTGCATGTGCTTCACCCGCAAGTTCCGATCCCCGGACGCGCACCCGCCCCCGGACGTCCGCGCGGCACACGCCGCCGCCGGGGCCGCGCACGGCGACGACGGCCTGCGGCGCTTCCTCGCTGACGTGCAGCGCGAGGACCCCGCCGAGGCCGACCGCGTCCTCGCCGCGCTCGCCGGCGGCGGCGCCGCCGGCGGATCGCCCGCTTCGTCGGCCGCTCCCCGCCGCCGCGCTGCCCACGCTCGACGACTTCTTCGGCTTCCTCTTCTCGCCGGACCTCAACCCGCCCATCTCCAACAAGGTTCGTTCGTTCGTTCGTCTGTTGCTTGATTCATTGCTGCGGGGAAACAGATTGATTGCACGATCTAGCTGCGGTAAATTGCGGCCGATTTTGGCTGGCTTCGACCTTCCGTCTGCTGCTCTGTCTCGCCGTGCAATGCTAGCGACGGTCAACGAGATTAATTCAACTCGCTCCTCCTTGGGATGTGAATGTGATGCAAGGTGAATGGGCGATGTTGACTCCACATCCGCAGTGGGTGGGTTGACCATCGCTTTCCCATACCACTCGACCAAAAAGGGGGGCTATTTCTAGGTAGTAGAAAACCACCTCCTGCCACAGGAGACGCCTGGTTTCGCTTCGTCGCCCGCACAACCAGCAAGATTGCTCTATCGTTTCGGGATTGTTCTTGTCGTCTCTTACTCCAAGCAGAAAACTCCAGCAATCGTTTTTTTGGGGGGGGAGAAAGATATTGTTTTCATCATTCCATTACCTCGTGCAACGTTCTCATCTGGCCCTGCATTTCGTACGATCATTTTGCTTCAATTGTCCTCGCCCACAAGTTGGACCTGAAGGCTCACAGAAATAGATTTTGTTCTACTACTTATGTTATGGTCTAGCCTATTGTAAAAATTGTTTCCAAAAATAAGCAAATAGCCTGTTGTACTGAATGTGCGCCTGGTGCTGCTCATTTGTACCTGCTTTTATTTTTCTGTTGCTCCTACCATACATTATGCCCCATTCTTACTTTAATTCTCTTCCCAGGTTCACCAGGACATGTCGGCCCCGATCTCTCATTATTATGTATTCACCGGTCATAATTCTTACTTAACCGGAAACCAGCTCAATAGTGACTCCAGTGATGTTCCAATCATAGCAGCATTGCAGAATGGCGTGCGAGTGATTGAACTCGATATGTGGCCAAACTCCGCAAAGAACTGTGTTGACATTCTGCATGGAGGGTATGAGTTCTGGTTCCTTAACCCATAGGTTTTGTAAATACTTGCTGTATTTACATTGCAACACGACACTCCATTATGGTTGCAATGTACTGGTATAATTTTGGCGACAGAACAATTATTTTATATCATGATTTCCTTTTTAACAAAAATTTAATCTGAGCTTAGCTTAGCTCTGTTTCTGGAGTGAATAAATCACACTAGTGAGTACCCTACCGAGAAAGGTCAAATACTACATGGTCCTGATCAGTGCTCAGAGGCACCCTGGTAGATGGTCCTGCTGTACTGCACAGCATTGATTACATGTTCACCTACGAGCCTGTGAGTGTATTTGTTGCCCTTACCGTTTAACAGTGTACATGTTCCACCCTTTCATGGTACTAGAACTAACAGGGTTGTTGCAATATTAAATAAAAATACTCTGCCAGTGATTTTTTTTTGGTACTGCATGGATAAGATAGAATGTGAGATTACATGCTAGTACATGTTTTCCCATGGAACCAAAACAAAAATGAAAATGTGCTTAATCTTGAACAGTGACATATTTCAGGATATTTGGGACTGGTAGAGTTATGACATGATAGAAATTTTGGTTTCGCTAAATTTCAGTCACTTGTGAATTTCTTTGTTCTCAGTCGATGCCAAGGACCATCGATTGGAAGTTGTGATCCATCCACTATTTCATTTTTTTAACTCTGAGATTAAACACTACAATCTTTTGTACTAGATGAACAAATTATTACAACAAGGTGAATATATTTTTTAGATCTGTATGGATATATTGGTAAAATTAACTGAGAATAAGTTATAACCTGTTTATTAGCTTCTGAATTCTATCTTTTATTTTCTGCTGGTCAAGTCATAATCCGTTTCTTGAATTTGCAATCATCCTAATTGTTTCACTATGTTCCCTAAGTCTTCTTTTTCGTGCCATTTGAAAGGACATTGACTGCACCAGTAGAAATCATGAGATGTTTAAAGTCCATTAAAGAATACGCTTTCTGCGCTTCGACATATCCTCTTGTAATTACTCTTGAAGATCACCTCACAGCAGATCTCCAAGCCAAAGTAGCCGGGGTAAAGTTTACTTTATATATCTTTTCCTGCTTGTATTTGTTTAAATCCTCAGTTCTGACTCTAATTTATCTTAGATGATCACGGAAACATTTGGAGACCTCCTTTACGTCCCTAGTTCAGACACACTAAATGAGTTCCCTTCTCCAGAAGCTCTAATGAGAAGGATAATCATCTCAACTAAACCACCACAAGAATACAGGGAATTTCTTAAAGCTCAGGGTGATCAGAAAATCAGTGGCAATGCAGATAAATTAGCAGAGGAAGGAAACTTGAGAAGAATAGATTCAAATGCTGATGATTCTGATGGCAAGGTCTGCAATTTTGTCTGCCTTTTGGAGGCATGCACCCGTTAAAAATAAAAGGTTATTATGTACAGAAATTTATTTGTTGCCATAAACAGGATGAACCAGATGACGAAGATGACGAAGAATCTGAGGAAGAGGATCCTAAATTTCAGCCGGATACTGCCTGTGAGTATAGGAAACTAATAACAATCCATGCTGGCAAACCAAAAGGCCGTATGAGGGATGCGCTTAAGGTCGACCCTGACAAAGTCAGACGTCTTTCTTTGAGCGAGACACAGTTGGCTAAAGCAGCAGCTTCTCATGGTGCTGATATCATAAGGTAATTGGAATATACAATTAGTTGATTATAGGAAGCTCAGTGCAGAAGAACTTTAGAATTTTTGGGCCGAATAACTGAAATACGACAGGTGTAGTTGGGTTTATGAACCCATATATGTCCAATTATTTTTATTATTGTTATAGTCTTTAGTTTTTAATGAGACAAATGAACTGGTGGCAGCAAAAATGCAATGCTAGACTATGACTTGGAAAGATATTACATGAACAATCATGCTGCTACTCTTACACCATATCATGGATCAAAATGTGCCTAAATCACTGGGGTACTAATGGTAGCAACTGTTACATTCTCACAGTTTAATTTGGTCATACCATACTAATCTCAAGGGGATTTATTGTGAAAAATACCATGGTTAATATTTGGAAATTATTGACGTTCCTAGTTGTGGCATTTCAATAAATGTATCTGTGTGCAAACATTACTGTGTCAATTTATTGTTACCTTTTGTTACTCAATATACTTTTCACAAGGGAAGCTGATACACTGCTGGACCATGAACAATTAGAAAACTAATTTAGCTTTGATTCAGGTTTACTCAGAGGAATATATTAAGGATTTATCCGAAGGGTACAAGGATTAATTCTTCTAACTATGACCCAATGAAGGCCTGGACTCATGGTGCGCAGATGGTTGCATTTAACATGCAGGTTGGATTACAATTCCTTACTGTCATGACTCATAAATCATCGTTCGCTCATTTTTGCTTATATTTATTCCTCACATGGTTTAAGTTTGAGCATCTCGCGCATTTGGAGATAACATTTGGTGACCTATCAAATATAATAATCTGGATCAACAATGACTTGAGAGAATGTATAAGGAGTTCTGACCAACTGTTCTAATACTACGTCTTTGCCAAACCTCACCTACTATTGCTTCCCATTTTATTCACATAGCAAGGCAGCAGAAAAAACTTAACAAAAGTGGGTCTGCAACACTTAAAAATAGTATTATACAGATCAACTTATAATAGTTAGCTGTTTGGACACACTCTGAATCTGAAGGTGAAGTTAAGCTGTTTGGACACACTCTGAATCTGAATAGCTGCAATTGCAGCAGTAGCTGTCATGTACATATAATAGTTAGCAACACTTGATCATTCAGCTTTCTTCCTCTTTTTTGACTGGCCTTTCAAATTTCAGGGCCATGACAAATCGCTAAGATTAATGCAAGGATTTTTCAGAGCCAACGGTGGCTGCGGATACGTTAAAAAGCCCGACTTCTTGCTAAAGACAGGCCCAAATGGTGAAGTGTTTGATCCCAAAGCGAGCCTTCCGGTGAAGAAAACCCTTAAGGTCCACCCACATATACGTATTGCTGAAAACTCTTAAGGTGTCCACCCACATGTACATATTTCTCTGAAAACTAACACATTTTGTAATGCCTACACAGGTGAAAGTGTATATGGGGGACGGGTGGCGCATGGACTTCAGTAAGACTCATTTCGACGCCTTTTCTCCGCCCGATTTCTACGCCAGGGTACGTGTCTCATCATATCCTGCGGTGAAAAAGCTCAATTGGAGTGGCAACTTTTTGTTGAGAATGTACATGGGTGGCAATGTTGAATAAAACAGGTGGGGATCGCGGGGGTGCGGGCGGACTGCGTGATGAAGAAGACCCGGACGATCGAGGACCAGTGGGTGCCGGTGTGGGACGAGGAGTTCACGTTCCCGCTGACGGTCCCTGAGCTGGCCCTGCTGCGGGTGGAGGTCCAGGAGTACGACATGTCGGAGAAGCACGACTTCGGGGGGCAGACGTGCCTGCCGGTGATGGAGCTGAAGCAGGGGATCCGCGCCGTGCCCCTCCATGACCGCAAGGGCAACAGGTACAAGTCCGTCAGGCTCCTCATGCGCTTCGAGCTCATCTAGCCAAACGGTCAGCGTTGTGGAGGTTATATTATGTGGTGGTAGGAGTAGTCATATTGTCGGAATGATAATAATAATGTTAATGTTCTTGTGTAGTAGCAAGTCAGGGAGTTGTGTTAAACTGTTATCTGCTGTGCTAGTTACTGCTACAGTGGGGAGGGAAAGTGCAGTGCAGTTGGATTGGGAGAAGTTGGTGACAGGAATAAATGTTTCATTCTGGGACTGCCGATGAACTCTACTCTGGCATGGTTTGGTTTGGGAGAAGTTGGTTGGTCGGGGTGGCCGATCTCGGATGTTACACGTGGGGTGCTGCTGTTATCGTCAGTCTTATCCATTTTTGCCGATAGAACCAAGGACGGGGCCCGCTGAACAGGGGGAGCAGTTGGATCTTGGCTATCCTTTTCCTTTCCATTCATTGGTGTGGCATGGGAAAAGACATGTGCATATTGCTGCAGAATCCTCCTCAAGATCGAACAAGATCACTGGTTGTGTGCATGGAATAGTTATCTTTCATACGATCCTCAAAAAAAAAAAAAAAAGGTTACTCCCTCCATATCAAAATATAAGGCGTTTTCTATTTTGATAGGGAGGGAGTATCTGCCATACGCGGTAATTATTGTACCATGTCAAAGAACATGAGATGAGATGTGCAGTGAGTGTTCAGCGGCTGTGGCAACGGCATCACACACAATTCAGAGTGGCCGGTGGCCACACGAGCACCAGCAGCACGAATAAAGCTGGGCAGCAAAAATACGCCCAAAATGGAGAGAAAAATAGGCCATCACATTTCATTTCCCAGGAAAAGCTGGATTTTTTCTCTCTTAAAAAAAAGCTTTTTTCCCCCTTCCCTGTCGTTTTGGGTTCCTGCTCGCGGCTCGCCGCTTCTCCACCTCCCGTGTCCCCCTCCTCCTCCCGGCCACCCCTCCCCTCTCCTCTCCTCATCGAAACAAACAACGCAAGCTCAGGCCGTTCATCTCCTCCGCCGCAGCTCGCCGGAAGGGAAGGGGACCGCCATTCGCCCACCTCCGCGGGCGAGAGACGCCCGCCTCCGGTTGACCACACATGCGGCCTTTCCCGCCGCTCGCCGGGATCCACCGCGCCACCTAGTGCCGCCGCCGCCCGCCCCGTCACGATGGCGTCCGACCAGCACCCCCTCGACTCCTTCCTCGCCGCCGCCCGCGGCGCCCTCGCCCACCTCCACCTCCCCGGATCCGATTCCAAGCAGCAGCATCAGGAGCAGCAGCGCCAGCCTGACTGCCTCCTCCACCTCCACGTCGTCCTCGCCAACTTCCTCCACAAGCCCCTCCGGTCATTCTCGAGATGCTTCGGCAACGACCACAACAACAAGCCCAAGAGAGGCCGGAGCAAGCCGGCGCCGCGGCCGCTCCTCGGCGCCGGGAAAAGGCAGCCGCAGCCGCAGCAGCAGCTGGAGCTCCTGCTCTGCATTGCGTTCGACGCCCTGGCGCACAACCTGCAGGCGCTGGAGGGCGCGTGCAGGCAGAAGGGCGAGGAGTTCGGCAGCGCCGCCCTGCAAATCGACCAGTTTCAGGTCGTCAGGAAGGTCATCATTGGTAAGAAGGCTGATTTCGACGGGTTCCTCTCCAACCTGGGGTTCGCCAGGCTGGGGGCGCCGGCGGCGAGCTTCGCCGATGACTCCCAGGCCTCGGCGCCACCGGCTGCTGGCCAGGACGGTGTAATTGGGGAGGGGGAGGGGGTTGACAGTGGTGGTGATGCTGCACAGCCACCGCAGAAGTTTGCCGGCCGGTTGCTCAGCATCCCATTGTCGAATGTGGAGCGGCTGCGGTCAACTCTGTCCACGGTTTCACTGACGGAGCTGATTGAGTCGGTTCCACAGCTGGTTGGCAGATTGTCGACTTCAGTGGATAGCCATCCAGACAAGAAGAAGCTTTTCTCCGTGCAAGACTTCTTCCGGTATGCGGAAATCGAAGGTACAGTAGCGCCGTTTTCCAATGCTGAGGAATTCCTCACATTATACTTTGCTTATTTCGTGTATAGGCTGATGATTTGCATTTGTCAGAAGCTTATCATGTTTCTTGTCAAATAAAGAAATACTCCCTCCGTCCGAAAATACTTGTCATCAAAATGGCCAAAAAAGAATGTATCTAGAACTAAAATACATCTAGATACATCCCCTTTTATTCATTTTGGTGACAAGTATTTCCGGACGGAGGGAGTATGTTATCTATAGGGTGCCAAACAGAGAATTGCCGAATGAAACTACTGAAGGATAACTGTTGAAATGTACTCCCTCCGTCCGGAAATACTTGTCGGAAGAATGAATGTATTTAGACGTATTTTAGTTTTAGATACATCCATTTATATCCATTTCTGTGACAAGTATTTCCGGACGGAGGGAGTACTATACCTCTGTATCAAAATATAAAACGTTTTTGTAGGCTAGTTTAGCCTACAAAAACGTCTGGTAATACATTGTTTATTTCTATCAGCCTGAACTGCATAATTGTCTTATTCACATAGATGACCTTCCAAGATGCAGATTGAGGATCTGTGCTAATAGTGTAGTGAGCTTTACTCGCGTATTACGTAGAAAAGTGTCTTTTAGGCCTGTGAGCGTTACTTGCGCCCTTGTTGAACACCGGCGAAGGTGATAGTTCCATCATATTGCTTTACTATTTTAATAAACGCTACTTGGACTATGCACTACAATCCTTTAGAGCAAGACTTCTCCAGGGTAATTTAATGGTTGAGAGGGTATTGTATCATCTATGTCAATACATCTAGAGCTCCAGAGATTGGTTTGATGCTGTCACATATTTCTGAAATCTTTTAGAAAAGTAATGCTGCTGAAATCTTACTACTGAAAACATTCATTTGTTATTCTTTTTTAAAGAATAGCGGTAACTCTGGCCATGTTTCACCTAAGTTCTACTGTGCACCTATTGTTGTTGCAGGGAAGCGATTCTTTGAGGAATTGGATAGAGATGGTGATGGCCAAGTCACCCTAGAAGATCTTGAAGTTGCAATGAGAAAGAGGCGATTGTCATGGAGGTACGCCGGATTTGTTACGGCGTACCAGAAGTAACAGGTTTTCAAAGTCGATTGGGTGGAAACAATTTCTATCCTTGATGGAGCAGAAGGAGGCAACAATACTCCGGGCATACACCACATTGTGTTTGAGCAAGTCTGGGACGCTTCACAAGAATCAAATTGTTGAATCGTTAAAAGGTGCAGGCCTCCCGGCCAATGAAGATAATGCTGCTGCCATGCTGCGCTATCTAAATGCAGATTCAGAAGGATCAATCTCATACAGCCATTTTCGCAGTTTCATGCTTCTACTTCCTTCAGAGCGCCTTGAAGATGATCCTCGGTATGTCTAGCGTGATACTATATCTGAGTTGACTTGAGTGAACAACCAACTAGGCATGGCAATAGTTGCCCTTTCTTGACTACTCCCTCCGTCCCATAATATAAGAGCGTTCTTGACACTACACTAGTGCCAAAAACGCTCTTATATTATGGGATGGAGGGAGTATCTTTTAGCAGTGTTCCTACTCAGATTGCCATTGACTTGTTTCTTCACTTACAAATGCATTCAGGAACATTTGGTTTGAAGCAGCTACATTGGTTGCTGTTCCCCCACCTGTAGAAATATCTGCCGGAAATGTTTTGAAGTCGGCTTTAGCTGGAGGTCTTGCTAGTGCCCTTTCTACCTCTATGTTGCACCCTATTGATACAATGAAGGTACAGCAACATGCTTCCATTCACCTTTCAGTTAAAACAAGTTTGGTCTCCAAAGCATTCATTCAGCAATGCCTTCACTAGACAATTTTAGAGATGGATATCTTTATGACCAAAGTGACTGAAGCCAAATAAGTTAACATCAGATAATGTTGAACAACATATGCACCTTGTAGGCTCCATGTCAGAGAATTAACCATAAAGCAAATCCTAGGACTCTTGACCATATGCAACTAAAAAGTTAAAGGAAGCACATCTAGCACAGTTAGGTCTATCGCGAGCTATCATTGCATAGTATGACAACTCATTATCTGCTATAAGCTTACTCACCATATCCTGTGTTAGCCTAGGCTGGCTGAAGTTTAATGATCTCGTTGAGAGAATTTGCAGTCCCATGGAGGTTTCTCATTCAAGTTTGTCTTCTCATATTATCAGACACGTGTCCAAGCATCTACGCTCTCATTTCCAGAGCTAATTGCAAAGCTTCCACAAATTGGGATTCAAGGACTGTATCGAGGTTCTATCCCTGCAATTCTCGGACAGTTTTCAAGGTCAGTTCTTTTCTAAAATTTTGCAAGCTTTCTTGTGAAGGCTGCATATTCATACGATGCCATTTGCAGCCATGGTTTGAGGACAGGAATCTTTGAAGCAAGTAAGCTCATATTAGTAAGAGTGGCTCCAACACTTCCGGAGATTCAGGTACACTCTTTACTGTTCATGGTCCATATTTACCTTTTCTATTATCTACAATTCAAAGTGTTGAAATGTTGTATAATCGACTCACTGTCTCATTGGCATTGAGTCTGGACCCGCCTTGTCAGCGTCAGAACAGAAAGTTTTTAGCTGTAGCATTAATTCTTTGGCTTGTATCTTACCTCCCGTGCTAATTAGAAACCTGACCTGCCTAAGCCATCATGTATAGAACCACATTCTTTTTCCCTCGATAGCATTCTGATATAGTTACAGAAGTTATTCTGCTTGGCTTACACCTGAACTAGGATATTGGCGAAAAGAAAGAGTACTTAAATAATTGTTCTGCCTTATATCTGCTCCTCTCGCAGGTGCAGTCGTTGGCTTCCTTCTGCAGCACAATCCTTGGAACCGCAGTCCGTATTCCTTGTGAGGTTCTTAAGCAACGGTTGCAGGCTGGAATCTTCGACAATGTAGGGGAGGCCATTGTTGGTACCATGCAAAAAGATGGCCTAAAGGGCTTCTTCCGTGGCACTGGGGCCACTCTTTGTCGTGAGGTTCCTTTCTATGTTGCCGGAATGTGCCTTTACGGTGAAGCTAAAAAGGTAAACTGAATTCTTATGTTCTATTTTTTTCACCATACCTTCAAATTTAGTCATATATGTTAGTTGTCCAAAGTCGAAGTGTAATTTACATCATGCCTGGTAACTTTTGTTGTTAATTGTCTAAAATTTAGTAGTATCTGTTTCATTTGTAATCTCGTGTTAGTTTTCCAAAAATAAATGTATCTAACCAATCACCATGCCCATGGTTTTGTAGGCGGCACAGCATGTCTTGAGCAGAGAGTTGGAACCATGGGAAACTATAGCAGTTGGAGCATTGTCTGGAGGGCTTGCAGCTGTTGTCACCACTCCCTTTGACGTGATGAAGACCCGGATGATGACTGCACCTCCAGGCACGCCAGTCTCCATGCAGTTGATAGTCTTCTCCATCCTCCGAAACGAGGGGCCCCTCGGGCTCTTCAAGGGTGCGATCCCGCGCTTCTTCTGGATCGCTCCTCTTGGAGCAATGAACTTTGCAGGCTACGAGCTCGCCAAGAAGGCCATGATCGAAGCCGAGAAAGAGACCGCCGACTCTTTACAAGAGAAGAAGAACATGGTGGGTTCGAGAGGATGACAGACGCTCAACCTGGGTTGGGTTGGCTGGTTACCTCCTCTATCTATGATGTAAAGAGAGAACTGGAGACATGCAACAGAAGTTTTTGTGCCCTTGTTGCAAAGGAACAGGACAGATATTCCACACAGCCTTCTTACCAAATGATGTTAGGTTGTATCCTTTCCCCTCTTGAGGAAAACTTTTTTGTTTTTCCATCTCCATAGGCCTTTACAACACTCTATGTATAGTACTCTAGACGGCAGGAACTACAGGAGTTGGCATGCTGCTCTTTATTCCTGCAGAGCTTACTTTCACCTGTGCTTTTCTTGTCCCAGGCTATGATTTGTTTCTTGTTTGAGGATTAAGATGAAATAAAGAGAAGAAAAACAACAAAACATACCGGAGCCAGCTCTGTTCTGAGCATGTGCATACTATCCGAGAGCATGCATAAAAGAAAATATCACTGATCAAGAACATAGGCCATGTGCAAAAACCAACGTTCACTCATACTAATTTGCCTTGCGGGATAGTACCATCAAGTAGTTAGATACTAAACGCAAACGCAAATAGAACGGTAGGAGATTCTGCTTAACTAACAGTAACATCAGTTGTAGCTGCAGAAGTACTGGACTAGTTGTAGTTGTAGAAATTTTGAGCCCCTCCACCGCCATGACGAGGAAGATGCCCGGGATTGTTGTTGTAGTCATAAAAATTCTGGGCTCCTCCACCACCATGGTGGTGACCAGCGTTATGCCGGTCATAGTGTTGGCCTTCTCTAGCATAGTAATCATCCTCATCCTCATCGTAGTCATAGTCATCATCCTCATCCTCATCATAGTCATCGTCCTCTTCCATGCCATCACGGATAATATTATCTTCATCCCACAGCGGGCACGAGCAGGTCGCTTTCTTGTCTTTCCATTCTTTCCCACAGGTGTAGCAGAATTCATAGCCGCATCTGGAAGAATTAAGCAAGAACAAGATGCACGAAAGGGTCAAACAGGAAACAAATCTGAGGCTGTGAGCATTAGGGCATAAAAAGCACATCAGCAGGGAATTGATTGACATGAAAAATCATAAGAATAGACCATTCACAGTAACATCGGTAAAGATAGATATGCAAACGGCACAACCAGAATTAGATACTTACACACAGGTCATATGGTAGCAGCCCTCTGAGAGTTCAATCATGTGTTTGCATTTGACACATTGGCGCCACAGCTGCTGCCGTGCAAGGTTCTGTAACTTCGCATCATCTGGACGAGCCTGGGGGTACCTACTCTTGTAGTCGTAACAAGACATCCTGTCATGCCACGGGACCTTACAGCTGATGCAGAATGAGCCTCTGCATTTGACACACTTCCTCAATGTGGCAGCATCAGCAATGGTGTACTTTGAGGAAGATTCTTGCAATGGGTGTTTCATTTCACTCAAGGACATCAAGGCTGAACACTTGGGGTACGGGCAGTAAATCTTTTGAGTAGCAGGGATCTGTCCTTCCCTGATGCGTTGCACCATGATATCTAACAGTCGAGGCGATAGGAATATCTTTGAACCCTCCACGGTTAGCTTTGTAGTGCAACCATCTTGTGGGCAAGCTGGGAGAGTTCCATGGAGTAGCTTAACTTTCACATGCTCCTTCATGCAGCAGAAACAAAAGCGATGTGCACAACCTTCGACCACATGAATTTTAGAAACATCGGTGTCTTCCAGGCAGATGGCGCAGGTCTCTCTTTTCTCCTTGCTAGCATTCACAGCAACAGCTTTGGCAATCTGAGAGAGTATCGAATCTCTTGCTAATTTCATCACGTAATCAAGTTTGCCTCGTTCCACAAGTGAAATTTCACATTGTTTGAATTTCTTTGCTACTGACAGAACCTGATCTATCATTTCTGCAAGCTTCGCCTGTTTCGGGCGCCAAATTCCACGCATCTATAATCCCAAAAATTAGGAAATAAGCATAAGAGTACAGGACATCACAATAAGAGCACTGGTAAAGAATTCAATCATGTGACCACTGAACTTGCATGCACACCAATTATCTATGCATGTAAGCAAAACGTGAAATTTTGCTCTTTACTCAATTTTCGCTTCGGCAAGGGAAAATACTTCTACTGAACTCAAAACCAAGACCTGCACCGAACTGGATGTTAGTTATTCAGTTTTTAAGGTTGCCATTATGCCAGACAAATAGGAAAAAAAAAGTTCCCTTGCTATAATGTCTCATTTTTGTCTTAATCTTTGACCTACACCGTTTGTGAGTACTGAATATTGCTGCCATACTAGTCACATTGACAGCTTACTAAATTGGTCAAGCACATAGCACAATTCATGTCCAAATATAATGTCTTAAAACTAACTAAGCTGCTCTGAACCCAACTACACTCACCTTGGGAATGTTTGAATTAAAGAGTTCAAGAACATTTTTTGTATCAAACATGAAACCAGGACCAGAAAAATATTTTCAGCTGAAACCGATAACATTAAATGAATAACTAATGCAGAAAATCGTCCTCTGCTTTTCTAACAGCATAATCAGAAAGCAGAGCAGATAGAGAAACACAAAACATGTACAGCAAATAATTAGGAATATCCAAACGGCACATAGCTGTAAGTTTGTCTTTAAGCTACATTTAGCTTAAGACAGTGATCTCATTTCACCGAAGAGATTCGTTAACTGTATATCCCTGTTGTAAAAACACTATACATCCGATGTATGGTAAAATGGAAATGGGTTATGACCCCTAATCAAACCAATTAGCTAAAGATGGGATTATCCAGTTATGTGATGATAAAGCCATCAGTTTATGGATTGTTGTATTCTAGACTTTTCTTCTGTAACATATGTAACCTCCAAAATCTCAGTCTGCAATCCGTTAGTTCCCAGTACGACCATACAATGAAACAGCCACTGAAACTGTCGAGTACTTAAACATGAGAAAACAACATTACCAAAATATATATTACAATGAGATCAATTCTATGATGTGACAAGAAGATTCTCTATCAACCTGCATACTCACGTCTGAGGACTTCGAGTAACCACTAACTAAGCAGTAGTAAAACAGATGATAAATGCAGAGTGATTTAGAGGTTTCATCATGGCATACATGGTTATGGAGTGCCTTGTAATCGTTGAGAATCCTGATGCTCTGGATCCCTAACCCGAGCGCCGCCTGGAGGCCTTCGGTGAGCGCCATTGCCTCGAGCATCATGCGTCCGCCCACAAACCCTTCCACCGGCTTCTGTATCCTGAGCACCACCTTTCCCTGGGAATCGCACAGCGCCACGGCGAGGACGGCGACGCGGGGTCCCCGTCCCGCGACCCGACCACCTCCTTGCTCGCCATGCCCTTGAACATGACGCGGACGAGGGGCTTGGTCGAGTCCAGAGGGCGCTCGATGTTGTCTCCGTCGTGGGCCCACTGGTCCTCCGGGACGGCGGCGAGCTCGCGCGCGAAAATGGCGTCGTGGGCGGCGACGCAGGCGGAGGCAGCGGCCCGGGCGTGGTAGGCGCGGCAGGCCTCGGCGTAGCGGTGGTCCTCCTCGGCGCGCGCGAGGTCGGCGGCGTGGACCGCCAGGGCGTACGAGGCGTCCGAGGGCTCCGGCGGCGCGGGGGCGGGCTGGGACCGGGACGAGGAGGAGGAGGAGGCGGCGACGGGGGCTTTGCCTTTGGAAGAGGAGGGATTGCTGGCGAGGGCGTCGAGGCGGAGAGATGCCTGGATGGCCTCGGCGAGCTGGAGCTGGTACGCGAGGTCGAGGTCGGAGACGGAGACGGCGGCGGAGGAGGCGAGGGCGGTCTGCTCGCGGAGCGCCGCGAGGTCGTCGCGGCCGGCCATGATCGGAGGGCACCCGGTCCGCGGCGGTGCGACACAGACAAGAGGAAGGAAAGGGGGTCTTGGAGTTTGGTAACAGAACGGGAGTATTTTGCGCCGATATTTTCGACGTCTTCCGCTGGAAGACACCTGCTGCTGTCAGTGCTCCCATCCATTGGCTGATACGGTGCTGCTGGACTGCATGGTCCGTTGGATCTATAGGGAATGGACTCGATCAATTCACTTAGGCTGGTGCCAATGCATGGGTGCTTAGATGAGGTGCTAAGCATATTAAATAGCTTAGCAACTATACTCCCCAATGCATAGGTGCTTAGCTTATGGTTGCTTAGCTTGCTTCATTTAATGATTTAGCAACTAAAGCTCTTCATGTATTGGTGGGCTTCCTTACTTTAAATGTTTTGCCTAGGTTCACGCGCTTAGCATTGGTTCTTCCTGGAGTCACCACACTCATCTCTCTTCTCTTAAATAACTTGCCACATCAGATTGTTTGCCTACGTGAAAGGCTAAGCACCTATACAAGGTGAAGCATTGGGAGGGGCCTTAGCTATTCACGCATGCCCTTGTAACATTTGCATCTTGCCCCTCAAAAGAAGCATGTGCTCTCCATTTCTCACACGAGCATGTAAGTATTGGGAATAAAATGACATCCCATCTCTAATCTCAATACAATTCCCTACTCTAAACTCCCATCCCCCTTCTCGAATATTGCCAAACAGTTGCCGGCAGCAGCTTGAGTTGTGCCAAGGGGATGTGTGCGCCCTTGAGCTCTACAAGCGACGCCATGGTGAGGACCAGATGAACACGGGCATGCGTGTTTGGGTGATCATCTAACCGATTGTTCTAAACTAAATTACCCTTACAAAAATAAAAGTAAAAACTAAATCGCTACGTACTCACCCATGCAACTATAAACCGCATACTATGTAGAGCCTCATAATCATACTTGCGTACCTTCAACAGTCTTTCCTTTAGTGCATCCGTGAATCTGGCGGATGGCATGACCGTCGTCGATGCCATTTGCCTGGGAGGAGAAGTGTCGAGCGAGGTAGAATGGGTGTGGTGAGAGTACACACTAGAGCGTCGGGTCATCATTACATTCTGCCTGCGCCCGGCGGCGGACTATATATGTTGAGGCTTGGGGGCCATTGCCTCCCCCTCAAGCATTACTACAAACTATTGCTTATCTAGCCGACTCATTAGGGAGGCAGATGTTCCAATCAATGATGTGCATGCTTGTAGCATCCAGAAAACAACATTCAAATGTGGAATATATTGGCTCCAGGTAGAGGGAGACCCTCACATTACATGCAAAACGATCGATGGTCGGGCCTCTGATTCAAGCGGAAACATGATCAACTTATGGTGTTCTAGCTATGACATTAGGGGAATTGTTTGTGTTAGCAGTTGACATGAGTAATGTAGTATTACATGCAATATGTGCCTTTTATATTTATGAGTAACCTCCTGCAGAGTTTAGCACATCAGAACTATAACTTTCGTTACATATATATTGAGTTTCCTCGCCAACGTTGCATTGTGTTTTGTCAATCTAAAAGGTGCACTGTTGTGTACTATTGTTATGAATCTTTTTTTTTTGCCAAGTTTTGGTCCTTATATTCGAGTTGAATAAAACCAACATGATCTGTCAATATGATACATCTGGATACTCTCGAAAAAAATAAAACCATCACAATTAGTTTTACTTGTAGGATTTTATTTGCTTCACTTAATATCAATTGTCGCTTGGTCTTGATGTGCGTGGATGTATGTGGAAAAATGATCAAGGATGTTTATTCAATTGTATATTGAGTATTTGATGCATTATGAGGCTTCATATTTGGTTGTAAGCACCTAGTCACCAACTCAGAGGTGACCATACTGCATCAGTAGCCCATGTGCGTGTTTAGAAAAATACATCATGCATGTCTTTGGCGTGAGAAACCGCGAACACATGCTTCTTTTGAGGGGCAAGATGCAAATGTTACAAGGGCGGAACATGAATAGTGAGTGACTTGATCAAGCCAATTCCCTATAGATACAACTGATGGGGAACACGCTGACGCAAGATCTATCTAGGAGATGCATAGCAACAAGAGGGGGAGAGTGTGTCCACGTACCCTCGTAGACCGAAAGCAGAAGTTTTAGGTTAACGCGGTTGATGTAGTCGAACATCTTCACGATCCAACCGATCCAAGTACCGAACATACGGCACCTCCGTGTTCAAAGACATCGCTCAAATTTCGATGACGTCTCTCGAACTCTTGATCCAGCAGAGGGTCGAGGGAGAGTTCCGTTAGCACGGGCGTGGTGACGGTGATGTGATCCGCGCAGGGCTTCGCCTAAACACTACGCCACTATGACCGGAGGAGTAAACTGTGGAGGGGGCACCGCACACGGCTAAGAGAACTATCTGTGTGCCTTTGGGGTGCCCCCGCCCCCTAGTCCAATTCGGACTGCCATGGGGGGCACCCCTTGTGGCCCTCCTCTCTCTCTCCACTAAGGCCCAATATTCCCCCGGGGGGTTCCGGTAACCCCTCGGTACTCCAGAAAAATACCCGAATCACTCGGAACCATTCCGATGTCCGAATACTACCTTCCAATATATGAATCTTTACCTCTCAACCATTTTGAGACTCCTCGTCATGTCCGTGATCTCAACCGGGACTCCAAAAAAACTTCGGTCACCAAAACACATAACTCATAATACAAATCGTCGTCGAACGTTAAGCGTGCGGACCCTACGAGTTCGAGAACTATGTAGACATGACCGAGACACATCTCCGGTCAATAACCAACAGCGGAACCTAGATGCTCATATTGGTTCCTACATATTCTACGAAGATGTTTGTCGGTCAAACCGCACAACGACATACGTTATTCCCTTTGTCATCGGTATGTTACTTTCCCCGAGATTCAATCGTCGGTATCATCGTACCTAGTTCAATCTCGTTATCGACAAGTTTCTTTACTCATTCCGTAATGCATCATCCCACAACTAACTCATTAGTCACATTGCTTGCAAGGCTTATAGTGATGTGCATTACCGAGAGGGCCCATAGACACCTCTTCGATACACGGAGTGACAAATCCTAATCTCGATCTATGCCAACCCAACAAACGCCTTCGTAGACACTTGTAGAACATCTTTATAATCACCCAATTACGTTGTGACGTGTTATAGCACACAAGGTGTTCCTCCAGTATTCGGGAGTTGCATAATCTCATAGTCAGAGGAATATGTATAAGTCATAAAGAAAGCAACAACAATAAAACTTAACGATTCATTATGCTAAGCTAACAGATGGGTCTTGTCCATCACATCATTCTCTAATGATGTGGTCCCATTCATCAAATGACAACACATGTCTATGGTCAGGAAACTTAACCATCTTTGATTAACGAGCTAGTCAAGTAGAGGCATACTAGGGACTCTCTGTTTGTCTATGTATTCACACATGCACTAAGTTTCCGATTAATACAATTCTAGCATGAATACTAAACATTTATCATGATATAAGGAAATATAAATAACAACTTTTTTATTGCCTCTAGGGCATATTTCCTTCAGTCTCCCACTTGCACTAGATTCAATAATCCAGATTACATAATAATGATTCTAACACCCATGGAGTCTTGGTGCTAATCATCTTTTGCTCGTGGAAGAGGCTTAGCCAATGGGTCTGCAACATTGAGATTCGTATGTATTTTGCAAATCTCTATGTCTCCCTCCTTGACTTGATCACGGATGGAATTGAAGCGTCTCTTGATGTGTTTGGTTCTCTTGTGAAATCTGGATTCCTTCGCCAAGGCAATTGCTCCAGTATTGTCACAAAAGATTTTCATTGGACCCGATGCACTAGGTATTACACCTAGATCGGATATGAACTCCTTCATCCAGACTCCTTCATTTGCTGCTTTCAAGCAGCTATGTACTCCGCTTCACACGTAGATCACCGCCACGACGCCTGCTTGGAACCGCACCAACCGACTCCACCATTCAATATAAATAAGTATCCAATTTTTGACTTAGAGTCATCCGGATCAGTCTCAAAGCTTGCATCGACATAACCATTTACGACGAGCTCTTTGCCACCTCCGTAAATGAGAAACATATCCTTATTCCTTTTTAGGCATTTCAGGATGTTCTTGACCGCTGTCGAGTGATCCAGTCCTGGATTACTTTGATACCTCCCTGCTAATCTTATAGCAAGGCACACATCATGTCTGGTACACAACACTGCATACATGATAGAACCTATGGCTGAGGCATAGGGAATGACTTTCATTTTCTCTCTATTTTCTGGAGTGGTCGGGCATTGAGTCTGACTCAACTTCACACCTTGTAACACAGGCAAGAACCCTTTCTTTGAGTGATCCATTTTGAACTTCTTCAAAACTTTGTCAAGGTATGTGCTTTTTGAAAGTCCAATTAAGCGTTTTGATCTATTTCTATAGATCTTGATGCCCAATATATAAGCAGCTTCACCGAGGTCTTTCATTGAAAAATTCTTATTCAAGTATCCTTTTATGCTATCCAGAAATTTTGTATTATTTCCAATCAACAATATGTCATCCACATATAATATTAGAAATGCTACAGAGCTCCCACTCACTTTCTTGTAAATACAGACTTCTCCAAAAGTCTGTAAAAAACCATATGCTTTGATCACACTATCAAAGCGTATATTCCAACTCCGAGAGGCTTGCACCAATCCATAAATGGATCACTGGAGCTTGCACACTTTGTTAGCACCTTTAGGATCGACAAAACCTTCTGGTTGCATCATATACAACTCTTCTTTAAGAAATCCATTAAAGAATGCAGTTTGACAACCATTTGCCAAATTTCATAATCATAAAATGCGGCAATTGCTAACATAGTTCAGACAGACTTAAGCATCGCTACGGGTGAGAAAGTCTCATCGTAGTCAACTCCTTGAACTTGTCGAAAACCTTTTGCAACAAGTCGAGTTTTGTAGACAATAACATTACCGTCAGCGTCAGTCTTCTTCTTGAAGATCCATTTATTCTCTATGGCTTGCCGATCATCGGGCAAGTCAACCAAACTCAACACTTTGTTCTCATACATGGATCCCATCTCAGATTTCATGGCCTCTAGCCATTTCGCGGAGTCTGGGCTCCTCATCGCTTCCTCATAGTTCGTAGGTTCATCATGGTCTAGTAACATGACTTCCAAAACATGGTTACCGTACCACTCTGGTGCGGATCGTGCTCTGGTTGACCTACGAGGTTCGGTAGTAACTTGATCTGAAGTTTCATGATCATCATCATTAGATTCCTCACTAATTGTTGCAGGAATCACTAGAACTGATTTCTGTGATGAACTATCTTCCAATTCGGGAGAAGGTACAATTACCTCATCAAGTTCTACTTTCCTCCCACTCACTTCTTTTGAGAGAAACTCCTTCTCTAGAAAGGATCCATTCTTTGCAACGAATATCTTGCCTTCGGATCTGTGATAGAAGGTGTACCCAACAGGTATCCTATGAAGACACATTTCTCCGATTTGGGTTCGAGCTTATCAGGTTAAAGCTTTTTCACATAAGCATCACAGCCCCAAACTTTAAACCTCAGCTTAGGTTTCTTGCCAAACCACAGTTCATATGGTGTCATCTCAATGGATTTAGATGGTGCCCTATTTAACGTGAATGCAGCCGTCTCTAAAGCATAACCCCAAAACAATAGTGGTAAATTGGTAAGCGGCATCATAGATCGCGCCATATTAATAAAGTACGGTTACGACGTTCAGACACACCATTACGCTGTGGTGTTCCAGGTGGCGTGAGTTGCGAAACTATTCCACATTGTTTCAAATGAAGACCAAACTCATAACTCAAATATTCACCTCCACGATCAGATCGTAGAAACTTTATTTTCTTGTTACGATGATTTTCCACTTCACTCTGAAATTCTTTGAACTTTTCAAATGTTTCAGACTTTTGTTTCATTAAGTAGATATATGTTGGAAATATGCCCTAGAGGCAATAATAAATTAGTTATTATTATATTTCCTTGTTCATGATAATCGTTTATTATCCATGCTATAATTGTATTGATAGGAAACTCATATACATGTGTGGATACATAGACAACACCATGTCCCTAGTAAGCCTCTAGTTGACTAGCTCGTTGATCAATAGATGGTTACGGTTTCACGACCCTGGACATTGGATGTCATTGATAACGGGATCACATCATTAGTAGAATGATGTGATGGACAAGACCCAATCCTAAGCCTAGCACAAAGATCGTAGTTCGTATGCTAAAGCTTTTCTAATGTCAAGTATCTTTTCCTTAGACCATGAGATTGTGCAACTCCCGGATACCGTAGGAATGCTTTGGGTGTACCAAACGTCACAACGTAATTGGGTGACTATAAAGGTGCACTACAGGTATCTCCGAAAGTGTCATTGGGTTGGCACGAATCGAGACTGGATTTGTCACTCCGTGTAAACGGAGAGGTATCTCTGGGCCCACTCGGTAGGACATCATCATAATGTGCACAATGTGACCAAGAGGTTGATCACGGGATGATGTGTTACGGAACAAGTAAAGAGACTTGCCGGTAACGAGATTGAACAAGGTATCGGGATACCGACGATCGAATCTCGGGCAAGTGCAATACCACTAGACAAAGGGAATTGTATACGGGATCGATTGAGTCCTTGACATCGTGGTTCATCCGATGAGATCATCGTGGAACATGTGGGAACCAACATGGGTATCCAGATCCCGCTGTTGGTTATTGACCGGAGAACGTCTCGGTCATGTCGCATGGCTCCCGAACCCGTGAGGGTCTACACACTTAAGGTTCGATGGCGACGCTAGGGTTATAAAGGAAGTTTTGTATGTGGTTACCGAATGTTGTTCGAGTCCGGATGAGATCCCGGACGTCACGAGGAGTTCCGGAATGGTCCGGAGGTAAAGATTTATATATGGAAAGTTGTTGTTCGGGTTAGGAAAAAGTTCGGGTTTTTTCGGTATTGTACCGAAGCTTCCAGGAGGTTCCGGAGGATTCGGAGGGTCCAGAGGTCCGGAAATTGTTCCACCACGTCCAATACAGTAGCATGGGCTGTAGGGGCGCCCTAGCCTTAATGGGCCAGGGCACCAGCCCCCCCAAGGCCCATGCGCATGGGAAGGGGAAAACCCTAAAGGGGGAGGCCTCCACTTGACTTGGGAGGCACTCCTCCCCCCTTGGCCGCCGCCCCAACCCTAGATGGGATCTAAAGGGGCCGGCCTCCCCTTCCCCCCTATATATACTTCAGGTTTTGGGGCTGCCATACACGTGAGAACTTCTCCCTCTTGGCGCAGCCCTACCTCTCTCCCTTCTCCTCTCCCGCGGTGCTTGGCGAAGCCCTGCAGGATTGCCACGCTCCTCCACCACCACCACGCCGTTGTGCTGCTCTTTGGATGGAGTCTTCCTCAACCTCTCCCTCTCTCCTTGCTGGATCAAGGCGTGGGAGACGTCACCGGGCTGTGCGTGTGTTGAACGCGGAGGTGCCGTCCGTTCGGCACTAGGATCTCCGGTGATTTGGATCACGGCAATGCGACTCCTTCAACCCCGTTCTCTTGAACGCTTCCGCTTAGCGATCTACAAGGGTATGTAGATGCACTCTCCTTCCCCTCGTTGCTAGTTTCTCCATAGATAGATCTTGGTGACACGTAGGAAAAATTTGAATTTCTCGCCACGTTCCCCAACGGTGGCATCATGAGCTAGGTCTATTGCGTAGATTCTTTGCACGAGTAGAATACAAAGTAGTTGTCGGTGTTGATGATGTTCAATATGCTTACCGTTACTAGTCCAATCTTGTTTCGATGGTATTGTGGGATGAAGCGGCCCGGACCGACCTTACACGTAATCTTACGTGAGACAGGTTCCACCGACTGACATGCACTTGGTGCATAAGGTGGCTAGCGGGTGCCGCCTCTCCCACTTTAGTCGGAACGGATTCGATGAAAAGGGTCCTTATGAAGGGTAAATAGCAATTGGCATATAACGTTGTGGTTTTATGAGGTAAGAAACGTTCTTGCTAGAAACCCATAGCAGCCACGTAAAACATGCAAACAACAATTAGAGGACGTCTAACTTGTTTTTGCAGGGTATGCTATGTGATGTGATATGGCCAAGAAGAATGTGATGAATGATATGTGATGTATGAGATTGATCATGTTCTTGTAATAGGAATCACGACTTGCATGTCGATGAGTATAACAACCGGCAGGAGCCATAGGAGTTGTCTTTATTTATTGTATGACCTGCGTGTCATTGAACAACGCCATGTAATTACTTTACTTTATTGCTAACCGGTAGCCATAGTAGTAGAAGTAATAAGTTGGCGAGACAACTTCGTGGAGACACGATGATGGAGATCATGGTGTCATGCCGGTGATGATGATGATCATGGAGCCCCGAAGATGGAGATCAAAAGGAGCAATATGATATTGGCCATATCATGTCACTATTTGATTGCATGTGATGTTTATCATGATTATACATCTTATTTGCTTAGAACGACGGTAGTAAATAAGATGACCCTCATTAAAATTTCAAGAAAGTGTTCCCCTAAGCGTGCACCGCTATGCGAAAGTTCGTTGCTTCAAGCACCACGTGATGATCGGGTGTGATAGATTCTTATGTTCACATACAATGGGTGTAAGCCAGATTTACACACGCCGAAACACTTAGGTTGACTTGACGAGCCTAGCATGTACGGACATGGCCTCGGAACACAAGAGACCGAAAGGTCGAGCATGAGTCGATATTAGATACGATCAACATGAAGATGTTCACCGATGATGACTAGTCCGTCTCACGTGATGATCGGACACGACCTAGTTGACTCGGATCATGTAATCACTTAGATGACTAGAGGGATGTCTATCTGAGTGGGAGTTCATGAGATGAACTTAATTATCCTGAACATAGTCAAAAGCCCTTTGCAAATTATGTCATAGCTCGCGCTTTAGTTCTACTGTTTAGATATGTTCCTAGAGAAAATATAGTTGAAAGTTGATAGTAGCAATTATGCGGACTGAGTCCGTGAACTGAGGATTGTCCTCGTTGCTTCGTAGAAGGCTTATGTCCTTAATACACCACTCGGTGTGCTAGACCTCAAACGTCGTGTGTGGATGTTGCGAACATCGGACATACACGTTTTGATAACTACGTGATAGTTCAGTTAAACGGTTTAGAGTTGAGGCACCAAAGACGTTTTCGAAACGTCGCGGAACATATGAGATGTTTCGAGGGCTGAAATTGGGATTTCGGGCTCGTTCCCACGCCAAGAGGTATAAGACCTCCGACGATTTTCTTAGCCTGCAAACTAAGGGAGAAAAGCTCAATCGTTGAGCTTGTGCTCAGATTGTCTGAGTGCAACAATCACTTGAATCGAGTGGGAGTTGATCTTCCAGAGATAGTGATGTTTCTCCAAAGTCATTGCCACCAAGCTGCTAGAGCTTCGTGATGAGCTATAACAAATCAGGGATAAATATGATGATCCTTGAGATATTCGCGATGTTTGACACCGCGAAAGTAGGAATCAAGAAGGAGCACCAATTGTTGATGGTTGGTAAAACCACTAGTTTCAAGAAGGGCAAGGGCAACAAGGGATACTTCATGAAACGGCAAAACAGCTTGTCGCTCTAGTGAAGAAACCCAAGGTTGAACCCAAACCCGAGACTAAGTGCTTCTGTAATGAGAGGAACGGACACTGAAGCAGGATTACCCTAGATACTTGGTAGATGAGAAGGCTGGTAAGGTCGATAGAAGTATATTGGATATACATTATGTTAATGTGTACTTTACTAGTACTCCTAGCAGCACCAGGGTATTAGATACCGGTTCGGTTGCTAAGTGTTAGTAACTCGAAATAAAAGCTACGGAATAAACGGAGACTAGCTAAAAGTGAGCCGACGATATGTGTTGGAAGTGTTTCCAAGTTTGATGTGATCAAAAATCGCACGCTCCCTCTACCATCAAGATTAGTATTAAACCAGAATAATTGTCATTTGGTGTTTGCGTTGAGCATAGACATGATTGGATTATGTCTATCGCAATACGGTTATTCATTTAAGGAGAATAATGGTTACTCTATTTATTTGAATAATACCTTCAATGGTCTTGCACCTAAAGGAGTGGTTTATTGAATCTCGATCGTAGTGATACACATTTTCATGCCAAAAGATATAAGATAGTAATGATAGTACCACTTACTTGTGGCAATCGCCATGTAAGTCATATTGGTGTAAAACGCATGAAGAAGCTCCATGTTGATGGATCTTTGGACTCACTCGTTTTTGAAAAGTTTGAGACATGCAAACAATGTCTATTGGTGTATACGCATGATGAAACTCCATGCAAATGGATCGTTTGGACTCACTTGATTTTGAATCACTTGAGATATGCAAATCATACCACATGGGCAAGATGACTGAAAAGCCTCGTTTCAGTAAGATGGAACAAGATAGCAACTTGATTGGAAGTAACACATTTTGATGTGTGCAGTCCGATGAGTGCTGAAGCATGCAGTGAATATCTTTATGTTCTTACTTCACAGATGATTCGAGTAGATGTTGAGTATATTTACTTGATGAAACACAAGTCTGAATTATTGAATGGTTCAAGTAATTTCAGAGTGAAGTTTAAGATCATTGTGACAAGAGGATAAAATGTCTATGATATGATCATAGAGATGAGTATCTGAGTTACGAGCTTTGGCACGCTTATTAAGACATTGTGGAAATTGTTTCACAATTAATACCGCTGGAACACCATAGTGTGATGGTGTGTCCGAACATCATAGTTGCACCCTATTAGATATGGTGCGTACCATGATGTCTCTTATCGAATTACCACTATTGTTCATGGGTTAGGCATTAGAGACAACCGCACTCACTTTAATAGGGCACCACGTAATTCCGTTGAGACGACCCTGTTTGAACTATGGTTTGGAGAAACCTAAGTTGTCGTTTCTTAAAAGTTTGGGGTTGCGACGCTTATGTGAAAAAGTTTCAGGTTGATAAGCTCGAACCCAAAGCGGATAAAATGCATCTTCATAGGACACCCAAAACAGTTGGGTATACCTCCTAATTCAGATCCGAAAGCAATAGTGATTGTTTCTTGAATCAGATCCTTTCTCGAGGAAAAGTTTGTTTCGAAAAGTTGAGTGGGAGGATGGTGGAGACTTGATAAGGTTATTGAACCGTCACTTCAACAAGTGTGTAGCAGGGCACAGGAAGTTGTTCCTGTGGCACCTACACCAATTGAAGTAGAAGCTTATGATAGTGATCATGAAAACTTCGGATCAAGTCACTACCGTACCTCGTAGGGTGACAAGAATGCGTACTGCTTCAGAGTGGTACAGTAATCCTGTCTTGAAGGTCATGTTGCTAGAAAACAATGAACCTACGAGCTATGGAGAAGCGATGGTGGGCCCATATTCCGACAAATGGTTAGAGGCCATGAAATCCGAGATAGGATCCATGTATCAGAACAAAGCATGGACTTTGGTGGACTTGCCCGATGATCGGCAAGCTATTGAGATAAATGGATTTTAAGAAGAAGACGGACGTGGACGGTAATGTCACCGTCTATGAAGCTCGACTTGTGGGGAAGAGTTTTTCACAAGTTCAAAGAGTTGCCTACGATGAGATTTTCTCATCCGTAGCGATGCTTAAGTCCGTCGGAATCATGTTAGCATTAGCTGCATTTATGAAATCTGGCAGATGGATGTCAAAAACGAGTTTCCTTACCAGTCTTCGTAAGGAAAGGTTGTATGTGATACAATCAGAAAGTTTTTGTCGATCCTAAGGATGCTAAAAGGTATGCTAGCTCCAGCGATCCTTCTAAGGACTGGAGTAAGCATCTCGGAGTTGGAATGCGCGCTTTGATGAGATGATCAAAGATTTTGGGTTTATACAAAGTTTATGAGAAACTTGTATTTCCAAAGAAGTGAGTGGGAGCACTATAGAATTTCTGATGAGTATATGTTGTTGACATATTGATGATCGTAAATGATGTAGAATTTCTAGAAAGCATATAGGGTAGTTTGAAAAGTGTTTTTCAATGGAAAACCTGGATTAGGCTACTTGAACAATAAGCATCAAGATCTATAAGATAGATCAAAATGTTTAATAATACTTTCAAATGAGCACATACCTTGACATAATCTTGAAAGTGTTCAAGATGGATCGATCAAAGAAGGAGTTCTTGCACGAGTTGTAAGGTATGAAGTTAAGAGTTAAAGCTCGACCACGGTAGAAGAGAGAGAAAGGACGAAGGTCGTCCCTATGCTTCGCATTTAGGCTCTACAATATGCTATCTTTGTGTACCGCACCGAAGTGTGCCTTGCCATGAGTCACTATAGGGTACAAGAATGATCCAGGAATGGATCATTGGACAGCGGTCAAAATTGTCCTTAGAGTAAATAAGGACATGTTTCTCGATTATGGAGGTGATAAAGAGTTCGGCGTAAAGGGTTACGTCGATGCAAGCTTTAACACCTATCCGAGTGACTCTGAGTAGCAAACCGGATACGTATAGTGGAGCAACCATTTGGAAAAGCTTCAAGTGGAGCGTGGAAGCAACATTTACAATATGACATAGAGAATTGCGAAGTACATATGGATCTGGATGTTATGAACCCGTTGACTAAAACCTCTCTCACAAGCAAAACATGATCAAACCCCGTAACTCATTGAGTCTTAATTACATGATGATGTGAACTAGTTTAATGACACTAGTAAACTCTTTGGATGTTGGTCACATGGTGATGTGACCTGTGAGTGTTAATCACATGGCGATGTGAACTAGATTATTGACTCTAGTGCAAGTGGGAGACTGTTGGAAATATGCCCAAGAGGCAATAATAAATTAGTTATTATTATATTTCCTTGTTCATGATAATCGTTTATTATCCATGCTATAATTGTATTGATAGGAAACTCATATACATGTGTGGATACATAGACAACACCATGTCCCTAGTAAGCCTCTAGTTGACTAGCTCGTTGATCAATAGATGGTTACGGTTTCTGACCTGGACATTGGATGTCATTGATAACAGGATCACATCATTAGTAGAATGATGTGATGGACAAGACCCAATCCTAAGCCTAGCACAAAGATCGTAGTTCGTATGCTAAAGCTTTTCTAATGTCAAGTATCTTTTCCTTAGACCATGAGATTGTGCAACTCCGGATACCGTAGGAATGCTTTGGGTGTACCAAACGTCACAACGTAATCGGGTGACTATAAAGGTGCACTCTGGTATCTCCGAAAGTGTCATTGGGTTGGCACGAATCGAGGCTGGGATTTGTCACTTGCCGTAAACGGAGAGGTATCTCTGGGCCCACTCGGTAGGACATCATCATAATGTGCACAATGTGACCAAGAGGTTGATCATGGGATGATGTGTTACGGAACGAGTAAAGAGACTTGCCGGTAACGAGATTGAACAAGGTATCGGGATACCGACGATCGAATCTCGGGCAAGTGCAATACCGCTAGACAAAGGGAATTGTCTACGGGATCGATTGAGTCCTTGACATCGTGGTTCATCCGATGAGATCATCGTGGAACATGTGGGAACCAACATGGGTATCCAGATCCCGCTGTTGGTTATTGACCGGAGAACGTCTCGGTCATGTCTGCATGGTTCCCGAACCCGTAGGGTCTACACACTTAAGGTTCGATGACGCTAGGGTTATAAAGGAAGTTTTGTATGTGGTTACCGAATGTTGTTCGGAGTCCCGGATGAGATCCCGGACGTCACGAGGAGTTACGGAATGGTCCGGAGGTAAAGATTTATATATGGAAAGTTGTTGTTCGGGTTAGGAAAAAGTTCGGGTTTTTTCGGTATTGTACCGGAAGCTTCGGAAGGTTCCGGAGGATTCCGGAGGGGTCCGGAGGTCCGGAAATTGTTCCACCACGTACAATACAGTAGCATGGGCTGTAGGGGGGGCGCCCTAGCCTTAATGGGCCAGGGGCACCAGCCCCCCCAAAGGCCCATGCGCATGGGAGGGGAAAACCCTAAAGGGGGAGGCCTCCACTTGACTTGGGAGGCACTCCTCCCCCCTTGGCCGCCGCCCCAACCCTAGATGGGATCTAAAGGGGCCGGCCTCCCCTTCCTCCCTATATATACTTGAGGTTTTGGGGCTGCCATACACGTGAGAACTTCTCCCTCTTGGCGCAGCCCTACCTCTCTCCCTTCTCCTCTCCCGCGGTGCTTGGCGAAGCCCTGCAGGATTGCCACGCTCCTCCACCACCACCACGCCGTTGTGCTGCTGCTGGATGGAGTCTTCCTCAACCTCTCCCTCTCTCCTTGCTGATCAAGGCGTGGGAGACGTCACCGGGCTGTACGTGTGTTGAACGCGGAGGTGCCGTCCGTTCGGCACTAGGATCTCCGTTGATTTGGATCACGACGAGTACGACTCCTTCAACCCCGTTCTCTTGAACGCTTCCGCTTAGCGATCTACAAGGGTATGTAGATGCACTCTCCTTCCCCTCGTTGCTAGTTTCTCCATATATAGATCTTGGTGACACGTAGGAAAATTTTGAATTTCTGCTACGTTCCCCAACAATATACCCATATCTGCTTAAATCATCTGTGAAGGTCAGAAAATAACGATACTCGCCGCGAGCCTCAACACTCATCGGACCGAATACATCAGTATGTATTATTTCCAACAAGTCAGTTGCTCGCTCCATTGTTCCGGAGAACGGAGCCTTAGTCATCTTGCCCATGAGGCATGGTTCGCAAGCATGTGATTCATAACCAAGTGATTCCAAAAGCCCATCAGCATGGAGTTTCTTCATGCACTTTACACCAATATGACCTAAACGGCAGTGCCACAAATAAGTTGCACTATCATTATTAACTTTGCATCTTTTGGCTTCAACATTATGAATATGTGTATCACTACAATCGAGATTCAACAAAAATAGACCACTCGTCAAGGGTGCATGACCATAAAAGATATTACTCATATAAATAGAACAACCATTATTCTCTGATTTTAATGAATAACCGTCTCGCATCAAACAAGATACAGATATAATGTTCATGCTCAACGCTGGCACCAAGTAACAATTATTTAGGTCTAAAACTAATCCCGAAGGTAGATGTAGAGGTAGCGTGCTGATGGTGATCACATCGACTTTGGAACCATTTCCCACGCGCATCGTCACCTCGTCCTTAGCCAATCTTTGTCTAATCCGTAGCCCTGTTTCGAGTTGCAAATATGAGCAACAGAACCAGTATCAACTACCCATGCGCTACTACGAGCATTAGTAAGGTATACATCAATCACATGTATATCAAATATACCTTTCACTTTGCCATCCTTCTTATCCGCCAAATACTTGGGGCAGTTCCGCTTTCAGTGACCAGTCCCTTTGCAGTAGAAGCACTCAGTTTCAGGCTTAGGTCCAGACTTGGGCTTTTTCCCTTGAGCAGCAACTTGATTGCTGTTCTTCTTGAAGTTCCCTTTCTTCCCTTTGCCCTTTTTCTTGAAACTAGTGGTCTTGTTAACCATCAACACTTGATGCTCCTTCTTGATTTCTACCTCCGCAGCCTTTAGCATCGCGAAGAGCTCGGGAATTGTCTTTTCCATCCCTTGCTTATTATAGTTCATCACGAAGCCTTTATAGCTTGGTGGTAGTGATTGAAGAACTCTGTCAATGACACTATCATCAGTAAGATTAACTCCCAGTTGAGTCAAGTGGTTATGGTACCCAGACATTCTGAGTATGTGTTCACTGGCAGAACTATTCTCCACCATTTTGCAGCTGTAGAACTTGTTGGAGACTTCATATCTCTCAACTCGGGCATTTGCTTGAAATATTAACTTCAACTCCTGAAACATCTCATATGCTCCATGACGTTCAAAACGTCTTTGAAGTCCCGGTTCTAAGCCGTAAAGCATGGCACACTGAACTATCGAGTAGTCATCAGCTTTGCTCTGCCAGATGTTCATAACGTCCCGAGTTGCTCCTGCAGCGGGTCTTGCACCTTGCGGTGCTTCCAGGACGTAATAATTCTGTGCAGCAATGAGATAATCCTCAAGTGACGGACCCAGTCCGTGTAGTTGCTTCCATCATATTTCAACTTAGCTTTCTCTAGGAACGCATTAAAATTCAAGGGAACGGTAGCACGGGCCAATGATCTACAACAACATAGATATGCAAAAACTATCAAGACTAAGTTCATGATAAATTAAAGTTCAATTTAATCATATTACTTAAGAACTCCCACTTAGATAGATATCCCTTTAGCCATCTAAATGATCATGTGATCCATATCAACTAAACCATGTCCGATCATCACGTGAGATGGAGTAGTTTTCAGTGGTGAACATCTCTATGTTGATTTGATCATATCTACTATATGATTCACGTTCGACCTTTCGGTCTCAGTGTTCCGAGGCCATATTTGCATATGCTAGGCTCGTCAAGTTTAATCTGAGTATTCTGCATGTGCAAAACTGGCTTGCACCCGTTGTATGTGAACGTAGAGCTTATCACACCCGATCATCACGTGGTGTCTCGGCACAACGAACTGTAGCAATGGTGCATACTCAGGGAGAACACTTATACCTTGAAATTTAGTGAGGGATCATCTTATAATGCTACCTCCGTACTAAGCAAAATAAGATGCATAAAAAGATAAACATCACATGCAATCAAAATATGTGACATGATATGGCCATCATCATCTTGTGCCTTTGATCTCCATCTCCAAAGCACCACCATGATCTCCATCATTACCGGCTTGACACCTTGATCTCCATCGTAGCAGCGTTGTCGTCTCGCCAACTATTGCTTCCACGACTATCACTACCGCTTAGTGATAAAGTAAAGCAATTACATGGCGATTGCATTTCATACAATAAAGCGACAACCATAAGGCTCCTGCCAGTTGCCGATAACTTCTACAAAACATGATCATATCATACAACAATTTATATCTTATCACGTCTTGACCATATCACATCACAACATGCCCTGCAAAAACAAGTTAGACATCCTCTACTTTGTTGTTGCAAGTTTTACGTGGCTGCTACGGGCTTCTAGCAAGAACTGTTCTTACCTACGCATCAAAACCACAATGATTTTTCGTTAAGTGTGCTGTTTTAACCTTCAACAAGGACCGGCCATAGTCAAACTCGATTCAACTAAAGTTGGAGAAACAGACACCCGCCAGCCACCTATGTGCAAAGCACGTCGGTAGAACCGGTCTCATGAACGTGGTCATGTAATGTTGGTCCGGGCCTCTTCATCCAACAATACCGCCGAATCAAAGTAAGACGTTGGTGGTAAGCAGTATGACTATTATCACCCACAACTCTTTGTGTTCTACTCGTGCATATCATCTACGCATAGACCTGGCTCGGTTGCCACTGATGGGGAATGTAGCATGCAATTTCAAAAAATTCCTACGCTCACGCAAGATCTATCTAGGAGATGCATAGCAACAAGAGGGGGAGAGTGTGTCCACATACCGTCGTAGACCGAAGGCGGAAGCGTTAGGTTAACGCGGTTAATGTAGTTGAACGTCTTCACAATTCAACCGGTCCACGTACCAAACGTACGGCACCTCCGTGTTCAGCACACGTTCAGCTCGATGACATCCCTCAAACTCTTGATCCAGCAGAGGGTCGAGGGAGAGTTCCGTCAGCACGACGACATGGTGACGGTGATGGTGATGTGATCCGCGCAGGGCTTTCCCTAAGAACTACGACGCTATGACCGGATGAGTAAACTGTGGAGGGGGCCACCACACATGGCTAAGAGAACTATCTGTGTGCCTTTGGGGTGCCCCCCGCCCCCGTATATAAAGGAGGGGAGGAGGAGACCAGCAGCCAGGAGGGGCGCGCCAAGGGGGGAGTCCTACTAGGACTCCCAGTCCTAGTAGGATTCGGCCCCACCCTTTTTCTTTTCTCCACCAGAGGGAAAAAGAAGGAGAGGGAGAGGGAGAGGGAAAGGGGGCCGCCGCCCCCTCCCCCTAGTCCAATTCGGACTGCCATGGGGGGGGGGTGCGGCCACCCCTTGCGGCCCTCCTCTCTCTCCACTAAGGCCCAATATTCCCCTGGGGGTTTCCGGTAACCCCACGGTACTCCTGAAAAATACCCGAATCACTCGGAACCATTCCGATGTCTGAATACTACCTTCCAATATATGCATCTTTACCTCTCGACCATTTTGAGACTCCTCGTGATGTCCATGATCTCAACGGGGTCTCCAAACAAACTTCGGTCACCAAAACACATAACTCATAATACAAATCGTCATCGAACGTTAAGCGTGCAGACCCTACGGGTTCGAGAACTATGTAGACATGACCGAGACACATCTCTGGTCAATAACCAATAGCGGAACCTAGATGCTCATATTGGTTCCTACATATTCTACGAAGATCTTTATCGGTCAAACTGCACAACAACATACGTTATTCCCTTTGTCATCGGTATGTTACTTGCCCGAGATTCGATCATCGGTATCATCATGCCTAGTATAATCTCGTTATCGGCAAGTCTCTTTACTCGTTCCATAATGCATCATCCCGCAACTAACTCATTAGTCACATTGCTTGAAAGGCTTATAGTGATGTGCATTACCGGGAGGGCCCAGAGATACCTCTCCGATACACGGAGCGACAAATCCTAATCTCGATCTATGCCAACCCAACAAACACCTTCAGAGACACCTGTAGAGCATCTTAATAATCACCCAGTTACATTGTGACGTTTGATAGCACACAAGGTGTTCCTCCGGTGTTCGGGAGTTGCATAATCTCATAGTCAGAGGAATATGTATAAGTCATGAAGAAAGCAACAACAATAAAACTTAATGATCATTATGCTAAGCTAACGGATGGGTCTTGTCCATCACATCATTCTCTAATAATGTGATCACGCTCATCAAATGACAACACATGTCTATGGTCAGGAAACTTAACCATCTTTGATTAACGAGCTAGTCAAGTAGAGGCATACTAGGGACTCTCTGTTTGTCTATGTATTCACACATGCACTAAGTTTATGGTTAATACAATTCTAGCATGAATAATAAACATTTATCATGATATAAGGAAATATAAATAACAACTTTATTATTTCCTCTAGGGCATATTTCCTTCACCAACGCACCATACAATCTAGTAGCACCGTATCACCCAATGGATGTGAGCACCGGATTTTTGTTGTTGTGTAAGCATTCATTTTGAATGAGACCAAGATGAGCTTGGCTATATTTGCAGGTTCACACTTCATTCAAATATGTATACCAATGATTTTTTGTCAACATGCAGGTTCACACTTCATTCCAAGATGTATACAAATGATTTTCTGGCAACAAAAAGAAACCAGTTCAATACCAAATGGGAATCATTAAATCTATCATCTTCGTAAAAAAACAAAATATGTTCTAAAAAATCCATCATAAAATATATTTTTATTTCATATTGTGGTCTTGCCGGTGGGAGGACTCTGTTCATTTTTTTCTTTGTTTTGTTAGGGTTTGTGTCGTGCTTAGAAAGTTGAAATGGTAGCGACTTTTTAAGATGGAATAAGGTTCTCCCCGCCTGGCCCCCGTCCCGACGGTGCTACTAGCTTTGTTGGAGGGCGTGTGGAGGTTTGTCTCGATGGATCTCGCGTGATTTGGTCAGTGCTTGTCTTTGACAGATGTGTTTGGATCCGTTTTTCGTTTGTCTATGTTCTTCTGTCTACAAGTTTGAAAGTGCAACTAATCCCCGGGTGGTTTTGGTAATTTCTAACAACATATAGTTCATTGAACTAATATCCATTCAAGATAAATATTTCAGCATGTTCAGTGATTGGCATGGCATGGACTAGAATGTGGACCCCACAAAATGATAAGGACAAAGATTGGCAAAAGCTCTAGACTCTTCATTTCTATTTTAGTGATCCAAGATCACATTGAGTCCATAGGAAAGCCAATACTATTTAAAGGGGATGAGGTGTTGCTTAATGGTCTACTTGCTCAAAGTGCTTAGTGATATTGCTCCAAAGCCCCCAGCCACTTTCTCCTTCCAAATATGTCCAAACCTAAAATCCAAACTCGGCCCTACCGATTCTTTCTACTCGGAGCCACCGAGTTCAATTTGACATAGCCACTGCCAGAAACCCTAACAGTTTGGTCACACCGATATGGATCTCAGTCCCACTGAGATGGCCTTGCCAACACTCTATGACTTGTTGCATTCGCTTCAGTCCCACCGAGTTTATGCAATCGGTCTCGCTGAGTTGGCTTGACAGATTGTCTGTTGCTTATTGCTTCACTTCGGTCCCATCGAGTTGATGCAATCGGCGCTACCGAGATGAAGTTTGCCCTAAGCCCTAGCACATTGGTCCACCGAGTTGTTCCAGTCAGTCCCACCAAGATTTCTAACGTTCACATTCTTGTACAAATTGATGCCGCCGAGATGAGTCAAAAGTGTGTAATGGTTGGATTTTGTGTGGAGGCTATATATACCCCTCCACCCCCTCTTCATAAAAAGAGAGAGAGAGCCATCTGAATGTGCCTACACTTCCACCATCCATTTTCTAAGAGAGAACCACCTAGTCATGTGTTGAGTTCAAGAGATTCCATTCCAACCATTTGAACCTTGATTTCTAGCCTTACCCAAGTTGCTTTCCACTCAAATTCTTCTTCCACCATAGCCAAATCTATGTGAGAGAGTTGAGTGTTGGGGAGACTATCATTTGAAGCGCAAGAGCAAGGAGTTCATCATCAACACACCGTCTATTACCTTTTGGAGAGTGGTGTCTCCTAGATTGGTTAGGTGTTGCTTGGGAGCCTCCGACATGTTGTGGAGTTGAACCAAGAAGTTTGTAAGGGCAAGGAGATCGCCTACTTCGTGAAGATCTTCCCGAGTGAGGCAAGTCCTTCATGGGCGATGGCCATAGAAAAGGTTGCTTCTTCGTGGACCCTTTGTGAGTGGAGCCCTGCGTGGACTCGCGCAGTCATTACCCTTCATGGGTTGGAGTCTCCATCAACATGGGCGTACGATAGCACCACCCATCGGAACCACACCAAAAATCTTCATGTCTCCATTGCGTTTGCCTTCTCCAAACCCTTCCCTTTACCTTCATATGTAATGTTTTACTTTTTGCTGCTATACTCTTAGAATTGCATGTGTAGGTTGATTGCTTGAATTGTCATAATTACTAAAATCTGTCAACAACTTAAGGATATATTTTTATTTGGTCAAGTAGTCTAATCACCCCCCTCTAGACATACTTTCGATCCTACAAGTGGTATCAGAGTTTTGGTCCCCATTTGCCTTGACTTCTGTAGCTTTGGTGGTCATAGCCTTGGTCTCACAACCTAGGAGAGTATGGCGTCTAGCGAGGGAAACTATCACCGTAGAGGTCCTTACTTTGATGGTACAAATTTTGCTAGTTGGAAGCATAAGATGAAAATGCATATTCTTGGTCATAACCCCGCCATTTGGGTTGTTGTTCAGATTGGCTTGCAAGTCGATGGCGTAGAACTCAGACGTGAAGCGACCGCAGATGAATTGAAGATGTTGCAATACAACGCTCAAGCTTGTGATATTCTCTTCAATGGACTGTGCCTCGAAGAATTCAACAAAATCAGCTGCCTTGAGAATGCAAAGGAAATTTGGGATACTTTGGTTGATATGCACGAATGTACCAAATCTGTCAAGGAATCCAAGTTAGATGTGCTCCAAAGTCAACTTGACAAGTTCAAGATGAAGGATGGTGAATGAGTCACCGGAATGTACTCTAAGGTTGCTCTCATCACAAATGATATTGTCGGCTTAGGAAGTGAAGATATGACCAACAAATTCATCATCAAGAAGATCCTTAGAGCCTTGGATGGAAAATATGATACCGTGTGCACATTGATCCAAATGATGGCCAACTATAAAGATCTCAAGCCAACGGAAGTCATTGGTAGAATTGTTGCTCATGAGATATCACTCAAGGATAACGATGAGCTCCACAACAAGTCAAGTGGTGCTTACAAAGCTTCAAGTGATGCTCCTACAACATCAAGTGACAAGCTAGTCTCCAATGAAGAATTGGGCTTAATGGTGAAGAACTTCAACAAATTCTACAAGAGTAGAGGAAAAGAGAGAAGCTCCAAGTCAAGGTCAGACAATGACAAAAGATCTTCTAGTCGTGATCATAATTGCTACAATTGTGGAAGGCCCGAACACTATTCCAATGAGTGTATGGCTCCCTATAAGAAAAGCGAAGACTCACCAAAAAGAATAAGTAGAAGGGATGAACCACCTACAAGAGAGAGAGAAGGAGTAGAGATGATCGTTATGAACGAAGACCCTCTCGAAGAAGCAAGGATTCGGAAAGGAAGGACAAGTCATCAAAGAGCTATACAAGACGAAGACATCAAGCTCATGTTGGTGAATGGGTTTCCGGTTCCGACTCCGACAACTACTCCGAGAGAAGCTATCACTTCGACTCTGATTATACTCAAGATGAAGGTGTTACCGGACTTGCTCTAGTATCATCAAACTCCCACGACATATTTGATTCACCAAATGAAGGAATTGGAAGATGCTTCCTGGATAAAGGCCCCAAGGTATCTAAGGGAGTCCAGGATTACGGGGTCCTCGGGCGTCCGGGCTATGTGACATGGGCTGGACTGGTAGGCCGTGAAGATACAGAAAGGAAGATTTTCCCCCGTATCCGGACGGGACTCTCCTTGGCGTGGAAGGCAAGTTTGGCGTGCGGATATGAAGATTCCTTTCTCTGTAAACCGACTCTGTACAACCCTAGCCCCCTCCGTGTCTATATAAACCGGAGGGTTTAGTCCGTAGAGGCAATCATAATCATATAGGCTAGACATCTAGGGTTTAGCCATTACGATCTCGAGGTAGATCAACTCTTGTAACCCCTATATTCATCAAGGTCAATCAAGTAGGATGTAGGGTATTACCTCCATTAAGAGGGCCCGAACCTGGGTAAACATCGTGTCCCCTGCCTCCTGTTACCCTCGATTCTTATTCGCACAGTTCGGGACCACCTACCCGAGATCTGCCGGTTTTGATAGCGACATTGGTGCTTTCATTGAGAGTTCCACTATGCCGTCGTCAAAAGGCTCGATGCCTCCATCGATCATCTACAACAACGCTATTGGGAAGGAGACTTTCCTCCCCGGCTAGATCTTCGTATTCGGTGGCTTCACACTGTGCGCCAACTTGGTTGGCTGCTTGGAGCAGATCGACAGCTACGCCCCTGGTCACCAGATCAGTTTTGGAAATCTGAACTACGTCGGTGATATCCGAGGAGACTTGATCTTCCAAGGGTTCGCGGCCCCAACCAACGCTCCGGCCTAAGATCTGGAGCGCATCACCAGGTCCAAAGCCGGGAGCCTAGAGCACGCCGGACCCTCTGCGGCCTTAGAGCTCAATAACTGAAAACCGGAGAGAATAGCGTCTCCGGCAATCATTACCAAGCCGGACTCTTATCCGAACACTAACTCCGAACCTTGGAAGTCTGTGTCATGCGAGTTCGGCCGGGGATCCTCTGTCCCCGGCCCAAACCTCGCTCTTAAACGAGGCTCACTTAATGCGATCCTCGTTATCACAGGGGAACCACTTCCGAATTGTACTCAGCCGGACTAGGGGTTGGAGATAGGAATTTTGCTTCCCACCCACCACCCACTTCATAGCCACTGTCGAGGATCTCACTGACATGCTCGATTACGCCTCCGAAGACATCGACGGTATGGACGACGATGCCGGAGAGGAGCAGGCCGAAAACCCGCCGTTCACCGGGCGCTGGACGGCCACCTCCTCATACGGCGTATACATGGTGGATACACCTAAAGAAGGCAACGACAATGAGGGAAAGGACCCAGCCAAGGATAAACCTCCTGAGATCCCACCGAAGCGTCGACGTCAGCGGCGCCGCTCTAAATCGCGTCGCGGAAAAGATAGCAATACCGGCACCGGAGACAATGATACTCCGGAAAATGCCGAAGAACAAGAAGACCCCATCGAACCAACATCCGAACAGGATGATCGGGAGGACGGACAAGTTGACCCTGACAAGCAAGGAGGGAATGAAGACTCGGAGGACATCAACTATTTGCCACTCTCCGAGGATGACGAGAGCCTCGGCGACAAAGACTTTATCGTGCCAGAGGAAACCCTAGAAGAAGAGCGCTTTAAGCGCCGGCTAATAGCTATGGCAAGAAGCCTAAAAAAGAAGCAGCAACAGCTTCAAGCTGACCAAGATCTGCTCAACGACAGATGGACTAATGTCCTGGCAGCCGAAGAATACGGCCTCGAGCGCCCAACAAAGAGCTACCCGAAGCTTAAGCTTCTACCCCAACTCGACGACGAGGCGTTGGAGCCTATGCCACCCGCACATAATGCGGCGGAAGGACCTGATCGACCACCACGTGCCCGGGATAGAACGACAACTCAAGCCGAACACCAGCCCGCACCATCGCGCCGTAAAGGTAGATAAACAACAACTCGATACACATATGACCTACGATAGGAATTGGAAAATAGAGCAGGTCAGACTAGATCAATCTATGGATCACAGGGGCACGCCCCGACGCTAGAGGACGGTCACCAATCCCGGCGCGTCAAGTACAACCACGCCCCGATCGATAACCGCATACGAACTTCATCTGAACTGCGCCGTGACACGGCCCGATACAGAGGCGCCACACCCCCCCTATGCTTCACCGATCAGGTAATGGAGCACCAGTTCCCAAAAGGGTTCAAACCCGTGAACATCGAATCATATGACGGCACAACAGATCCCGCAGTATGGATTGAAGACTTTCTTCTCCACATTCACATGGCTCGCGGTGATGATTTACACACCATCAAATACCTTCCCCTCAAACTTAAGGGACCAGCACCGCACTGGCTGAATAGTCTACCAGAAAATTCTATTGGTAGCTGGGAGGACCTGGCGGATGCATTCAGAGACAACTTCCAAGGTACCTATGTTCGGCCCCCAGACGTGGACGACCTCAGCCACATAATCCAGCAACCCGGGGAATCGGCCCGACAACTTTGGATAAGGTTCCTAATAAAAAAGAACCAATCATGGATTGTCCGGACGCAGAAGCCCTCACGGCCTTCAAACATAGCGTCCGAGACGAGTGGTTCGCCCGACACCTCGGCCAAGAAAAGCCAAAGTCCATGGCAGCCCTCACCACACTTATGACCCGTTTTTGCATGGGAGAAGACAGCTGGCTTGCTCGCAGAAGCAATAGCACCAAAAATCATGGTACCTCCGTAACCAGGGACGACAATGGCAAGCCACGACACGACAAGCACAAGCGTCGAAACAACAATGAAGGAACAAAAGACACGGCGGTTAACACCGTATTCGGTGGCTCCAAACCCGGTCAACGAAAGAAGCCATTCAAGGCAAATAGAGACGGCCCATCCAGCTTAGACAGAATACTGGATTGGCCTTGCAGATTCACGGAACCCCCGATAAACCTACCAATAATACCAACAAAAATTGTTGGGTCTTTAAGCAGGCCAGCAAGCTTAACACCGAACACAAGGGGAAAGGATCGCCAAGCGACGACAATGACCAAGAGCCTCGTGAACCGAACACAGGGGAACAGAAGCAATTTCCCCCTGAGGTAAAAATAGTGAACATGATATGACACATATCCCTAAGAGGGAGCGCAAGCGCGCACTACGGGACGTCTACGCCATGGAGCCGGTCGCCCCAAAATTCAACCCATGGTCGGCTTATCCGATCACCTTCGATCAAAATGACCACCCAACTAATATCCGTCATGGAGGTTCAGCATCTCTGGTCCTCGATCCAATCATCGACGGATTCCACCTTATGCGAGTCCTAATGGATGGCAGCAGCAGTTTCAATCTACTTAACCAAGATACTGTCCGCAAAATGGGCGCTGATCTGTCAAGAATCAAGCCCACTAAAACTACCTTTAAAGGAGTAATACCTGGCGCAGAGGCCCGTTGTACTTGCTCAATCACGCTAGAGGTCGTCTTCGGCTCGCCGGACAACTTCCGAAGCGAAGACTTGATCTTCGACATTGTCCTGTTTCGCAGTGGCTATCATGCACTGCTCGGACGAACAACTTTTGCCTGCTTCAATGCAGTCCCACACTACACCTACTTGAAACTCAAGATGCCCGGTCCATGTGGTGTCATTACAATCAATGGAAACATGGAGCGCTCCCTCCGTACCGAGGAGCATACCGCGGCCATTGCGGCCGAAGTACAAAGCGGCCCTGTCAAACTGCACACCTCATCGGCTATTAAGCCTCCGGACTTGACCACGCAAGGCCAGTCAATCCTGCATGCCGGTAGTCCGACAACTTCAGGGCTGGATTAGCAGCCTCGCTTTTGTCGACCGCCACGCACATCAGTAAAATTCGTACCACGCGTGCGTAATTATGCACTCAAAATACCTTGGGCATCGGCGGAGACAACATACGGACAAGCCTATAATACGGTTCGACCTTACGCGACCTTCCCCTTTATTTAATCATCTTTTCCTTTTTTACCATAGGTGAGTCAAAACCTATTCGTTCTTCGGACTCCGAGGACTCTCTCCGAGCCCGGTTCTATATACATAGCCGAAGACCATTCCTCTAAAGGATTCTTCCTTTTTTGGGCGAAAGCGGCACAAACGTGTGGCAGGAAGGCGCAAAGCATTTTGCAGACCACAACTTTATTCAAGAACCTGTATAGAGCTTTTCCCTTAGCCCTAGACCCCTGGCATGTAAAATGGCCTTGGTGATTATGGTACCTTCTGTAAGATTACATTTTGACGTATCAATCAGATTTCAGTGAACCAAAATTCTTATTCGGCATCGTCTTTACTTATAGACCTTATTCCGCCTGTTAATTTGTTTCACGCATGCACCTCGGCAAAAAATCTCCAGGGGCTCTATAATGCAACATATGTGTTATCAAACAAAAAGTCTGAACAGCTTTACAACACAATTCGGCATCAGGAGTCCGACATTATATGCATCGGCTCCGAATCATGTCTTTGGTCAATAAACGGTTGCCCGGCTCATGTGCTTACTGCCTTACGTTCCATCTGATCGGCTAGGGTAGTAAAGGGAGAACTACTACGATTGTGTTTCTGGTTCGTCCGGTTAAGCACCTCAGTAGAGAAAGCCAAAAACTGACTGTCATGATGCGGCGAGAGCTGGTCAGACACTCGGTGATTCATTACAATCCTTAGCGATTTATCCGTATTACACGAAGGACTGTTTCCCGGTCAAATATGTAACGCATCCGCATCAGGGTAGCCGTATACATACTAGGGGCTACCTAATAGACCCATTATCAAACTCCTATGGCTAAGTGAGAGCAATAAAACCGAATAGTATGATTGCCTGGTTCGCCGCACTAACACCTCCTTCAGGGACCAAGACGTTGGATTAAGTGTAGTCATGTGCAATTTTGAACACCCCAGTAACATCTACATAGGGGATGAAGCCGACGACTGGGAACTCTCAGATATAATAAACGGACGCACAAGAGGATAAAACTTTTCATCTAGGAATGAATATATTACAAAATGCTTAGTTCATAATACAACTACCCGGACAGTTCGGACTCGTTTATTCAAACACTACATCCTTAGAGCATTGGCCCTCTACGAGGCGGGCACCTTTTAGCACGTCCCCAAAATAGCGCTCTGGTGTGCGGTGGGCCTTGCTTTCGGGAGGACCCTCAACTGCCACCTTTTCGGTTTTCATTTTCACCCAGTGCATCTTGAAACGGGCGAAAGCCATACACGCCCCTTCTATACAGGACCACCTCTTGACGGAGTCAATCTGGGGCAACGCGTCGACGAGACGCCACACGAGGCCGAAGTAGCTGTCCAGCATGACCTCAGTCGGCCATAATCAGACTATGACGTCCTTCATGGCCGCGCTGGACATCTTATGTAGCTCCGCCCAATGTGCCAGCTTGTCATTTAGCAGAAGGGGGAGCTCCTGCCCCACAAACTGCAACCAGAAGAGCTTGTCCCTCGCGTACCCCTCCTGGGCCTGGAGGAAGTCGGCGGCGTCCGCAGCACTCTTTGGCAAATCCGCATATACGTCTAGAGAACTCCAAAGTCGATTAAGCAAGGCATACTTCGGGTCCCCAAATTTAGCCTGTAAAAGAAAGGGCTTACCAACCGCTATCTGTCCGGCTTGACAGATTTCCTCGCGTGCTGCACGGGATTCAGACCGCGCCTCCGAAGCATCGTGAAGGGCCTTTGCGAGTTCGGTCCCCTTCGCCTTATTTTCCGATTCCAAGGACTCACACTTGGCGGCAGTATCCTTGAGCTTTTTCTCCATCTCGGCCACCCGCTCCTCAAAACGCCGCTGAGCGGCCTGTTAGGCTGTTAAGTCCGCAACTACTTTATCGGCAGCTTCCTTGCTTACCCTCGCTTGCTCCTTGGCTTGAGCAAGCTCGCTCCTGAGGGTCTCCACCACGGCGGCACCATCTGTACAGAAGTACACATTACAGCTTTTCAACTGCCACAAACACACGGATATAAACATGCATACAGTGAGATGTATATTATACCTTGCGCTTTCGCGCCAAGGTTTCACAAGGACCAGATCCTCATCGGCTCGCTCCAGCTTCCGCTTGAGTTCGAAATTTCCGCTGATCAAGGCAAATACCGCTATGAGAAGCCTGTTTTACACACAAATAAAATAGCATGTTACCACCTGACAACTGATTATTGATACTCTGCTTGCTTTTCTTTTGAAAAGGCCGAACAGAGTCTCAGGGGCTATTGTCTATATACAGGCATGTTTCTCACAAAAAACGATTAGAAAAAGGAAACATTACATTGCATATCGTGAAGCCTGCTAGCAGGCTGGAGAAAGCTTCATTCAGCCCACTCTTGGCGGACTGAATCTTTTTTGACACATTACCCATCAGGATGCGGTGCTCGTCCAGGACGGATGCACCTTGAAGTACATCCGCCAGGGTATCCGGCGCCTCCGGTTTAGCGGAAGTTGCCGTTCTATCTTTCCCTGCAGGCGGGCGCTTGTCAGATTCCGGAGCCTTGTGGGTCTCTAGAGTAGTATTCGGCTGGGGGATGGATTGAAAGGGGCCTCCATCCCCGGTCTTCGGAGTGACCGTGCCCCCCAAGTTCTTGGCAGCCGAGGTACTGCCCTCCGGCGCCGCTGCATTACCCCCCGTACCTCTTCAAGGCCCGGGAAAGGCCTACGGGACGACACCTCGGTGTCATCCGCCCTAGGCGATGGGCAAGCTAGTGGAGGCGACTCGCTCTGCATCATCTCTGGCGGCAGATCACCTGAGGATGAAGATAGCTGGGGGAGATTGTGCGCTGAGCTAAGAGATAGAACTTAGAGTTATTATCACAGTGCATAAAGTATTGAATGAGTGTGATAAACCCGGGACTACTTATGAGTCAGCCTGGGGCTTTGTCCGGCGATGATGCTTTGGGATGACCTCGGCGTCTGACTCCGAGTCATCGGGGAGGGTAATTTTGTCCCTCTTGGACGCTTCGGCTTCTAGGTCTTCAGAGGCCGCCCTCTTCTTGCCCTGGTGGGGAGGATCTTCTTCTTCCTCCTCCTCGTCGTTGTCATCATCCTCGTGAGAGGACCAGGCGTCCACTTCTCCGGACACTGTATCCGAAGTGCCCTCTTCTTTCTTCCTCTTCTTCTTCTTGTCCCTCTTGGCCGACGCTTGGTATGGCGCCGGGACGAGCATCCTGATTAGTAGAGGACTGGCCAGGTCTTCGGGAAGTGGAGCCGGACATCGGATTGGCTCCGCCTTCTTAATCCAGACCTGTTTAGGGATGAAATGCTCAATACTTCTCTTTTTGGGTCAACAAAGTTAATTGGTACTTGGGGGTACCATCGATGTTGGTGTCGTCTGAGGACTTTGGCCACGATTTTTGCTTCTTAAAAAGCAGCTTCCAGATCCCCTTGTGCGTTGTGCCGTAGAACCGTTGTAGGGTCCGCGGACCTTCCGGATTAAACTCCCACATTTTGAGGGGGCCGCCGCTGGCAGGGAAGTACCCGACGGATTAGCATCACTTGGATTACATCAGTGAGGGTAATGTTCTTCTCTATCATACTCTTGACACATTTCTGCAAACGTAGCACCTCAGAAACCGACCCCCAGTCTAGACCTTTGTCGGTCCAGGATGTGAGCCTTAGCGGGGGTCCGGATCTAAATGCCGGGGAGGTCACCCACTTGGAGCCACGGTGTTATGTGATATAGAACCATTCTTGTTGCTATATCTTGATGGTGTCCACGAAGACTCCTTTTGGCCAGTTGACTTTGGGGAGCTTACTCACCATGGCTCCACCACAGTCCGCGTGTTGCCCGTCGACCACCTTCGGCTTCACGTTAAAGATCTTGAGCCATAGGCTGAAGTGTGGTGGGACACGGAGGAAGGCCTCACACACGACGATAAACGCAGAGATGTGGAGGAATGAATTTGGGGCCAGATCATGAAAATGCAGCCCGTAGTAGAACATGAGGCCCCTTACAAAGGGGTGAAGGGCAAATCCGAGTTCGCGGAGGAAGTGGGGGATGAACACCACCCTCTCGCCGGGCTCCGGAGTGGGGATAACCTGCTCCGGATCGGGAGGCCTATGCTTGATCTCCGCGGTTAGATACCGCACTTCCCGCAGCTCCTTAATGTTCTCCTCCGTAACGGAGGAGGCCATCCACTTGCGTTGGGAGCCAGCCATGGCCGTAGGAGTTGTGGAGGGGAGGAAGGCTTGGAACTCGGGCGCTGGAGTTCGAGGACAGAGAGGTAGAGAAGGAATGAGGAGTGGGCCGGAGAAGTTGGATTCTATCCACTTATATGGACTGCGAATATGGAGCGTCCCCCCTCTCAAGCCTTAAAACTTTCTTATTCCCGAAAGGTCATGCAAACAGCACGGTTGGGTTACTCAAACCCGTATTGATAAGGATCCCGCGAATAAAGGACACGATCTCCGCCTTGACGAGATGTGTCAATAACGACCATGCCTCGATGCGTGAGGCGGGAGGTCCTAAAAACGATTCGAGTTAATAATGACGTGACTTGAAGTAACCTTTCGCTAGAAGGAAAAAGGAGAGCTGTCAGTGGACGTAGCTTATCTCTACTTGATATTCTATCTTTATGGTTATAACTGTTGTACAGAGCCGGATATAGTACTGGAAATCAACTACTTTGAAGTATTCGGAGGAGGAACCCGCCTTGCAATGCCGAAGACAATCTGCGCGCCGGACAAATCGTCATTGAAGACTGGTTCAGGGCCACTGAGGGAGTCCAGGATTACGGGGTCCTCGGGCGTCTGGGCTATGTGACATGGGCCGAACTGGTAGGCCGTAAAGATACAAAACGGAAGATTTTCCCCCGTGTCCGGACGAGACTCTCCTTGGCGTGGAAGGCAAGCTTGGCATGCGGATACGAAGATTCCTTTCTCTGTAAACCGACTCTGTACAACCCTAGCCCCCTCCGGTGTCTATATAAACCGGAGGATTTAGTCCGTAGAGGCAATTATAATCATACAAGCTAGACATCCAGGGTTTAGCCATTACAATCTCGAGGTAGATCGACTCTTGTAACCCCTATATTCACCAAGGTCAATCAAGCAGGAAGTAGGGTATCACCTCCATTAAGAGGGCCCGAACCTGAGTAAACATCGTGTCCCCTGCCTCTTGTTTCCCTCGATCCTTAGACGCACAGTTCGGGACCCCCTACCCGAGATCTACCAGTTTTGACACCGACATTGGTGCTTTCATTGAGAGTTCCACTGTGCCGTCGTCAAAAGGCTCGATGGCTCCATCGATCATCTACAACAACGCTACTAGGAAGGAGACTTTCCTCCCCGGCTAGATCTTCGTATTCGGCGGCTTCGCACTGCGCGCCAACTTGGTTGGCCGCTTGGAGCAGATCGACAGCTACACCCCTGGTCACCAGATCAGATTTGGAAATCTGAACTACGTCGGTGATATCCAAGGAGACTTGATCTTCCAAGGGTTCGCGGCCCCAACCAACGCTTCAGCCTTAGATCTGGAGCACATCACCAGGTCCGAAGACGGGAGCCTAGAGCCTGCCGGACCCTCTGCGGCCTTAGAGCTCAATACCAGAAAACCGGAGAGAATAGCGTCTCCGGCAATCATTACCAAGCCGGACTCTTATCCGGACACTAACTCTGAACCTTGGAACTCCGCGTCTTGCAAGTTCGGCCAGGGATCCTCTGTCCCCGTCCAAACCTCGCTCTTAAACGAGGCTCTGGGCTTAATGTCCCTTGTTATCACTGGGGAGCCACTTCCGATTTGCACTCAGCCCGGACTAGGGGCTAGAGACAGGGAATTTTGCCTCCCACCCACCACCCACTTCATAGCCACTGTCGAGGATCTCACCGACATGCTCGATTACGCCTCCAAAGACATCAACGGTATGGATGACGATGCCGGAGAGGAGCAGGCTGAAAACCCGCCGTTCACCGGGCGCTGGACGGCCACCTCCTCATACTACATATACATGGTGGATACACCTAAAGAAGGCGACGACAATGAGGGAAAGGACCCAGCCAAGGATAAACCTCCTGAGATCCCACCGAAGCGTCGACGTCAGCGGCGCCGCTCTAAATCGCGTCACGGAAAAGACAGCAATACCGGCACTGGAGACAATGATACTCCGGAAAACGCCGAAGAACAAGAAGACCCCATCGAACCAACATCCGAACAGGTAAAATCTAGCAACAAGATCAAGAAAGATTCTTCTTCTAGTAGTAAAAATAATCATGCTAAATCTAATATTGTTGCTTCTAGTAGTTCTCTTGATTCCACTAATGATTATCTTAGCCATGTTACACTTGAGCATGAAAATAACTTGTTGAAGGGAATTATAGAGAAAGGGGTTTACAAGAGCCTTGCCGGGAGTAAGCAATTTGAGAAAATTGTACGCAAGCATGGAAGGCGCCGGAAGAATCAAGGTGTTGGTTTTGAACTAAAGTTCAATGCCGATGGAATTGAATGGGAAGAATATCAATACCCCAAGACGAAGTTTGTTCCTCAACAAGAGAAGTATGACCCCAATTCGTTTGAGGGAACACAAGCTCATGATGATCTTTCACCACAAGACCGCACGCTTAAAGGCAAGGACAAGCTTCAAGAAGAGATTGACTCATCTGAAGAAGCTCCAAAGGCCATGGTCAAGTGGGTTTCCAAGACTACGTCAAGCTCTACTTCATCAAGTACAACTACAACTCCAAGGATTCTCATCAAGTTGATGTGGGTCCCAAAGAAGAAGAATTAGAGTGTTCTTGAGGGTGACTTAGCAACGACTTGTGCAATCAACTTCCATATCTTACACTAGTTCAAGGAGTCACAAACCCTCTTGTTGGTAAGTCAAGGGACAAGATAATCTAATGCTTTCATGGACATCATTATATGTGCAATTCACTCTATGTCTATGGATATCCTTGTATGTTCCTTGTGAGACTAACCCATGTAGGTATTGAAAGTGCAAAAACTCCAATGATTGCTCCAAATGATCTATATCAACATTGAGTATCCATATCTTCACTGTCTACATGAAGTCATCATCGGCAAAACCCAAGGTTAGTTCATCCCTCTTTGGGGGATATCACATCTATGGGGAGCTTTGCTCTAAGAATTGAGCTAAAGCAACTCTAATGGTGTGAACACATTAATACTTTATGTAAAAGTGGTAACCCCACTTGTGCTTAAATGATGAGTATGACCTATGATCAAATGTTCTCATTTGACTCCTAAGTCAATATACTCATATATAGATGACCTAGTCATCGCCAATTGCTTGATAGATGCTAGAATTGTTTGTGCATGTTTGACACACATTCCATTTGATATCTTATTGTGTGAGCATGTTGGTTTGCATATTTCTCCATTCGAGGACATCCATTTGTTGTTTTGGTTGTTTTGGTTTTTGTTGGCCAAATGGATGTACAAGAATCCTAAGAACTTTCTCTAGGTATCTATGCTATTCTTGTCTCAAATTCTATTCATGCTATATCACAAAAATTGAACAAGCTCATTTTGGACCCTCTGGGTGAGGAGCACTCGGAGCCACCGATCCGTCAAGGGCTGCCTTCCAAAACCTTCTAGTGTTTTTCAGTTAGACCAACCCACTCAAACTCAGTCACACCGAAAGCATTAGTCTGATCTAGGCTTTCATCTCGGTGCTTCCGATTAGACCAACTCGGTCACACCGAGTCGCTGTAACTGCACGCAGTTGCACATCTCGGTGCCACTGGTTCGTTCCACTCGGTGCCACCGATAGCACATGGGTATATATATCGAGTGACCCATACGGTTAAAAATTTCTTCAAACGTTTCAAGCTCGTGCCCCATTGCTGCTGCCCCCTTGGTCTCTGAATCATCACCATCGTTTCCTGTGCGCCTTCGCCGCAGGAATCCACCACCGTCAACGGAAATCTACTTTGTCATTGCCGCCGTAGAGGATCTCCACCGAGTTAGGGTGAGATTTGATCTCCTCGTGCTTCTATTTATCCGATTCAATGCACAAGGATCATACTATGTATCTTGCCACGACTGCAATGCTTCTATCCACCAGATTGTTTCATTATAATATACTCGAGCAAAAAATTTAGGGTTAGGTTTCCGCCGAACTCATCTTGGACCAACTGAAATGAAATTTTCGGTCCCACCGATGGGCTCTGGCCATTGCACAAGTACAACTCAGTTCCACTGAAACGTACTAATCGGTGAGACTGAAAGTAAAGTTTCAGTGAAACCCTAGCATCTCGAAGCCACCGAACCACAACTCGGTCCAATCGAAATTGTGTGTTTAGGCTCTGTGAGTGCTTAGGTTTCACCGAAATGATCACATCGGTAGCTTTGAAATGCTTTTTGTGAAAATTTAACACTAATGTTTGAACTCAATTTTTTGCAAACTATCTGCTTTTTGTGATAACTCTTCCACTCTACCCATGCCCATCTATTCACAGGGTTAGATTTGCAAGATGTCAAGTGCCAGGGATAGCTAGAATGTGTCAGAACAAGACATTGGTCTCAGTGAGGGTTCAAGCCCCAATGACGACTATGATGAAGGTAGCAGGAGCACACCAAGCAACTTGCCAAAGGCTGCCACAAGAACAAAGAAGACCTCTGACAATGAGGATGAGGACTTTGTGGTAGATGAGGCCACTTCTAATAGGAAATCAGTTCCGAGGAAAGAATATGGCTCTACAGCTAGCACTAAGCCAGGTGCAAAGGACAAGACAACAGTTAGGAAAGTGCCCAAGACTAAGTCTGCCAAAGCTTCAGCCCCAACAGAAACTATGACCTTCACACTTGAAGAGCCAAGTGGTGAAGAAGCTGCTGCTGGTAAGAGGAAGAAGAGGGCTGGGAAAACCACTGCCATAGTGCTTGGAAAGCCTTCCATGAGGGAAGAAGAAGAGGAGGAGGACGAGGAACCTATTGCACCTCCAGCTAAGACATAGAAACTCTTCTTCGCAGGAAAACTTTCCAGTTGGCAAGCTACAACTGTGCTCTCAATAATTGTCCTCAGGAGGAAACCTTACATCATCTCTTCTGGACCTACCCTTTTGCAGCTCCGTGTTGGGAAGTTATTTGTCCTTCCAGGCAACTTAATGTGTCTGTGCTTCAAGCTTTTGAGGATCTCAGGTTCAAACTTCATGTTCCATTCTTCATGGAAATCATCATCCTAGCCTCTTGGGCCATATGGATATCAAGCAATAATCTGATCTTTCAAGCCATTCAGCCTTCCATTCAGAGGTGGAAAGTCATTTTCCTTGATGAGCTTAATCTTCTGAGATATAGAGTGAAAAAGAGCTATGCCAGAGCCTTCTGTACTTGGCTTGATAACCTTGTACTGTAATTTATCTTTTGTTTTTCTTCTGTTTTTTCTTCTTTTTTTTCTTTTGGCTTACCTCAAGCCTATGTACTGTTGGACCTTTGTTTTTAATATAAAATTGCAGTGGGGCTTTGCCCTACTGTGTACAGTAAAAAAAAGACATAGAAACTCATGGCAGATGCCATGAAGACAGCTTCTCCCTCCAAGCCCAAGCCAAAGCCCAAAGTTTCTGCACCCAAGAGGTCTACAAGAAACATATCAGCTGCTGAGAAGAACAAGGCCCCAGTGCCTGAAGTTGAGGTTGATGAGGAGCCACTAGTGCTCAAAAAATTGAAGCCCAAGATCCCTGATCATGACAATGCTCACCCAGTTGCTGAGAACATGAAGCTCAGAAAGGACAAGGGACTTCGAAAATGGAGGAAAGTGGATCCATACTCAGTCAGGAGGAGGACATCATGTGACTACCGCTTTCACACCCGTAAACAACAAGATTTCTATGAGACAGTTTTGCTTGATAAGAAGCCCATTGTGAGTGACATGAAGTGGGTGGACTAGAAGTACATCGATGCAAATGAGGACTACTTCCACCACGCTCATGAAAATTTCAAAAGTGTCAGAGTTGATGATTTTGTTGGTCAGAAGCTCACAACATGGAAAATGACGAGATGATTACGTAGTTCTATTCCACAGCACACTTCTATCCAGATGGTAAGATTGTGTGGATGACTGAGGGACACCATTACGAGTCATCAATATCTGAGTGGGCTACTCTCATCAATGCTCCTGAGGAAGTAGAGAATGAGGTTGATGTGTATGGGAGGCCCCGAATGGACCACAACTCAATGGCAAATATGTACAAGGAAATCCCTCCCAAGGATCTTGAGGGTCACAAACTTGAATCCATGTATCATTTGCAAGCTTGTTTGATCACAACCAACATGGTCTTGAGGCATACTCTTTTGCCCAAGTATGGAGATGACAAGATGATACATGGGCATTCCATCAACTTTTATGTCCCACAAAAGTTCAAGGTTATGAGTTCAATTGTTGAAATGGTCAAGAGGACTGCTGCTGACCAGAAAAGGTCTTATGGATATGCCCCACATATTCAGATGTTCATCGACTCCCAATTTGGGATGACGACATATCTACTTGATCGTGAGCACCTCCCTCTTCAGCCAGAGTTCGAGGATAGTGTGGCAGTGATGGATTCTTCACACCCTACATCAGTTGAGGCTCAAGAGAAGGCTCAGGCAGCGGCAACGGCAAAAGCAGCAAAGGAAGCCGCAGGTCCCAACGCACCCATCACAAACCTCAAGTCAAAGAACGGTCAGATGACATATCTGCTAGAGGACACCCTAAGGATTGAGAGGAGTCTGGCCAACATCTCCAAGAACCAGGAGAGTCTAGAGCGGATTGTTGAGACAAAGATTCATGATTTCGATGTAAAGATCACAGAGGTCCAGTCTATCATGGAGAAGCTGCAAGCAGATGTTGATCTAGCCAGAGCCGCAGCAGAGGATAGTGGTGATGAGAGACGCACTACTAAGAGGTTCGAGATGGTACCCAAGGCAGTCAGATCTTCAGCAGTACTAGTTGCATACACGAGGACCACTCATTCTGGACCTGTCGCTACAGCCACAATACCAGCTCCAGTTTCCACTCCACCAGTTTAGCAGACATCATCAGAAGCATTTGTAGACTCACTCATCTCAACGCCATCTACGCCACCGGAGTCACAAGCTGGAAGACCCCTTCAGGAGCTCCGGAGGATCGTGCCTAGAGAGACATATAACTTTATACATTTTCAAGCTTTTTGGTACTTGTTGCCAAAGGGGGAGAGATTGTGTAGATCATTAGCCTTTGATAGAGAGTGTCTCGCTTTTTTGTTCTTTAGTTTTTATCGAGTTCTTGCTACTTTGTTCGTTTGATCTGTGCTACTTGTTTGTTTCATGCCTGTGTGATAATAAGTTTGTTCCCATGTGGTTGATCATACTATGCTTAATGTGTGCTTAATGTCTATTCTCATTTCTATTTATGTATGATCACTCAATTATGTCCTTGGTGATGCGTGCATGTTATTTCACTCATATCATTTTGTGCGCTCCACCAAGATGTATGTGACATGGAGATATGTCCATTTTGCATCTGTCGGATTTCGGGTTCCGGCAGACCCTTAAGGTTCGAACTCTGGGGTGCGCGTGGAGATCCAACCCTCCACTGTCTCGTACCTCGCCGAATCGCAGGGACCTAAACTACTAGCAAGAACAACACAAGAGACGCAAGATTTATACTGGTTCAGGCCACCATCATGGTGTAATACCCTACTCCAAAGGTGTGGTGTGGTGGATTGCCTCGGGCTGATGAAGAATAAGATAGGAAGAACAGCCTCGCGAGGGTCTGTTCTTGGTGGGTGCGATGAACTGCTAAGTGGTGTCCCGTCGCTCTAGCTTGAGGATCGGGTCTCTATCTCTCTCTCTCTCCCTGGATTCCAAAATGCCAGCCCAGGGGGAGTTGATGCCCTACTATGGTGGCTAGCTCTACTTATATAGACGAAGGCCCTGGGCCTCTTCCCAAATATTGAGCGGGAAGGGCGCCAACAATTGGCCATTTTGAAAGGGAACAGCGGGTACACTTATCCTGACTAAAGTTGGTCCTCGCCTGCCAAAGGCTCCGTGATGACGCCTGCTTGGGCTCCACGATGATCGCATTCCAGCCGTTGGGGCGGTCTTGGTCTTGTTGCAATCAAACGGATGCCTTTGCTTGATGCTCTCGCTGCGCTTGCTCCCTTTGCACCAAAGAGGAAAGGAGGACGCCGGCTGGCTGGCGCCAATCGGGCGCCCTTGGTCGTCATGGCTTGCGTCACGGGCACCTCGCGAGGTACCCTGCCTTGAACTCTCCGCCTCCTCATGAGTCACCGACGAGGCCACGCTGAGGAAGCTCTTGGTCGCCCGCCTCATGAGGCTTGCCTCGCGAGGGTCTTGAGCTTGTGTTGATGAAGATGGGCTGTCCTGGCCTCCTTTGAGCCACACCGCAGGCCGCAGTGTGCAAGTCTGGGACCCCTGCTCCCGGAACGCCGACAAGAGCCCCGGCCCACGGCGTGCCGAACTTGGCCGAGCAGAGGCGAAAGGGCAAGTGCGAGCGTCATGGGCCCCTAACAGCTTGACCTCGGGCGACACGTGGCGGTTGATTGGGACGTGGGCGCACTGTTCCCCACGCCTCCTTATTTCGTGCCTTGCTAGGCGGACACGCTGCTGCACACATCGGTTCTCCTCTCTGCTACTTGTGCGCTCCAGTCCTTCCCTCTCTCGAACTCCAGCTTCCATTTCCAATCCAATCTTAAATCGCCCCTTCCCCCTTTCGATCACCATGGCTCCGACGAAGAAGGGGAAAGGGAAGAAACCTCCGCTGTCGACCCTTCGATCATACTCAATCTGGAGGGCTTGGGCAAGGTCAGTTCGGCTCTGGCCACCTCCTTCAACGAATGCGGGAGGACGACGGCCTAGCCCGCGTCCCACTTCGCCATCGACAGGATAGTCACCGAGGTCCGGTATTTCGCTGACGCCCTGTATGGACTGGTTCCCCTTCTCCGATTTCTTCAATGGCGTGCTTTCCCATTATCGAGATCCACATGATGCATCGGGGTCCCGAGTCCATTACTCTCCTCTCGGTCTTCGCCTTCGTTTGTGAGGCAATGATGGGCATCCTTCCCTCGGTTGCCTTGCTGCGCCACTTCTTCTCTCTGCGCCTTGTCGACCCCACTCAATGCTCGGCGTGCGTGAGCTTCGTCGCCGCGCCCGAGACAGCGGCCTCAGGGATTGACTTCAGCTTGCCTCCGCTGGCCGAGTTCCGCGAGAGGTGGTTGTATGCGTGGATGTGGGGTGCCCAGCCCCTGCTATCTGAGTGACCTGCTTCTTGTCCCCAATTCAGGCTGGGGCCAGGAGACGCTTTCGAGCCCTCGGCTCGTCTTTGTGTGGCGCCGCTTCGTGTTCCTGCGGTCGCTTGCTGTGACGGCGCCCAAGGTGGTGAAGGAGTTCCTGATGCGTCGCATTGCTCCTCTTCAACGCCATTCCCACCGGATGTGGGCCTTCGGCGGGCCTGGTGATCGTATGAGGCTCCAGGAAGAAGACCTGACGCCTGAAGTGCTAAGGAAAGTGCTCCTGATCCTGACTGGCGACCCTAACCCCGGTGGCATCCGGCACGAAGGGGCCCTGCTGTACCTCTGCCGGAACAGGGGTGATCTGGTGAACCAGATGCCTATCTTCGATGAATGGGGGCTGCGCCCCGCTGGTCTCCAGGGGCCTCGCGAGAATCCAGTGGTGGTGACAGCCCTTCCAGTCGGCCAAGGCGGCTCCTCCTCAAGTGGCGGAGCAGGGAGGCACGAGCCGCCAGAGGCCGAAGGGACCCCCGCCGGGGTGACAGCGCCTGGCGATGCTCGTGAGGGGGCAGCTCCTGAGGCTCATGCCGCTGCGGCTGAGGGCGGCAGGCAGCCGCCCGCAGCGCCCGCGGCTAGAGCCCCCGAGGCCCCTGCTGCTTCTCTTGGTGAGGCGACTAGCAGCGCGCGTCAGGCTGACGCCCCTGACGCAAGCCGCCTTGATGCTTCTCCCTCGCCGCAGGCTGATCCCTGCGCTCAAATCTTGGGTCGTTTCTGCGTGAACTTCGAGGCCCTCCTAAGAGAAGGGAGGCCACAGGTGATGATTACCCTTGTCGCCTTTCTTGAAGCGTAGGAAGTACTTCGCCACTGATGAGTAAGCATTCTCCTTCTCCAGCTCCTGATTCTTCTGCTGCTCGTACTGATCCTTGCCCTGCAGGCCCCTTCCTGCCGAGCTCACGGAGACGGGTGAGGAGCCGTCCCCCTCGGCTTCGTCCCCTCCCCAGCCCTCGAGTGCTCCAAGCAGTGGAGCTCTTGTGGTGAGGGAGGTTGGGGAGGTGAGCCGTCCTGAGGCGCGTCGTGGCCCCGGGCGCCTCGCGATCCTTCCTCGCGAGCCTTCCCGAGGCATAGCTAGCCTGCCGTGGGCTTCTTGCCTGGTCGTGGACGGCGATTGGCTGAGGCGCTTCCTGCGCCCCTCGTCTGGGGATGGGCTGGCTCTGTGTCGGGCTTGGCGCGGCGCGCCCGACCGTCGCGAGGGTGCCAGCCACCAGCCCCCTGCCCGGAGGGGGAGTGTTGATTCGCGGCTCCCGGCGCCCGTCTGGGGCGGTCGATGGTGTGGAGGACGTGGCGAAGACTGGGGCGCCGCGCTTCGCCAAGGATTTCTTCAAGGGCGGCCGACGCAGTGAGCCTTCTTGGTGAAGAGCTTGCTGACGAAGACGCGCGCCTTGAGGCCGAGGGCCTGCGCCTGGCCGCAGAGAGGCGCGAGCTGGAGGGCGCTGTCGCCCTTGCGCGTCGCCAGCGCGAGCTTGATGACGAAGAGGTCAAGGCGTCGCTGGCAGCCTCTCGGGAGGCCTGTTCTCGGGCCGTCGAGGACGCCCGGGCAGCTGACAGGCGGCGAGAGGCGGCGGAGGAGCGGGCACGGGAAGCCCTGGCCCCGTGCCACTCGTTGGAGGAGCAAGCGGAGCTGCGCGAGGTAGCCCTTGCGTCGATGAAGGTGGCCTCTGGCGACTCGGCGGAGCTCCAGAAGCGTGAAGAGGCGTTGACGCTTGAAGCCGCCGAAGCAGCAGCAAGTACGAGCGCTTGGAGACGAGGGAGCGCTTGGCGACGCGGACAGAGGATGAGGTTGCAGCACGGGAAGCCCGCATCATGGAGGAGGTCGGACACCGAGTGGCGGCAGCGCGCTCGAACCTCGAGCGCGAGTTTGAGGAGCGGTTGGGGTTGATCAAGGCCGAGGCTGAGGGCAGGACTGCTGCCTTGAGGGCCAAACTGGAGGAGGCGACACGGCGGGCCGATGCTCTTCGGGCCGCCCTCGAGGTGGCGCAGAGGGAGTCCACCACCTCTCAGGCCGAGGTTCTCCTTCTTCGCCAGCAGGTGGAGGAGGTCGAGGCTGTTGCGTGCCAGAATGCGGACGAGATGCGTCAACGGCGAATCTTGGAGCACGAGCACCGTCCCATGCTCGCCACGCTCCAGGAAAGAGCTAACGTAGCCTTGGATAATATCTGCGAGGCGGCAGTAGGCCAGCCGCACGCGGTTAACTACGCCGGCAACCTTCAGTTCTTCATCGACGTGGTGGCGCAGCCGGAGGCGCCTTGATCGGTCGGGGCCGACAGGTTGGTGGAGGAGAGGAGCTGCGCGCTGCTCGGGCGCGCCTTCTCTCGCATCTTCAGCCATCTCCGGGACATGGACCCTCACTTCGATTTTGACGCAGCCATCGCCCCAGTTCCCCAGGCCGTCCGGGGCGACCTGGCGCACTGGGTGGAAGACAACATGGATGCCCTCGTCCGGGCCTTCGCTTCGGACGACGACGGCGTGGTCGTGGCCGCTGATGAGGGCGGCGTGGTGAACGGCCCAGACGCCACCGACGATCACGCAGACAGCGACGACGAGGCCAGCGATGCCAGCAATGGCTTGGGAGGTGCTCCTGAGGATGCATTGGGGGATTTGTCCGACTAATCATGTATTGTCCTTGTTCCATTACCCTGCATGAATAGAACTCAGGTTTTGGCCTGATGGAGGTGAGAGCATTTTGGGAGGGGGAGCCCCTCATGTAAGACTTGTGTTCTTCGTATTAGCTGGTGCTACATCGCCCATACGCCCGTGCCAAGTGGTTGGCTAAGCGGCGCGCTAGTTGGATGGTTTACCTTTGTTTCGTACGAGCCTCGAGATAGCTTGTGGGAGGCTGCGGCGATCTGAGTGTCTATCGATTGAATCCGTAGGACCTGCAGCAAAAACCCTCCGGAGAGGACGCGGCGGCGACAGGCTGGGCTGTGCGCGAGCTTGGCCTGGCCCGACTCGCGAGGGGCTCGCGAGGGGAGGCAGCTGAGGCAGAGTTGTAACCGAAACGTGAGAGATTTGCTCGAACGAGACTAAGCACCCCTTCCCCGAATACACGCAAATCTTCAAGCTCAAATTCAACTCAAATCCAACAGGGGAAAACGACAGCCAGAGGGAAAACCAAATGAAAGCAGAAAAAGGCCGCGTCCGGCACCTAGTCTAGTCTTGGACGTCTTCTCACCAGCGCGGAGCTAAGTGCTGCTACTGGGCGTAGGAGGGAGCCCCAGGGCCTGAGGCCGGCACCCCTGAGACTCCGGGGCGTGTACAGCCCCACTCATTATTACGTGAGAGTGTCACGGGGCGGCGAGCTTCACAGGCACTGGGCCTTCTTCACAGGTACCGGCCTTGCTTCATATCGCCAGACGAGGGCCCCGCCTTGCGCCACACTCTAGTGCCACCAACGACGACCGGAAACCAGGACGCCACCGGTGGGGTAGAGCGGTCGCCAGCGGTTCCCCCGACGACCACGGGTCCTCCGCCAGGGGCAGGCCCTGAGGCACCTCCCCAGCAGAGGGCCTACCTCCTGAGAACGCCTTGCTCCGAACGCCGCGGTGGTGATGTCGGATCTCTGCCCCTCTCCGGCAGCCCCTGCGCCCCCCTCCCGAGGGGTAGGAGACTGCGGGAGCGGGGCAGCCGCTCGTCGTGGCGACCTGTACCTCCTGCGACCTATGGTTAGCATATGTTTGCTCTTGAGGAAGTAGCGGTACCCGATAATCGTCGCCCCCGGCGTGACCAGTGGGACTGTCTCGAGACTCCTGAAAGAGCGCGGCTTCTGGCGCCTCATCCCCCAGATTGGGCTGAGGAGCGAGTCTTGTTCTCCCTCATGCGGGCGCCCTTGGTCCATCATGTGGGGCACGTATTCTTCCGGCGCCGTCATCCCGAAGTCCACGCCGTAGTGCTGAGCGTGCCTCGCTGCTCTGCTTGATGCGCCCGCCGTGGGGTGGTGGCGCGGTGGTCCACCAGGGCCGTGAGTTGCGTCAAGTCCTTCTTCTCCGTGGGCCTGGGGCGGGGGCAACCCCGCCGCCGGCCCAGCAACGGCTTTCGCCCGGTCTTTGGAGTAGCTCCGAGCTCGCGGGCGCGGAGCCCCGTGCAAGGGCCGCCCTCGGCCCGAGGTGGGAGTTGGGTGCGAAGGGGTGAGCCCCGAGGCGGCGCCCAGAGCTCCGCCACTCGCTCCAAGAAGACGCCACGGCCGCTCTCCGGCCTTTGCCGCAGCGGCTCTCGGGCCACCGTGGAGCGGCCCTCGAGTTCGCCTTTGCTCCCGGCGGGTGTACGGTGATGTGGTCGCGGCGTGGTTGGAGGCTCTTGCTGCCGACCGCGCCTGTCGCGTCGTGAGAGCCGTCGAGGCCTGTCCGTGTTGCCCGCGGCCCGCAGCGCCATGCGGACCGCGAGCTGCCTGGGGCACGGGGTCGCCCGAGGTGAGCGGCTCTGCGTGGGCGGGCCACGCCGCCCAAGGGTCGGGGTTGCCCGCTTGGTCGTCGGTCATGGCGATGACGATGCGACGGGACACGAGGTGGCAGAAGGCGGATTCCGGCGCACCTACCGGGCGCACCAAATGTCGGATTTCGGGTTCCGGACCCTTAAGGTTCGAACTCTGCACGCGGAGATCCAACCCTCCACCGTCTCGTACCTCGCCCGAATCGCGCAGGGACCTAAACTACTAGCAAGAACAACACAAGAGACACAAGATTTATACTGGTTCAGGCCACCATCGTGGTGTAATACCCTACTCCAGTGTGTGGTGTGGTGGATTGCCTTTGGGGCTGATGAAGAACAATACAGGGAAGAACAGCCTCGCGAGGGTCTGTTCTTGGTGGGTGTGATGAACTGCTAAGTGGTGTCCCGTCGCTCTAGCTTGAGGATCGGGTCTCTATCTCTCTCTCTCTGGATTCCAAAATGCCAGCCCGGGGGGAGTTGATGCCCTACTATGGTGGCTAGCTCTACTTATATAGACGAAGGCCCTGGGCCTCTTCCCAAATATTGAGCGGGAAGGGCGCCAACAATTGGCCATTTTGAAGGGGAACAACGGGTAAACTTATCCTGACTAAAGTTGGTCCTCGCCTGCCAAAGGCTCTGGTGATGACGCCTGCTTGGGCTCCACGATGACTGCATTCCAGCTGTTGGGGCCGGTCTTGGTCTTGTTGCACCGAAACGGATGCCTTTGCTTGATGCGCTCGCCTGCGCTTGCTCCCTTTGCACCAAAGAGGAAAGGAGGACGATGCGCGGGCTGGCGCCTCGATCGCGCCTTGGTAGTCATGGCTTATGCCACGGGCACCTCGCGAGGTACCCGCCTTGAACTCTCCGCCTCCTCATGAGTCACTGACGAGGCCGCTACCGAGGAAGCTTTTGGTCGCCCGCCTCATGAGGCTTGGCCCCTCGCGAGGGTCTTGAGCTTGTGTTGATGAAGATGGGCTGTCCTGGGCCTCCTTTGAGCCACGCCGCAGGCCGCAGGCTGGCAAGTCTGGGGACCCCCGTTCCCAGAACGCCGACAGCATCATGCTTTTATATCGATATTTATTGCATTATGGGCTGTGATTACACATTATGTCACAATACTTATGCCTATTCTCTCTTATTTTACAAGGTTTACATAAGGAGAGAGAATGCCGACAGCTGGAATTCTGGGTTGGAAAAGGAGCAAATATTAGAGACCTATTCTGCACAACTCCAAAAGTCCTGAAACTCCACGAAAGTCATTTTTGGAAATAATAAAAAATATTGAGCGGAAGAAGTATGCCAGAGGGGGACCCACCTGGCCACGAGGGTGGGGGCGCGCCCTACCCCCCAGGGCGCGCCCCCTGCCTCGTGGGCCCCCTGTTGGATCTCCGGTGGCCATCTTCTGCTATATGAGGTCTTTCGTCGAGGAAAAAATCATAAGCAACCTTTCGGGACGAGACTCTGCCGCCACGAGGCGGAACCTTGGCGGAACCAATCTAGGGCTCCGGCAGAGCTGTTCTGCCGGGGACACTTCCCTCTGGGAGGGGGAAATCATCGCCATCATCATCACCAACGCTCCTCTCATCGGGAGAGGGCAATCTCCATCAACATCTTCACCAGCACCATCTCCTCTCAAAACCCTAGTTCATCTCTTGTATCCAATTCTTGTCTCCAAGTCCGGGATTGGTACTAGTAGGTTGCTAGTAGTGTTGATTACTCCTTGTAGTTGATGCCAGTTGGTTTATTTGGTGGAAGATCATATGTTCAAATCCTTTATGCACATTAATATCCCTCTAATTATGAACATGAATATGCTTTGTGAGTAGTTATGTTTGTTCCTGAGGACATGGGAGAAGTCTTGCTATTAGTAGTCATGTGAATTTGGTATTCGTCGATATTTTGATGAGATGTATGTTGTCTAGCCTCTAGTGGTGTTATGTGAACGTCGACTACATAACACTTCACCATTATTTGGGCCTAGAGGAAGGCATTGGGAAGTAATAAGTAGATGATGGGTTGCTAGAGTGACAGAAGCTTAAACCCTAGTTTATGCGTTGCTTCGTAAGGGGCTGATTTGGATCCATATGTTTCATGCTATGGTTAGGTTTACCTTAATACTTTTGTTGTAGTTGCGGATGCTTGCAATAGAGGTTAATCATAAGTGGGATGCTTGTTCAAGTAAGAACAGCACCCAAGCACCGGCCCACCCACATATCAAATTATCAAAGTACCGAACGCGAATCAAATGAACGTGATGAAAACTAGCTTGACGATATTACCATGTGTCCTCGGGAGCGCTTTTCTTTATATAAGAGTTTGTCCAGGCTTGTCCGTTGCTACAAAAAGTATTGGCCACCTTGTTGCACTTTATTTAGTTTTGTTACTTGTTGCTCGTTACAAATTATCCTATCACAAAACTATCTGTTACCACTTATTTCAGTACTTGCAGAGAATACCTTGCTGAAAACCGCTTATCATTTCATACGCTCCTCGTTGGGTTCGACACTCTTACTTATCGAAAGGACTAGGATAGATCCCCTATACTTGTGGGTCATCAAGATTCTTTTCTGGCGCCCATCGGGAGTGAAGCGCCTTTGGTAGGTGGAATTTGGTAAGGAAAAATTTATATAGTGTGCTGAAATTTATTGTCACTTGTTACTATGGAAAGTAATCCTCTGAGGGGCTTGTTTGGGGTATCTTCACCCCGACCAGTAGAGCAAAGAGTTGCCCCTCAACCTACTGAATCTATTGCAAATGAAAATGAAAATGAAAATGTTCCCTTTTAAGTTCCTCAGGGTATGTTAGAAAAACGGCTAGATAATCCTTTTGTAGGAGATGGAACAAAGCATCCTGATGAACATCTAATATATGTGGATGAAGTTTGTGGATTATTTAAGCTTGCAGGTATACCCGATGATGTTGTTAAGAAGAAGGTTTTCCCTTTATCTTTGAAGGGAGACGCATCGACATGGTATAGGCTATGTGATGACACGGGATCATGGAACTATAAACGAATGAAATTGGAATTTCATCAGAAGTATTATCCTATGCATCTTGTTCATCGTGATCGTAATTATATATATAATTTTTGGCCTCGCGAAGGAGAAAGCATCGATCAAGCTTGGGGGAGGCTTAAATCAATGTTATATTCATGCCCCAATCATGAGCTCTCAAGAGAAATAATTCTTCAAAAATTTATGCTCGGCTTTCTCGTAATAATCAATCCATGCTCGATACTTCTTGTCTTTGGCTCTTTTACGATGAAGACTATTGCATTCAAATGGAATTTATTGGATAGAATTAAACGCAACTCAAGATTGGGATCTCGATGAAGGTAAGGAGTCAAGTATGACACCTAAGTTTGATTGTGTTAAATCTTTTATGGATACCGATATTTTCCGTAAGTTTAGCACTAAATATGGACTTGACTCTGAGATAGTAGCTTCTTTCTGTGAATCTTTTGCTACTTATGGTGATCTCCCCAAGGAGAAGTGGTTTAAATATCATCCTCCCATAGAAGTAAAAGTAGCTGCACCTACTGAAGTTGAAGAAAAGACTGTCACTTATAATGATCCTATTGTTCCTGCTTCTTATGTTGAGAAACCACCTTTCCCTGTTAGAATAAAGGATCATGCTAAAGCTTCAACTGTGGTTCGTAAAAGCAATATTAGAACTTATACGCCTCCTGAGAAAATCAAAGTTGAACCTAATATTGCTATTGTTAAAGATCTCTTGGTTGATAATATTGATGGGCATGTTATTCATTTCTGCGGTGAAACCGCTAGAATTGCCAAACCGTGTGCTAAAGATAAACATAGACCTGTGGTAGGCGTGCCTGTTATTTCTGCTAAAATAAGAGATCATTGTTATCATGGCTTATGTGATATGGGTGCTAGTGCTAGCCTTATACCACATGCTTTATACGAAGAAATTAAGCATGAAATTGCACCGGGTGAGTTAGAAGGTATCGATGTTACAATTAAACTTGCCAATAGAGATACTATATCAGCAATGGGAATTGTTAGAGATGTTGAAGTCTTGTGTGGGAAAACTAAATATCCTGCTGATTTTCTTGTTCTTGGCTCCCCACAAGATAGCTTTTGTCCCATTATTTTTGGTAGACCCTTCTTGAACACCGTTAATGCTAAGATAGACTGCAAAAATAATGTTGTTACTATTGGTTTGGGTGATATGATTCATGAGTTTAATTTCTCTAAATTTAGTAGACAACACCGTGAAGAAGAATTGCCTAGTAAGGATGAAATTATTTGTCTTGCTTCTATTTCCATACCTCCTAGTGATCCTTTAGAACAATATTTGCTAGACCATGAAAATGATATGTTTATGAATGAAAGAAGGTAAATAGATGAACTATTTTTTAAGCAGGAACCTATTTTGAAACACAATTTACTTGTTGACCTAGGGGATCCTCCTCCACCCAAGGGTGATCCCGTGTTTGAGCTTAAACTGTTGCCTGATAATCTTAAATATGCTTATCTTGATGAAAGGAAGATATGTCCTGTTATTATTTGTGCTAACCTTTCAGAGCATGAAGAAGAGAGATTATTGAAAACTCTGAATAAGCACCGTGCTGCTATTGGATATACTCTTGATGATCTTAAAGGCATTAGTTCCACTCTATGTCATCATAAAATAAATTTGGAAGAAGATGCCAAACCAGTCCGTGCTCATCGACGAAGGCTTAATCCTAAGATGAAAGAAGTGGTAAGAAAATAAATACTAAAGCTTCTGGAGGCAGGTATAATTTATCCCGTTGCTGATAGTCAGTGGGTAAGTCCTGTCCATTGTGTCCCTAAGAAGGGAGGTATTACTGTTGTTCCTAATGATAAAGATGAATTGATTCTACAAAGAATTATTACAGGTTATAAGATGGTAATTGAATTCCATAAATTAAATAAGGCTACTAAAAAGGATCATTACCCCTTACCTTTTATCGATCAAATGCTAGAAAGATTATGCAAACATACACACTATTGCTTTCTAGATGGTTATTCTGGTTTCTCTCAAATACCTGTGTCAGCCAATGATCAATCAAAAACTACTTTTACTTGCCCTTTTGGTACTTTTGCTTATAGACGTATGCCTTTTGGTTTATGTAATGCACCTGGTACCTTTCAAAGATGCATGATGGCTATATTCTCCGACTTTTGTGAAAAGATTTGTGAGGTTTTCATGGACGATTTCTCCGTCTATGGATCCTCTTTTGATGATTGCTTGAGCAACCTTGATCGAGTTTTGCAAAGATGTGAAGAAACTAATCTTGTCTTGAATTGGGAAAAGTGCCACTTTATGGTTAATGAAGGTATTGTCTTGGGGCATAAAGTTTCTGAAAGAGGTATTGAAGTTGATAAAGCCAAGGTTGATGCTATTGAAAAGATGCCATGTCCCAAGGACATCAAAGGTATAATAAGTTTCCTTGGTCACACAGGTTTTTATAGGAGGTTCATTAAGAACTTCTCAAAAATTTCTCGGCCTCTGACTAATTTATTACAAAAGATATACCATTTGTCTTTGATGATTACTGTGTAGAAGCATTTGAAATACTTAAGAAAGCATTGATCTCTGCACCTGTTGTTCAGCCACCTGATTGGAATTTACCCTTTGAAATTATGTGTGATGCTAGCGATTATGCTGTAGGTGCTGTTCTAGGGCAAAGAGTTGATAAGAAATTAAATGTTATCCAATATGCTAGTAAGACTCTAGACAATGCTCAAAGAAATTATGCTACTACTGAAAAGGAATTCTTAGCAGTTGTATTTGCTTATGATAAGTTCAGACCTTATATTGTTGATTCTAATGTAACTATTCACACGGATCATGCTGCTATTAAATATCTTATGGAAAAGAAAGATGCTAAACCTAGACTTATTAGATGGGTTCTCTTGCTACAAGAATTTGATTTGCATATTGTTGATAGAAAGGGAGCTGAGAACTCCGTTGCAGACAACTTGTCTAGGTTAGAAAATGTTCTTGATGACCCACTACCTATTAGCTTTCCTGATGAGCAACTAAATGTTATAAGTACTTCTCGTAGTACTCCATGGTATGCTGATTATGCTAATTACATTGTTGCTAAATTTATACCACCTAGTTTCACATACCAGCAAAATAAAAAGTTCTTCTATGATTTGAGACATTACTTTTGGGATGACCCACATCTTTATAAAGGAGTAGATGGTGTTATTAGACGTTACATGCACTGAGCATGAACAGGAATGATCCTACATAAGTGTCACTCCGAGGCTTATGGAGGACACCACGCTGGAGATAGAACTGCACATAAGGTATTGCAATCTGGTTTTTATTGGCCTACTCTCTTCAAGGATGCCCGTAAGTTTGTCTTATATTGTGGTGAATGTCAAAGAATTGGTAATATTAGTAGACGTCAAGAAATGCCTATGAACTATTCTCTTGTTATTGAACCATTTGATGTTTGGGGCTTTGATTATATGGGACCTTTTCCTGCCTCTAATGGTTACACACATATTTTAGTTGCTGTTGATTACGTTACTAAGTGGGTAGAAGCTATTCCAACTAGTAGTGCTGATCATAACACTTCTACTAAGATGCTTAAAGAAGTTATTTTTCCGAGGTTTGGAGTCCCTAGATATTTAACGACTGATGGTGGTTCATATTTTATTCATGGTGCTTTCCGTAAAATGCTTGCTAAGTACGATGTTAATCATAGAACTGCATCTCCTTATCACCCACAGTCTAGTGATCAAGTAGAATTGAGTAACAGAGAGCTCAAATTAATTTTGCAAAATACTGTCAATAGGTCTAGAAAGAATTGGTCCAAGAAACTTGATGATGCATTACGGGCCTATAGAACTGCATATAAAAATCCTATGGGTATGTCTCCGTATAAAATGGTTTATGGAAAAGCATGTCACTTACCTCTCGGACTAGAACATAAGGCATATTGGGCTATTAAAGAACTAAACTATGATTTCAAACTTGCCGGTGAGAAGAGGTTATTTGATATTAGCTCACTTGATGAATGGAGAACCCAAGCTTATGAAAATGGGAAGTTGTTTAAAGAAAAAGTTAAAAGATGGCATGACAAAAGGATACAAAAGCGTGAGTTTAATGTAGGTGATTATGTATTGCTATACAACTCTCGTTTAAGATTTTTTGCAGGAAAACTTCTCTGTAAATGGGAAGGCCCTTACGTTATCGAGGAGGTCTATCATTCCGGTGCCATAAAAATCAACAACTTCGAAGGCACAAATCCGAAGGTGGTGAACGGTCAAAGAATTGAACATTACATCTCAGGTAATCCCATAAATGTTGAACCAATGTTATTGAAACTGTAACCCCGGAGGAATACATAAGGGACACTTTCCGGAACGTTTCATACTCCGAAAAGGAATAGGTACGTGGTACGGTAAGTAAACCGACTCTAAAACAGTTTTTAAGGTAATATTTCTCTGTTTTGGAATATTTAGAAAAATAGAAAATTAAGAAGCAGTCCGGGAAGGACACGAGGGCCCCACGAGGGTGGAGGGCGCGGCCTACCCCCCTGGGCGCGCCCCCCTACCTCGTGGGCACCTCGTGTGCCTTCCGGACTCCGTTTTCTTGCACGATACATATTTTGGTCAGTAAAATTTCATTATATAATCTCCGAAGGTTTTGACTCCTGTATCACGCAAATATCCTCTGTTCTTGTTTCGAGCTGTTTTTCTGACAGATCTAGATTATCATGACGTCTCCTAGCGCCTCCAAGGACAAGTTCTTCGAGAAGGTCATCAACCCTTACCTCGCGGAGGTGCTGCGACACCCTCAAACCATTGAGATGTGTGATGGGTTGCTGCACATCCGCGATGTTGAGGGGCCGAAGGGGACCGGAAGCATGGAGACGAGGCTCGAAGCAATGGAGCAACAAGTTTTCAAGTGCCAGGGGATGGTGGAACGTGGACTCAACTCCAACCACATGATGATCGCGGAGTTCACCAACAAACACAAGCTGGACGCTGACAACATCGGGGAGGCCATCTTCAAGCTTCACGAGAAGATCGAGCACCTTCAAGCCCAAATCTATGACCTGCAAAACCAAAACCGTGAGTATGAATATAGATTCAAAAGGATGAGTTTGGCTGCAGATTTGAGGATCCCAAAGACCCGATCATCCTTTTATGATGGTGAGCTTATGCCTTGGAAGATGGACGACAAGCCCGCATCATCAACATCATCACCTCCACCTTCCTCGCCAACAAAGAAGGAGACATAATCACATGGGTATGGGCACTCCCCTTGGCAACTACCAAGCTTGGGGGAGATGTCCCGGTATCATATCACCATCACACTCCTATCTTTACCATTTTTCTTAGTTCGATCCTATCAGTAGTATCTTGATCTAGTAGAATAAAGTTATGGCATGATCTAGTTTTGAGTTTTTGTTTTTTGATCTCTCTATGTAATTGAGTCCGTGAGATATATAATAAAGATTAGTGTTGAGTCAAGGGCTTGATTATTTTGCCATGATCTTGAGTGAATAAAATAAATAGAAAAAGAATAAAAAGAAACAAAGAGTTCATATTGATCTTATCGAGAGTAATGACTTCACATAGAAAGAGTATGATGATTAAAAGTTGTTGAGAGTTGGCAAACATAGCTTTGGTCATCGTTGCGATTAATAGGAAGTAATAAGGAAAGGGAGGTTTCACATATAAATATATTATCATGGACATATTTTATGATTGGGAGCACTCATTAAAATATGACATGCTAAAGAGTTGACGTTGGACAAGGAAGACAACGTAATGAGTTATGTTTTCTTATATCTGAGATAAAGTATATTGTCATGGATCATCCAACATGTTGAGCTTGCCTTTCCCCCCTCATGCTAGCCAAATTCTTAGCACCAAGTAGAGATACTACTTGTGCTTCCGAAAACCCTTAAGCCAGTTTTGCCATGAGAGTCCACCATACCTACCTATGGATTGAGTAAGATCCTTCAAGTAAGTTGTCATCGGTGCAAGCAATAAAAATTGCTCTCTAAATATGTATGACTTATTAGTGTGGGAGAAAATAAGCTTTATACAATCTTGTGATGTGGAAGAAATAAAAGCGACGGACTGCATAATAAAGGTTCATATCACAAGGGGCAATATAAAGTGACGTTCTTTCGCATTATGATTTCGTGCATCCAACCATAAAAGCGCATGGCAACCTCTGCTCCCTCTGCGAAGGGCCTATCTGTTACTATTATCCTCTTCCTTATGCAAGAGTCATGGTGATCTTCACCTTAACTTTTTATATTTTATCCTTTGGCAAGCACAGGGTGTTGGAAAGATCCTGATAGATATATCTAATTGGATGTAGGGGAGCATGAGTTATTATTGTTGACATTACCCTTGATGTAAAATGTTGGGAGGCGAAACTATAAGCCCCTATCTTTCTCTGTGTCCGATTAAAACTCCGTAACCACAAGTATTGCGTGAGTGTTAGCAATTATAAAAGACTAAATGATAGTTGAGTATGTGGACTTGTTAGAAAGCTCTGACATAGACTCTTTCTGATGTTATGATAAATTGCAATTGCTTCAGTGACTGAGATTATAGTTTGTTAGTTCTCAATAAAGTTTACGATTCGTACTTTGGCATTGTGAATAGATTATTACTTGAGCATAAGAGATCATATGACAATATCTATATATGTTGATGTTATGAGAATAATAGTGATGCCCACATGTCCGTATTTTATTTTATCGACACCTCTACCTCTAAACATGGGGACATATTTATCGTCATCGGCTTTCGCTTGAGGACAAGCGAGGTCTAAGCTTGGGGGAGTTGATACGTCCATTTTGTATCATGCTTTTATATCGATATTTATTGCATTACGGGCTGTGATTACACATTATGTCACAATACTTATGCCTATTCTCTCTTATTTTACAAGGTTTACATAAGGAGGGAGAATGCCGGCAGCTGGAATTCTGGGTTGGAAAAGGAGCAAATATTAGAGACCTATTCTGCACAACTCCAAAAGTCCTGAAACTCCACGAAAGTCATTTTTGGAAATAATAAAAAATATTGAGCGGAAGAAGTACGCCAGAGGGGGACCCACCTGGCCACGAGGGTGGGAGGCGCGCCCCCTGCCTCGTGGGCCCCCTGTTGGCTCTACGGTGGCCATCTTCTGCTATATGAGGTCTTTCGTCAAGGGAAAAATCATAGGCAACCTTTCGGGACGAGACTCCGCCGCCACGAGGCGGAACCTTGGCGGAACCAATCTAGGGCTCCGGCAGAGCTGTTCCGCCGGGGACACTTCCCTCCGGGAGGGGGAAATCATCGCCATCGTCATCACCAACGCTCCTCTCATCGGGAGAGGGCAATCTCCATCAACATCTTCACCAGCACCATCTCCTCTCAAAACCCTAGTTCATCTCTTGTATCCGATTCTTGTCTCCAAGTCCGGGATTGGTACTAGTAGGTTGCTAGTAGTGTTGATTACTCCTTATAGTTGATGCTAGTTGGTTTATTTGGTGGAAGATCATATGTTCAGATCCTTTATGCATACTAATATCCTCTCGATTATGAACATGAATATGCTTTGTGAGTAGTTACGTTTGTTCCTGAGGACATGGGAGAAGTCTTGCTATTAGTAGTCATGTGAATTTGGTATTCGTTTGATATTTTGATGAGATGTATGTTTTCTAGCCTCTAGTGGTGTTATGTGAACGTCGACTACATAACACTTCACCATTATTTGGGCCTAGAGGAAGGCATTGGGAAGTAATAAGTAGATGATGGGTTGCTAGAGTGATGTAAGCTTAAACCCTAGTTTATGCGTTGTTTCGTAAGGGGCTGATTTGGATCCATATGTTTCATGCTATGGTTAGGTTTACCTTAATACTTTTGTTGTAGTTGTGGAGGCTTGCAATAGAGGTTAATCATAAGTGGGATGCTTGTTCAAGTAAGAACAACACCCAAGCATCGGTCCACCCATATATCAAATTATCAAAGTACCAAACGCGAATCATATGAACGTGATGAAAACTAGCTTGACGATATTCCCATGTGTGCTCGGGAGCGCTTTTCTTTATATATGTGTTTGTCCAGGCTTGTCCTTTGCTACAAAAAGGATTGGGCCACCTTGCTGCACTTTATTTACTTTTGTTACTTGTTGCTCGTTACAAATTATCCTATCACAAAACTATCTGTTACCACTTATTTCAGTACTTGCAGAGAATACCTTGCTGAAAACCGCTTATCATTTCCTTCTGCTCCTCGTTGGGTTCGACACTCTTACTTATTGAAAGGACTACGATAGATCCCCTATACTTGTGGGTCATCACATGGAATAGTGACCCATGATCCTAATCGATTGTGCATTTGCATTCAAACGCAAATTTTAAATAATGCACAAATTTAGGGGAAGCTCTTGCTTATCACATACCTCTCCAAGCGACGATGTATTTCATTCATTTAATCATTTATCAAAGCTTTGATCTATATGTTGTCATCAATTACCAAAAATGGGGGATTGAAAGTGCCACTAATCCCCGGGTGGTTTTGATAATTCATAACAACAAATAGCTCATTGAACTAATATCCATTCAAGATAAATATTTCAGGATGTTCAATGATTGGCATGGCATGGACTAGAGATGTGGACCCTCAAAATGATAAGGACAAAGATTGGCAAATGCTCAAGACTCTTCATTTCTATTTTAGTGATCCAAGATCACATTGAATCCATAGGAAAGCCAATACTATTAAGAGGGGATGAGGTGTTGCTTAATGGTCTACTTGCTCAAAGTTCTTAGTGATATTGCTCCAAAACCCTCAGCCACTTTCTCCTTCCAAATATGTCCAAACCTAAAATCCAAACTCGGCCCAACCGGTTCTTTCTACCCGGAGCCACCGAGTTCATTTTGACATAGCCACTACCAGAAACCCTAACAGTTCGGTCATGATACGTCCATTTTGCATCATGTTTTCTTACTATTATTTAAAATGTTTTTACCCACAATAATGCTTTTTGGAGTAATTTTAATGCCTTGTGTCTCATGATATGCAAGGTATACACAAAGAGGGAGAATTCCGGCAGCTGGAAATCTGGACCTGGAAAGGCTACGTCAGGCTACCTATTCTGCACAACTCCAAATAAGCTGAAACTTCACGGAGAATTTTTATGGAATATTTGAGGAATATTGGACCAAATAACTACCAAAGGGAGCCACCAGGTGGGCCCAACCCACCTAGGCGCGCTAGGCAGCCCAGGCGCGCCCTGGTGGGTTGTGCTCACCCAGGCCCACCTCCGGTGCCCATATTCTGGTATATATGTCATTTTTACCTATAAAAAAAATAAGGGGAGGACTTTCGGGACGGAGCGCTGCCGTCTCGAGGCAGAACTTGGACAGGAGCACTTTTGCCCTCCGGCGGAGCGATTCCGCCGGGGGAACTTCCCTCCCGGAGGGGGAAATCATCGTCATCATCATCATCACCAACAACTCTCCCATCTTGGGGAGGGGAATCTCCATCCACATCTTCAACAACACCATCTCATCTCAAAACCTAGTTCATCTCTTGTGTTCAATCTTGTTACGGGAACTATAGATTGGTGCTTGTGGGTGACTAGTAGTGTTGATTACATCTTGTAGTTAATTACTATATGGTTTATTTGGTGGAAGATTATATGTTCAGATCCATTATGCTATTTAATACCCCTCTGATCTTGAGCATGATTATCATTTGTGAGTGTTTACTTTCGTTCTTGAGGTCACGGGAGAAATCATGTTGCAAGTAGTCATGTGAACTTGATATGCGTTCGATATTTTGATAATATGTATGTTGTGATTCCCTTAGTGGTGTCATGTGAATGTTGACTACATGACACTTCACCATATCTGGGCCTAAGGGAACACATTGTGGAGTAGCAATTAGATGGTGGGTTGCGAGAGTGACAGAAGCTTAAACCCCAGTTTATGCGCTACTCCGTAAGGGACCGATTGGATCCAAAAGTTTAATGCTATGGTTAGAATTTATTCTTAATACTTTTCTCGTAGTTGCAAATGCTTGCGGGAAGGTTAATCATAAGCAGGAGATTTGTTCAAGTAAGCAACACCTAAGCACCGGTCCACCCACATATCAAATTATCCAAGTACCGAACACGAATCGAACCAACATGATGAAAGTGACTAGACGAAAATCCCGTGTACCCTCAAGAATGCTTTGCTTATCATAAGAGACCATTTTGGCCTATACTTTGCCTCAAAAGGATTGGGCTACCTTGCTGCACTTTTGTTACTACTATCGTTACTTGCTCGTTACAAATTATCTTCCTATCAAACTACTCCATTACTTACACTTGCACACATTACCTTACTGGAAACTACTTGTCATTTCCTTCTGCTCCTCGTTGGGTTCGACACTCTTACTTATCGAAAAGAGCTACAATTGATCCCCTATACTTGTGGGTCATCAAGGCTATTTTCTGGCACCGTTGCCGGGGAGTGAAGCGCGTTTGGTAAGTGAAATTTGGTAAGGGAACATTTATATAGTGTGCTGAAATTTATTGTCACTTGTTACTATGGAAAACAATCCTTTGAGGGGTTTTTTCGGGGTATCTTCACCTCGACCAGAACCACAATTAGCTACCCTCAACCCTCGCACCTACTGAAAATATTGAATATGAAATTCCTTTGGGTATGATAGAACAACTGCTAGCTAATCCTTATGTAGGAGATGGAACCGAACATCTTGATATGCACTTGATATATGTAGAACAAATTTGTGATTGTTCAAGCTTGCAGGTTTACCCAGAGATGAAGTTATGAAGAAGTTTTTCCTTTATCTTTGAAGGGAAAAGCATTGGAATGGTATAGGCTATGCGATGATATTGGATCTTGGAATTGGAATCGTTTGAAATTGGAGTTCCATCAAAAAAATTATCCTATGCATCTAGTTCATCGCGATCAGAATTATGTATATAATTTTTGGCCTCGTGAAGGAGAAAGTATCGCTCTAGCTTGGTGGAGGCTTAATTCAATGTCATATTCATGCCCCAATCATGAGCTCTCAAGAGAAATTATTATCCAGAACTTTTATGCTCGGCTTTCTCTTAATGATCAAACCATGCTTGATACTTCTTGTGCTGGCTCTTTTTTGAAGAAGACTATTGAATTTCGGTGGGATCTTTTGGAAAGAATTAAACGCCGCTCTGAAGATTGGGAACTTGAGGAAGGTAAATATTCAGGTATTAAGCTTTAGTATGATTGTGTTAAATCTTTTATGGATACCGATGCTTTTCAAAAGTTTAGCACTGAATATGGACTTGACTCTGAGACAGTAGCCACCTTTTGTGAATCATTTGCTACTCATGTTGATCTCCATAAAGAGAAGTGGTTTAAATATCACCCACCTATTATAGAAGAAATCAAAGAACCTGTACCAGTTAAAGAAGAAACTATACTTTACAATGTTGATCCAGTTGTTCCTTCTACTTATATTGAGAAACCACCTTTTCCTGTTAGGATAAAGGAACATGCTAAAGTTTCTACTGTGGTCAACAAAAGCTATATCAAAACACCTAAACCTGGTGAACAAATTAAAGTAGATCCTAATATTGCTATGGTTAAAGATCTCTTGGAAGAAGATATGGATGGGCATGTTATTTACTTCTGTGAATAAGCTGCTAGAATTGCCAAACCTGATAAAAAGGATAAACGTAGACTTGTTGTTGGCATGCTCCTTATCTCAGTTAAAATAGGATATCACTGTTATCATGGTTTATGTGACATTGGTGCTAGTCCGAGTGTTATTCCTTACACCTTATATCAAGAAATTATGAATGACATAGCACCCGCAGTGATAGAAGACATAGATGTTACTATTAAAATTGCTAATAGAGACACTATATCATCAATTGGGATTGCTAGAGATGTTGAAGTCTTGTGTGGGAAAATAAAATACCCTACTGATTTTCTTGTTCTTGGTTCCCCACAAGATGACTTTTATCCCATTATCTTTGGTAGACCTTTCTTGAACACCGTTAATGCTAAAATGGACCATGATAAACAAACTGCCAGTGTTAGTTTTGGTGATGAGTCTCATGAGTTTATTTTTTTCAAGTTTAGTAGAAAGCTTCATGAAAAATAATTTCCTAGTAAGGATGAATTAATTAGTCTTGCTTCTATTGCTGTACCACCTACTGATCCTTTAGAACAGTATTTACTAGACCATGAAAATGATTTTCATATGCATTGAAGAAATGAAATAGATAAGATTTTTTTGAACAACGTCCTCTACTTAAACACAATATGCCTATTGAAACTCTAGGAGGTCCTCCGCCACCTAAAGGTAATCATGTGTTTGAATTAAAACAATTGCCAGACACTTTGAAATATGCTTATCTTGATGAAAAGAAGATATATTCTGTTATTATCACTGATAACCTTTCAGAACATGAAGAAGAAAGATTATTGAAAGTTCTAAGGAAGCACTGAGCTGCTATTGGATATACTCTGGATGATTTAAAGGGCATTAGTCCCACTCTATGTCAGCACAAAATTAATATGGAACCTGATGCTAAACCCGTTGTTGATCACCAACGTCGGTTAAATCCAAAAATGAAGGAAGTGGTAAGAACGGAAATCTTAAAACTTCTGGAAGCAGGTATAATCTATCCTATAGCTGATAGTAGATGGGTGAGTCCTTTTCATTGTATCCCTAAGAAAGGAGGTATAACTGTTGTTCCTAATGGTAAGAATGAACTTATTCCACAAAGAATTGTTACTGGCTATAGAATGGTAATTGATTTTAGAAAATTAAACAAAGCAACTAGAAAAGATCATTACCCTCTGCCTTTTATTGATCAAATGCTTGAAATATGATCTAAGATCACACACTTTTGCTTCCTTGATGGATATTCTGGTTTTTCACAAATACCTGTTTCTCAACCTGTCGGGGGTTGGGTGCGACATATGCCAAGGGATGGCTTATCATGGTGGGAGCGAGTAGAACGTCAGCCGATGCCTAGAAGCGGGATGAGGCGTGACACGAACACCGGCGCACTTTACCCGTGTTCGGGCTCTCCTAGGAGATAACACCCTAGTCACCTTTCTGCGGGGTCTCCGCATGATCACTAAGGCACTAGTGGAGTACAATGGTGCTCCTCGAGCTTTATGCTAGAGGTAGAAGAAGGCAGGCACGCTCTCTCCTTCCTCTAGGTGTGAGTCTAGTTAAAACAGGTTGGGAACCCTTTGCATGGGTGCCCCGGGGGGTTTATATAGGCCTACCCCCCGGGGGTACAATGGTAATCTGGCCGGATGTAGGACCCGACTGTCAGTGTCTCGGGTCGCCGGCTTCTCTGCCGGCTGCTGGGGCCCGCCGCCTAGTTTGGTACGGAGCCGACAGGCCGCTCCCGCGGCTCGCGGGTCTTGCCGGCTGCTGATTACTATAGCTGCGCTGCTAATGACGCACGCTTGGTCAAGAGGGCGTGGCTACAGTCCCGCCGCCTGGTGGGAGATCACTGTAGACACTCCGTGTCTCCTCTGGTTAATGGTGCGTGGGCCCCGAGGAAGGAGCATGCCGCCTACTAGAAGCCGGCCTCCCTCGGGTCTGACTGGTCAGGCCTCCGCCATCTTCTGGGCTCTCGCTGCCTGGTAGGGCCCGCCACCTGCAGGCCGTACTGACAGTCCGTCGTGGGAACAGGCTCACTTTGCCACCGTGACGTCGGGGTGGAGTGGCACAAAGGTTGCCACCGGGCGGAGATCTCCACCTGTACGGAGCACTGTGGCCACGCCTGGCCCTGGGTACGGGGGTGATGGGCCACACTGTGGCCTCACCCGGTCTTGTCTTCTTAATGGGGGCGCAGACTCCGAGGGCGCTGTGGGCCGCCTGCTAGAAGCCGGCCTCTCTAGAGGCCGCCTGCGAGGAGTCGGCCCGTCTTGGTGCCTCCTTCTGGAGCTTAGCCACCTTCTGGCAGCCGGCCGCTTGGGCCAGCCGGCCATCAGAAGGCAGCGCTTCATCTTGAGGTTCTGAGGGGCGCAGCCGGCTCCGATGTCTTGAAAGGTTCAGGGACTCGGGTTAGGCTACCCGTGGCCCATTACTCCAACAGTAGTCCCCAAAGCTGGTGAGGCGCCGCGGCTGAGAAGCCGAGGAGCCTCGACAGTTTCCTTCTTCGGGTGCTCTGGACGGAAGCTTCATCCGACTCCTGGCTAGCCGCCAGGTGGGAGTCAGCCACGTCTAGTCGGATTTGTCTGAAACTTCGAACGCAACGGCGGGAACTGGGTGGCGTGTTAGCTAAGCTTCCAGGCCCGCCGCCCGTCGTGGGCATGCCACGTGGTGTCTAGCAGCCGGGCCAACCTGCCAGCCCATGCGCACGATGGGACGCGCCAGCAGGCTGGGCCTGCCACTACCGGGCCTCGGCACGCGAGCGGATCCGCTGCGGCCGAGGCGGGCTGTTGAGCTTCTTCGTGGAGTTACTGCGTGCACTAACTCGCGCGGTAAACGTGGGGACATAGGGTCGTGGGCGCAGTTAATCCCATGATCCCACGCCCCGCCCCCTCGGCTTCATAGCCCGCGTGGCTGTAAGTAGGCGGAGGAGGGTGAGGGAGTCCTGGACTAAGGGGTCCTCGGGCGTCCGGCCTGTTGCTCATTGGGCCGGACTGATGGGCTGTGAAGATATGAAGGCGAAGACTATACCGTGTCCGGATTGGACTTTCCTTGGCGTGGAAGGCAAGCTAGGCGACCAACTATGAATATTCCTTCTTATGTAACCGACTCCATGTAACCCTAGATCTCTCCGGTGTCTATATAAACCGGAGAGCGTAGTCCGGATAGGGAGATACTCATTACCATAGTCATACAGGCTAGACTTCTAGGGTTTAGCCATTACGATCTCGTGGTAGATCAACTCTTGTAGCACTCATATTGATCAAGATCAATCAAGCAGGAAGTAGGGTATTACCTCCATAGAGAGGGCCGTAACACAGGTAAACATCGTGTCCCCCATCTCCTGTTACCATCGATCCTAGACGCACAGTTCGGGGCCCCCTACCCGAGATTCGCCGGTTTTGACACCGATATTGGTGCTTTCATTGAGAGTTCCACTGTGCCGTCGACAAAAGGTTCGATGGCCCCTTCAATCGTTGATAATGACGCTGTCCAAGGAGGAACCTTCCTCCCTGGACAGATTTTCGTGTTCGGCGACTTTGTACTGCGGGCCAACTTGCTTGGCCATCTGGAGCAGGTCGATAGCTACGCCCCTGGCCATCAGGTCAGATTTGGAAGCTTGAACTATGTCGCGGACATCCGTGGAGACTTGATCTTTAATGGATTTGAGACCGTGGCAATCGCTCCCCCTCGCTCCGATGAACATGATTTAAAGTTGTCATCGGATCACATCTAGGAGATGGTTCCTGGCGCTGCAACAGCCTCAGAACCGATGCAGATCATGCCCTCCGAGGCCACAAAGTCCGCGGCGTTGGATCCACACACAGACTCAACATCCTGCAATGTTTCCATCAATGGAACTCCGGACTCGTCTCCGGCTATACGTTCTGGACCAGGTATGCCTGCGGACACCGAGCTGGATCGGTTATCGATTTTCGAATTTAGCGCCGCAGACATCTTCCAGCATTCACCTTTGGGTGACGTGCTAAACTCTTTAAAGAACTTGTCCTTGGAGGAGGACTCGATCCGAACTATGTTCAGTTCGAGCTAGAGGCGGGTGACGAGGAATTTTGCTTCCCACCCGCCACCCACTTCATAACCACTGTCGATGACTTAACCGACGTGCTTGACTATGGCTCCCAAGACATCGACGACATGGAAGATGATGCCGACAAGGAGCAAGGCCAAGACCTACCATTTACTAGATGTTGGACGGCCACCTCTTCGTACGACGTGTACATGGTTGATACACCTAAGGATCTGGCGACGACAAAGAAGAACCAGATGCGAATAAACCCTCTGAGACAGTCCAAGCGCCGGCGGCCCAAACACCGTTCTAAGCCCCGTCGCTCAAAGGATGGCAACACTGGCACTGGAGAAAATAGTACTCCGGGCGACGCCGAAAACAATGAAGACCTTGTTGGAGCCGCATCCGAACAGGAGGAACACGACAACGGGCAAGATAACCCTGATGAACAGGCCATAGAAGATGAGTCGGAGGACGATAGTTACCGTCCACCCTCCATGGAGGAGACAAGCCTCGGCAATGAAGACTTCATCGTGCCTGAGGATCCTCAGGAGCAGGAGCGCTTTAAAATTCAGCTCATAGCCACTGCAAGGAGCCTGAAAAAGAAAGAGCAGCAGCTTCAAGCTGAACAGGATCTGCTCGTCGACAGATGGACTGATGTCCTGACAGCCGAAGAATACGGCCTCAAGCGCCCAACCAAGAGCTACCCGAAACACAGACTGCTACCTCAATTCGATGAGGAAGCGCCAAAGCACACATCTCCCTCGTGTAATGCAGAATGACCACCACGTGGTCGAGACAGGGCGGTCGACCGGCCACCCTGCGGTCGGGATAAAGCGGCAACTCAGGCGGAACAGCAGTCTGCCCCACCACCCCGTAAAAATAGAGATAGAAGAGTTCGGGGTCACACGTACGACCTCTGACAGACCCCGGACGGTAGAGCAGGACATACAAGATCGATCTACGGATCGCGATGACGTGCCTCGAGGCACGACGATGGCTACCTATTCGAACGTGACAAACCTAACCACGCTCGGGCCGAATACCGCAGACGGACTCCATCAGAGCTATGCCACGACGCGGCCCGGTATGGAGGCGCCGCACACCCTCTATGCTTCACAGATGAAGTACTGGATCATGAATTCCCCGAGGGGTTCAAGCCTGTCAATATCGAATCATACAACGGCACAACCGATCCCGCAGTATGGATCGAGGATTTTATTCTCCGTATCCATATGGCTCGAGGAGATGACCTCCACGCCATTAAATACCTCCCACTAAAGCTCAAAGGGCCAGCTCGGCACTGGCTTAACAGCCTGCCCGAAAATTCTATCGGCAGCTGGGAGGACTTGGAAGAAGCCTTCCTATATAACTTCCAAGGAACCTATGTCCGGCCACCGGACGCCGACGACTTAAGCCACATAGTTCAACAACCTGGAGAATCAGCCAGAAAATTCTAGACTAGGTTCCTAACCAAAAAGAACCAGATCGTTGACTGTCCAGACGCCGAGGCCCTAGCAGCCTTCAAACATAGCATCTGTGACGAATGGCTAGCATGCCACCTCGGCCAAGAAAAGACAAAGTCTATGGCAGCCCTTATGACACTCATGACCCGCTTCTGCGAGGGTGAGGACAGCTGGTTGGCTCGTAGCAAAAACACAGCCAGCGAGGCAGGCCCCACTAAGGCCAAGAACAGCACCGGCAAGCTCCAGCGCAATAGACACAAATGTCGAAGCAATGGCGACAACACCGATGACACCACAGTCAACGCCGAATTCAGTGGCTCCAAGTCAGGCCAACGGAAGAAGCCCTACACAAGAAACAACGTAGGACCTTTCAGCCTGGAACGCATACTCGACCGTCCGTGCCAGATTCACGGCAGGCCATATAAGCAAGCCAGTCATACCAACAGGGATTGTTGGGTCTTCAAGCAGGCTGGCAAGTTAAATGCCGAAAACGAAGAAAAGGGATCACAAAGTGAGGACGAGGACAAAGAGCCCCGACAATGTAAAAACTGGGGCGTAAGAAATTTCCCCTCAAGTCAAAACGGTGAACATGATATACGCCACGCACATCCCCAAAAGGGAGCGTGGCGAAAGCACTTAGGGACGTCTTCACGCCGGTAGAGCCAGTCGCCCCAAAATTCAATATGTGGTCATCGTTCCCGATCACCTTCGATCGTCGAGATCACCCAACTAGTATCCACCACGATGGTTCAGCCGCACTAGTCCTGGACCCAATTATTGACGGGTTTCACCTAACACGAGTCCTGATGGACGGTGGTAGCAGCCTCAACCTGCTCTATTAGGACGCAATGCGGAAGATGGGCATTAACCCCTCACGAATCAAACCTACAAAGACCACCTTTAAAGGATTCATACCAGGTGTAGAGGCCTGCTGTACGGGCTCAATCACGCTGGAGGTGGTCTTCGGTTCTCCGGACAACTTCCAAAGCGAAGTGTCAATCTTCGATATCGTCCCCTTCCACAGCGGCTAGCACACACTGCTCGGACGAACCGCGTTTGCTAGATTCAACGCAGTGCCACACTATGCTTATCTCAAGCTCAAGATGCCCGGTCCACGCGGCGTCATAACAGTCAATGGCAATACGGAATGCTCCCTCCGAACAGAGGAGCACACCGCCGCCCTAGCAGCAGAAGTACAGAGCGGCCTTCTCAAGCAGCACCTTAGTACGACTGTCGAGCCCTCGGACATCATTAAGAGGTTCCGGACTATACTGCAACAGGACGACGCGGCTCGTCAAGAGCTCGATTAGCAATTCGGCCTCCGTCCCAGTCCCGATGAGGTAGTGGCATTCGCATTCACGCCGCATACAATTACGCACTCAAAATTCCATGGACATCGACGGAGGCACAAGATAATCCGGTGTCTATAGTTCGGCCAGTCCGATCCCGGACACACATACTTTCACTTTTTTTTTGTTTTAGGTTCCCTTTCCCGCGGGCCTGATCGCAAGTCCTTTAGAAGGACTGGCATACAACGGAGGCAAGTAGCACAGGTGTGTAGGGTAACCTCTATACGTTCTTCTTGACGGTATTCATACTTATTTCTCAGGACCCGCACGCCGCGCCCCATTGATTCCGGCATGTTAAATAGCCCGGATACTTCTCGCACCATCTGTACAAGATACGCCTTGACGTACCCATCCAGTTATAATAAAAATGGTTTGTAGCCCAGTTTCTGTGGTTTTCGCTTCTTACTTCATTTTATTTCGATCTGCTTATCAGTTGCATCGGTACTCTTGCGTACGTTTCATATTCGCCAGGGGCTACTTATCGCCCCTGTCTGGCAGCAAAGTCCTAACACTTCTTATAGATAAGTTCGGCACCCAATTTAGCATTATATGCATTGGCTCGAATCATGTCTTTGGTCAATAATTGGGTTGCGGCTCACGTGCTTGCTACCCTACGTTCCGCTACATCGGCTAGGGTAGTAAAGGGAGAACTACTGCGATTGTGCCCTGGCCTTGACCGGATGAGCACCTCAGTAGAGAAAGCCGAAAACTGACTGTCATGATACGTTGAGAGCCGGTCAGCTGTTCGAGGGTTACAAAATCGTTGGAGATTTTTTCCGCGTTATGCGAAGGATCGGCACTTCCCGATCAGATGCTGACAGCACCCTGGCTTGGACCAGGGGTTGTGCCCATCCTTTATTATAAAACTCCTATGGCTAAGTGAGGGCGTTTAAGCCGTATAGTCTGATTGCCTTGTTCATTGCGCTAAACAACTCCTCCAAGGACCATATAATTGGATCAAGATTGTTTAGATTCCATCCCGAACACCTCCTTATTACCTACGCGAGGGCAGAAGCCGACGACTGGCCAACCCTCAGATTGCATACAACACGGCCGCATAGGAGGAAACAATTAAAGCACAACACAATTACATTACAAAACAGGCTTTTTTTCATAATACAAGGTAAAGGCAACACAAATGTTTTCATTCGAAAATAATGTCCTGCCCGCACTCAGTTGCTGCAAGTCGAGACCCTTCTATGACATCCGCAAAACATTGCTCGGGTGTGCGGTGCTCCTTGCCCTCCGGCGGCCCTGTGGCCACTTCAACGACGTTCATCTTCGCCCACCACATCTTGCAGTGGGCGAAGGCCATGTGGGCACCTTCAATACAGGCAGAGCGCTTGACGACGTCCAGCCGAGGACAGGTGTTCACCATCCGCCTCACGAGTCCGAAGTAGCTGCCAGGCATAGCTTTGGATGGCCATAGCCGGATTATCAAATCCTTCATGGCTAGTTCGGCCACCCTATGCAGCTCCACCAGCCGTTTCAGCTGATCGGTGAAGGACACGGGAGGTTCTGGCGCTGCATATTGCGACCAGAATAGCTTTTCCGTCGAACCCCCTCCTTCGGCTCGATAGAACTCCACGGCGTCCGATACACTGCGTATCAAATCCGCAAAAGCCCCTGGGGAACTCCAAACCCGGGTTAGTAAAAGGTACTGCTTCGCCGCATACTTGCTTTGCATCTTAAAAGCCTTACCCGCCGTAATCTTCTTGGCCTCCTGGATCTCCTGGAGGGCGGCCTGGGCCTCATTCCGTGCGGTATCTGTGCTCTGACGAGCCTTGGTGAGTTCGGCCCCTTGAGCCGACGCATCATGCTCCAAGGTCTCACATTTTTTCACCACATCCTGGAGCTCCTGCTGGATTTCTTTGACCCGGGCCTTGAGCTTCTTACGGGCAGCTTGCTGCTCGACAACCTTCTCCTCGGCCTCGCCCAGGGCCTTCCTCAGGGCCTCGACCTCGGTCGCGGCTCCTGCACATATTACGACACTACAGTCAATATACATCACCTACGCTTTCCGAACACACAACAAGTAGTTACTCACCTTGCTTCTCCTGGAGCCGAACCTTAACCTCGCCGAGCTCGTTCTCGGTCCGCTCCAGCCTCTACCTCAAATTAGAGACTTCGGCAGCATGCGAGGTTGCGGCCAAGAGCGACGTCTGCTCATGCATACATATTACGTTAGTATCCTACAAGAGAAGATTGATCCTCTGTTCGGTTCTCCTCGCCGAACAACGGACAGTGTCTCAAGGGCTACTGACTACATGGTTTTTTTCTCTTTCTATGTTACTTACCTCGAAACCTGTGAATAGGTTGCTGCAGGCTTCGTTCAGTCCACTCTTGGCGGACTGAACCTTCTCGATCACCGCACCCATAAGAACACGGTGCTCGTCCATAACGGAGGCACCTCGTAGCGCCTCCATCAGGATATCCGGCGCCCCCGGATGGGCCAGGGGCCACCGTGAGGCGATGCACCCCTCCTTGAAGGGGCTACTCACCCGACTTCGGAGCCATATGGGTCTCCAGAATCGTAGTCGGCTGAGGCCGAACTGGATATGGCCCTCTTCGCTAGTCTCCATGAGGATTGGCTCCGCCATGTTTCCGGCAGTGGAGGTCTCACCTTATGGCGCCTCCCGGACACTGTCCTAGGCTCCTCCCTTCGGAGCGGTCCTCCGGGACAACACTTCGGTGTCGTCCCTGGCCCCGGGGGAGCAAGCGGGCGGTGGCGACATGCTCGCCATCTCCGACGGAGCCAACGAACCTCCAGATGAGGATCGCGGGATAAGGTCAGGGCCGGACTACAATAGTGTAGTTAACTATGTTAAAATAATAAAGAGAAAGGGCTGGATGTGCGCATGAATGAGCCATGTCACGTACGATGCGGCCTGGGGCTTAGTGCGGGGGCGTCATTCCGGACTACTGTCAATGTCCCACGCGGTATAGACCGCTGGGGCGCCCTTCCCCTTTTTTGGCGCTTCTGCCTCCAGATGCGCCAAGGCCGCCCTCTTTTTCTTCTTCTCCTCGGTGGAAGGGTTGTTTTCCTCCTCCTCATCCTCTTCCTTGTTATTGTCCTCAGGGACAGAGGAATGGGCTTCGTCATCTTCGGACGTCACGTCCGAGGTGCCCTTGCGACGGGGGCCACTCTTGGCCCCCTTGGCCTTCTTCTCCGGTGCCTTATACGGTGCTGGCACCAGCATCTTCGCTAAATGCGGGATGACTGGTTCTTCAGTAGCGGAACGGACCTTTGGATCCGCCGCCTCTCCATCCAGTCCTGAAAGAGCAATAATAAAAGCTCACACCTCATCCTCGAAACAATTAAGTTGGGGGTACATAAAAAATAACATACCTCGCTGGCGGGGTGTTTACAATCGTGACCACGGTCCGAACCCGTGGCCGGTGGCTTCTCGTTGCTCTTAAAAAGCAACTTCCAGGCGCCTTCGTGAGTAGCATCGAAGAGCCTTACCAAAGTCTGGTGCTTCTTCGAATTGAACTCCCACAGAGGGCGGCTTCGGCGTTGGCACGGAAGAATCTGGCGAACTAGCATCACCTGGATTACATCGACGAGCTTGACATTCTTGGTCACCATGCTTTGAACGCGCGTCTGCAACGCTATGAGCTCGTCAGGTGAACACCAGTCCAGACTCTTCTCGACCCAGGAGGTGAGTCGCATGGGAGCGCCGGTCCATTCGGCAGCTGCGGCCCAAGTGGTGCCGCGAGGTTCAGTGATATAGAACCATTGCTTCTGCCACTCCTTTACTGTGTCCACAAAAGTGCCCTTGGGCCAGGAGACATTGGACAGCTTACTCACCATGGCTCCTCCGCACTCCGCATGCTGGCCATCCACCACCTTTGGCTTCACGTTGAAGACTTTGAGCCACATCCTGAAGTGGGGTTGGATGCGGAGGAAGGCCTCACACACGACGATAAACGCCGAGATGTTGAGGAAGGAATTCGGGGACAGATCATGGAAATCTATCCCGTAATAATACATCAGCCCGCAGACGAAAGGGTGGAGTGGAAACCCTAGCCCGCGGAAGAAATGGGGGATGAATACTACCCTCTCGGTGGGCTTCGGCGTGGGGACGACTTGTCCCTCGGCCGGCAGACGGTGGGCGATCTCCTTCGCCAAATATCCGGCCGCCCGAAGCTCAGTAATGTCCTCCTCCTTGACGGAGGAGACCATCCACTTGCCCTGACCACCGGATCCGGACATGGTTGCTTGAGTGGAAAGGAGATGAGAACTTGGGCGCTGGAGCTCGAGATTGGAAAGGCGGAGACAGAGAGAGAGCATGGGAAGAGGAAGAGGGAATCCTTATCCCCTTATAAAGGCAGCAAATATTAAACGCCTCCTCACTCGCCTTAAGATTCGCCTATTCCCATGGGCTGTATAAACGGCACGGTTGGGTTACCCATGCCCGCATTGATGAGAATCCCGTGATAAGGGGACATGATCTCTACTTTGACAAGACGTGCAAATGGCAACTGCGTCTCGGGACATGGGGCGTCGAACATAAAAGCGGTATGGAAATATTACCGGTTGGACGTAATATCATGCTGCAAAAAAGTTGTCAGCGGATGGAACTCGTGTAAATATATATATATATATATATATATATATATATATATATATATTCTCTCTGCGGTTGTGTGTGCTATGCGTTACAGGTCCGAATACAGTCATCGCATCTGAAGACTACCGTGGAGTTCGGAAAAGGGGAACCCGCCTTGCAATGCCGAAGACAATCTGCGCGCCGAACTCCTCGTCATTGAAGCCACGTTTAGGGGCTACTGTGGGAGTCCTGGACTAAGGGGTCCTTGGGCGTCCGGCCTGATGCTCATTGGTCCAGACTGATGGGCTATGAAGATATGAAGGCCGAATACTATACCCGTGTCCGGATTGGACTTTCCTTGGCGAGGAAGGCAAGCTAGGCGACCAACTATGAATATTCTTTCTTATGTAACCGACTCCATGTAACCCTAGATCTCTCCGGTGTCTATATAAACCGGAAAGCGTAGTCCGGATAGGGAGATACTCATTACCATAGTCATACAGGCTAGACTTCTAGGGTTTAGCCATTACGATCTCGTGGTAGATCAACTCTTGTAGCACTCATATTGATCAAGATCAATCAAGCAGGAAGTAGGGTATTACCTCCATAGAGAGGGCCCGAACCTGGGTAAACATCATGTCCCCCGTCTCCTGTTACCGTCGATCCTAGACGCACAGTTCGGGACCCCCTACCCGAGATCCGCCAGTTTTGACACCGACAGAGGGGGAGCGGCGGAGCACGCGTGCCCCTTCACCCCATTCTTGCCTCCATCTTCCTCCTCTCGCCACAGCACCCCAGAGCTCCGCCGGAGTGCTGCCGCTGCTCGTTTTCCGTCGAGCCCTTCCGCCCCGAGCTCTCTTGGCCCTGCTCCGATCCCTTGCTCCCCCGCCGCGCCATTTGCCTCGTCGAGTTTTCCATGGCGCGCGAGCGGGGAGGAGACTGGGACGGGCCGAACGTCAATGAAGACCACATCACCTTCCTTCGCGACACGCGGTGCCTTCCCGTCGCAGGCTACGTGAAGGCGCGTATGCCTCCTGCGGGGGAGATCTCGCCGGCGCCAGCGAAGGGCAAGCGGGTCGTCTTCCGCTCACACTTTATCCGCGGCTTCGGCCTGCCGGCGAGCGGCTTGCTCCACTCGTTCCTCGAGTTCTACCATCTCCAACCTCATCACATCACGCCCAACACCATGATGCTTCTGTCCGCCTTCGTCACGATGTGCGAAGGCTACCTCGGCATCCTCCCCACCATCGAGTTATGGGGAGCGTTCTTCTACACCAAGCTTGGCACCTCTGTCCGGGAGGTGGCAGCCCAGTGCGGCGCCTTCGTTGCGGTGCGCCGTCCGTCTGCCAGGAACGCCTTCCCTTCCATCAAGCTGCCACAGTCGGTCAAGATGTGGCAGCAATCTTACTTCTACGTGGAGAACATCGACCCGGCCATCGACTTCATCAACCTGCCGGCTTACGAAGCCGGCCCACCGGCTGAGCCTCGGGCCAACTGGGTCTACAAGCGAAGCCGGTGTCAGCAGACGGCGCCGCCGCCATCAACCGACTCCGGTGCTTACGGCCGAAGGCCTCAAGGCGTCCGACTTGTTGGTCGCCTTTGTCGCGCGCCGGGTTCTCCCGCTCCAAGGCCGGCCTCAGTTGATCAATCGGATGAGCGGGCACCGCGACCCGTGCCGGCTGAGCACCAAGGAGATGCCGGCTGCTGAGGTGGCGAACTTGGTGAACGAGATCTCCGACCTCAAGCTGGAGGTGCCCTGGTGGTTCGGCAAGCAGCCGTACTCCCGCGCAGACCCGCCACCAGTCGTAAGTTCTTCAACCTTTCCCTTCTTCAATACTTCGTCTTGATTTTGTCTTGTGGTCTTGAACAGTCGGCCTCTTGCCCTTTGAAACAGATCTACATGTCGGAGGCGACAACCGTCATTGTGGGGTCGGGTGGCCCTTATGCACCAGACCGAGCTGTGAGCGACGTGGACGACCCCGACCTGGGGGCGGCCGCCTTGGAGGACGATGCCACATGCGGCGTCTATGGAGCCGGCGGCTCCAAATAAGGCGGTATCGAGTCCTGGCCTGACGACGATGATGAGGAGGACGAGCCGCGCCCTGCACGAGGCGCTGGTAGGGCGGACGCGGGCCCCTCCGCCGAACCGACTGCTCGAGGCGGCACACAAAAGCGTAAAAAGGGGGCCGCCTTGTTCGGTAGGGCGCCGAAGAAGGCCAAGAACCCGACCGCCGCGACAAGACGGAAGGAGGCCGCCGCGAAGGCGGCCAAATTTCGGAGGCTCCCGAAGGCGCCTCCCATGGTGTCGGCGTAAGTATCTTTTTCTTGTGCTTTTCTTTCTTGTTAACTCTTTCTGAGCTTCCCCACTTCGTCCTTCTTGACTTAGGGCCCCGCTCTCTCTTGAGAAGTCGGCCGCCGCCTCCATCGTTGGGTCGGTGGAGACCTCCACCACCACCCGGCGAATCGATCCGGTCGCCGACCTCCGGGAGGCGCGGGAGCGAAACGCGCGGGAGGTGCGTGAGGAGTAGGAAGCCGCCCCGCCTGGAGAAGGCGGAGGCAGACAAGGCGGAGGCCGCCGTATTGAAGAAGCTGGCGGAGGCCGAGGCCGCTTCCAAGACAAAGGAGCAGGCTAAAGAAACCGCGGGCCGTCAGTCGGCGTTATTCGTCATCCCCGTAAAACTCCGCGCCGCTTCCACCAGAGTTCGTGGCGCTGACTGGGGGAGCCGGCGACGAGCACCCGATCATGGAGAGGGACGGCGGTGATGTCGTCGTGCCAGACACGGTCGTGCCTCCGCCACCACTATCCGGAGAGGCGCGAGACAAGCAACCGGCGGACCCGCCGGTGCCGCCAGCCGGAGACGAGATGGTGACGGGCCCGACTCTCGAGGTCCGCACACCATCGCGCTGCCGGTTTGCAAAGGCGGCTTCGGTGCCACGCCTGCTGGATGCCGGTGCCACGAGCTCTTCGATCTCGGACGCCGAGGCGACCAGCGCCGCGCCCGCTGAATGGGTGCGGGGAGGCGGGACGGGCCCTTTGAATCAGGCAATCCTAGACGTCCAAGGCAAACTCCGAGCCGAGGCCGATGCCCTGAAGCGTTGCAACCAAGCCTTCCTGGAGTCGTGAGCCGCCGTCCGGGTATACTTCTTGGTTGTTCATCTTTAATTCTTGAATTTCTATGTGGGGGCGGGCCGGCTGCTGAGCAGGCGGCTCGAAACTTTAATTGGCAAGCTCCGAGTACTAACATTGTCTAATATCTTCACTGCAGGATTATCATAACCTTCGCGTGGCCGCCTTCAACTCCAAAGTCCAGGAGCTGAATCAACTGACCACCGACTTGTCGGAAAGCCGGAGTAAGTCTTTGTTTTGTTTCTCTGCGGGGGTGCACTAGTGCACCCGCGGGCTGTAGTCCCCGAGATTCGGGCCGACTGCTGAGCAGTCGGGCCAGATCTCCCCGGCAACTGATTTTCTTTTTTGTTGACATTGATAACTTCTTTCTCTGCGGGGGCGCGCTAGCGCACCCGCGGGCTGTAATCCCGGAGATTCGGGCCGACTGCTGAGTAGTCGGGCTGGGTCTCTCCGGCGACTGTACTTTTTCTCTGCTGGCTACTGACATCTTTTTCTTTTCTTCCTTCTTACAGAAGCCAACGCCGCCCCGCAGCAGCAGCTGGGCGAAGCCAACACCGCATTGTGTGCGAAGGAGGCGGACTGCAGCAAGCTGGCCAAGGAGCGTGACCGGCTGGCAACGCAACTGGCAGAGCGGGCAGAGCTTCTCAAGAAAGCCCAGAAGTAGGCGGAGGAAAAGGAGGCCGGTCTCCTTGCTGAGTTTGAGACCGAACGCTCCGCCTGGGCCGACAAGGAGACGCAGCTGACTGCCGGCTTCGATAGTATTGAAGATATGGTTGATGGTAAGTTTCCTCTTTTTTCTTTCTTTGAGCTGCCGGTTGCTGACCAGGCCGGCTTCTGGCTTCTGGCTTCTGTCTTACTTGCTTTATTCTCGCGTAGACTTCTTCCGTGGCCACTCCGGCGCCGCAAACCAGGCCATTGAGGCTTATCGCTAGGAACGGAGGGCGGAAGGTACGCAGATTGCTGCCGATGCCCCGCGCACCCTTAGTGAGTAGCTTCTCAGTATCCAGGCCCATCTTCGGCCGACTCATTGGATGCTGCATCGTCTTCAGCGCGTCGGCGCCGAAGCGATCGCCGCCCTGTGGCCAGACATGCCAGCTCCACGTATGCCCAGTCGGACTGCCGACTGGCTGGATGTGGCGGTCGGCCGTCTTGAGGCCTGGAAGGGCTCCTTGGCCCGGGCTGGAGCACGCCGGGCCTTGGAGTTCGTCAAGGCGTGGTACCCTGGGCTAAATATAGCCCAGTTGGCCATGCTTCGACTGGAAGCCTAAGAGGAGCTGGTGGCGGTGGAGCGTGAACTTGTCCAGCGGGCCGCCGCTATCGCCGAGTACACCAACACCAGCGTCTTCGTTCCTGAGCTGGCTGAGAATGGCACCGAGGCGCCACAGGAGTGGTTCGGGCTGAACCTGGAGGATAGCGAGGACTCGGCCGAAGTGATCGACTCCAGCGACGAGGAACAAGGCGAGGAGAGGAAAGGGAAGAGGAGGAGCCGGAAGTTGGAGCAGGCGGCCAGTGATACGTCCATTTTGCATCATGCTTTTATATCGATATTTATCGCATTATGGGCTGTTATTTCACGTTATGTCACAATACTTATGGCTATTCTCTTTTATTTTACAAGGTTTACATGAAGAGGGAGAATGCCGGTAGCTGGAAAAGGAGCAAACATTGGAGACCTATTCTGTGCAACTCCAAAAGTCCTTAACTCCATGGAATGTCTTAAAATAAATAAAGAAAAATCGTCGCCAAAGATGAAGGCCTGGGGCCCACACCCTGCTCACGTGGGTGGGGGGCGCCCCCCTAGGGCGCACCCCCCTACCTCGTGGGCCCCCTGGTGGCTCTCCGACGCCCATCTTCTCCTATATGAAGTCTTTCGTCAAGAAAAAAATAGGAAGCAACCTTTCGGGACAAGACTCCGCCGCCACGAGGCGGAACCTTGGCGGAACCAATCTAGGGCTCCGGCAGAGCTGTTCTGTCAGGGACACTTCCCTCCGGGAGGGGGAAATCATCACCATCGTCATCACCAACGTTCCTCTCATCGGGAGAGGGCAATCTCCATCAACATCTTCACCAGCACCATCTCCTCTCAAAACCCTAGTTCATCTCTTGTATCCAATTCTTGTCTCCAAGTCCGGGATTGGTGCTAGTAGGTTCCTAGTAGTGTTGATTACTCCTTGTAGTTGATGCTAATTGGTTTATTTGGAGGAAGATCATATGTTCAGATCCTTTATGCATATTATTACCCCTCTGATTATGAACATGAATATGCTTTGTGAGTAGTTACGTTTGTTCCTGAGGACAAGGGAGAAGTCTTGCTATTAGTAGTCATGTGAATTTGGTATTCGCTCGATATTTTGATGAGATGTATGTTGTCTAGCCTCTAGTGGTGTTATGTGAACGTCGACTACATAACACTTCACCATTATTTGGGCCTAGAGGAAGGCATTGGGAAGTAATAAGTAGATGATGGGTTGCTAGAGTGACGTAAGCTTAAACCCTAGTTTATGCGTTGCTTCATAAGGGGCTGATTTGGATCAATATGTTTCATGATATGGTTAGGTTTACCTTAATACTTTTGTTGTAGTTTAGGATGCTTGCAATAGAGGTTAATCATAAGTGTGATGCTTGTTCAAGTAAGAACAGCACCCAAGCACCGGTCCACCCACATATCAAATTATCAAAGTACCGAACGAATCATATGAACGTGATGAAAACTAGCTTGACGATATTCCCATGTATCCTCGGGAGCGCTTTTCCTTATATAAGAGTTTGTCCAGGCTTGTCCTTTGCTACAAAAAGGATTGGGCCACCTTGCTGCACTTTATTTACTCTTGTTGCTTGTTGCTCATTACAATTTATCTTATCACAAAACTATCTGTTACCACTTATTTCAATACTTGCAAAGAATACCTTGCTGAAAACCGCTTATCATTTCCTTCTGCTCCTCGTTGGGTTCGACACTCTTATTTATCAAAAGGACTACGATAGATCCCCTATACTTGTGGGTCATCAAGACTCTTTTAAAGCGCCGCTGTCGGGAGTGTAGCACCTTTGGTAGGTGGAATTTGGTAAGGAAAAATTTATATAGTGTGCTGAAATTTACTGTCACTTGTTACTATGGAAAGTAATTCTCCGAGGGGATTGTTCGGGGTATCTTCACCCCGTCCAGTAGAGCAAAGAGTTGCTCCTCAACCTACTGAACCTATTGAAAATGGAACTCCTTTTGTATTTCCTTCAGGTATGATGGAAAAACTGCTAGCTAATCCTTTTACAGAAGATGGAACAAAGCATCCTGATGAGCACTTAATATATGTGGATGAAGTTTGTGGATTATTTAAGCTTGCAGTTATACCCGATGACGTTGCTAAGAAGAAGGTCTTCCCTTTATCTTTGAAGGGAGACGCATTGAAATGGTATAGGCTATGTGATGATACGAGATCATGGAACTATAAAAGATTGAAATTGGAATTTCATCAAAAGTATTACCCTATGTATCTTGTTCATCGTGATCGCAATTATATATATAATTTTTGGCCTTGCAAAGGAGAAAGCATCGCTCAAGCTTGGGGGATGCTTAAATCAATGTTATATTCATGCCCCAATCATGAGCTCTCAAGAGTGACAATTCCTCAGAATTTTTATGTTCGGCTTTCTGATAACAGTCGCACCATGCTCGATACTTCTTGTGCTGGCTCTTTTATGATGAAGACTATTGAATTCAAATGGGATTTACTGGATAGAATTAAACGCAACTCTGAAGATTGGGATCTCGATGAAGTTAAGGAGTCAGGTATGACACCTAAGTTTGATTGTGTTAAATCTCTTATGGATACCGATATTTTCAATAAGTTTAGCACTAAATATGGACTTGACTATGAGATAGTAGCTTCTCTCTGTGAATGTTTTGCTACTTATGTTGATCTCCCCAAGGAGAAGTGGTTTAAATATCATCCTCCCATAGAAGTAGAAGTAGCTGCACCTATTAAAGTTGAAGAAAAGACTGTCACTTATAATGATCCTATTGTTCCCACTTCTTATGTTGAGAAACCACCCTTCCCTGTTAGAATAAAGGATCATGCTAAAACTTCAACTGTTGTTCGTAAAAGCAATATTAGAACTTATACACCTCCTGAGAAAGTTAAAGTAGAACCTAGTATTGCTATTGTTAAAAATCTCTTGTCTGATAATATTGATGGGCATGTTATTCAATTCTGTGGTGAATCTGCTAGAATTGCTAAACCTAGCGTTAAAGATAAACATAGACCTGTGGTAGGCGTGCCTGTTATTTCTGTTAAAATAGGAGATCATTGTTATCATGGCTTAAGTGATATTGGTGCTAGTGCTAGTGTTATACCTTATGACTTGTATAAAGAAATCAAGCATGAAATTGCACCTGCTGAGTAAGAAGAAATTGATGTCACAATTAAACTTGCCAATAGAGATACTATTTCACCAGTGGGAATTGTTAGAGATGTTGAAGTTTTGTGTGAAAAAACCAAATATCCCGCTGATTTTCTTGTTCTCAGTTCCCCACAAGATAGCTTTTGTCCCATTATATTTGGTAGACCCTTCTTGAACACTGTTAATGCTAAGATAGATTGTGAAAAGCATGTTGTTACTATTGGCTTGGATGATATGATTCATGAGTTTAATTTCTCTAAATTTAGTAAACAACATCGTGAGGAAGAATTGCCTAGTTAGGATGGAATTATTGGTCTTGCTTCTATTGCCGTACCTCCTAGTGATCCTTTAGAACACTATTTGCTAGACCATGAAAATGATATGTTCATGAATGAAAGAAGGGAAATGGATGAAATATTCTTTAAACACAAACCTATTCTGCAACACAATTTGCCTGTTGAAATACTAGGGGATCCCCCTCCACCCAAGGGTGATCCCGTGTTTGAGCTTAAACCATTGCCTGATAATCTTAAATATGCTTATCTTGATGAAAAGAAAATATATCCTGTTATTATCAGTGCTAACCTTTCAGAGCATGAAGAATAAAGATTATTGAAAACTCTGAAGAAGCACCGTGCCGCTATTGGATATACTCTTGATGATCTTAAGGGCATTAGTCCCACTCTATGTCAACATAAAATAAATTTGGAAGCGGATGCCAAACCAGTTCATGATCCTCAACGACGTTTGAATCCTAAAATGAAAGAAGTGGTAAGAAAAGAAATACTCAAGCTTCTGGAGGCAGGTATAATTTATCCCGTTGCTGATAGTCATTGGGTAAGTCCTGTCCATTGTGTCCCTAAGAAGGGAGGTATCACTGTTGTCCCTAATGATAAAGATGAATTGATCCCGCAAAGAATTATCACAGGTTATAGGATGGTAATTGATTTCCGCAAATTAAATAAAGCTACTAAGAAAGATCATTACCCCTTACCTTTTATTGATCAAATGCTAGAAAGATTATGCAAACCTACACATTATTGCTTTCTAGATGGTTATTCTGGGTTCTCTCAAATACCTGTGTCGGCTAAGGATCAATCAAAGACTACTTTTACTTGCCCTTTTGGTACTTTTGCTTATAGACGTATGCCTTTTGGTTTATGTAATGCACCTGCTACCTTTCAAAGATGCATGATGGCTATATTCTCTGATTTTTGTGAAAAATTTTATGAGGTTTTCATGGACGATTTTTCCGTCTATGGTTCCTCTTTTGATGATTGTTTGAGCAATCTTGATCGAGTTTTGCAGAGATGTAAAGAAACCAATCTTGTCTTGAATTGGGAAAAGTGCCACTTTATGGTTAATGAAGGTATTGTCTTGGGGCACAAAGTTTCTGAAAGAGGTATTGAAGTTGATAAAGCCAAGGTTGATGCTATTGAAAAGATGCCATGTCCCAAGGACATCAAAGGTATAAGAAGTTTCCTTGGTCACGCCGGATTTTATAGGAGGTTCATTAAGGACTTCTCAAAAATTTCTCGGCCTCCTCGACTAATTTATTACAAAAAGATGTACCATTTGTCTTTGATGATGATTGTGTAGAAGCATTTGAAATACTCAAGAAAGCATTAGTCTCGCACCTGTTGTTCACCCACCGATTGGAATTTACCCTTTGAAATTATGTGTGATGCTAGTGATTATGTCAGAGGTGCTGTTCTAGGGCAAAGAGTTGATAAGAAATTAAATGTTATCCATTATGCTAGTAAGACTCTAGACAATGCTCAAAGAAATTATGCTACTACCGAAAAGGAACTTTTAGCAGTTGTATTTGCTTGTGATAAATTCAGACCCTATATTGTTGATTCTAAAGTAACTATTCACACTAATCATGCTGCTATTAAATATCTTATGGAAAAGAAAGATGCAAAACCTAGACTTATTAGATGGGTTCTCTTGCTGCAAGAATTTGATTTGCATATTGCTGATAGAAAAGGAGCTGAGAACCCCGTTGCAGATAACTTATCTAGGTTAGAGAATTTTCTTGATGACCCACTACCTATTGATGATAGCTTTCCTGATGAACAATTAAATGTCATAAGCACTTCTCGTAGCACTCCATGGTATGCTGATTATGCTAATTATATTGTTGCTAAATTTATACCACCTAGCTTCACATACCAAAAAAAGAAAAAGTTTTTCTATGATTTGTAACATTACTTTTGGGATGACCCACATCTTTATAAAGAAGGGGTAGATGGTGTTATTAGACATTGTGTACCTGAGCATGAACAGGAATAGATTCTACGCAAGTGCCACTCCGAGGCTTATGGAGGACACCACGCTGGAGATAGAAGTGCACATAAGGTATTGCAATCCGGTTTTTATTGGCCCACTCTCTTCAAGGATGCCCGTAAGTTTGTTTTGTCTTGCAATGAATGTCAAAGAATTGGTAATATTAGTAGACGTCAAGAAATGCCTATGAATTATTCACTTGTTATTGAACCATTCGATGTTTGGGGCTTTGATTATATGGGACCTTTTCCCGCCTCTAATGGATATACACATATTTTGGTTGCTTTGTTGATTACGTTACTAAGTGGGTAGAAGCTATTCCAACTAGTAGTGCTGATCATAACACTTCTATTAAAATGCTTAAGGAAGTTATTTTTCCAAGGTTTGGAGTCCCTAGATATTTAATGACCGATGGTGGTTCACATTTTATTCATGGTGCTTTCCGTAAAATGCTTGCTAAATATGATGTTAATCATAGAATTGCATCTCCATATCACCCACAGTCTAGTGGTCAAGTAGAATTGAGTAATAGAGAGCTCAAATTAATTTTGCAAAAGACTGTTAATAGGTGTAGAAATAATTGGTCCAAGAAACTTGATGATGCATTATGGGCATATAGAACTGCATATAAGAATCCTATGGGTATGTCTCCGTATAAAATGGTTTATGGAAAAGCATGTCACTTACCTCTCGAAGTATAACATAAGGCATATTGGGCTATTAAAGATCTCAACTATGAATTCAAACTTGCCGGTGAGAAAAGGTCATTTGATATTAGCTCACTTGATGAATGGAGAACCCAAGCTTATGAAAATGCTAAGTTGTTTAAAGAAAAAGTTAAAAGATGGCATGACAAAAGGATACAAAAGCGTGAGTTTAATGTAGGTGATTATGTATTGCTATACAACTCTCATTTAAGATTTTTTGCAGGAAAACTTCTCTCTAAATGGGAAGGTCCCTACGTTATCGAGGAGGTCTATCGCTCCGGTGCCATAAAAATCAACAACTTCGAAGGTACAAATCCGAAGGTGGTAAATGGTCAAAGGATCAAACATTATATCTCAGGTAATCCCATAAATGTTGGAACCAATATTATTGAAATCGTAACCCCGGAGGAATACATAAGGGACACTTTCCAGACTGTTTCAGACTCCGAAAAGGGATAGGTATGTGGTACGGTAAGTAAACCGACTCCAAAACAAATTTAAGGCTATATTTCTCCGTTTTGGAATATTTAGAAAAATAGAAAAATAAGTGGTAGTCCGGGAAGGACACGAGGGCTCTACGAGGGTGGAGGGCACGCCCTACCCCCCTAGGCGCGCCCCCCTACTTCGCGAGCACCCCATGTGCCCTCCGGACTCTGTTTTCTTGCACGATACGTATTTTGGCCGGTAAAAATTCATTATATATTCTCCCGAAGGTTTTGACTCTCGTATCACGCAAATCTCTCATGTTCTTGTTTCGAGCTGTTTTTCTGACAAATCTAGATCATCATGACGTCCCCAAGTGCTTCCAAGGACAAGTTCTTCGAGAAGGTGATCAACCCTTACCTCGCGGAGGTGCTGTGACACCCTCAAACTATTGAGATGCATGATGGGTTGCTGCACATCCGCGATGCTGAGGGACCAAAGGGAACCGGAAGCGTGGAGTCGAGGCTCGAAGCAATGGAGCAACAAGTTTTCAAGTGCCAGGGGATGGTGGAGCGTGGAATTAACGCCAGCCACACGATGCTCGCGGAGTTCACAACAACTACGAGCCCGATGCCAAGAACACCGAGGAGGCCATCTTCAATCTACATGAGAAGATCGAGCACCTCCAAGCCCAAATCTATGATCTGCAAAATCAAAACTGTGAGTATGAATATAGATTCAAAAGGATGAGTTTGGCTACAGATTTGAGGATTCCGGAGACTCGATCATCCTTCTATGATGGTGAGCCTATGCCATCGAAGGTGGACGACAAGCCCGCATCATCGACAACACCTCCACCTTCTTCACCAACAAAGGAGACATAATCACATGGGTATGGGCACTCCCCTTGGCAACTGCCAAGCTTGGGGGATGTGCCCCGGTATCATATCACAACCACATCTCCTATCTTTACCGTTTTCTTAGTCGATCCTATTAGTAGTATCTTGATCTAGTAGAATAAAGTTTATGGCATGATCTAGTTTTGAGTTTTGCTTTATGATCTCTCTATGTAATCGAGTCCGTGAGCTATATATATAATAAAGTTTAATTGAGTCAAGGGCTTGATTATTTTGCCATGATCTTGGGTGATTAAAAGAAAAGAAAGAAGAAAAAGAATAAAAAGAAACAAAGAGTTCATATTGATCTTATTGAGAGTAATGACTTCACATAGAAAGAGTATGATGATTATAATTTGTTGGTGCTCAATAAGGTTTCTGATTCATACTTTTGCATTGTGAAAAGATCATCACTTGAACATAAGTAATCATATGACAAAATCTATATGTGTTGCTGTTATGAGAACAATCATGATGCCTTCATGTCCATATTTTATTTTTATCGACGCCTCTACCTCTAAACATCAGGACATATTTATTGTTATCGGCTTTTCGCTTGAGGACAAGCGAGGTCTAACCTTGGGGGAGTTGATACGCCCATTTTGCATCATGCTTTTATATCGATATTTATCGCATTATGGGCTGTTATTTCACGTTATGTCACAATACTTATGGCTATTCTCTTTTATTTTACAAGGTTTACATGAAGAGGGAGAATGCGCCTGGAATTCTGAATTTGGAAAAGGAGCAAATATTGGAGACCTATTTTGCGCAACTCCAAAAGTCCTGAAACTCCACGGAATATCTTAAAATAAATAAAGGAAAATCGTGCCAAAGATGAAGGCCAGGGGGCCCACACCCTGCTCACGAGGGTGGGGGGCGCGCCCCCCTAGGGCGTGCCCCCCTACCTCGTGGGCCCCCTGGTGGCTCTCCGACGCCCATCTTCTCCTATATGAAGTCTTTCGTCAAGAAAAATATAGGAAGCAACCTTTCGGGATGAGACTCCGCCGCCACGAGGCGGAACCTTGGCGGAACCAATCTAGGGCTCCGGCAGAGCTGTTCTGTCGGGGACACTTCCCTCCGGGAGGGGGAAATCATCACCATCGTCATCACCAACGATCCTCTCATCGGGAGAGGGCAATCTCCATCAACATCTTCACTAGCACCATCTCCTCTCAAAACCCTAGTTCATCTCTTGTATCCAATTCTTGTCTCCAAGTCCGGGATTGGTGCTAGTAGGTTGCTAGTAGTGTTGATTACTCCTTGTTGTTGATGCTAATTGGTTTATTTGGAGGAAGATCATATGTTCAGATCCTTTATGCATATTATTACCCCTCTGATTATGAACAAGAATATGCTTTGTGAGTAGTTACGTTTGTTCCTGAGGACAAGGGAGAAGTCTTGCTATTAGTAGTCATGTGAATTTGGTATTCGCTCGATATTTTGATGAGATGTATGTTGTCTAGCCTCTAGTGGTGTTATGTGAACGTCGACTACGTAACACTTCACCATTATTTGGGCCTATAGGAAGGCATTGGGAAGTAATAAGTAGATGATGGGTTGCGAGTGATGTAAGCTTGAACCCTAGTTTATGCGTTGCTCGTAAGGGGCTGATTTGGATCCATATGTTTCATGCTATGGTTAGGTTTACCTTAATACTTCTGTTGTAGTTGCGGATGCTTGCAATAGAGGTTAATCATAAGTGGGATGCTTGTTCAAGTAAGAACAGCACCCAAGCACCAGTCCACCCACATATCAAATTATCAAAGTACCGAACGTGAATCATATGAACGTGATGAAAACTAGCTTGACGATATTCCCATGTGTCCTCGGGAGCGCTTTATCTTATATAAGAGTTTGTCCAGGCTTGTCCTTTGCTACAAAAAGGATTGGGCCACCTTGCTGCACTTTATTTACTCTTGTTGCTTGTTGCTCATTACAATTTATCTTATCACAAAACTATCTGTTACCACTTATTTCAGTACTTGCAGAGAATACCTTGCTGAAAACCGCTTATCATTTCCTTTTGCTCCTCGTTGGGTTCGACACTCTTACTTATCGAAAGGTCTACGATAGATCCCCTATACTTGTGGGTCATCAGCCAGCCTTAGCTCGACCGCGCCTCCAGCAACGAGCCATGCCCGAGCGAGCCGGCTGCTGCTGAAGGCGACGAAGCGGAGACCGACCAGCACCACCGACTCCACTGTTCCGCCGAACCCGTCTGTTGCTCCCTAGGCTGCCAATTTACCTTTTGTTTTTACCTGCTTATCAGTCTCGACAAACTTTGTTAACTTTGCACAATTCCGAGGAGCTTGAGGGGCCACCTTGCCCGATGAGTTAACTTGGATCTCCGCCTTCATGGAGGAGTCGGCCGTGGCGTACTTGTCTGCTATGATCAGCAGTTCGTCGAGGGTCGCCGGCTCATCGCAGAGAAGCTTGTGCTTGAGGAGGGTGCCCTCTCGGCACCCGGCAGTGAAGTACTCGATGGCCTGCACCTCGTGCACACCCTCGCAAGAGTTGCACAGCTCGGCCCAGCGCGTGAGGTAGTCACGAGTCGACTCGTTGGGGCCTTGGACGCACAGAGCCGGCGAGGCTTGGGCGGCCGCTTGTACGTGCTGGTGAAGTTCCGGATGAAGGCTTCAGTGAAATCAACCCAGCTGTTGATGATGTGGGGCTTCAGGCTGTTCCGCCACGTCTAGGCTGTGCCCTGGAGCATGAGCGAAATGTACTTCACAACAACACACTTGTTGCCGTTGGCGATGCTGACGGCTGTGGAGTAGTCGACCAGCCAATCCTATGGCTTCACGGAGCCGGCGTACTTGGGCGTATCTCTCGGGAGAGTGAACCCTTTGGGGAAGGGCTCATCTCGGATGCGGGGTCTGAAACAAGGCGGACCCAACTCGTCTTCTTCCTCTAGAGCCAGGGATCGGTTGAGGCGGTCGATCCGGTGGCGCGCGTCGTTCTCTCCGACTCCTTCACGACGACCAAGGCGGTCACCGAGTGTCGGGTGGTCAATTGGCGGCGGGAAATGCGCCTCTCCCTGCAGGGAGGGGGAGGCGGACAGTCGTCTCGTCACTGCACTGCTCTTGGGCAGCCGTCTTGGTCGCGCTCGATGGTGATGCGCGTCTAGCTGCAGCTGGCAGCCGGCTCCTTGTCTCTTCTATCACGGACGCCGCCAGTCAGCGTTCGAGATGTCGCGCCCTGCTCTCGGCGGGGAGGCGGATCGTCATTTTGCCGGTTGGGCACTTTAGCGCGGCAACCGGCCTCTTGCTGCTCAGCAGCTGCGTCGAGGAGCTGCTGGACCGCTCCGTCATGTGGCGACGCGTCAAGCGGGCATCCGCTGGGTCTTCGGGCATGGGAGCCGGACAGTTGATCTGCCCGGACGTCTCCTACCAATCCTGTCAAAGGTAAGGGAGTTTAGATCCCGCATAGAGTCAAACTATGAAAAACAAGTATCCCGTAAAGGGTAAAACAACTTACCACGTTGGCTTGATGCTGCGCGCTGAATCCGCGTTCCTCGGTAGCGGATGCGGGAGCCTCAGCGCCCTTGAACAGCACCTTCCGTGCATCTTCGTACGTAGTGTCGAAGAGCTTGCTCAGGGTTCGGTGCTGTGCTGGATTGAACTCCCACAAGCTGAAAGCCCATTGTTGGCACGGGAGGATCCGGCGGATGAGCATGACCTGGACTACGTTGACAAGTTTAACCTTCTTGTCCACCAGGTTTTGGACGCAGGTTTGGAGTCCGGTCAGCTCTCCTGAATTACCCCACGACAAGCACTTCTCTTTCCAGGAGGTGAGCCGTGTGGGGATGCCAGATCGGAATTTGGGGGCCGCTGCCCATTCAGGGTCACGCGGCTCGGTGATGTAGAACCACCCCGATTGCCACCCCTTTATGGTCTCCATGAAGGAGCCCTTGAGCCATAGGACGTTGGGCATCTTGCCCACCATGGCACCTCCGCACTCCGCTTGGCGGCCGCCCACTACCTTCGGCTTGATATTGAAGGTCTTGAGCCATAAGCCAAAGTGGGGCTTGATGCGGAGGAAAGCCTCGCACACGACGATAAACGCCGAGATGTTGAGGGTGAAGTTCGGGGCCAGATCGTGGAAATCCAGGCCTTAGTAGAACATGAGCCCCCGGACAAATGGGTGGAGTGGGAAGCCTAGTCCGCGGAGGAAATGGGTGAGGAACACCACCCTCTCATGGGGCCTGGGGGTGGGGATGAGCTGCCCCTCGTCTGGGAGCCGGTGCGCGATGTCATTGGACAAGTATCCGACTTTCCTCAGCTTCTTGATGTGTCCCTCCATGACGGAGGAGACCATCCACTTGCCTCCCGCTCCGGACATGGCTGGAGAAGGTTGAGGTGGGGTGTGCGGACTTGGGCGCTGGATCTCGAGTGCGCAAAAATGGATAAGCAAAGGAGGAAGAAGGCATAGATGAAAAGGTGGATCCTTATCCCCTTATATGGGCGGATGAAACTGTGTGCCCCCACCAGCCTGGTAAAACTCGCTTATCTCCCAAGCGCCCATAATTAATGGCACGGTTGGGTTACCCACGCCCGTATTGATGAGAATCCCGGAATAAGGGGACATGATCTCTGCTTCGACAAGACGTGCCAAGGAAACCGCCTCGCTAAGTGCGCTAAGGTGGGACAAGAAAAGCGATTCGAATAAAGACTTGGCCGTGGTGTGATGTCATGCTACGGAATACGTCAGCAGATTAGATTTGTGCAAATATTATTCTCTCTACGGTGGTATGTGGAACTTGTTTTGCAGAGCCGGACACTATCCTTGTGTTCAAAATCTTCTATGAAGTATTCGAAGGAGGAACCCGCCTTGCAACGCCGAAGACAATCTGCATGCCGGACTCGTCGTTATTGAAGCCTGGTTCAGGGGCTACTGAGGGAGTCCTGGATTAGGGGGTGTCCGGATGGCCGGACTATAACCTTTGGCCAGACTCCTGGACTATGAAGATACAAGATTGAAGACTTTGTCCCATGTCCGTATGGGAATTTCCTTGGCGTGGAAGGCAAGCTTGGCAATACGGATATGTAGATCTCCTCCCATTGTAACCGACTCTGTGTAACCCTAGCCCTCTCCGATGTCTATATAAACCGGAGGGTTTTAGTCCGTAGGACGAACAACAATCATACCATAGGCTAGCTTCTAGGGTTTAGCCTCTCTAATCTCGTGGTATATCTACTCTTGTACTACCCATATCATCAATATTAATCAAGCAGGAGTAGGGTTTTACCTCCATCGAGAGGGCCCAAACCTGGGTAAAAACATCGTGTCCCTTGTCTCCTGTTACCATCCGCCTAGGCGCACAGTTCGGGACCCCCTACCCGAGATCCGCCGGTTTTGACACCGACAGGTGGCCTTGCCCCTTGCTGGGCTCGCCTGCCCGACAAAGGAGGCTCTTCTCTTGCCGATACCTTTCTCCTCTGGCTTGATCTTGGTCCCTCTGAACTGCATGTTGGTTCTTCAAATCTCTTGGTCCCTCAACCTCTGACTTAAGCTGGTGCCTCAATCTTGTTTTTGTGCCTGTGCACAGTCTGGGCAACGGACCCAGGGTTTGTTGCACCGACGGAAGCCCACGAGCCTGCCCCGAACACGCTGTTGAGCGTCATCGGGGTAGGGCCTAATAAGTGCATAGGCAGGGTTGCTGAAGGGGTTGGCCCCTTGAGGTTTCCATTGCTGCTTCATTAGCCTTGATTTCAGGCCAGTTTCCGGTTTCTCCGCGCATGGTGTAAAGACAATAGTGGTGGGGCAGCTCTAGTGATGGCCCATGAAATAACGCATGGGGTATAAACTGCCAATTTACTCTTCCCACAACGCGCCCTTATCTTTGGCCATGTATGCTGCATGCATCACGCGGGTTAGGTAACGGAGGCGCGTGGCGCAGGAGAGCATCTTGGAGAGGGTCTACCTGAAGGAAATATGCCCTAGAGGCAATAATAAAGTTATTATTTATTTCCTCATATCATGATAAATGTTTATTATTCATGCTAGAATTGTATTAACCGGAAACATGATACATGTGTGAATACATAGACAAACTTAATGTCACTAGTATGCCTCTACTTGACTAGCTCATTAATCAAAGATGGTTATGTTTCCTAACCATGGACATGAGTTGTCATTTGATTAACGGGATCACATCATTAGGAGAATGATGTGATTGACATGACCCATTCGGTTAGCTTAGCACTTGATCGTTTAGTATGTTGCTATTGCTTTCTTCATGACTTATACATGTTCCTAAAACTATGAGATTATGCAACTCCCATTTACCGGAAGAACACTTTGTGTGCTACCAAACGTCACAACGTAACTGGGTGATTATAAAGGAGCTCTACAGGTGTCTCCAAAGGTACATGTTGAGCCCTGCGGAGATTGTTCTTCACCAACACCATCACCATGCCGTCGTGCTACTGGAACTCATCTGCTACTTCGCCCGTCTTGCTGGATCGAGAAGGCAAGGACATCATCGAGCTGAACGTGTGCAGAACTCGGAGGTGCCGTATGCTCGTACTTGGATCGGTCGGATCGTGAAGACGTACGACTACATCAACCGCATTGATAAACGCTTCCGCTTAGCGATCTTCAAGGGTATGAAGATACACTCCCCCTCTCGTTTCTATGCATCACCATGATCTTGCGTGTGCGTAGGAATTTTTTTGAAATTACTACGTTCCCCAACAGTGGCATCCGAGCCAGGTTTTATGCGTAGATGTTATATGCACGAGTAGAACACAAGTGAGTTGTGGGCGATACAAGTCATACTGCTTACCAGCATGTCACACTTTGGTTTGGCGGTATTGTTGGACGAAGCGGCCCGGACCGACATTACGCATACGCTTACGCGAGACCGGTTCTCCCGACGTGCTTTGCACAAAGGTGGCTAGCGGGTGTCGGTTTCTCCAACTTTAGTTGAACCGAGTGTGGCTACGCCCGGTCCTTGCGAAGGTTAAAACAGCAACAACTTGACAAACTATCGTTGTGGTTTTGATGCGTAGGTAAGAACGGTTCTTGCTAAGCCCGTAGCAGCCACGTAAAATTTGCAACAACAAAGTAGAGGACGTCTAACTTGTTTTTGCAGGGCATGTTGTGATGTGATATGGTCAAGACGTGATGCTATATTTTATTGTATGAGATGATCATGTTTTGTAACCGAAGTTATCGGCAACTGGCAGGAGCCACATGGTTGTCGCTTTATTGTATGAAATGCAAACGCCCCGTAATTGCTTTACTTTATCACTAAGCGGTAGCGATAGTCGTAGAAGCAATAGATGGCGTAAACGACAACGATGCTACGATGGAGATCAAGGTGTCGCGCCGGTGACGATGGTGATCACGACGGTGCTTCGGAGATGGAGATCACAAGCACAAGATGATGATGGCCATATCATATCACTTATATTGTTTGCATGTGATGTTTATCCTTTATGCATCTTATCTTGCTTTGATTGACGGTAGCATTTTAAGATGATCTCTCACTAATTATCAAGAAGTGTTCTCCCTGAGTATGCACCGTTATGAAAGTTCTTCGTCTTTGAGACACCACGTGATGATCGGGTGTGATAGGCTCTACGTTCAAATACAACGGTGCAAAACAGTTGCACACGGAATACTCATGTTAAACTTGACGAGCCTAGCATATACAGATATGGCCTCGGAACACGGAGACCGAAAGGTCGAACGTGAATCATATAGTAGATATGATCAACATAGTGATGTTCACCATTGAAACTACTCCGTCTCACATGATGATCAGACATGGTTTAAGTTGATTTGGATCACGTGATCACTTAGATGACTAGAGAGATGTCTGTCTAAGTGGGAGTTCTTAAGTAATATGATTAATTGAACTTAAATTTATCATGAACTTAGTACCTGATAGTATTTTGCTTGTCTATGTTTGTTGTAGATAGATGGCTCGTGCTGTTGTTCCGTAGAATTTTAATGCGTTCCTTGAGAAAGCTAAGTTGAAAGATGATGGTAGCAATTACACGGACTGGGTCCATAACTTGAGGATTACCCTCATTGCTGCACATAAGAATTATGTCCTGGAAGCACCGCTGGGTGCCAGGCCTGCTGGAGATGCAACTGACGATGTTAAGAACGTCTGGCAGACCAAAGCTGATGACTACTCGATAGTTCAGTGTGCCATGCTTTACGGCTTAGAACCGGGACTTCAACGACGTTTTGAACGTCATGGAGCATATGAGATGTTCCAGGAGTTGAAGTTAATATTTCAAGCAAATGCCTGGATTGAGAGATATGAAGTCTCCAATAAGTTCTATAGCTGTAAGATGGAGGAGAATAGTTCTCACAAGGAACATATACTCAAAATGTCTGGGTATAATAATCACTTGATTCAACCGGGAGTTAATCTTCTCGATGATAGTGTCATTGATGTAATTCTTCAATCATCGCCACCAAGCTACAAGAGCTTCGTGATGAACTATAATATGCAAGGGATGGACAAGACTATTCCCGAGCTCTTCGCAATGCTAAAGGCTGCGGAGGTGGAAATCAAGAAGGAGCATCAAGTGTTGATGGTCAATAAGACCACCAATTTCAAGAAAAAGGGTAAAGGGACGAAGAAGGGGACCTTCAAGAAGAACAACAAGCAAGTTGCTGCTCAAGAGAAGAAGCCCAAATCTGGACCTAAGCCCGAGATCGAGAGCTTCTCTCAAGCGTGACCGACACCGGAAGCGGAACTGCCCCAAGTATTTGACGGATAAGAAGGATGGCAAGGTGAACAAAGGTATATGTGATATACATGTTATTGATGTGTACCTTACTAATGCTCGCAGTAGCACTGGATACCGGTTACATTGCTAATATTTGCAACTCGAAACAGGGACTACGGATTAAGCGAAGATTGGCTAAGGGCGAGGTGACGATGCGCTGTAGGAAATGGTTCCAAAGTCGATGTGAACGCTGTGACGCTACCTCTACATCTACCATCGGGATTAGTTTTAGACCTGAATACTTGTTCTTTGGTGCCAGCATTGAGCATGAACATTATATCTGGATCTTGTTTGATGTGAGACGGTTATTCATTTAAATCAGAGAATAATGGTTGTTCTATTTATATGATTAATATCTTTTATGGTCATGCACGCTTGAAGAGTGGTCTATTTTTATTAAATCTCGATAGTAGTGATACACATATTCATAATGTTGAAGCCAAAAGATGTAGAGTTGATAATGATAGTGCAACTTATTTGTGGCACTGCCGTTTGGGGCATATTGGTGTAAAGCGCATGAAGAAACTCCATACTGATGGACTTCTGGAATCACTTGATTATGAATCACTTGGTACTTGCGAACCGTGCCTCATGGGCAAGATGACTAAAACGCCGTTCTCCAGAACTATGGAGCGAGCAACTGATTTGTTGGAAATCATACATACTGATGTATGTGGTCCAATGAATATTGAGGCTCGCGGCGGGTATCGTTATTTTCTCACCTTCACAGATGATTTGAGCAGATATGGGTATATCTACTTGATGAAACACAAGTCTGAAACATTTGAAAAGTTCAAAGAATTTCAGAGTGAAGTGGAAAATCATCGTAACAAGAAAATAAAATTTCTACGATCTGATCGTGGAGGAGAATATTTGAGTTACGAGTTTGGTTTACATTTGAAACAATGCGGAATAGTTTGGCAACTCACGCCACCCGGAACACCACAACGAAATGGTGTGTCCGAACGTCGTAATCGTACTTTACAAGATATGGTGCGATCTATGATGTCTCTTACTGATTTACCACTATCGTTTTGGGGTTATGCTTTAGAGACGGCCGCATTCACGTTAAATAGGGCACCATCAAAATCCGTTAAGACGATGCCTTATGAACTGTGGTTTGGCAAGAAACCAAAGTTGTCGTTTCTGAAAGTTTGGGGCTGCGATGCTTATGTGAAGAAACTTCAACCAGATAAGCTCGAACCCAAATCGGAGAAATGTGTCTTCATAGGATACCCAAAAGAGACTATTGGGTACACCTTCTATCACAGATCTGAGGGCAAGATTTTTGTTGCTAAATTCAGATCCTTTCTAGAGAAGGAGTTTCTCTCGAAAGAAGTGAGTGCGAGGAAAGTAGAACTTGATGAGGTAATTGTACCTGCTCCCTTATTGGAAAGTAGTTCATCACAAGTACCGGTTCCTGTGACAACTACACCAATCAGTGAGGAAGCTAATGATAATGATCATGAAACTTCAAATCAAGTTACTACCGAACCTCGTAGGTCAACCAGAGTAAGATCCGCACCAGAGTGGTACGGTAATCCTATTCTGGAAGTCATGTTACTTGACCATGGCGAACAAACTATGATGAAGCGATGATGAGCCCAGATTCCGCAAAATGGCTTGAGGCCATGAAATATGAGATGGGATCCATGTATGAGAACAAAGTATGGACTTTGGTTGATTTGCCCGATGATCGACAAGCCATCGATAATAAATGGATCTTCAAGAAGAAGACTGACGCTGATGGTAATGTAACTGTCTACAAAGCTCGACTTGTTGCGAAAGGTTTTCGACAAGTTCAAGGGGTTGACTACGATGAGACTTTCTCACCCATAGCGATGCTTAAGTCTGTCCGAATCATGTTAGCAATTGCCGCATTTTATGATTATGAAATATGGCAAATGGATGTCAAAACTGCATTCCTGGATGGATTTCTGGAAGAAGAGTTGTATATGATGCAACCGGAAGGTTTTGTCGATCCAAAAGGTGCTAACAAAGTGTGCAAGCTCCAGCGATCCATTTATGGACTGGTGCAAGCCTCTCGGAGTTGGAATAAACGCTTTGATAGTGTGATCAAAGCATATGGTTTTATACAGACTTTTGGAGAAGCCTCAGATTTACAAGAAAGTGAGTGGGAGCTCAGAGCATTTCTGATATTATATGTAGATGACATATTATTAATTGGAAATGATATAGAATTTCTGGATAGCATAAAGGGATACTTGAATAAAAGTTTTTCGATGAAAGACCTCGGTGAAGCGGCTTACATATTGGGAATCAAGATCTATAGAGATAGATCAAGACGCTTAATTGGACTTTCACAATGCACATACCTTGATAAAGTTTTGAAAAAGTTCAAAATGGACCAGGCAAAGAAAGGGTTCTTGCCTCATTACAAGGTGTGAAGTTGAGTCGGACTCAATGCCCACCACGCAGAAGATAGAGAGAAAATGAAAGATGTTCCCTATGCTTCAGCCATAGGCTCTATCATGTATGCAATGCTGTGTACCAGACCTGGTGTATGTTTAACAATATGTTTAGCAGGGAGGTACCAAAGTAATCCAGGAGTGGATCACTGGACAACGGTCAAGAATATCCTGAAATACCTGAAAAGGACTAAGGATATGTTTCTCGTTTATGGAGGTGACAAATAGCTAGTCGTAAATGGTTACGTCGATGCAAGCTTGGACACTCATCCGGACGATTCAAAATCACAAACCAGATACGTGTTTATATTGAACGGTGGAGCTGTCAGTTGTGCAGTTCTAAACAAAGCGTCGTGGCAGGATCTACATGCGAAGCGGAGTACATAGCTGCTTCAGAAGCAGCAAATGAAGGAGTCTGGATGAAAGAGTTCATTTCCGGTCTAGGTGTCATACCTAGTGCATCGGGACCTATGAAGATCTTCTGTGATAATACTGGTGCAATTGCCTTGGCAAAGGAATCCAGATTTCACAAGAGGACCAAGCACATCAAGAGACGCTTCAATTCCATCCTGCACCAAGTCCGTGGGAGACATAGAGATTTGCAAGATACATACGGATCTAAATGTTGCGCACCCGTTGACTAAGCCTCTTCCACGAGCAAAACATGATCAACACCAAGACTCCATGGGTGTTAGAATCATTCTTGTGTAATCTAGATTATTGACTCTAGTGCAAGTGGGAGACTCAAGGAAATATGCCCTAGAGGCAATAATAAAGTTATTATTTATTTCCTCATATCATGATAAATGTTTATTATTCATGCTAGAATTGTATTAACCGGAAACATGATACATGTGTGAATACATAGACAAACTTAATGTCACTAGTATGCCTCTACTTGACTAGCTCATTAATCAAAGATGGTTATGTTTCCTAACCATAGACATGAGTTGTCATTTGATTAACGGGATCACATCATTAGGAGAATGATGTGATTGACATGACCCATTCCGTTAGCTTAGCATTTGATCGTTTAGTATGTTGCTATTGCTTTCTTCATGACTTATACATGTTCCTACAACTATGAGATTGTGCAACTCCCGTTTACTGGAAGAACACTTTGTGTGCTACCAAACGTCACAACGTAACTGGGTGATTATAAATGTAACATCCCAAAATTCTAAATTTTGGAATGTTATAATAAATAGATAGATTTGATTGATTGTTTGATTGATTGAGTGAATTGAGTGAAATTCGAAACTTTTTGAAAGTTAAATGAGAGGGAATAAAAGGACTTTCCCAAACTTTCATTTTGCATGTTATGATCTCCGTGAATTCAAACTCTTTTCACCACAAAACCCTCGAGAGAAGATGACATGACTTCTTCCATTTATTTAAATGACAAGGGGTGTTAAAAATATTTGAATTTCATTTGAAGTTATTTCCAATTCATAAACTTCATGCAACTCAATGATTTTCATGAGATAAGATAAAATGACTTCTTCAAAATATATGAAATATGAGTTGGGAGTTTAAAAGAATCTAATTTAAAGTCCCTTTGAAAATTATTTTCAGTTTGGACTTATTTGGGTTTTATTCAAATTATTTTTCTCCAAAAATAAAATATATTGAAATTAGGGTAAAATGATTCCCTACATCAGAAAATTGGAGAGAAATAAATTTGAATTAATTTTGGTATTTTTTAAAATGATTTTTATTGGATTTTATTAGAGCAGAAGCACTCTTTGCTTTATTTAAAATTCTGAGGATTTTATTTGAAGCTAGAATAATGTCCATGTTGTAGAAAATCTTTTTCTACAAATTTTGATATATTATATGCCTATGTTATATTTTTTGCTTATTTGCGTTTATTTATTTACCGTCTGCTAAAATGTTTTTTTTAACTTTCTTCCTTGGCCCAGGCGGCCCGGCTCTGCCGAGCCAAGGCCCAGCCAGCGTCGCTTCGCCCGACCTCGGACTCCCGAGCGCGCACGCGCCGCCGCCGTGCTCGATCCAGCAACCGCCACCGCCACCGCTGAGGGAGTTCCGGACTAGGGGGTGTCCGGATAGCCGAACTATCATCATCGGCCGGACTCCAAGACTATGAAGATACACGATTGAAGACTTCGTCCCGTGTCCGGATGGGACTTTCCTTGGCGTGGAAGGCAAGCTGGGCGATACGGATATGTAGATCTCCTACCATTGTAACCGACTCTGTGTAACCCTAACCCTATCCGGTGTCTATATAAACCGGAGGGTTTTAGTCCGTAGGACGAACAACAATCATACCATAGGCTAGCTTCTAGGGTTTAGCCTCTTTGATCTCGTGGTAGATCCACTCTTGTAACACACATCATCAATATTAATCTAGCAGGACGTAGGGTTTTAACTCCATCAAGAGGGCCTGAACCTGGGTAAAACATCGTGTCCCTTGTCTCCTGTTACCATCCGCCTAGACGCACAGTTCGGGACCCCCTACCCGAGATCCGCCGGTTTTGACACTGACATTGGTGCTTTCATTGAGAGTTCCTCTGTGTCGTCGCCGATATGCTCGATGGCTCCTCCGATCATCAACAACGACGCGGTCCAGGTGAGACTTTTCTCCCGGACAGATCTTTGTGTTCGGCGGCTTTGCACTGCGGGCCAATTCGCTTGGCCATCTGGAGCAGATCGAAAGCTACGCCCCTGGCCATCAGGTCAGATTTGGATGTTTAAACTATACGGCCGATATCCGCGGAGACTTGATCTTTGACGGATTTGAGCCGCAGCCAAGCGTGTCACACTGTCTCGATGGCCATGATCTAGCTCTGCAGCCGAACAGTGCCCTGGAGGCCGCACCAGTATCCGCTCCGGCCCTTAATCCGGAGCCGGATTCCCCGATCGAGGACGAGTGGTTGGACACCGCCTCGGGGGCTACAATCTCTACGGCGATCGAGCCGAACTCCATCCCTGTCCTTTGCAAAGGCTCCGACTCCAGGGCGCCGGACTCCTATCCGGACTCCGAACCCTCCGCGCCCTTGCCGGCCGAATCCGATTAGGCGCCCGTTATGGAGTTCACGTCATGACATCTTTCAGCACTCGCCTTTTGGCGACATCCTGAATTCACTAAAGTCTCTCTTTATCCGGAGAGCCCTCGCCGGACTACGGTCAGGAAGGTTGGGATACGGTCGACGAAGAAATTCGACGCCCACCCACCACCCACTTGGTAGCCGCTGTCGACGACCTAACCGACATGCTAGACTACGACTCCGAAGACATCGACGGTATGGACGACGATGCCGGAGACGACCAAGACCCAGCGCCTACAGGGCACTGGAAGGCCACCTCGTCATACGACATATACATGGTGGACATCCCAAAAGATGGGAACGGCGATGGAACAACGGAGGATGACCCCTCCAAGAAGCAGCCCAAGCGCTGCCAACAAGCGCCGCTCTAAATCCCGCCACAACAAGAATGAAGATTCCGGCACCGGGATAACAATACACCGCACAACGCCGAAGACAATCCACTCCAAAGAAGATCCATCGCAGAGGATGAAGACGCCAGCCCTCAAGAGAAAGCGGCAGAAGAAGAGGTAGAGGATTATATGCCTCCTCCAAAGACGAAGCAAGCCTCGACGACAATGAATTCGTCGTGCCTGAGAATCCCGTCGAACAAGAGCGTTTTAGACCAGGCTTATGGCCACGGCGAACAGCCTAAAGAAAAAGCAACAACATCTTAGAGCTGATCAGGATCTGCTAACCGACAGATGGACCGAAGTCCTCGCGGCCGAAGAGCATGAGCTCGAACGCCCCTCCAAAAGCTACCCTAAACGCAAGCTGCTCCCCCGATTAGAGGAGGAGGCTTACGAACCCGCATCACCAGGAGACAATACGGCCGACCGACCACCCCTGCGTGGTCATGACAGAGAGGCCTCTAGGCCCTTCACTAGAACCGTACCCCGGCATCGCTCAAAAAGCACCTGGCCAAAGGGGAACGCTCCGGACCTGCGAGATATATTGGAGGACAAGGCAAGACAATCAATATCGATCTATGGATCGCGGGGCGCCCCACGATACGTGATGACAACCGTCGCCACGGACACGATAAGTCCGCCGGGCCGAACAAAATGCATCAAGCTCTTTTGAGCTCCGTCGTGATATCGCCAAAGATGTAGGCGCCAAGACACCCACTATGCTTCACAGACGAAGTAATGGATCATCAAATCCCAAGGGTTTAAACCCGTCAATATTGAATCCTATGATGGCACAACAGACCCCGGTTTGGATCAAGACTATCTCCTTCACATCCACATGGCCCGCGGTGACGATCTTCACGCCATCAAATACCTCCCCCTCAAGCTTAAAGGACCAGCCCGGCATTGGCTCAACAGCTTGCCAGCAGAGTCAATTGGGAGCTGGGAGGACCTGGAAGCCGCAGGATTCAAAGGCTCTAAACCCGGTCAGTGGAAAAAGCCATTCAAACGAACTACTCCGGGTCCATCCAATTTGGACCGAATACTCGACCGCTTGTGCCAGATACACGACACCCCCGAAAAGCCAGCTAACCACACCAACAGGGCCTGTTGGGTATTCAAGCAGGCAGGCAAGTTAATTGCCGAAAACAATGACAAGGGGCTGCATAGCGATGACGAGGACGAGACCCAGCCGCCGAACAATAGAGGATGAAGGGTTTCCCCCACAGTGCGGATGGTGAACATGATATACGCAACGCACATACCCAAAAGGGAGCGGAAGCGTGCACTCGAGGATGCTCTACGCGATGGAGCCAGTTGCCCCGAAGTTCAATCCATGGTCCTCCCGCCCGATCACTTTTGACCGAAGGGACCACCCCACCAGCATCCGCCACGGCGGATTCGCCGCACTGGTCCTAGACCCAATCGTCGATGGATTTCACCTAACCAGAGTCCTGATGGACGGCGGCAGCAGCCTGAACCTGCTTTACCAGGATACAGTGCGCAAAATGGGCATAGACCCCTCAAGGATTAAACCTACCAAAACGACCTTTAAAGGCGTCATACCAGGTGTAGAAGCCAATTGTACAGGCTCAATTACACTGGAAGTGGTCTACGGATCCCCGGATAACTTCCGAAGCGAGGAGTTAATCTTCGACATAGTCCCGGTCCGCAGCGGCTATCATGCCTTGCTCGGACGCACTGCCGCTTGCAAAGTTCAACGCGGTGCCGCACTACGCATACCTCAAGCTCAAGATGCCAGGCCCTCGAGGAGTCATTACGGTCAACGGAAACACTGAACGTTCTCTCCACACGGAGGAACATACAGCGGCTCTCGCGGCAGAAGTGTAATGCAGCCTCTTAAGGCAATTATCGAATCCGTCCGTTAAGCGGCCGGACAAAGCCAAGCGCGCCCGGTGTAACTTACAACAAGACCACCTGGCACGCCCGAGCACGCCAGAAAAGGCGGCCCCAATCCCAGCTCCGCGAAATGTCAAAGCAGGTCCTTCACGTACACCATTACGCTCAAGATACCATGGGCATGGGGAGGGGGCACGACCACAATACACCCAGACTGCGGCTCAACCACACAAGGGGCTCTCAAGTGTGTCGTTCCTTTTTCTTTTCTTTTTACCTTTTACTTTTTAACCACAGGACTCCGTTTGTCAGAAGCCCTGTCCGGCAGTAGACCTGCCGAACTCACGATGCAACAGCCAGGGAAGGGTAAAGGCTACAACGAATATATAGGTGGTCTCCATTACGAGCATTTTTCATACACCAATCTGCAGCCTACCCCTGGAGGGGGACATGTTTAACAGTCTCCTACCTTGCTTATCGCACTATTTGTATCGTTCTGCACTCGTAGCAGCACTTATTGAATAAAACAATGCAACACCTTTTTGCTTATAATTGCATTTCTTTTTCATACATATGTTCATTCACGACATGTCAGCATCTCAGACACTTTGGTACGGCTAATATACACCGTGGGCTTATGTTTCCAGCGTTATGGTGTGATGAGTCCTAACACTTTCACAAGTGTGGCACCCGAACTTATAGCACTATATGCATCGGCTCCGAATCATGTCTTGGGTCAATAGTTGGGTTTGCCCGGCTCCGTGTTTTGGTACCTTACGTTCCATTATATCGGCTAAGGTAGCACCGGAGAACCATCATGATTCCACCCCAGCTCGGCCGGGTTAACGCCTCGATGGAGAAAGCTAAACTGACCATCATGATGAGGCGAGAGACCGGTCGCTGTTCGAGAGGTTTTTAAGTAGTCCTTAAAGACTTATGCCGCTTAGAGCGAGGAGCCGGATACTGTCCGGCCAAGGCGTGATAGCGCCCCAAATTCGCCTTCAAGACTAGGGGCTTCACGAAATTTAAAATTATAGAATTCTATGGCTCGGAGAGTGTTCAAGCATTATAAGTCCGGTTGCCTTGTTCGTTGTGTTGAGCGCCTCCCTATATGGACCCAATATTGGTAAAATGTGCGCTCATGTTTATCCCTAACACCCCAAAGACTCGTGGCATGGGGCTGAAGCCGACGCCTTGCCATCTCTCGATTTGATAAACAAGCCGCATGTAAGGTAATATTTTAAATTAACAAGCGTTGCTTAGCGCATATGAACTAAGTTTTCAGCGACAGGATAACAAAATGCGAGTCTACTCAAATATTACATATTTGGAGCACTCACCCATAATAGTGCGGGCGCCCTTCAAAGACACTCTTATAATACATCTCGGGCGTGCGATGCTCCTTGCCCTCCGGGTGGCGGGTCCGTCCACGAAGCTTCAGGCATCCATCTTGCCCCAGTGCACCTTTCTTGAGCAAGGGCCCGACGGGCACCCTCGATACAAGTGGAATGCTTGATAACTTCAACCCACGGGCACGCATCCACCACCACGCCGCACCAGTCAAGTAGCTCCCGTGCATGGCCTCCTTAGGCCACACCCGAACTATGAGGCCCTTCATGGCCTGTTCGCCGCCTTGTGGAACTCGACCATTGCTTCAGCTGGTCGCTAAAACACTGATGTCCGCCTCAAGCATACCGAGACCGTAAGACCTTCTCCGTTGAGCTCCCTCCTCGGCCCGGTAGAATGCGGCATCATCGGACACGCCACGAGGAAGCTCGCGAACGCCTCGAGAGCTCCGAATTCGGGTAAGCAACAGGTAATTAACACTCACATGCTTACTCGCATGAAAAATGCCTTACCTGCTGCTATTTTCTTCACCGCTTCAATCTCCTGGAGGGCCTTGTAGGCTTCAGCCTTAGTGGTTTTGGCACTCTCAAGAGCCGTTGCAAGCTCAGACTCTCGAGTCTTCGAGTCACGCTCCAAGTTCTCATGTTTTTTCACGAGATCCTGGAGCTCTTCTGTACCTCTCGCCACCCGCGCCTCCTGCTTCTCGCTCGGTGCGTTCATGTCAGATTACGCCGGGCCGCTGCCACCGCCCTCCTTCGTGGTCGCCACCTCGTTAGCGGCCCCTACAATACCCACGTTATCCTTGTCATTTTTCTTGCAACCAAATCCTTTTCTCAGAAGGTACAATTTTCATAAGGTATTACTCACCTTCTTTTTCCTCGAGCTGCTTCTTGGCATGGCCGAGCTTGTTCTCGGACCGCCGAGGTTTTTCTTCAAAGTATTGACCTCCAAATCGGTCTTGGCGGAGGTCAGCAGACAACCGCAATCCCATATTGACATATTTTATGGCTCCTGCGTTTATCTTTCTAAAATCCTCGGTCCGCTTTTCTTTCCGAACACCGAACCGAGCATCGAGGCTACCGCCTATGCGGTACCATTTTACATATATTGAAATTGCACCTCAAAGCCTGTTAGAAGGCTATTGCGAGCTTCGGCCAGCCCGCTCTTGGCGAAATGAACCTTCGAATCACCGCACTCATAATAAAGGCGGTGTTCCTTCGATGGAGGCGCCATTGAGCGCCTCCAGAAATTATCCGGCACCTCCAGCTTGGACGGAGGCAGCCGGCGTCTCGATCTTGCCCTTCTTACGAAGGGGTCGCCCGCCGGACTCGAGCCACCGCGGCCTCCGGGCTGAGTCCGATGCACAGTCCGGGAGGGTGTCCTGCGACACCTCCGGCCTCCCCTCTGGTGGGTCCTTTTCGATCCCACCTCGGCGTCGTCCGAGGCACGGGGTTGGAGGCAGTCGGAAGGGAATCCATATCCGACGCACTCCAAGGACCCGCCGACGAACGGGAAGATCATCCTTGGGCGGACTGCAGGGTTGTATGCGGCATTAGAAAGACGTTATGTGGCGAAAACAAAACCTTGAGGTTATTCGGGAGTCCGGATACTTACGACTCGCCAGGGCTTGGCCCTTGGACGCCAGCTTCGCTGTCACATCAAGGCCAAGGAGCAGTCCGGAGGAAGAGTTTTTCCTTCTTGGACCCTTCGCCTCCCTTGTTGGGGAGGCCTTCCTTTCTTTCCTCCCCGGGGAGAGGCTTTCTTCTTCTCCCCTCACCTTGGTGGGAGGAGTCGGCCTCGGATTCATCATCCGTAGCACCTGAAAACGGAACTCTTCCGAGTCCCGTGGCCGTCTTCTTGGCCTTCTTCTCCGGCACCACGTGGGGTGCCGGAGCCAAGAGCCCGTTAGGCGGGCGTCCGCTGGGTCCTCACGGCAATGGGGCCGACAGGTAATCCGTTCGCCTTCGCCACCATTCCTATCAAAGGCAAGGGAGTTTAGATCCGCATAGAGCCAAACTATGGAAAACAAGTGGTGAAATCACTTACCTCGTCATTTGGACACTACGAGCAGAATCCGCGATCTTCGGTGGCGGATGCGGAGCTTACGCCTTGAACGGCACCTTCCAGACATCTTCGCACGTAGTCTCGAAGAGCCCACTCAGGTCCGGTGCTGCGCCGGATCAAACTCCCACATATTAAAGCCCGTCGGCTGCACGGGAGAATCCGGCGGATGAGCATGACACGGACTACGTTGACAAGCTTGAGCTTCTTGTCCACCGACACGGATACGTGCTTGGAGTCTGGTCAGCTCCTCCGAATCCCCCCAAATTGGGCTGCTCTCTTTCCAGGAGGAGAGCCGTGTGGGAATACCAGATCTAAATTCGGGGGCCGCTGCCCAATCAGGGTCACGCGGCTCGGTGATGTAGAACCACCCCGATTGCCACCCCTTTATGGTTTCCACGAAAGTACCCTCCAGCCACGTAACGTGGGACATCCTGCCCACCATGGCGCCTCCGCACTCCGCTTGGCTGCCCTTCACAACCTTCGGTTTGACACTGAAGGTCTTGAGCCACAAGCCGAAGTGGGGCTGGATGCGAAGGAATGCCTCGCACACTGACGATAAACGCCGAGATGTTGAGGATGAAATTGGGGCCGATCATGGAAATCTAGGCCGTAGTAGAACATGAGCCCCGGACAAAGGGATGAAGCGGAAGCCCGGTCTGCGGAGGAAATGGGGAAGAAATACTACCCTCTCATGGGGCTTGGGGTTGGGGACGAGCTCTCCCTCGTCGGGGAGCCGATCTGTGATGTTGCTGGGAGATATCCAGGCGTCACAGCTTCTGGATCTGCCCCTCCGTGACGGAGGAGGCCATCCACTGCGCCCCGCCTCCCACATAGTTGGAGAAGGTTGAGGTGAGGAGTGCGGACTTGGGCGCTGGATCTCGAGTTCATGGAGATGGATAAGCCAAGGAGGAAGAAGGCGCAGGTAAAGGGGCTGGATCCTTATCCCTTATATGGGCGGACAAAACATGTGTCCCCACCGGCTGGTAAAACTAAGCTTATCTCCCAAGCGCCACAATCAATGGCGCGGTTGGGTTACCCACGTCCGTATTAATGGGAATCCCGGAATAAGGGGAACACGATCTCTCGACAAGACGCGTGCCAAGGAAACCGCCGCTAAACGCTACCGAGGTGGAACAGTAAAAACAATTTGAATAAAGGCTTGGTAGTGGTGCGACGTAACGCCACAAAATATGTCACAGATTGATCTTGTGTAATATTATTCTCTCTACGGTGGTATGTGGAATTTCTTTTGCGAGCGGACACTATCCTGGTGTTCACAATCTTCTATAAATTATTCGGAGGAAGAACCCGCCTTGCAATGTCAAGACAATATGCGCCACGGACCCATCGTCATTGAAGCCTGGTTCAGGGGCTCTTGATGGAGTTCCGGACTAGGGGTGTCCGGATAGACGAACTATCATCATCGGCGGACTCCAAGACTATGAAGATACAAGATTGAAGACTTCGTCCCGTGTCCGGATGGGACTTTCCTTGGCGTGGAAGGCAAGCTTGGCGATCTGGATATGTAGATCTCCTACCATTGTAACCGACTCTGTGTAACCCTAACCCTATCCGGTGTCTATATAAACCGGAGGATTTTAGTCCAGGGACGAACAACAATCATACCATAGGCTAGCTTCTAGAGTTTAGCCTCTTTGATCTCGTGGCGAGATCCACTCTTGTAACACACATCATCAATATTAATATAGCGGGACGTAGGGTTTTACCTCCATCAAGAGGGCTCGAACTCGTAAAACGTCGTGTCCCTTGTCTCCTGTTACCATCCGCCGAGACGCACAGTTCGGGACCCCCTACCCGACATCCGCCGGTTTTGACACCGATAACCGCCTCGCCGTTGCCCCTCCCCCACGCCTCCACGCCTCGCCCCCCCTTCATAAATACCGAGGCCGGCCCCGGGCCCCGTCTTTCCTCTCGTCGTCGCGCCGCCGCAGATCGAAGCCGTCGCCGCCGTCGACGAGCTCCGCCGCTGCAGCTCCGCTTGCCCGCACCTCAAGACTCCGACTCGCCACCACGCCGCCATTGTCTCTGCCCTCGCCGTCGACCCTGGAGCCGCCTCCCCGTCGAAGGTCGCCTCGCCACCGACGCATCGCTCCGCCTCGCCGCCGCACTTCGTTGGAAATCGCCGTCGCCGTCGGTCTATTCCACCGAGCCGGTAAAAACCGCAAAAGCCCAGTTTATTTTTTTGGGTTAGGTTTACTTCGTTTTTTCTTAAAAAAACGGTTTATTATTTTAGGTTAGCTTATTCTACGAGCGTTCATTAGCTAGGGTTCGGTAGTGAGCGATTTTCGTTCGTTAGAGATCGGTAACGAACGTTCACTATTTAGTCTTTTTCTTTTATTTTAGTTCTCTGCCAGGGACCTATTTGCTAGGTTTTATTTTACAGATTGGCCCCTGGTTTTCAAACGATCATTACTTTTTGCTTGTTAGTCCAAATCCAACGAAACCAACGCCCACTTCTTCGTTATGATCCCCTCTATCCAGTAATCAAACTCAAACATGTTTTTGAAAGACTAAAATTTGAATTAGATCAGATTTGAATTTGAACTTTGTTTGATCATAACTTGAGTTTTGTAACTCCGATTTAGTTGATTCTTTTTGCAAAACGAAGCTCTTGAGCTAAACCTTCTGATAAGGCCAAATTCACATAATTTTGGTACTGTTAGAAATTGTTTTATGTTGCAAGAGTTATTTTCTTGGTCTTGATGTTTTCCGAATTGTTTTCTTCGTTCTTTCCGATCTTTTGAGTGATTGCTTATGTGTGGTTACTATTGCTTGCTTACGATAGATTGACCGGAGTGTGACGAATAGAACTATCAAGAGTTTTGAGTGTGAATCATCTTCATCAACATTGCAGGCAAGTAACACTTTGATCATACTCTTTTCTTACCCAGTTTTATGCATTAGCTCAATCCTCAAACATTGCATGATTAGGATGTCATTAATTTGTGGGTTGGGAAGTAGTAGTTGAGGTAGAACCTATTGCCCTGTTACTATCAAACCCTTGGGAGTTACTTCTATGTGTTGCTTATATTGCTATGCTATGCTTGTAGACGTGGTTTGGGTTTGAGTGTATTCCATGACAGACGTGAGATTGTTAATTACTGGTTTAACTTAAGGTGGCAACTTTAATACACATCTGGGTGGATTGAGGCACCTGGGGAACCCAGTGTTGTCTGTTTTTTTGGAAATCCCAGGGTACCCATGTGATCTTCCTATGGACCGCCACCCAGGCTCAAAGGGAACTGAGTTTATTCATGCTAGAAACTTCCGTGTGCAGCCACAAGCTACTATGGGCTCTAGCATAGTTGAGTAAGTTATGTGAAGCTCTTGAAGAGGTAGATCAGCAGGTAGTGGGTTTTGTAGGTTTGGTATGGTCTACCCTGAGTAGAGAGTTAATGTTTCTGAAAGACTGTGTCTCGGTCATCCGTTTCTCAAACATCATGTAGTGCGAGAAATCCAACGGAGGCGATCGAGTCTTGTGGGGAAAAGTGCGCAAACCTCTGCAGAGTGTACAATATAATCATGGTTAGCCGTGTCCCCGGTTATGGACAATTCTGAGTATCTGGTATTTGAGTATTCACATGTATCTCATCACTCTTAATTAATATTCCTGGGATGTTAATTACTCTAATTGGGATTGAGTTGGGGTTATACCTTCTCAATGATGTTTCAACCACCATGATAGTTAAATTAAAACTTATTCCTTTGTTGTAGGAAAAAATTGGCTTTTCGCAAAAACATTATAACCATAGAGCTTTTCCACCAGCCAAATATGCATGTAGTGATAGCCTTTATTCATCATTATCCTATGGTGTGAATTTGCCAAGACATTCAATGTCTTGACCCTCCGCAACGTCTCATGTTGCGAGGATCTTACGACGAGTAAGTGATACGTTAGGGTTACGATTTCTACACTCAACTTTGCCGTTGGTGTTGATGGGAATCCACAACCTTGTTACTTCCGCTATTTGGATTGAGGTAAGAGTATTTACGTTATTTTATACATGTGATTTACCTCTGTTATAAGTCCTCGAGTAATCGTGTGTGTCAAAGATACCGATCCGAGGATGACACTTAAGCACGTAGACTTGACCGTCTGAGGTCGGGTCGCTACAAGATGGTATCAGAGCACATGTTGACTTTAGGACGTGACCCTAGAAACTGGCAAGCCCATAGGAAAGATTTCCTCTACAACTTTCTTTTCAAAAAGATCTCTTACCTCTCTTCTCTTCTGAGCTTATTCAGAAAACTCCTTTTAGTGAGACTATACCCCTTTCCCCCTTTTGACCACCCGAAGACTCGACTGATGAGACTACTCCAAGAAGGACAAGATATCGGACAACCAAGACCATTTCGGAATAAAGATTATTTTACCGAGCATTTGTTATAATTGGAACTGCAACGGTTGAAGACTCCGAAGACTAGGAGAATTTGAAGGCTTGAAGAATTTCCAGATTTGTATGACCTAGGAAAGCACCCCTTATGGAACTTGTGAGACTATTGGAGCTGTCAGTACCCAAGATCAAGATGTTGGAGAAAGACCGGAAAATGGAGCATTAGAACTCAAAATTTTGTCTGGAAAACCCGAAGACAGGAGATATCAATTATGGAATGAAAGATCATGGCAGTAACATGAGCATAGACACGGCTGACCATGGTGTTATTGCCCATCTACGCTATTGTCACCATGCGGAGTTAAGCGTGCATATGCATGGAAGAATTGGATGGTAGAAGGCTGAAGGAGCATCTGTCAGCGAATGATGCAGTTTTAACATAGCTGGTGCATCGCCATGATCTGGAGTATTACATCGAGGAGTTTAGGGTGGATCTGCAGGAAGCCGTATTTGATAAGGAAGCAGTTCGTGAAGAACTCAGGACCCAGAAGCTGAAAGTAGACAAGCTGAAGGAGGAAAACATCGAGATACCGGAGATTCGTCAGGAACTAAAGGACAGTAGGACCATGGTTCATGCCAAGGATGTTGAAACCCAGAAGTTTGGAACGCATCTCCAGAAATATTAAAGGACGTCATGATAGACTTTGCGACAACAGAGATGATCTGGCAAAAGAACTTGAGTAGGACAAGCATGATCGGAAGAAGCCATCGGAGACATGAAAAAGAATCGAAGAGTTTGGCGACCTTGAAGATTTATTGACCTTGGAAGACCAAACCCCTATTATATACCTACATTAGATCCGACATCTATGAGCTGTCATTTGTTTGATGTTTTTCCGACAGCCACAAATAAAATGCCCTTTTCAAAACTGTTGTTTGTATTGTGTGTATCCCCTCTCCTTTTCTCTTATCTCACCCCAAAACCCATGGACCCAATAGAGGATGAATGGAGATGAGCTTGTATTTTCTGGACCGATGAGTCAATTGGAGACAGACCGATGGATTTAGAACCTGGAGGATCACATGAAGAATAACACTATAGTCGGAAAGGATATGACCCAGCATGCTCTACAGTGATTTGAAAGAGGTGCTGCTACCTTGTGGAGGATGTACCAAACCATCAATGGATGGCAAGGAGTAACCGTTTGGGAAGAATTTAAGTTGACACTGGTAAAGTCTCGACTTGTGTCCCAGAAGTTGAAGCCTTATGGAAATGATATGGAGAAAGTGCATGCAAGATTTGTGGAGAAATAGGACACGACCATAAAGAAAACAAGGACGAATACCCTCATAAGCGGAGGATTACCAAAGGAGTTAGTCGAGGATTTTCAGGGAACTTCGGTTGGAGATTGTTTCCAAAGGTTTTGTTGCAGCAATGGAAGTTCAGTCTACATTGTTGGGAAAGATCCGTGAAGCTCAGAAGGATGACAAAGAGATTGCTGAGGTAAAAGAGAGGATGAGCAAAGGAAAGGCCAAAGGTTTTCGTAAGGATGAGCACGTCACCTTATGGTTTGAGGATCGTGTACATGGACTAATAATGCAAAGATCAGGAAGTTAATACTTCAGGAGGCTCATGACTCACCATACTCGATTCGCCCTGGAAACACCAAGATGTATTTGGATTTGAAGGAGTGTTTCTGGTGGACTGGTATGAAGAAGGATATTGCGGAGTATGTTGTCGTAGGTGATGTATGCCAGAGTGAATAAAAGCAGAGCATCAGAAGCCAGCAGGATTACTACAGCCTATGCCGATACCCGAATGGAAGTGGGATAAGCTTGGCATGGATTTCATTACCGGATTTCCCAGAACCCGAACGGGATATGATTCTATCTGGTAGTAGTTGATTCGCTTGACCAAAGTGGCTCACTTTATCCCAAAGGAAAACCACCTATACAAGTGCGAAGTTGGCCAAGATATATTTGACCAGATCGTATGTCGCATGGAGTTCCGAGGACCATCGTGACGAGATAGAGGAACACAGTTTACCTCAAAGTTTTGGAATCAGCTGCACTGCACTTTGGGTACTAGGCTAGAGTTCAAGATCTGACCTTTCATCCGCAGATAGATGGATAGACCGAGAGAGTCAATCAGATTCTGGAGGACATGTTGAGAATGTGTGCGCTAGATTATGGATCTAGTAGGGATGATAATCTACCTTACACGGAGTTCTCATTCAACAACAGCTACCAAGTCAGTTTGAAGATGGCCCCTTTTTAAGCTTTGTATGGGAGAAGGAGCCAGACACCATTGATGTGGGATGAAGTTAGAGACCGTCAGTTGTTTGGACTAAATATGATCAAGGAGTCAGAAGAGAATGTTAAAGTTGATCGAGATAGATCAAGGTAGCTCGATCCGAGCGTAAGAGTTATGCAGACTAAAAAACGCAAGGAGGTAGTCTATGAAATTGGAGATAGAGCATGTCTTCATGTGTCCCCTCTACGAGGAGTTAAATGATTTGGAGTTAAGGGAAAGTTAGCCCAGAGATTTGTAGGACCATACCGAGTTTTGGAGCGTATGGGAGAAGTGGCCAACAAATTGGAGTCACCCGAAGGACTGTTAGGAGTTCATGATGTGTTTCACGTATTCCAGCTAAAGAAGTGCCATGCAGAAATGGCCAATATTCCCCTGTAAGGACGCTTGACCCTGGAAAGGATAATGATGTTCCATGAAGTGGAGTATGGACTTCATAAGTATAAGTTTTATCTCAAGAGGTGGGATATCCCACGAGGATGAAGAGATGAACTACTATTGGATATAAAGGAGGTATGATGTTGGAAATATGGATCAATGTAAATTCCATGATGAGTCTGAGTAATCATGTCCTAGTTTATTGCCAATAGAAGGAAGGAAGACAGTACAATTGGATGGATTTAAGAATACTAGGAATTTGGAAGTTGGAATAATGATAATAAGCCAGAGGATAAGTTCAAGGACTACAAGTGATGAGATGGGCCATAACCCACGTGCCCTGTGACCTGCCAAGAAGCAAGCACATTCTTGTCAAGGAAAAACCCTAGAAGAAGTTACGATTTTATCAACCGACGATTCTATAGGAGTTTACGCAAAACCTGAGAGTTGTTAAGGAACGATAGATGTTTGTTTGGCTTGCAGAATCAATGGATTTATCTGAACTTGGTTCGTCGACAAGAGAAATTCTGCAATGCTTGTGAGGATGACCGAGTGTTAGAATGCGAGATTCGCTAAACCATGTACAAGGTAATGATTTGGGTGCGGGATGGATTGATCACCATACCGACTTACTCTTATTGTTCGCCTTGCTATATGGGATGGTAAATCTGAGTGACTTACCTATAGTAGAGAGACGACGATCAAAACCCTGTTTAAACCTTAGAATGGTATAAGAATTTTCCCCTTGTACAAGGCAGCTTTTGCCAACCGTAGGTTATACGGTGAGGATTAACCAGACTCATTTCCTGTAGGAGAAACCCTAAATTGTTGACCACCATGAGATATCGATAGTTAGTTGGTATTGGCGCCAGACCCGTCAACTAAGAAGACCCAATCTCGGAATAACCTTACCAAGATAAAAATGACACAAAATCGAGGTAAAGGTTATGCCACTACCGGAAGAGCCCAGAGAAGGAATTTTCCCGAGAATCTGAGAAGACCGACACTATCAAATAGTAAGGATAGAGTATTGAGTTTTGATGGAACCGTAACAATGCTTATAAGGGTGGTAGCACCCCAGACCCCCTGTGATGATCGATGGATTTTGAGAAGACCCCCAAACCCTAACCTATTTCTTTCTAGCCTCTCCGAATCTCGAGGACGAGATTCATTTTAAGGGTGGTAGGTTTGTAACATCCCAAAATTCTAAATTTTGGAATGTTATAATAAATAGATAGATTTGATTGATTGTTTGATTGATTGAGTGAATTGAGTGAAATTCGAAACTTTTTGAAAGTTAAATGAGAGGGAATAAAAGGACTTTCCCAAACTTTCATTTTGCATGTTATGATCTCCATGAATTCAAATTCTTTTCACCACAAAACCCTCGAGAGAAGATGACATGACTTCTTCCATTTATTTAAATGACAAGGGGTGTTGAAAATATTTGAATTTCATTTGAAGTTATTTCCAATTCATAAACTTCATGCAACTCAATGATTTTCATGAGAGAAGATAATATGACTTCTTCAAAATATATGAAATATGAGTTGGGATTTTAAAAGAAATCCAATTTAAAGTCCCTTTGAAAATTATTTTCAGTTTGGACTTATTTGGGTTTTATTCAAATTATTTTTCTCCAAAAATAAAATATATCAAAATTAGGGTAAAATGATTCCCTACATCAGAAAATTGGAGAGAAATAAATTTGAATTAATTTTGGTATTTTTTTAAAATGATTTTTATTGCATTTTATTAGAGCAGAAGCACTCTTTGCTTTATTTAAAATTCTCAGGATTTTATTTGAAGCTAGAATAATGTCCATGTTGTAGAAAATCTTTTTCTGCAAATTTTGATATATTATATGCCTATGTTATATTTTTTGGTTATTTGCGTTTATTTATTTACCGTCTGCTAAAATGTTTTTTTTTACTTTCTTCCGCCGAATCGGCCCGGCTGCCTCGCTGCCAAAGGCCCAGCCCAAGCTGTCGCCGCCGACCTCGGACTCCCGGCCTTGCACGCCGCCGCCGTGCTCGATCTCGCAACCGCCACCGCCTCGCCGTGCCTCCCCACGCCCACGCCCCCCCTTCATAAATACCGAGGCCAGCCCCGGGCCCCGTCTTTCCTCTCGTCGCCACGCCACCGCAGATCGAAGCCGTCGCCGCCGTCGACGAGGTCCGCCGCCATAACTCATCGCCCTTGCCCGCCGCGTCTAACTCCGCCGCCCAGCGCGCTGCCGCCGTCTACGCCCTCGCCCGTCGACCCGGAGCCGCCTCCCCGTCAAAGGTCGCCTCGCCGCCGACGCGTCGCTCCGCCTCGCCGCCGCACTTCATCGGAAACCGTCGTCCCCATCGGTCTATTCCACCGAGCCGGTAAAAACCGCAAAAGCCCGCTTTATTTTTTTGGGTTAGGTTTACTTCGTTTTTTCTTAAAAAAACGGTTTATTATTTTAGGTTAGCTTATTCTACGAGCGTTCATTAGCTAGGGTTCGGTAGCGAGCGATTTTCGTTCGTTAGCGATCGGTAACGAACGTTCACTATTTAGTCTTTTTCTTTTATTTTAGTTCTCTGCAAGGGACCTATTTGCTAGGTTTTATTTTACAGATTAGCCCTAGTTTTCAAACGATCATTACTTTTTGCTCGTTAGTCCAAATCCAACAAAACCAATGCCCACTTCTTCGTTATGATCCCCTCTATCTAGTAATCAAACTCAAACATGTTTTTGAAAGACTAAAATTTGAATTAGATCCGATTTGAATTTGAACTTCGTTTGATCATAACTTGAGTTTCGTAACTCCGATTTAGTTGATTCTTTTTGCAACTCGAAGCTCTTGAGCTAACCTTCTGATAAGGCCAAATTCACATAATTTTGGTACTGTTAGAAATTGTTTTATGTTGCAAGAGTTATTTGCTTGGTTTTGATGTTTTCCGAATTGTTTTCTTCGTTCTTTCCGATCTTTTGAGTGATTGCTTATGTGTGGTTACTATTGCTTACTTATGATAGATTGACCGGAGTGTGACGAATAGAACTATCAAGAGTTTTGAGTGCGAATCATCTTCATCAACATTGCAGGCAAGTAACACTTTGATCATACTCTTTTCATACCCAGTTTTATGCATTAGCTCAATCCTCAAACATTGCATGATTAAGATGTCATTAATTTGTGGGTTGGGAAGTAGTAGTTGAGGTAGAACCTATTGCCCTGTTACTATCAAACCCTTGGGAGTTACTTCTACGTGTTGCTTATATTGCTATGCTATGCTCGTAGACGTGGTTTGGGTTTGAGTGTATTCCATGACAGATGTGAGATTGTTAATCACTGGTTTAACTTAAGATGGCAACTTTAATACACATCTGGGTGGATTGAGGCACCTGGGGAACCCAGTTGTCTGTTTTTTTGGAAATCCCGGGGTACCCATGTGATCTTCCTATGGACCGCCACCCAGGCTCAAAGGGAACTGAGTTTATTCATGCTAGAAACTTCCGTGTGCAGCCACAAGCTACTACGGGCTCTAGCATAGTTGAGTAAGTTACGTGAAGCTCTTGAAGAGGTAGATCAATAGGTAGTGGGTTTTGTAGGTTTGGTATGGTCTACCCTGAGTAGAGAGTTAATGTTTACGAAAGATCAGATCTCGGTCATCCGCTTCTCAAACATCATGTAGTGCGAGAAATCCAACGGAGGCGATCGAGTCTTGTGGGGAAAAGTGCAAACCTCTGCAGAGTGTACAATCTAATCATGGTTAGCCGTGTCCCCGGTTATGGACAATTCTGAGTATCTGGTATTTGAGTATTCACATGTATCTCATCACTCTTAATTAATATTGCTGGGATGTTAATTACTCTAATCGGGATTGAGTTGTGGTTATACCTTCTCAATGATGTTTCAACCACCATGATAGTTAAATTAAAACTTATTCCTTTGTTGTAGGAAAAAATTGGCTTTTCGCAAAAACATTATAACCATAGAGCTTTTCCACCAGCCAAATATGCATGTAGTGATAGCCTTTATTCATCATTATCCTATGGTGTGAATTTGCCAGTACATTCAATGTACTGACCCTTTGTGGCTGCAACGTCTCATGTTGCGAGGATCCTCTGGCAGTAAGTGATACGTTAGGGTTACGATTTCTACACTCAACTTTGCCGTTGGTGTTGATGGGAATCCACAACCTTGTTAGTTCCGCTATTTGGATTGAGGTAATAGTATTTATGTTATTTTATACATGTGACTTACCTCTGTTATAAATCCTCGAGTACTATGTGTGTCAGCATACCGATCCAGGGATGACACTTAAGCACAGAGACTTGACCGTCTGAGGTCGGGTCGCTACAAGATGGTATCAGAGCACATGTTGACTGTAGGACGTGACCCTAGAAACTGGCAAGCCCATAGGAAAGATTTCCTCTACAACTTTCTTTTCAAAAAGATCTCTTACCTCTCTTCTCTTCTGAGCTTATTCAAAAAATTCCTTTTAGTGAGACTATACCCCTTTCCCCCTTTTGACCACTCGAAGACTCGACTGATGAGACTACTCCAAGAAGGACAAGATATAGGAAAACCAAGACCATTTTGGAATAAAGATTATTTTACCGAGCATTTGTTATAATTGGAACTTCAACGGTTGAAGACTCCGAAGACTAGGAGAATTTGAAGGCTTGAAGAATTTCCAGATTTGTATGACCTAGGAAAGAACCCCTTATGGAACTTGTGAGACTATTGGAGCTGTCAGTACCCATGATCAAGATGTCGGAGAAAGACCAGAACATGGAGCATTAGAACTCAAAGTTTTGTCAGGAAAACCCGAAGACAGGAGATATCAATTATGGAATGAAAGATCATGGCAGTAACATGAGCATAGACACGACTGACCATGGTGTTATTGCCCGTCTATGCTATTATCACCATGCGGAGTTAAGCGTGCAGATGCATGGAAGAATTGGATGGTAGAAGGCTGAAGGAGCATCTGTCAGCGAAGGATGCAGTTTTAACATAGCTAGTGCATCGCCAGGATCTGGAGTATTACATCGTGGAGTTTAGGGTGGATCTGCAGGAAGCCGTATTTGACAAGGAAGCAGTTCGTGAAGAACTCAGGACCCAGAAGCTAAAAGTAGACAAGCTGAAGGAGCAAAACATCGAGATACCGGAGATTCGTCAGGAACTAAAGGACAATAGGACCATAGTTATTGATTAGAGAGATGTCTCGGTCATGTATACATAGTTCTCGAACCCGTAGGGTCCGCACGCTTAACGTTCGTTGATGATATAGTATTATATGAGTTATGTATGTTGGTAACCGAATGTTATTAGGAGTCCCGAATGAGATCACGAACATGACGAGGGACTCCGGAATGGTCCGGAGATGAAGTTCTATATATGGGATAATGTTGTTTGGTCTCCGGAAGGGTTCCGGAATTCACTGGAAGGGGTTCCGGATGTTTCCCGAAATATTTGGGTACGAGAATACGTTATTTGGGCCAAAGGGGAAAGCCCACAAGGTTTTTGAAAAGCGCAAAAGGAAGTTTTGCGGAGTCCAGGGGCAAGACGCCAGGGTCCGTGGCGTCTGGGTCCAGACGCCGGGAACCCTGGCGTCTGGCCCTGGAGTCCGAGAAGGAATCTTGCCTTTCGGGTGATACCGACTTTGTGGAGGCTTTTACTCCAAGTTTCGACCCCAAGTCTCAACATATAAATAGAGGGGTAGAGCTAGCACCAAAGACACATCAAGAAACACAAAGCCGCAGTGCCGCAACCCCGCCCCTCTAGTTTATCCTCCGTCACAGTTTCCGTAGTGCTTAGGTGAAGCCTGTGGAGATTGTTCTTCACCAACACCGTCACCACGCCGTCGTGCTGCCGGAACTCATCTACTACTTCGCCCGTCTTGCTGGATCGAGAAGGCGAGGACGTCATCGAGCTGAACGTGTGCAGAACTCGGAGATGCTGTGCATTCGGTGCATAGGACTTTTTTTGAAATTACTACATTCCCCAACACTACCCGCCTTGAATTGGCGGAGGAGGGCGGTGGTCACCCATTGATGGAGCAACTGCCCTTCCCCGCCCGACCTATAAAAGGGAGGGGCGGGCTACGTCTTGAGCTTGCGTTGGTTTTCCCCGAAGAGGAGAGGATGATGCAGCAGAGTAGCGTAAGTATTTCCCTCAGTTTTTGAGAACCAAGGTATCAATCCTGTAGGAGGCCACGCGCGAGTCCCTCGTACCTACACAAAGCAAATAGCTCCTCGCAACCAACGCGAATAGGGGTTGTCAATCCCTTCAAGGTCACTTACGAGAGTGAGATTTGATAGAGATGATAGATAATATTTTTGGTATTTTTGGTATAGAGATGCAAAGTAAAATAAAAGGCAAAGTAAAGAGCAAAGCAATAATAAAGCGTAGGAAGATTAATATGATGAAAATAGACCCGGGGACCATAGATTTCACTAGTGGCTTCTCTCAAGAGCATAGGTATTTTATGGTGGGTGAACTAATTACTGTTGAGCAATTGATGAGAATCGAGCATAGTTATGAGAGTATCTAGGTATGATCATGTATATAGGCATCACATCCGAGATAAGTAGACCGACTCCTGCTTGCATCTACTACTATTACTCCACTTATCGACCGCTATCCAGCATGCATCTAGAGTATTAATTTAATGAAAACAGAGTAACGCCTTAAGCAAGATGACATGATGTAGAGGAATAAATTCATGCAATATGATAAACACCCCATCTTGTTATCCTCGATGGCAACAATACAATACGTGCCTTGTTGCCCCTCATCCTTTGGGAAAGGACACCGCAAGATTGAACCCAAAGCTAAACACTTCTCCCATTGCAAGAACTACCAATCTAGTTGGCCAAACCAAACGGATAATTCGAAGAGACTTGGAAAGATAACCAATCATACATAAAAGAATTCAGAGAAGATTCAAATATTGCTCATAGATAATCTTGATCATAAACCCACAATTCATCGGTCTCAACAAACACACCGCAAAAAGAAGATTACATCGAATAGATCTCCCCGAGAGAGGGGGAGAACATTGTATTGAGATCCAAAAGAGAGAAGAAGCCATGTAGCTACTAACTATGGACTCGAAGGTCTGAAGTAAACTACTCACACTTCATCGGAGAGGCTATGATGATGTAGAAGCCCTCCGTGGTGGAATCCTTCCCGGAGCTCCTAACAGGCCCCAAGATGGGATCTCGTGGATACAGAAAGTTGCAGTGGTGGAATTAGGTTTTTGGCTCCGTATCTGATTTGACGGGGGTACGTAGGTATATATAGGAGGAAGAAGTACGTCGGTGGAGCCTCGAGGGGCCCACGAGGTAGGGGGGTGCGCCCTAGGGGGGAGCACGCCCTCCAACCTCGTGGCCGCCTTGGAGCTTTCTTGACGGAGGGTCCAAGTCTCCTTGGTCTTATCCGATGAGAAAATCACGTTCCCGAAGATTTCATTCCGTTTGGACTCCGTTTGATATTCCGTTTCTTCGATACACTGAAATAGGCAAAAAACAGCAATTCTGGGCTGGGCCTCCGGTTAGGTTAGTCCCAAAAGTAATATAAAAGTGGGAAATAAAGCCCAATATAGGGCAAAACAATAGATAATATAGCATGGAGCAATAAAAAATTATAGATACGTTGGAGACGTATCAGGCATCCCCAATCTTAATTCCTGCTCGTCCTCGAGTAGGTAAATGATAAAAAGAGAATTTTTGATGCGGAGTGCTACTTGGCATAATTTCAATGTAATTCTTCTTAATCGTGGTATGAATATTCAGATCCAAAAGATTCAAGACAAAAGTTCATATTGACATAAAAGTAATAATACTTCAAGCATACTAACAAAGAAATCATGTCTTCTCAAAATAACATGGCCAAAGAAAGTTTTCCCTACAAAATCATATAGTCTGGCTATGCTCTATCTTCAGCACACAAAGTATTTAAATCATGCACAACCCCGATGACAAGCCAAGCAATTGTTTCATACTTTTGACATTTTCAAAACTTTTTCAATCTTCACGCAATACATGAGCGTGAGCCATGGATATAGCACTATATGTGGAATAGAATGGTGGTTGTGGAGAAGACAAAAAGAGGGAAGATAGTCTCACATCAACTAGGCGTATCAACGGGCTATGGAGATGCCCATCAATAGATATCAATGTGAGTGAGTAGGGATTGCCATGCAACAGATGCACTAGAGCTATAAGCATATGAAAGCTCAACAAATGAAACTAAGTGGGTGTGCATCCAACTCGCTTGCTCACGAAGACCTAGGGCAATTTGAGGAAGCCCATCATTGGAATATACAAGCTAAGTTCTATAATGAAAAATTCCCACTAGTATATGAAAGTGACAAAACGAGAGACTCTCTATTATGAAGATCATGGTGCTACTTAGAAGCACAAGTGTGGTAAAAGGATAGTAACATTGTCCCTTCTCTCTTTTTCTCTCATTTTTTTATTGGGCCTTTTCTTTTTTGTGGCCTCTTTTCCTTTTTTTTCGTCCGGAGTCTCATCCCGACTTATGGGGGAATCATAGTCTCCATCATCCTTTCCTCACTTGGGACAATGCTCTAAAAATGATGATCATCACACTTTTATTTTTCTTAAAACTCAACAATTACAACTCGACAGTTAGAACAAAATATGACTCTATATGTGTGCCTCCGGCGGTGTACCGGGATATGCAATGATTCATAAGTGACATGTATGAAATAATTATGAATGGTGGCTTTGCCACAAATACGATGTCAACTAAATGATCATGCTAAGCAATATGACGATGATGGAGCGTGTCATAATAAACGGAACGGTGGAAAGTTGCATGGCAATATATCTCGGAATGGCTATGGGAATGCCATGATAGGTAGGTATGGTGGCTGTTTTGAGGAAGGTATATGGTGGGTGTATGTTATCGGCGAAAAGTGCGGTATTAGAGAGGCTAGCAATGGTGGAAGGGTGAGAAAAGTGCGTATAATCCATGGACTCAACATTAGTCATAAAGAACTCATATACTTATTGCAAAAATCTACAAGTTATCAAAGCAAAGTATTACGCGCATGCTCCTAGGGGATAGATTGGTAGGAAAAGACCATCGTCATTCCCCGACCGCCACTCATAAGGAAGACAATCAATAAATCAATCATGCTCCGACTTCATCACATAACGGTTCACCATACGTGCATGCTACGGGAATCACAAACTTTAACACAAGTATTCCTCAAATTCACAACTACTCAACTAGGATGACTCTAATATTATCACCTCCATATCTCAAAACAATTATCAAGTATCAAACTTTTCTTAGTATTCAACACACTCAAAAGAAAGTTTTACAAATCTTGAATACCAAGCATATTGTTATTAAGCAAATTACCATGCTATTTAAGACTCTCAAAATAATCTAAGTGAAGCATGAGAGATCAATAGTTTCTTTAAAACAAATCCACCACCGTTCTCTAAAAGATATAAGTGAAGTACTAGAGCAAAACTATAAAGCTCAAAAGATATAAGTGAAGCACATAGAGCAAAACTATCAAGCTCAAAAGATATAAGTGAAGCTCATAGAGTATTCTAACAAATTCCAATTCATGTATGGCTCTCTCAAAAGGTGTGTACAGCAAGGATGATTGTGGTAAAATAACAAACAAAGACGCTAATAATACAAGACGCTCCAAGCAAAACACATATCATGTGGTCAATAAAAATATAGCTCCATGTAAAGTTACCGATGGAAGTGGACGAAAGAGGGGATGCCGTCCGGGGCATCCCCAAGCTTTGACTTTTTGGTGTCCTTGGATTATCTTGGGGGTTCCATGGGCATCCCCAAGCTTAGGCTCTGCCACTGCTTGTTCCATAATCCATCAAAAAAAATTCACCCAAAACTTGAAAACTTCACAACACAAAACTCAACATAATTCTCGTGAGCTCCGTTAGCGAAAGAAAACAAAAGATCACTTCAAGGTACTGTAATGAACTCATTCTTTATTTATATTGGTGTTAAACCTACTTTATTCCAACTTCCCTATGGATCATAAACTATTTTACTAGCCATAGATTCATCAAAATAAGCAAACAACACACGAAAAACAGAATCTGTCAAAAACAGAACAGTCTGTAGTAATCTGTAACTAACGCATAATTCTGGAACTCCAAAAATTCAGAAAAATAGGAAGACCTAGGCAATTTTTTTATTGATCAGAAGCAATTGGAATCACTATTTTATCACATTCTGGTGATTTTTAACAATTGTTTTCGTGAACCGAAAGTTTCTGGAAATTACAGAAAGATCAAATAACTATTATCCAAGAAGATCCTATAGGTTTAACTTGGCACAAACACTAATTAAAACATAAAACCACATCTGAAAATAAGTTAGATGGATTGATTTATTGAATAACAGCAACTAAAAATATTGAGTTGTCTCCCAACAAGCGATTTTCTTTAAAGCCTTTTTAGCTAGGCATTGAGATCTCAATGATGCTCACACGAAAGATAAGAATTGAAGCACAAAGAGAGCATCATAAAACACGTGACAAACACATCTAAGTCTAACATACTTCCTATGCATAGGCATCTTATAAGCAAACAAATTATCAAGGCGAGCAAAAACTAGCATATGCAGGGCAGCGGAAAGAAACAATAGCAATCTCAACATAATGAGAGGTAATTTAGTAACATAAAAATTTCTACAACCATATTTTCCTCTCTCATAATAATTACATGTAGTATCAAAAGCAAATTCAACAATATAGCTATCACAAAGTATATTATCAACACGATCCACATGCATGCAAAGCGGACACTCTTCCAAAATAGTGGGATTATCATTAACTAAACTCATGACCTCTCCAAACCCACTTTTATCAAAAATTTCATAAGATTGAATATTATCCAAATATGTGGGATCTAAAGTTGACACTCTTCCAAACCCACTTTCAATATTATTGCAAACATTATTATCAATCTCATATTCATCATGGGGCTTAAATAAATTTTCAAGATCATAAGAAGAATCACCCCAATCATGATCATTGCAACAAGTAGTAGACATAGAAAAACTAGCATCCACAAGCTTAGGGTTTTGCATCTTATTAGCACAATTGAAATCAAAATAATTTATAATAAAATCATTGCAATCATGCTTTTTTTTCAAAGATCTATCGTGGGTCACTTCACGGATTTCAAGCAAAACCTTATAAAGATAATCTAGTGCATCCAAATCACTAGGAATTGTTCATCATAATTGGATCTCTTAAAAAGATTGGCAAGCGGATGAGGATCCATAGATATTGGCTTCTCTGTTTAGGAATAAATACTCAACTATTTCAACCAAATGAGCAAACGAGCCAAGTAAGACATCAAGGCAAACGAAAAGAGAGGGCGAATAAAACGGCAAGGGTGAAGTGGGGGAGAGGAAAACGAGAGGCAAATGGCAAATAATGTAATGCGGGAGATAAGGGATTGTGATGGGTACTTGGTATGTTGACTTTTGCGTAGACTCCCCGGCAACGGCGCCAGAAATCCTTCTTGCTACGTCTTGAGCTTGCGTTGGTTTTCCCCGAAGAGGAGAGGATGATGCAGCAGAGTAGCGTAAGTATTTCCCTCAGTTTTTGAGAACCAAGGTATCAATCCAGGAGGAGACCACCAGGCGAGTCCCTCGTACCTACACAAAGCAAATAGCTCCTCGCAACCAACGCGAATAGGGGTTGTCAATCCCTTCACGGTCACTTACGGGAGTGAGATCTGATAGAGATGATAGATAATATTTTTGGTATTTTTGGTATAGAGATGCAAAGTAAAATAAAAGGCAAAGTAAAAAAGCAAAGCACTAATAAAGCATAGGAAGATTAATATGATGAAAATAGACCCGGGGGCCATAGATTTCATTAGTGGCTTCTCTCAAGAGCATAGGTATTTTATGGTGGGTGAACTAATTACCGTTGAGCAATTGACAGAATTGAGCATAGTTATGAGAGTATCTAGGTATGATCATGTATATAGGCATCCCGTCCGAGACAACTAGACCGACTCACACTGCATCTACTACTATTACTCCACTCATCGACCGCTATCCAAAGATGCATCTAGAGTATTAAGTTAATGAAAACAGAGTAACGCCTTAAGCAAGATGACATGATATAGAGGAATAAATTCATGCAATATGATAAATACCCCATCTTGTTATCCTCGATGGCAACAATACAAGATGCGTGCCTTGCTGCCCCTCATCACATCGGGAAAGGACACCGCAAGATTGAACCCAAAGCTGAACACTTCTCACATTGCAAGAACTACCAATCTAGTTGGCCAAACCAAACGGATAATTCGAAGAGACTTGCAAAGATAACCAATCTTACATAAAAGAATTCAGAGAAGATTCAAATATTGCTCATAGATAATCTTGATCATAAACCCACAATTCATCGGTCTCAACAAACACACCGTAGAAAGAAGATTACATCGAATAGATCTCCACGAGAGAGGGGGAGAACATTGTATTGAGATCCAAAAAGAGAGAAGAAGCCATCTAGCTACTAACTATGGACCCGAAGGTTTGAAGTAAAATACTCACACTTCATCGGAGAGGCTATGATGATGATGTAGAAGCCCTCCGTGGTGGAATCCCCTTCGTGAGCTCCTAACAGGCCCCAAGATGGGATCTCGTGTATCTGAGAAAGTTGCGGTGGTGGAATTAGGTTTTTGGCTCCGTGTCGATCGACGGGGTAAGTAGGTATATATAGGAGGAAGAAATGCGTCGGTGGAGCCTTGAGGGGCCCACGAGGTGAGGCGCGCCCTCCACCCTCGTGGCCGCCTCGAGCTTTCTTGACGGAGGGTCCAAGTCTCCTGGCCTTATCCGATGAGAAAATCACGTTCCTCAAGATTTCATTCCGTTTGGACTCGTTTGATATTCCGTTTCTTGAAACACCGGAAATAGGCAAAAAAATAGCAATTACAGGCTGGGCCTCCAGTTAATAGGTTAGTCCCAAAAGTAATATAAAAGTGGAAAATAAAGCCCAATATAGTCCAAAACAATAGATAATATAGCATGGAGCAATCAAAAATTATAGATACGCGTTGGAGACGTATCAGGGCGGAGGAGGGCGAAGTCATCCATCTTTGCATTCCCCTCTTCTTCCCTTGTTCTCTCCTTTCATTGGCGATGCCGAAGATAAGAGCCCGGGGCCTGCCCCCGGGTTCTTGCTTGGGTCTATTGTTGCCCCATCTTTGGTCTTGATGCTCGGGGAGTGAGCCTAGTCCTTGGCGTGGCGAATCTCTTGATCTCTTCGAGGCTCGGCCGGGAGGAGGGGCTGGAGATCATTGGTAATCCTAGCATTGCCCCTCCCGGAGGTCTTGGGGCTGTTGTCGACGAGAGGCGCGCCTTCCTGCCCGCCAAGGTGGGGCGCGACACACCTCGAGCCTCCTGGCCGTCCTGGCCACTCGCTGTCTTCCCGAGGGGGGTGCCGGACTGGAACCGCGGCCTTCCTCCGGGACGGTGTGGATGGAGATAAAGCCCGGTGAGAAGGAGAAGACGGGAGAAAAGTTGTCCAGTAGGAGCACGGCCGCATCGACACATTCGTCTCGTACTGGCGACCTGCTGCCCGTCTGCTTGGCTCTTCCCCCCTTTTCCCGGCACCGTCATCACCGTTTCTTTCGGCTGCCGGGAAAAGGCTCGCCCCCCTGGTGCTTCCGCTTCCTTTTGGGGCCTTCTGTATGGGCTCCGGCGCCTTCCTCTGCCGGTGCATGTGCTGGAGCCCCCCTTTTCGGTCCTAGGGGCGGTGACCAAGGGGTCGTCGAGGTGCTCCTCATGTCTGCCTCCTTTGCAGCCTTGCCACTCCTGATCTTGTCAGGCTGGGGTTGCCAGCTCCTGACAAGGATCGGGGTGGTGTTGTGCCGGCGCAACACCCGTCCTCTTCTCTTCCCACCGCAATACCTGGGATAAGAGGGACAGGGAGAGGAGTTTACGGAGCACTTATCTTTTTTCAATCTTAAACTTGTAGGCAATCGCCAAATTTTAATTCAAATAATGTAATCTCTCGAGTCCATCTTTGTGTTCTATAATGCTTGTACTTGCATTAGCATATAAATGAAAAAAATGAACCTTGCCGGGAACCCGTGCATGTGTATGTCCATGCAGAGGTGGAGTGCCTCTTTAATGAAAATAAACGAGCTTTTCCTGGCCGGATATCCTACCGGCACCCTCTTTGTCTGCTGGAGATCTACGTCAGCCGGGGGACAGACAGAGGGGCCAGCCCCCCGCCAGCTCCTTTTTTACTATAGGCCACTGGGACCATCCTGACTGAAGCAACGTTCGAGTCATGGATGGGAGCACCTAAGTTTCAAAAGAGAGGCGAGGTTTTCTCATGCAAAGTTATAGCTTTACACAACACTAATGGACAAGAGGTAAAACTTATCTATTTGGCTTGCCGGCGATCGCTGTGCCGTGCAATCTTCTCATCCCTTGTCGAAGCCAAGTTCATGGCAGGAACCTGCAACTCCATGTAGATGAGAATGAATGCAGGATGCGATCCTATTTATATGCATATGCAAATGCTCATGAAATGCTTATGCACTGATCTTGGTGTGCTCATGCATGCATGCAATCTTAGTTGGGGGCCCCCCTACAGCGCTTCTTTATTTTCTCTTGCACGGGGTCATCACCCCGGCTTTGTGCAAGGGGTTACATGCAGCTGAGGCAAGGCCTGTACAAAAGGGTGGCTGCCGGGCAGTGCCCGACAGCCTCGCGCCTTACGGGTAGTACTTGCGGAGATGCTCAATATTCCATGAGTTTTGCAACTGAGTGCCATCTCCGGTCTCCAGGCGGACTACGCCGGATCTGGTGACTGTACCACCTGGTAACGGCCTTCCCACTTTGGTGATAGCTTGTTTGTACCCTTGGCAGACTGAACGCTCCTAAGAAAAAGGTCACCTTCCTCAAAACACCGGGTATGAACCCTGTGGCTGTGATAGCGACACAGGGCTTGCTGGTGGCATGCAGGACGCGTAGCAGCCCAGAGACGGTTCTCCTCGAGTAGCACAGCGTCGTCACGCCGGTGCTGATCTTGCGCTACTTCATCGTAGGCAAGCACTCGAGGGGACCCGTAAATGAGTTCCGTGGGGATAACTGCATCTGCCCCGTAGACCAGGGAGAAGTGAATCTTCCCGGTAGCTCAGTTAGGTGTCATTCTGAGGGACCAAAGAACTACCGGCAGCTCCTCGATCCACCGCCTGTTGTGCTTCTACAGCGTATCGGAAGTTCTTGTCTTGAGTCCATGTAGCACTTCAACGTTTGCCCTCTCAGCTTGTCCATTGCTCCAGGGTGTGCCACAGAGGCGAATGAGATCTTGCATCCGAGGGTACAAACATATTGCATGAAGGCGTGGCTCGTGAATTGGGTGCTATTGTCGGTGATGATCCTTGCCGGAACTCCAAAACGACACACCAATTCTTTCAAGAACTTGATAGCTAACTGGGCGGTCACCTTTCTCACGGCAATCACTTCCGGCCACTTTGTAAACTTGTCGATGGCGACAAACAAGAATTCAAAGCCCCCGATTGCTCGAGGGAAGGGGCCGAGGATATCGAACCCCCAGACCGAAAATGGCCATGATAAAGGGATTGTATGAAGGGCTTGGGCAGGCATGTGTGTTCTCTTGGAATGGAACTGGCAGGCTTCACATGTTGTGACGAGCTCGACCACATCTTGGAGGGCTGTGGACCAATAGAATCCTTGTCGGAATGCTTTCCCAACTAATGCCCTTGATCCAATGTGTGAGCTGCACATTCCTCTGTGAATCTCAGCCAACAGTTCCTTTCCATCCTCCCGGCAGACACACTTTAATTTCACACCGTTGGGCCTCCTTCTGTACAGAGTGTCATCGACAAACTCATACATACTGGCCCTCCGGGCTACTTTCTCAGCTTCATCTTGGTCGCCGGCAAGTTCTCCGGTTTGGAGGAAGCGGACGACGTGCCTTGCCCAAGTTGGAGCCTGGGGCTCGGCAACAAGGACTAGCGGCACCTCCTATGCTACGGGGGCACCAGCCTCGTCTGTGGGGTCCATGTGCCCGGCTAGAGGGGGTGGTGCAGCAGGCTATGAGGAGTTGTTTCCGGCAGGGTCTTTGCCGGGAGCGGACGGCTCAACCGGGAGAGGCTTACCGTAGTCCAACTTTCTCCTTTTTCGGTCCATTGTGGCTGGTGATACGGAGGGCTGCGAGAGTCAGAGAACAAAAGTTCCTGGTCCTACATGAAGCTTCTGCGCAACACACTTGGACAGGTGATCAGCTATGCTGTTTTCCGCACGGGATATGTGCTCTGTTGCCAACTCATCAAAGTGCTCCTCCAATCTCCTCACTATCTCGACGTATGCTTCCATCAATGGGCTTTGATAATCCTTGTTGACTTGTCTCACCATAAGCTGTGAATCTCCTCATATGATTATCTTCTTGATTCCCAATTATGCTGCAATTCTGAGCTCGGCAAGGAGCCCTTCATACTCAGCTATATTGTTGGTGGCTTCTTCCCGGGCAAAGTGCATTTGGACGACGTACTTCAAGTGCTCCCCGGAGGGGGCAACAAGAAGCACGCCAGCCCCCGCACCTTGTAGGGAAAAAGCACCATCAAAATACATAATCCATTCTTGGGGCGATTCCTTATCAGGGATAGCTGTCTCTGTCACTTCCTCATCATGGGTTGGCGTCCATTCTGCAATAAACTCTGCCAGCGCCCTGCTTTGAATAGTTTATGTGCTCTCAAACCTCAAACCAAAGCTGGATAACTCCAAAGCCCACTCCACTATTCTACAAGTAGCATCAGGGTTTCGGAGCATTCTTTGCAATGGAAAACGAGTAACAACCATGATCTCATGGGCTTGCAAATAGTGGTGCAGTTTCCTTGAAGCCATAATGAGACCAAAGATCTAGCCCTTTGTAACAAGGAGGTGTGTAACATCCCAAAATTCTAAATTTTGGAATGTTATATTAAATAAATAATTTTGATTGTTTGTTTGATTGTGGGTGTGGTTAAGTAGTTGTTGAGGTAGGAACCTATTGTCCTCTATCAACCCTGGGAATATATGTTATGTTCATACTTCTTTGCTATGCTCGTAGACGTGGATTGGTACGTGAGATTCATGCAAGATGAGAGAGATAAAATATTTAAGGGAAACTTAAGGTGGCTACTTTAATACACATCTAGGTGGATTGGTTGTGGGCACCTGGGGAATCCAGTGTTGTCCTAGGAGATCCTGGGGTACCCGTGTGATCATCCTATCGAATGCCACCCAGGCTCAAAGGGATCATAAGATTATTCATGATAGGAACTTCCGTGTGCAGCCACAAGCCATTATGGGCTCTGGCATTGTTGAGTAAGTTGTGGGAAACCTTTCCATGATGGGCTAGCAGATGTAGGGGATTGTAGGTGTACCAGCCTATCTATCGGGTTAAGGGGACCTCTTCAGAAAGACTGTGTCTCGATCATCCGTTTCTCAAACATAATGCAGTGCGAGAAATTCAAAGGAGGAGATCGAGTCTTGTGGGGAAAAGTGCGCAAACCTCTGCAGAGTGTACAAACTAATCATGATTAGCCGTGTCCCCGATTATGGACATTTTGAGTATCTGGTGTTTGAATTATTGGTTGATCTCATCACTCTATTTAATAAAATTGTTGGGTTATTAATAATTTAGTGATTTTTGGGATTGAGTTTGGGTTACCTTCTCAATATGGGTAATTTAACTTAGTAGTAAATAAAATTTATTCCTTTGTTGTAGGGGAAAATTGGCTTTATGCAAAAATAAACATAGAGCCTCCACCAGCCAAATATGCATGTAGTGATAGCCGTTATTCAACATTGTTCTACAGTGTGAAATTGCCAGTACATTCAATGTACTGACCTACATGGCTGCAACGTCTCATGTTGTAGGATTCTTACGACGAGTAAGTGATACGTTAGGGTTACGATGTCTACACTCTACTTTGCCGTTGGTGTTGTTGGGACTCCACATCTTTGTTGTTTCTTCAGCTATATGGATTGAGGTAATAGTATTTACATTACTTTATACATGTGATTTACCTATGTTATAAATCCTCAAGTACTGTGTGTGTCAGCATACCGATCCAGGGATGACACTTAAGCACAGAGACTTTGATCCATTCGGGTCAGGTCGCTACAAGGTGATGAAGTACACTGGGCGCTGCACCACTTTCTTCCTTGCCGCGTCTTTGGGGTTGCTCTCGTTGCCATGCTCATTGCTATTCTGATCCTTTTCTGACTCTGCCGTTATCTGCCCACTTTCTGCCTCATCCACTTCTCGCTGTGCTACCAAGGCCGCACTGACCACTTGGTTGGTTGCCGCCAAGTATAGCAACAACGGCTCTTGGGGTTTGGGTGCAACCAAGGTAGGCACAGACGATAGGTAGGCCTTCAACTCCTGCAGAGCTGCATCTGCTTCCGGGGTCCACTTCATAGGCCCTGCCTTCTTCAAAATTTTAAAGAACGGCAGGGCATGCTCGGCATACTTGGAAATGAACCCACTCAGCGCGGCGATGCATCCCGTCAAGCGCCTCACATCCTTAATTGTCCTTGGCGCTTGGATCTGCTCGATGGCTTTGATCTTGTCGGGTTTAGCTTCGATCCCCCGATGGGACAGGAAGAAACCAAGCAACTTGCCGGAGGGGCACCAAACACACACTTCTCCGGATTAAGCTTCAAATTGATCTTGCATAGATTAGCAAATGTCTCCTCCAAATCCTGGATAAGAGTGGTCTTATCCTTAGTTTTGACCACGATATCATCCATATAGGCCTCTATATTCCCGTGTAACTGTGTCTCAAAACCAATCTGAATTGCCCTCGCAAAAGTGGACCCGACACTCTTTAGTCCGAATGGCATGCAGACAAAGCAGTACCTACCACATGGAGTGATGAACGATGTCTTCTCTTCATCTTCTTTGGACATGAAAATCTGGTCATATCCAGAATACGCGTCCAGAAAGGAGAGCAAATCACACCCTGAGGTGGAATCCACAATCTGGTCAATACGCGGCAAGGGAAATGGGTCCTTCAGGCAAGCCTTGTTGAGATCTGTGAAATCAATGCAAAGCCTCCATTCCCCATTAGCCTTCCAGACTACCACTGGATTTGCTAACCATGTAGGATGCAGTACTCCTCTGACCAAACCAGCTGCCTCCAGTTTCTTGATTTCCTCAGCAATGAACTGCTGCATTTCCAAGGCCTGCTTCCGGACTTTCTGCTTGACGGGTTGGGCGTGTGGGCAGACAGCAAGGTGGTGCTCGATTACCTCCTTGGGAACACCGGGGATATCATATGGTTGCCAGGCAAACACATCGATATTCGCCCGCAGGAAGGCAATGAGCGCGCTTTCCTATTTGTCATCAAGGGTGGCGCTGATGGTGAAAGTACCGTCAAAGGCAACCAGCCCTGCCGGGACCTTCTTCACTTGGGGTGCAGCAACCTTGGATCTCTTGCTGTTGGAACACTCCGACACGTCGTCAACGGGTGTCGTTCAGGGAGTCCTGGATTAGGGGGTCCTCGGGCAGCCGGACTATATCCTTTGGCCGGACTGTTGGACTATGAAGATACAAGATTGAAGACTTCGTCCCGTGTCCGGGTGGGACTCTCCTTGGCATGGAAGGCAATCTTGGCAATACGGGTATGTAGATCTCCTCCCTCGTAACCAACTCTGTGTAACCCTAGCCCCCCCCAGTGTCTATATAAACCAGAGTGTTTAGTCCGTAGGACAACAACAATCATACCATAAGCTAGCTTCTAGGGTTTAGCCTCTACGATCTTGTGGTAGATCAACTCTTGCAATACTCATATCATCAAGATCAATCAAGTAGGAAGTAGGGTATTACCTCCATCGAGAGGGCCCGAACACAGGTAAACATCGTGTCCCCGCCTCCTGTTACCATCCGCCTTAGACACACAGTTCGGGACCCCATACCCGAGATCCGCCGGTTTTGACACCGACATTGGTGCTTTCATTGAGAGTTCCACTGTGCCGTCACCACAAGGTTCGATGGCCCCTTCGATCATCGGCAACGATGCGATCCAGGGTGAGGTTTTCCTCCCCGGACAGATCTTCGTGTTCCGCGGCTTCGCACTATGGGCCAACTCGCTTAGCCATCTGGAGCAGATCGGGAGCTACGCCCCTGGCCATCAGGTCAGGTTTGGAAACTTGAACTATACTGCCGACATCCGCGGAGACTTGATCTTCAACGGATTCGAGCACATGTCAGGTGCGCTGCACAGTCATGATGAGCACGACTTAGCTCTGCCGCCGGAAGGTGTTCGGGAGATCACACCTATGCCTACTCCGACCCTAGATCCGGAGTCGATTACGCCGTCCGAGGACGGGTGGATGGACCCCACCTCGGAGACCACACACCCAGTGGCGATAGAACCGAATACTAACTTCACCTCCTATGAGACCTGTGTCGCCGGATCCTCGGATTCATCCCCGGCCACAGGCCCCGAACCGCCTACGTCCATGCCTATCGAATCTGATTGGGCGCCGATCATGGATTTTACCTCCGCGGGTATCTTCCAGCACTCGCCTTTTGGTGATGTGCTAAATTCATTAAGGTATCTCTCCTTGTCAGGAGAACCTTGGCCGAACTATGTCCGGCTAGAATGGGATACAGACGACGAAGAAATTCGCTCCCCACCCACCACCCACTTAGTAGCCACTGTCGACGGTTTAACCGGCATGCTCAATTTCGACTCCGAAGACATCGACGGTATGGACGACGATGCAGGAGACGAACAGGAACCACCGCCCACAGGGCGCTGGACTACCACCGGATCATATGATATATACATGGTGGACACCCGCAAAGAAGGCGATGGCGATAAGACAACGGAGGGTAATCCCTCCAAGAAGCAATCCAAGCACCGACGTCAGTGGCGCCGCTCTAAGTCCCGCCATAGCAAAAGCAGCGATACCGGCACAAGAGACAATAACGCTCCGGATAGTGTCAAAGACGACGACAATCCCTCCGGCCCGGACCTCGGCGGGAGGATGAACAAGCTAGCCCTCCAGAACAGGCAGCAGACGGAGAATCAGAGGATGCCAATTACATGCCTCTCTCCGAGGACGAGGTGAGCCTCCGCGACGAAGAATTTATCGTGCCCGAGGATCCCTTCGAGCAGGAGCGCTTCAAGCGTCGGCTTATAGCCACTGCAAACAGCCTGAAGAAAAAGCAGCAACAGCTTCGAGCTGATCAAGATCTGCTAGCGGATAGATGGACTGAAGTCCTGGCGGCCGAGGAATACGAACTCGAGCGCCCAACCAAGAGTTACCCAAAGCGCAGGTTGCTACCCAAACTCGAAGAGGAAGCATTAAAACCTACATCACCAGCGTATGATGCGGCTGATCTGACACATCGTGGCCGAGACAGAGGGGCATACCAGCCCGAAGTCCAGCCCGCACCCCGCCGCCATTCAAACAAAAATACCAAGGCCCGGGGCAACACGCGGGACCTGCGAGACGTATTGGAAAACAAAGCAGGACATGCAAGATCGATCTACGGATCACGGGGGCGCGCCCCAATGCGTGACGATGATCGTCACGCCGAATACACCGAAAGCAAATCCGGCCAGGCCGAATACAGCATATAAGACTCGTATGAACTGCGTCATGACATAGCTCGGCACAGAGGCGCCGCACACCCCCTATGCTTCACCGATGAAGTAATGGATCACGAATTCCCAGAAGGGTTTAAACTCGTAAACAATGAATCATATGATGGTACTACAGACCCCGCGGTATGGATAGAAGACTTCTTCCTCCACATTCACATGGCTCGCGGGGATGATTTACATGCCATCAAGTATCTCCCGCTAAAACCCAAAGGGCCGGCTCGGCATTGGCTCAATAGCTTGCCGGCAAACTCCATCGGAAGTTGGGAGAGCCTGGTAGATGCATTCCTGGACAATTTCCAGGGCACTTATGCACGACCATCGGATGCTGACGATTTAAGTCATATAACTCAGCAGCCAGGGGAATCGGCCAGGAAATTCTGGACCCGGTTCCTAACTAAGAAGAACCAAATTGTCGACTGTCCGGATGCAGAGGCCTTAGCGGCATTTAAGCATAACATCCGTGACGAATGGCTCGCCCGGCACCTCGGCCAAGAGAAGCCAAAATCCATGGAAGCCCTCACGACACTTATGACCCGCTTTTGCGCGGGCGAAGATAGCTGGTTGGCTCGTAGTAACAATACAACAAGCAAACCTGACACATCAGAGGCCAGGGACAGCAATGGCAAACCACGACGCAACAAACACAAGCGCCACAAATATGGTGAAAACGCCGAAGATACGACAGTTAATGCTGGGTTTAGGGGCTCAAAGTCCGGTCAGCGGAAAGGGCCACTCAAAAATAACAATTCGGGTCCATCCAGTCTGGACCGCATACTCGATCGCCAATGCCAAATTCATGGCACCCCAGGAACGCCAGCCACCCATACCAACAGAGAATGCTGGGTCTTCAAACAAGCCAATAGGGCAGGCGCCAAAAATGGAGAAGGGGGGTCTCAAAGCGATGATGGCGACGAAGAGCCCAGATCACCGAACACAGGAGGGCAAAATATATTTCCCCCGCATATTCAATCGGTGAATGTGGTAAGCACCACCCAAATTCCCAACTCGGCCGGATATGCACCCTTAGGGATGCCGACTTAATGGAACTAGTCGTCCCACAATATAACTAGGGCCGGTCACCTTCAACCGCACGGATCGTCCGGTTAACGCCAATCAGGGCAATCCAGCCGCACTTGTCCTCGACCCAATAATTGACGGGTTCCACCTCACACGAGTCCTTATGGACGGAGGCAGCAGTCTAAATCTGCTTTGCCAGGACACAGTGCGCAAGATGGGCATCAATCATTCGGCGATCGAACCCACTAAAGCCACTTTCAGAGGCGTTATATCAGGTGTGGAAGCCAGATGTACAGGCTCCATCACCCTCGAGGTAGTCTTCGGATCACCAAAAAATTACCGTACCGAAGAATTAATCTTCGAAATCGTCCCTTTCCGCAGTAATTACCAGTCATTGCTCGGACGAACCGCGTTCGCTCGATTCAACATGGTGCCACATTATGCCTACCGTAAGCTCGAGATGCCCGGTCCACGCGACGTCATCACAGTTAATGGCAAGGCCGAACATTCCCTCGGCACCAACAAGTACACCATGCCTTAACAGCAGAAGCAACGAGCAGCACCTTGCAGCCGAACCTCGAGTCGACGTCCAGGCTCCCAGACACCGTCAAGGGACTCCGAACTACTTCGCAGAAGGATAGCCCGACTCGTCCAGAGCCTGATTAAATGCTCCGGCGAAGGCCAGGACAGGCCGCACTCGGCGGCTCAACCGCTCTCCGGCACGCAAACATTTTTTACATTTCCTTCGCAGGTTCACCTTTGTGCCGACCAGGACGGGTGATACGGAGGCAGCTTGAACGCGCAAGGGAATCCTTAGACATTCCCCGCAATGACCATCCGGCTATACTCCGGATCAGCACTCAGCTTCCTCCCCTCTGGTCTCAGCAGGTTCCGTAGTCTTATTCCTTTTTTATCACATTACCTATACTCATACGCATAGACGTACTATTCAAATACAACATGTGGATTTATATGATGCTTACCTGCTGTTATTTCTTATTGAAATTCTTTTGTCAAGTGGCATCCGTACACATCGATATGCCTTAAAATATGCCAGGGGCTTCGTTTTACCCACAACACGACAATAAAGTCTGAACACCTTCGCGGAAGTTCGGCACCCCGAACCTATAGCATTATATGCATCAGCTCCGAATCATGTCTTGGGTCAGTAGTTGGGTTTGCCCGGATCCCATGTTTTGGTACCTTACGTTCCGCTATATCGGCTAAGGTAGCACTGGGAGAACTAATGCGATTGTGTCCCGGTTCTTCCGGACGAGCACCTCAGTAGAGAAAGCCGAAAACTGACTGTCATGGTACGGCGAGAGCTGGTCAGCTATTCGAGAGGTTACAAAATCTTTAAAGATTTCTCCCGCATAATGCCATAACCAATGCAGCATGCGATGGATCGGTTTTTCTTCCGATCAGGTGCTTATAGAGCCCCCCGTGCGGTCTTCAGAACACCAGGGGCTGCGCCTACCTTCCTAAAGCTCCTATGGCTAAGTGAGAGTGATAAAGCCTTATAGTCCGATTGCACGGTTCGTTGTCTTTGAACACCTCCTTCGAAGGACCCAAAATTGGGATAAAGAGTGATCAGGTTTATCCCGAACACCCCTGTACTTCTTATGTGGGGGCAGAAGCCGACGACTGGCCAACTCTCAGGATTAATATATAAAACAGCCGCGCAGGAGGATAAACTTTTATATAACAAGCAATAAATAATATAAATGACCTTGTTCAAACATTACAAAGGACAACATGATTTGCATTCATGGAAATATAATGTCCTTGGTATATAGCTCCGCTGCAAGGTAGGATCCTTTCCGAACACTCTCATAATATAATTCGGGCTTGCGGTGCTCCTTCCCCTCTGGCGGTCCTTCGTTCATCAGCTTTTCAGCATCCATCTTCCCCCAGTGCACCTTTGCGTGGGCGAAGGCCATTCTCGCACCTTCTATACAGACCGACCGCTTGATGACATCAAGTCGAGGACAGGCACTCACAAGCCGCTTCATGAGCCCGAAATAGCTGCTTGGAATCGGCTCGGCGGGCCATAGCTGGATAATCATATCCTTCATGGCCAGTTCTGCCGCCATATGCAGTTCGATCAGCTGTTTCAGTTGATCGACAAAAGGCACCGGATAATTCGGCGCCAAATACTGCGACCAGAAGACCTTATCCGAAGTGTTCTTTTCTTCGGCTCGATAGAATTGGGCGGCATCTGATATGCTGCGGGGCAGCTCGACAACTACCCCTGAGAAATCCGAATTCAAAATTAGAAACATAATTTTCCCCTCAAATACTTGCTTTACATGGAAAAAGCCTTACCCGCTGCGATCTTTCTCGCCTCTTGGATCCCCTGCAGGGCGCTTTGGGTTTCCCCCCGGGCATCGCTCGTGGCCTGATGCGCCTTGGTGAGTTCGGATTCTTTCTCCGTTAAACTCTGCTCCAAGGTCTCGCATTTCCTCACGGCCTCTTGCAGCTCCTGCTCAGCTTTAATAACCCTGGCCTCGTGCTTCTCGCGAAGAGCCTGCTCTGTGGCTACCTTTTTCTCGGCCTCGGCCACAACTTTCTTAAGAGCCTCGACTTCGGTCACCATCCCTAGCTCAAATCATGAAGCTTATTTCATCATACTGAAAATTCATTCGCAATAAACGCGAACAAGACTTGTGCATACCTTTTTATCTCCCAACTGCATTTTCAACTGGCCAAGTTCTTCTTTGGCCCGCTCCAGACTTTAATTCAGTCCGAAGATCTCTGCAGTATGAGAGGCAGCAGCCGCTACAGACGCCTTCTTATAACAGAAGAGAAATAGATGTCATTCAATGAGTCTTCCTGCGAACATAAATTTGATCCTCTGTCTGGTTCTTTCTTTCACCAAACAGTGTATCAGGGGCTACTATTTATACCATGACACTCTTCGAAACCTCATAAAACATACCACAAAACATTTTATAAGGCTGATACAGGCTCCATTCGGTCCACTCTCAGCAGACTGAATCTTCTCAATCACCGCACCCATAAGGGCACGGTGTTCATTGACGATGGAGGCGCTCTTGAGCGCCACCAACAAAGCATCCGACACCTCTGGTTGGACATAGATTTCTGGTGGAACAGGCATGTCCCCTCCAGGTGAGAGAGGCTGCCTGCCTGATTCTGGGGCCGTATTGGCCTCCGGAACTGTATCCGGCTGGGAGCTAAATTCCAGATGGCCCCCGCCGTCAGCTCCCATGGGAATTTTCTCCCCCACGTGTCCGGCCCCTGAAGTTTGACCTCCAGGCACCGCCTTCACGGTCCTTTCCTCTCCTCCTTGGCCGGGGTCCTTCTGGGACGAAGCCTCGGTGTTATTCACCTGTTTGGAGGAAGGGGCCTTTGGGGGCATCCCGCTCTACATAGCGTCCGAGCTTAGCGAATCCTCTGATGAGGACTGTTTGGTACGGGACCTCGCCGGACTACAAAAAATATGGCTCAGGTTAAAAATAATATGCCATGATGAGTCTGGACACATAAACGTACTCAGATTTTATATACTCACGAGTTCACCAGGGGCTGGGCCCTGGGATCCCACGCCGGGCCGCTGTTGGCGGCGGCAGTGGACTCCTCCGGAAGAGGAGCCTTCCCCCTTTTGGGCGGCTCGGCCTCCGAGTGTATGGAGGCCGTCCTCTTCTTTCTTCCTCCCAAAGGGGATTCATCTTCCTCCTGCTCCTCATCCTCTTCGGAGGCGGAACGGGCATCATAGCCTTTAGATATTGTGACCGAAGTGCCATGGCGACAAGACTGCCCCGAGTCTTTTTGGCCTCCCTCTCGGCCGTCTTCTTTGGAACCTTGGAAGGCGCCGGGACCAGCATCTTCGTCAGAAGTGGGACGGACAGTTCTTCGGGCAGCGGGGCTGGACAATGGATCCGCTCCACCTTCTTCATCCATCCCTGGGAGAATTGTAGAAAACACGTTAAGCGCTTCCTTTGGGTTATGCGGATAAAAAGTATGATGACTTACCGAACTTGTAGGGCGGGAAAGTTGGTACCCGCGGTCCTCGGCGGAGTCCGGCCATGATTTGCTAGACTTGAAAAGCACCTTCCAGATGTCCTTGTGCGAGGAGCCGAAAAGCTCTCGTAAGGTTTGGTGCCTGGCCGAATCGAATGCCCATAGATTGCAAGTCTGGTGTTGACAAGGCAGGATCCGGCGAACTAACATCACCTGGACTACATTGACAAGTTCAATGTTCTTGTCTCCCATATCTTTAACGCATTCGGAGCACCGACAGTTCGTCGGACGAGGACCAGTTCAGGCCCTTCTTGACCCAGGATGTAAGCCGCAGGGGGGCACCGGATCGAAACTCGGGAGTAGCGGCCCATTCCGTGCCGCGCGGCTCAGTGATATAAAACCACTGCTGTTGCCACTCCTTGACAGAATCGTTAAAGGTGCCTGTTGGCCATATGACATTGGGCATCTTGCTCACCATAGCGCCCCCGCACTCGGCGTGCTCGCCGCCCACTACCTTGGGCTTCACATTAAAAATCTTCAGCCATAAGCCGAAGTGTGGCAAGATGCGAAGAAAAGCCTCGCACACAACAATGAATGTCGAGATGTTGAGGAAGGAATTAGGGGACAGATCGTGAAGATCGATCCCATAGTAATACATGATGCCACAAACGAACGAGTGGAGGGGAACCCTATCCCGTGGACAAAGCGAGGGAGGAATACTACCCTCTCATGGGGTTCCGGAGTAGGGACGATCTGTCCCGCCATCAGGAGGCGGTGGCTGATTTTCTTGGCCAGATACCCGGCCTCCCGAAGCTTTTTGATATCCTTCTCCCGGACGGTAGAGGCCATCCATTTGACTCCTGCTCTGGATCCGGACATTTTCGGAAGGCCTTTGTGGGCAGAAAAGATGAATGCTTGGGCGCTGAAGCTCGGGCGGAGGGGAATGAATCGGGAAGAAGAAAGCGTGGGTGCGAATGGGCGTTCTTATTCCCTTATAACGGCAGCAGGTATTCTGCGCCTCCCAACTTGCTCGGTAAAACCGCTTATCCCCCTGGCGCCGTAATTGATGGCGCAGTTGGGTTACCTGCACCCGTATTGATGAGAATCCTGTGAAAAGAGCGACACGATCTCTGCTTCGACAGGACGTGCCAATAAAACAGCCTCGCAACACGTGCAGTGGCAGGCTCGGAAAAACGGTTCGTCATGACCAGACCACGGCAGTATGTCATGTTATGAAAAGCTGTCAGCAGATTAGATTTGTGGAAATATTATTCTCTCTACGCTGGTATGTGGAATTTTTTTGCAGAGCCGGACACTGTCCTCGTCTTCAAAATCTCCTATGGAGTATTCGGAGGAGGAACCCGCCTTGCAATGCCGAAGACAATCTGCACACCGGACTCATCGTCATTGAAGCCTGGTTCAGGGGCTACTGAGGGAGTCCTGGATTATGGGGTCCTCAGACAGCCGGACTATATCCTTTGGCCGGACTGTTGGACTATGAAGATACAGTATTGAAGACTTCGTCCCGTGTCAGGGTGGGACTCTCCTTGGCGTGGAAGGCAAGCTTGGAAATACGGATATGTAGATCTCCTCCCTTGTAACCGACTCTGTGTAACCCTAGCCCCTCCGTGTCTATATAAACCAGAGGGTTTAGTCCATAGGACAATAACAATCATACCATAGGCTAGCTTCTAGGGTTTAGCCTCTACGATCTCGTGGTAGATCAACTCTTGTAATAATCATATCATCAAGATCAATCAAGAAGGAAGTAGGGTATTACCTCCATCGAGAGGGCCTGAACCTGGGTAAACATCGTGTCTCCCGCCTCCTGTTACCATCCGCCTTAGACGCACAGTTCAGGACCCCCTACCCGAGATCCGCCAGTTTTGACACTGACAGTCGTGCACTTGGAGGGGGAATACTTCCCAGACTCCTTGCCGAAGGTCCTACAATCCCTCTTCTTTCCTTTGCTTTCCTTGGCGGGAGTTGTTGCTGCCGTAGCCTCTACTATGACTGCATCCCGGTACATCTTGTCCATGCAGATAATTGCATCCTTCTCATCCGATGGGATAGTGATGACTCCCACTGGCCCAGGCATCTTCAGAGTGTTATAAGCATAGTGGGATGCGGCCATGAACTTGGCCAGGGCCGGGAGTCCAAGAATCCCATTGTACGGCAGGGGGAGATCAACCACATCAAACACAACCTTCTCTGTCCGGTAGTTCAGTTCTCCCCCAAACGTCACCAGCAACGTAATCTTCCCTTTAGGATGGCTCGTGCCGGGGTTAACTCCTTGAAACGTGCCAGTAACCTCTAGCTCTTCTTGTCCTATCCGAAGCTTGCTGATAACTGCTGGGGAAATCAGATTCAACCCAGACCTGCCATCCACTATAATCTTTGTGACCTTGAGGTTGCGAATTGTCGGGGAGACCAACAATGGCAAGCATCCTACCGCGGTGGTGCGGCCTGGGTGATCCTCCTCATCAAAGATGATTGGCGTGCGGGACCATTTGAGCGGTTTCCAGGGCTCTGCCGCTGGCTCCACAACATTGATCTCTCGTGCCCATCGCTTGAGCTGGCGGTGGGAGGCGTGCAAAGATGCACCCCCATCAATGCATAGGGCGTCAGTGGCCTTATGAAATTCATGCTCACTGGTTTCCTCTTCATTCCCTTCATCACTCACATCATCACAAACTTCCTTCTCTTGACCCCTGGCGGGTTTTCCTTGGTTCCGAAAGGGTTTGCCGGGGCGATTTGCTTCACCGCCTCGACCCTGTCCGCCAGCGGCATTCTGACCTTTTTCCTTGTCACGCTTATCATATTCCTGAAGGAAATATGCCCTAGAGGTAATAATAAAGTTGTTATTTATATTTCCTTATATCATGATAAATGTTTATTATTCATGCTAGAATTGTATTAACCGGAAACTTAGTACATGTGTGAATACATAGACAAACAGAATGTCACTAGTATGCCTCTACTTGACTAGCTCGTTGAATCAAAGATGATTAAGTTTCCTAGCCATAGACATGAGTTTTCATTTGATTAACGGGATCACATCATTAGAGAATGATGTGATTGACTTGACCCATCCGTTAGATTAGCACAATGATCGTTTAGTTTGTTGCTATTGCTTTCTTCATGACTTATACATGTTCCTATGACTATGAGATTATGCAACTCCCGAATACCGGAGGAACACTTAGTGTGCTATCAAACGTCACAACGTAACTGGTTGATTATAAAGATGCTCTACAGGTGTCTTTGGTGGTGTTTGTTGAGTTGGCATAGATCGAGATTAGGATTTGTCACTCTGATTGTCGGAGAGGTATCTCTGGGCCCTCTCGGTAATGCACATCACTATAAGCCTTGCAAGCAATGTGACTAATGAGTTAGTTGCGAGATGATGCATTACAAAACGAGTAAAGAGACTCGCTGGTAACGAGATTGAACTAGGCATTGAGGTACCGACGATCGAATCTCGGGCAAGTAACGTACCGATGACAGAGGGAACAACGTATGTTGTTATGCGGTTTGACCGATAAAGATCTTCGTAGAATATGTAGGAACCAATATTAGCATCCAGTTTCCGCTATTGTTTATTGACCGGAGATGAGTCTTGGTCATGTCTACATAGTTCTCGAACCCGTAGGGTCCGCACGCTTAACGTTCGATGACGATCGGTATTATGAGTTTATGTGTTTTGATGTACCGAAGGTTTTTCGGTGTCCCGGATGTGATCACGGACATGACGAGGAGTCTCAAAGTGGTCAAGACATAAAGATCGATATATTGGAAGGCTATGTTTGGACATCAGAATGGTTCCGGGTGAGTTCGGGCATTTACCGGAGTACAGGGGGGTTACCGAAACCCCCCGGGGAGTGTATGGGACTTAGTGGGAGAGAGGAGGAGGCGGCCAAGGTGGGGGCGCCCCCAAGCCCAATCCGAATTGGGGTGGGGGGCCGGCCCCCTTTCCTTCTCCCTCTCTCCTCCTTCCTTCCTCTCCTACTCCAACAAGGGAAGGGGGAATCCTACTCCCGCTGGGAGTAGGACTCCCCCCTTGGGAGCGCCATGAGAGGGCCGGCCCTCCCCATCCTCCAGTCCTTTACATAAGGGGGAAGAGGGCAACCCATAGACACACAAGTTGATTGTTTAGCCGTGTGCGGTGCCCCCCTCCACAAATTTCCACCTAGGTCATATCGTTGCAGTGCTTAGGTGAAGCCCTGCGCCGGTAGCTTCATCATCACCGTCACCACGCCGTCGTGCTGACAAAACTCTCCCTCGACCTCAGCTGGATCTAGAGTTCGTGTGTCAGGACCCTGATCCTAAGTCACACCAATCTAGCATGTAACACATCATATCACTTTGCGGCCTCACGCACGGTGTTCCCACGGGTGCCACCTTACCTGGCCCGGGACCGTTTGCGCCTTTTGGCTCACGTATATGATAGTGTCGCTAGCATCCATATGACAAAGAACCTGGGCCGACATGACTAGTCGTAAACCCAAAGTGGCACTAACTTACAGGGACATGCATACATGACCCAGCAACGAACGTGTGGGTCATCGTGTGAATTCAGTCAGAAAGTAACCAGGCTAGCAGGACTCTGGGAATCCGAGCTGTAGCAGGCTAACAGGACTCCGAAAGACACCGCGTGACATTTCCCCGAAGGGACAGACATAGGATCGAAGAAGGACACATGTCGGCCAGTCTAAGTGTTCCGGAGCGGTAGCAACTGGGCTAGTAGGACTCCGGTAAACCGGGCTATAGCAGACTACCATGGCTTAGGGGAAGCACCAGACTACATTTCCCCATAAGAGAGGCTACCAAGGATAGACAACTAGGTTGTCAGATCCCACACATACCAAGCATTTCAATCATACACACAATATGCTCGATATGTGTAAATACAACATGGCATCATAGCAAAACTCTACGACTCAAAGTATTTATTCATTAGGCTCCGAAGAGCCAGATATTACAAACATGGGTCTCATGACCCAATATTCAGAGCATACAAGTCAAAGCACATGCGAAAGCCTAACTTGTCTGAGTACAGACAACTACAAATGAAAAAGGCTGAGAAGCCTGACTATCTACCAGATCCTGCCGAGGGCACTAGATCATAGCTGAGGTAACAAGCTAAACGTCGAAGTCCACACGGAACTACTAGCGAGACTGAAGTCTCTCTGCAAAAACATAAATTAAGCAAACGTGAGTACAAATGTACCCAGCAAGACTTACATCGGAACTAGCTACATATGCATCGGTATCAACAAAGGGGTGGTGGAGTTTGACTGCAGCAAGCCAGCTTTGACTCAGTGACTATCCTAAACTACGGCTGCAAGTAACTCTTTTGAGGTGGTGCACACGAGTCCACATATTCACCATATCAATACACCACTATGGATCCGCTCCCGTCTCCCTACGAGAACGCCATCCATAGCACTCACGCTTATCTTGCGCATTTTAGAGTATCCACTTTCACTTGTCTATGAACTGTACAGGCAACCCAGAAGTCCTTTACCGTGGACGCGACTATTCGAATAGATGATGTTAACCCTGCAGGGGTGTACTTCTTCACACACGCTCTCGCCACTTACCACCATGTACACGTCGTGTATCTCGGCAACCTTCAAGCGAAAGCCTGATGTGGGAGTCGGCCACGACCTGACTAACCACACAAGTCTCTAGTCCAGGTTTATCGCCTATTCGGGTTCCATCCACAAGGAGATCCGGCCCGGGTGTCGCTCACGGCCCCAAACGATGAGAGCAGGGTTCCCGAGGCACCAAACGGGCGTCCCGGTACACCGTGCCTCATGTCTCTACCTCATCATAGCCCACCCCTAGGGCCAGCTCTACGCACGGCCTCCAACACATATCCTACAAACACCAGAAACTAGTTGCAACTCCTGGACAGAGATCAAGGCGATTAATAAGTCGAGAGAATCAATTAAGGATCCCAATGTGTGGTATTAGCTGTTCACGGATCGCAAACACAGAACTTAGTTCCTGAGGACGGTTTCAATGAGACAACCCACCATGTACTCCTACATGGCCTCTCACCGCTACCTTTACCAAATCGTGTTCACACACTTAGCTCACACACAGTAGGACATGTTAATCACCATTCCAATTCATCTCTGATGAATCAGACCTGACTCAACTCTAAGCAGTAGCAGGCATGAGAAACAAGCATGAATGAGTAGGCACAATAGGGCTCAAACAACTCCTACTCTTGCTAGTGGGTTTCTTCTATTTATTGTGGCAATGACAGGTCATGCAGAGGATAGGGGTTCAACTACCACATCATGTAACAGTTGAATCGTTGTTGTCCTAATGCAGTAAAAGAGAGGAGGAGCGAGAGAGTGGGATTGTATCGGAATGAACAAGGGGTTTTGCTTGCCTGGCACTTCTGAAGATAGTAATAGCTCTTCATTGGTGTCATCGATCACATCGTCGAAACCACGTCTATCAAGAGGGAACAAATACCGGCAACCAAGGAAGAATACAATCAATGCGATGCAACAATTATGATGAATGATAATGACATGGCAATATGAGTGTGTTGGGCTAATGCAACTACAACCAGATGGGTTTGGGTCATTTTGAACCAAAGATTCAACCCCAAACTCAAATTATGAACTTAAATAGTGATTTATCATGTTTTGTACTAAACAGCAAGGTTAAGTTGTTTAAACATGCATGAAATCATGCAGTGGATAGATTGGATTTTTTGATCATTTTTCGTATATAAATCTTTTCAATCTGAGTTATAGATTATTTTCTATGAATTTTAGAAGTTTAGGTTATTTTTATGAAATAAATAAATCATTTAGATTTATTTAAAATCCAGAAAATATTTATGATGTCATCACCGCTGCGTGGCCGACGCCGTCGATCAACAGGGCAGTCCAGTCAAACCTAACCAAAGGTCCCACGGGTCAGTCTCCAAAGTGATAATCGGGTCCGCAGAACATGTGGGCCCGGTCGAAAGGCCACGTCGGCAAGATGGTCACGTCTTGGCGTGGTCCACTAATTTTATTAAACAATCTAGTTATTTGGTTAACCAGTAAACTAACAAAGCGGGTCCCATTGTCAGTGACGGTGGGGTGGTTAATTAGGGCCTAACTAAGTGGCCACGTCAGCCCGCAGGAGTTTGGCCGGCGACGACCAATACCGCGGCGGCAACACGCCGGACTTGCGCTAAAGGCGACGGGGGTGGCGGCTAAGGGCACCAGGGTGTAGCTCGGGCTCGCCCGCAACCAGGGAGGTAAGTGGGAGGCCGCGGGGGCACCGGAGCTCGTGGCGGCGGCGGGTTTCGGTCTTCGGTGAACGACGGCTACGGCGTGCAAACGGAGCACAGAAGAGGGGGGGGTTAGGGTCAGTGGCTCACAAAGAGTGCAGCAGTGCAGATGGCGAGCTCGGAGAAGGTCCGAAGCGAGCGGGGTGGCGGAGGCGATCTCGACGACCCGAGGAAGAAGAAGGTGTCGGGGCAGCACTTCGAGGCGTCTGGTGTCATGTGAGTCGACGGAGAGGACAAGGGCGGCACTGCGGAGCTCGGGGGCGTGTCGGAGAGGCTCGGGGACGGCTGCGGCTATGGCGAATGGCAGCGACTGCCGCGCTCGGGTGAGCTCGGGGAAGGGCTAGAGAGCGAGGGAGAGAGCAGAGAGTGAGGGACAGGAGCGAGGTGTCACGGGGCGTCCCCGTGACGTCGCTAGAAGGACCGGGGAGGAAGCAGGAGGTGTCCAGGGGCGTGCGCGCGGCGACAACGAGCTGCTCCTACTAGCAGGAGGAAGACGACAGAGGAGGCCAGTGAGCTGGGCCGCCAGGTGGGCTGGCCAGCTGGGCCGCGACAGGTGAGCCAGTTAAGTCCTGCTCTGTTTTACTTTTCTTCTGTTTTGTATTTATTTATTCATATTGCCACTGGTTTTGAATTCAAACAAAATTCAAACAATGCCAAAACATTCTGAATAAATTTATGTTACTTCTATGGACTAATCCGAAAGAACATAAATTATATCAGAGACATTAGAAGATACATTCCATATATTGAATATAAATCCAAATTCAAATACAATATTGATTTAAAATCAGAGCCCAAATAATTCCTTAGAAATGTTCCAAAATTTTGGTTTGATTTATTAATCTTGCCAAAATTCTCAGAAAAATTTCTAGGGCATTTTGGATTCTCTGATTGCAATTTTAGGGTTCTTGCCCCTTTATTAAAAAGATTGTTGAGGCTTTGAAAATTCCTCAATTCAATTTCTTGAATTTAAACATGATCCATGGATGCCACTCACCTGATGCTACTAATTACAAAGCGGAATTCTAGGGCTGTGACATCGTGGGACGTCACCGAGCTAAACATGTGCAGATCGCGGAGGTGTCGTACCTTCGGTGCTAGGATCGATCGGATCATGAAGATGTACGACTACATCAACTGCGTTGTCATAACGCTTCCACTTTCGGTCTACGAGGGTACGTGGACAACACTCTCCCCTCTCGTTGCTATGCATCACCTAGATGGATCTTGCGTGTGCGTAGGATTTTTTTGAAATTACTGCGTTCCCCAATAGTGGCATCCGAGCCAGGTCTATGCGTAGATGTTATATGCAGGAGTAGAACACAAAGAGTTGTGGGCTATAATAGTCATACTGCTTACCAGCATGTCATACTTTAATTCGGCGGTATTGTTGGATGAAGCGGCTCAGACTCACATTACGCCAAGACGCTTCTGGCGAGACTGGTTCTACCGGCGTGCTTCGCATTACGTGGCTAGTGGGTGTCTGTTTCTCCAACTTTAGTTGAATCGAGTGTGACTACGCCCGGTCCTTGTTGAAGGTTAAAACAACAAACTTGACGAAAAATCATTGTGGTTTTGATGCGTAGGTAAGAACGGTTCTTGCTAAGCCCGTAGCAGCCACGTATAACTTGCAACAACAAAGTAGAGGACGTCTAACTTGTTTTTGCAGGGTATGTTGTGATGTGATACGGTCAAGACGTGATTATATAAATTGTTGTATGAGATGATCATGTTTTTTAACACAGTTATCGGCAACTAGCAGGAGCCATATGGTTGTCGCTTTATTGTATGAAATGCAATCGCCATCTAATTGCTTTACTTTATCACTAAGCGGTAGCGATAGTCATAGAAGCAATAGTTGGCAAGATGACAACGATGCTTCGATGGAGATGAAGGTGTCAAGCCGGTGACGATGGTGATCATGACGGTGCTTTGGAGATGGAGATCAAAGGCACAAGATGATGATGGCCATATCATCACTTATATTGATTGCACGTGATGTTTATCCTTAAAGCATCTTATTTTTCTTAGTTCGGCGGTAGCATTATAAGATGATCTCTCACTAAATTTCAAGGTATAAGTGTTCTCCCTGAGTATGCACCGTTGCGATAGTTCGTCGTGCCAAGATACCACGTGATGATCGGGTGTGATAAGCTCTACGTTCACATACAGTGTGTGCAAGCCAGTTTTGCACATGCAGAATACTCGGGTTAAACTTGACGAGCCTAGCATATGCAGATATGGAGTCAGAACATTGAGACCGAAAGGTCGAGCATGAATCATATAGTAGATATGATCAACATAGTGATGTTCACTATTGAAAACTACTCCATCTCATGTGATGATCGGACATGGTTTAGTTGATTTGGATCACGTGATCACTTAGATGATTAGAGGGATGTCTATCTAAGTGGGAGTTCTTAAGTAATATGATTAATTGAACTTTAATTTATCATGAACTTAGTCCTAATAGTATTAGCATATCTGTGTTGTAGATCAATAGCTCGTGATGTAGCTCCCCGTTTATTTTTGATATGTTCCTAGAGAAAAACTATGTTGAAAGATGATAGTAGCAATGATGCGGACTAGGTCTGTGATATGAGGATTATCCTCATTGCTGCACAGAAGAATTATGTCCTTAATGCACTGCTAGGTGACGGACCTATTGCAGGAGCAGATGCAGACGTTATGAACGTTTTGGCAAAGCTCAGTATGATGACTACTTGACAGTTTTGCACCATGCTTTACGGCTTAGAACCGGGACTTCAAAAATGTTTCGAACGCCACAGAACCTATAAGATGTTCCAAGAGTTGAAATTTTTATTTCGGACTCATGCCCGAGTCAAGAGGTATGAGACCTCTGACAAGTATTTTGCCTACAAGATGGAGGAGAATAGCTCAACCAATGAGCATGTGCTCAGAATGTTTGAGTACTACAATCACTTGAATCCAGTGGGAGTTAATCTTCCAGATAAGATAGTGATTGACCGAGTTCTCTAGTCACTATCACCAAGTTACTAGAACTTCGTGATGAACTATAATATGTAAGGGATGACGAAAACAATTCCTGAGCTATTCACGATGCTGAAATCAGCAAAGGTAGAAATCAAGAAAAGCATCAAGTGTTGATGGTTGACAAGACCACTAGCTTCAAGTAAAAGGGCAAGGAAAAGAAAGGGAACTTCTAGAAGAATGGCAAGCAAGTTGCCACTCCCATGAAGAAGCCCAAAGCTAGACCCAAGCCTGAAACTAAGTGCTTCTACTGCAAAGGAAATGGTCACTGGAAGTGGAACTTCCCAAGATACTTGGCGGATAAGAAGGATGGCAAAGTGAATAAATGTATATTTGATATACATGTTATTGATGCGTAATTTACTAGTGTTTATAGCAGACCCTCAGTATTTGATACTGGTTCAGTTGCTAAGAGTAGTAACTCAAAACGGGAGTTGCAAAATAAATAGAAACTAGTTAAGGGCGAGGTGATGATGTGTGTTGGAAGTGATTCCAAGGTTGATAAGATCCACACTCCCTTTACCTTCGGGATTAGTGTTGAACCTAAAATAAATGTTATTTGGTGTTTGCATTGAGCATGAATATGATTGGATCATGTTTATTGCAATATGGTTATTCATTTAAGTCAAAGAATAATTGTTGGTCTATTTACATGAATAAAACCTTCTATGGTCATACACTCAATATAAATGGTTTATTGAATCTCGATCATAGTGATACACATATTCATAATATTGAAGCCAAAAGATGCAAAGTGAATAATGATAGTGCAACTTATTTGTGGCACTGCCGTCTAGGTCATATTGGTGTAAAGCGCATGAAGAAACTCCATGTTGACGGGATTTTGGAATCACTTGATGCTTGCAAACCATGCCTCATGGGCAAGATGACTAAGACTCTGTTCTCCGGAACAATGGAGCGAGCAACTAACTTATTGGAAATAATACATACTGATGTATGTGGTCCAATGAGTGTTGAGGCTCGCGGCGGGTATCGTTATTTTCTGACCTTCACAGATGATTTGAGCAGATATGGGTATATCTACTTGATGAAACATAAGTCTGAAATATTTGAAAAGTTCAAAGAATTTCAGAGTGAAGTGGAAAATCATAGTAACAAGAAAATAAAGTTTCTACGATCTGATCGTGGAGATGAATATTTGAGTTACGAGTTTGGTCTTCAATTAAAACAATGTGGAATAGTTTCACAAACTCATGCCACATGGAACACCACAACATAATGGTGTGTCCGAACGTCATAACCGTACTTCATTGGATATAGTGCAATCTTTGATGTCTCTTACCGATTTACCACTATCGTTTTGGGGTTATGCATTAGAGACAGCTAAATTCATGTTAAATAGGGCACCATCTAATCCGTTGAGATGACACCATATGAACTATGGTTTGGCTAGAAACCTAAGCTGTCGTTTCTTAAAGTTTGGGGTTGCGATGCTTATGTGAAAAAGTTTCAACCTGATAAGCTCGAACCCAAATCGGAGAAGTGCATCTTCATAGGATACCCAAAATAAAATGTTGGGTACTCCTTCTATCACAGATCCGAAGGCAAGATCTTTGTTGCTAAGAATGGATTCTTTCTAGAGAAGAAGTTTCTCTCGAAATAAGTGAGTGGGAGGAAAGTAGAACTTGATGAGGTAACTGTACCTGCTCCCTTATTGGAAAGTAGTTCATCACAGAAATCAGTTCGATGATTCCTACACGATAAGTGAGGAAGCTAATGATGATGATCATGAAACTTCTAAGAAAGTTACTACCGAACCTCGTAGGTCAACCAGAGTAAGATCTGCACCAGAGTGGTACGGTAATCCTGTTCTGGAGGTCATGTTATTTGAAAATGACGAACCTACGAACTATGAGGAAGCGATGATGAGCCCAAATTCCGCAAAATGGCTCGAGGCCATGTAATCTGAGATGGGATTCATGTATGAGAACAAAGTGTGGACTTTGGTGGACTTGCCCGATGATCGGCAAGCCATTGAGAATAAATGGATCTTCAGGAGGAAGACGGACGCTGATAGTAGTGTTACTATCTACAAAGCTCGAATTGTCGCAAAAATGTTTTCGACAAGTTCAAGGTGTTGACTACGATGAGATTTTGTCATTTATATCGATGCTTAAAAGTTTGTCCGTCTCATGTTAGCAATTGCCGCATTTTATTTGGCAAATGGATATCAAACATGCATTCCTTAATGGATTTCTTAGAGAAGAGTTGTATATGATGCAACTAGAAGGTTTTGTCGATCCTAAAGGTGCTAACAAAGTGTGTAAAGCTCCAGCGATCCATCTATGGACTGGTGCAAGCATCTCGGAGTTGGAATATATGCTTTGATGAGTTGATCAAAGCATATAGTTTTATACAGACTTGAAGTGAAGCCTGTATTTTCAAGTGAGTGGGAGCACTACAACCTTTCTGATAAGTATATGTGAATTACATATTGTTGATCAGAAATGATGTAGGATTTTCTGGAAAGCATAAAGGAGTGTTTGAATGGAGTTTTTCAAAGAAAGACCTCAGTGAAGCTGCTTACATATTAAGCATCAAGATCTATAGAGATAGATCAAGACGCTTGATAAGTTTTTTCAATGAGTACATACCTTGACAAATTTTTGAAGTAGTTCAAAATGGAATAGTCAAAGAAGGAGTTCTTGCCTGTGTTGCAAGGTGTGAAGTTGAGTAAGACTCAAAACCCGACCACGGCAGAATATAGAAAGAGAATGAAAGTCATTCCCTATGCCTCAGCCATATGTTCTATAAAGTATGCCATGCTGTGTGCCAAACCTATTGTATGCCTTGCTATGAGTTTGGCATGGGAGTATAATAGTGATCTAGGAGTAGATCACTGGACAGCGGTCAAAATTATCCTTAGAGGACTAAGGAAATATTTCTTGGTTATGGAGGTGACAAAAAGTTCGTCGTAAAAAGTTACGTCGATGCAAGATTTTACACTGATCCAGATGACTCTACGTCTCAATATAGATACATATTGAAAGTGGGATCAATTAGCTAGAGTAGCTCCGTACAGAGCATTGTAGACATAGAAATTTGCAAAATACTTACGGATCTGAATGTGGCTGACCGGTAGACTAAAACTTCTCTCGCAAGCAAAACATGATCAGACCTTATTACTCTTGGGTGTTAATCACATAGCGATGTGAACTAGATTTATTGACTCTAGTAAACCCTTTGAGTGTTGGTCACATGGCGATTTGAACTATGGGTGTTAATCACATGGTGATGTGAATGTCACAACCCTAGAATGTCTGAGTGTAGTAGTTGCATCCGTGAGCATGCATCATGTTTTCATTTATACAGGGAGTTGTCACAGCCCTAGAATGTCTGAGTGTAGTAGTTGCATCCGTGAGCATGCATCATGTTTAAATTGAAGAAACTTGAATTGAGGGAATCTGAAAGCCTCAAAATCTTTTAAAAGAAGGGCAAGAATCCTTTAAATTGCATTCAGTGAATCCAAAATTCCCTAAAAATAGTTTTGAGAATTTTGGCAAGGGTTATATACTAAACCAAAATTTTGGAACATTTTTAAGGAATTATTTGGTCTTTGAATTTAAAACAATATTCTATTTGAATTTGAAAATATATTCAAATATATATGGATATGTTTTAAATGCTCTGTGATAATTTATGTGCATTTGGAAATGTCCAATGAGCCACATAAGTTATACTTAGAGGATATTTGACACTGTTTTGAATTGTTCTAATTTTAAACAGTGGCAAGTTTAAATAAAAAAACTAAGCAAAAAACAAATAGGAAGAGAGAGAGAGAGAGAGAGAGAGAGAAAGGAAACTTACCAGACGACGACCCAGCGCTGTTGCCTGCAAGGCTGTGCCGTCGTCGTCCCGCCTGGGCCTCGACAAGGCGCTGACACACAGGCGCTCACAAGGCCACGCGAGCTGCCTGCCTGTCCTCCCCTGCCAGCGCGACGCCACGAACGATCCCGCCACCGACGTGTGGGTCGAGCCAGCCTCTCCAGTCCTCCCCCTCGCTTCTCCCTCACTCCCCTCCACCCATGGCCGAAGCCACCATGGACGCGCCGCCGTAGTTCTCGCGGCCATAGCCATCCCCGCGCCTCCCCGTGCTATCCCCGCCGTCCGCCTCGACGCCGTGAAGCTTCCCCATCAACAAGCGCAAGCCAGGACGGCCTGCCGTGCTGTCCCCGACCTCATCTTCAACCTCGGGCGCCGCCGATCCCCCTCACCGATTCGTCGTCCTCAGCACGCCCCCGGCTACCCCGAGCATAGCTTCGTGATATACGTGAGCCCCACCATCTTTCCCCTCTCTTCTTGCTGCCGAACGCATCCCCTAATAGTGCTCTTCCCCGGAGCCGAAAGCTTCCGTCACCGGCCATGTCACTACCGTCACTACAGCCATTTAGGCTCGAAGCCGAGCACATTTTCGTGCTCTGTACCTCACCAGGAGCACATAGCACACACCAGCACCTCCCCTACTGCATCGCAATGACGAACCCGTCATTGCCCGAGCTCTGGCCGCCGCCAAAGCCGCCGTGGTCGTCGTTCCCGGCCACCCCACCGCCTCCTGAGGCCTCCCCTAGTCGCGCACGAGCGTGAGCTCTCCACTGGTACCCTCGGCGCATCGAACCGCTACCGGAGCAGCGATACCGACATACCTCCGCCGTCGGATGAGGTCACCGGCGGCGAAACCCTGTTTAGCTGACGTGGCAACAATTAGTTTAGGCTCTAATTAACACCCACAGCCACTGACTTGTGGGCCTAGCCCCTTTAATGATTTTGATTAGGTTTAACTAAAATCACTAATTGTAACTGAGCCTATGACATGTGGACCCCACTGGTCAGTTTGACCTAGACCGCCCCGTTGACCAGCTGACGTCACAGTGACGTAGTGCTGATGCAGTAAAGAATTTTCTGGATTTAAACTTATTCAGGAAATTCCAGAAGATGCTATAAACTTCTAAAAATAATAGAAATTCAACCGTAACTCCAAATGACATAAGTTATATATGAAAAATGATCAGAAAAATCCAATATATCCATCTGCACTGGTTTCATGCATGTTTAAACAATTTAACCTTGCTGTTCATATCAAAACATGATAATGCACTTTATAAATTCATGGTTTCAGTTTGAATTTGAATTTTTGGTTCAAATAAGCTCAAACCCTTCTGTTCTTAGCTGCATTAGCTCAAATCACAACATATCGCCATGTCATGATCATGCATCATATTGTGCATTGCATTGATCGTGTTTCTTCTCTGTTTGCCGGTGTTGTTTCCCCCTCGGTAGACGTTGTTCCGACGCTGTGATCGTTAACACTGATGAAGACTCAATGCTATCTTTAGAAGTGCCAGGCAAGCAAAACCCCCTTGTTCATTCCGATACAATCCCACTCTCTAAGCCCTGCTCTCTTTTCGCATTAGGACAACAATGTTTCATCTGTTACATGTTGCGGTAGTTGAACCCTTTCCTCTGCATGACCTGTCATTGCCACAGTAAATAGATGAAACCCACTAGCATGAGTAGGAGTTGTTTGAGCCCTGATGTGCCTACTCATTCATGCTTGTTTGTCATGCCTGCTACTGCTTAGAGTTGAGTAAGCAGGTCTGATTCATCGGGGATGAATTAGAGGTGTGTGAACATGTCCTATTGTTGTGAGCTAAGTGTGTGAACACGATTTGGTAAAGGTAGTGGTGAGAGGCCATGTAGGAGTACATGGTGGGTTGTCTCATTGAAACTGTCCTCAGGAACTGAGTTCTGTGTTTGTGATCCATGAACAGTTACTACCACACATTGGGTTCCGGTAACTCGACCCCTCTCGGCTTATTAACCAACTCGATCTCTGTCCAGGAGTTGCAACTAGTTTCTGGTGTTTGTAGGTTGTGTTAGTAGTCTACCAAGTGGCACCCGGTATAGGTGGGCTTGGGACAGACTAGGCACCATGGCACGGTGTACCAAGCGTAGATCCATCCGTCAAGGTGGGCTTGGGAACCCTGCACACATCATTTGGGGCCGTGAGCGATACCCCGGCTGGATCTCCTTGCGGATGGAACCCGAATAGGTGATAAACCTGGACTAGAGACTTGTGTGGTTAGTCAGGTCGTGGCCGACTCCCTCGCCAAAGCTTCCGCTTGAAGGTTCTTTGAGATACACGACATGTACATGGTGGTAAGTGGCGAGGCGTGTGTGAAGAAGTACATCCCTGCGAGGTTAACATCATCAATTCGAATAGCCATGTCCGTGGTAAAGGACTTACGGGTTGCTGTCTGGTTCATAGATAACTTGAAGTGGATACTCTAAAATGCGCCAAGATAAGTGTGAGTGCTATGGATGGCCTTCTCGTAGGAAGACGGAGGCGGATTCATAGTGGTGTATTGATATGGTGAATATGTGGACTGCGTGTGTGCCACCTCAAAAGAGTTACTTGAAGTCGTAGTTCGGGATAGCCACCGAGTCAAAGCTAGGCTTGCTGCAGTTAAACTCCACTAGCCCCTTTGTTGATACCGATGCATGTGTAGTTAGTTCTGATGTAAGTCTTGATGGGTACATTTCTACTCAGGTTTGCCTATTTTATGTTTTTGCAAAGATACATCAGTCTCGCTAGTAGTTCCGCGTGGACTTCGACATTTAGCTTGTTACCTCAGCTACGATCTTGTGCCCTCGGCAGGGTCTTGTAGATAGTCAGGCTTCTCAGCCTTCTTCATTTGTAGTTGTCTGTACTCAGACAAGTTAGGCTTCCGCATGTGCTTGTTTCTTGTATGCTCTGTATGTTGGGGTCATGAGACCCATGTTTTTAATACTTGGCTCCTCGGAGACTAATGAATAAATACTTTTGTCATAGAGTTATGCTGTGATGCCATGTTGTATTTACACATATCGAGCATATTGTGTGTATGATTGAAATGCTTGGTATGTGTGGGATCCGACAACATAGTTGTTTATCCTTGGTAGCCTCTCTTATGGGGAAATGTAGTCTTGTGCTTCCATGAGCCATAGTAATCTGCTACAGCCCGGTTCATCGGAGTCCTGCTAGCCCAGCACTACTGCTCCGAAACGCTTGACTGGGCGGCATGTGATTCACTTTGTTCCTGTGTCTGTCCCTTCGGGGAAATGTCACGCGGTGACATCCGGAGTCCTGCCTAGCCTGCTACAGCCAGTTCACCGGAGTCCTGATAGCCAGTGCTACAGCCCGGATTCGCACGTCGCTGGCGACATGCTCGATGTTGATTCATGTATGCCTGTCCCCATAAGTTAGTGCCACTTTGGTTTCACGACTAGTCATGTCGGCCCGGGTTCTCTGTCATATGGGTGCTAGCGACACTATCATATCGTGAGCCAAAAAGGCATAAACGGTCCCTGCCATGGTAAGGCGACACCCGTGGGAATACCGTGCGTGAGGCCGCAAAGTGATATGAGGTGTTACCGGCTAGATCGATGTGACTTGGAATCGGGGTCCTGACAGTGAACTATTGGTCTTAAATCACATGGTGACGTGAACTAGATTATTGACTCTAGTGCAAGTGGGAGACTAAAGGAAATATGCCCTAGAGGCAATAATAAAGTTGTTATTTATATTTCCTTATATCATGATAATTGTTTATTATTCATGCTAGAATTGTATTAACTGGAAACTTAGTACATGTGTGAATACATAGACAAACAGAGTGTCACTAGTATGCCTCTACTTGACTAGCTCGTTGAATCAAAGAAGGTTAAGTTTCCTAGCCATAGACATGAGTTATCATTTGATTAACGGGATCACATCATTAGAGAATGATGTGATTGACTTGACCCATCCGTTAGCTTATCACAATGATCGTTTAGTTTGTTGCTATTGCTTTCTTCATGACTTATACATGTTCCTATGACTATGAGATTATGCAACTCCCGAATACCGGAGGAACACTTAGTGTGCTATCAAACATCACAATGTACCTGGGTGATTATAAAGATGCTCTATAGGTGTCTCCGATGGTGTTTATTGAGTTGGCATAGATTGAAATTAGGATTTGTCACTTCGATTGTCGGAGAGGTATCTCTGGGCCCTCTCAATAATGCACATCACTATAAGCCTAGCAAGCAATGTGACTAATGCGTTAGTTGCGAGATGATGCATTACGGAACGAGTAAAGAGACTCGCCGGTAACTAGATTGAACTAGGTATTGAGATACCGACGATCGAATCTCGGTCAAGTAACATACCGATGATGAAGGGAACAACGTATGTTGTTATGTGGTTTGACCGATAAAGATCTTTGTCGGTGTCAAAACCGGCGGATCTCGTGTAGGGGGTCCCAAGCAGTGCGTCTTAGGATCAATGGTAACAGGAGGCAAGGGACACGATGTTTTACCCAGGTTCGGGCCCTCTTGATGGAGGTAAAACCCTATGTCCTGCTTGATTAATATTGATGATATGGGTAGTACAAGAGTAGATCTACCACGAGATCGTAGAGGCTAAACCCTAAAAGCTAGCCTATGGTATGATTGTTGTTGTATATTGTATATCGACTAGCCTGGCCTCGGTTTATATAATGCACCAGAGGCCTAGGATAACAAGAGTCCTAACCCGAATCGCGCCGGTGGGGAGGAGTCCTTGTCTTGATCGCCAAGTCTTGTTGATTCTTCCTTGTATGCGGCAGCTGTCCGGACTCGCCCATGAGTATCTGACCATGGGGTCCTCGGCCCAATCAAGCGATCGGGAGACGACGCGTTGAGTACCCCTAGTCCAGGACACCGTCGATAGCCCCTGAACCGGTCTTCAAGTTAGGGACGCTCCTCGATTCTTCCGAACTGTTCTTCATCTTGGTTGCGGTCTTGAAAACTGGTTCAACAAATCTTCTCATCTTCTATCTTGAGGATCGCCGAAATGCATGCGACGCGTTGGGCATCCGAGGAGTCCCTTTAAGTTTACGGCCTTTATCAATGCCTTGTTATTTTTATGCCATGCCTCGGGTTTGAAATTGTTCCCGGGTGGCAAGGTCCTCTTGCGTCCGAGCTCCAACGCCGGACTGCATTCGAGGTATCTTTTGCAGCCGAGCACCAATGTCGGACTGCTTCCCAGCTCTAACGCCGGACTATGTATCCGAGCTCCAACGCCGGACTGTATCCGAGCTCCAACGCCGGACTATGTATCCGAGCTCCAACGCCGGACTTTATCCGAGGTGTCATAAATCACCTTGGTTCAAATAAGTTGGAAGGAGTTTAACCGAGCTTAATGCCGGAACTGCCCTCTAAGGAGCCAGCCACTTGCATCCGAGCTATATGTCGAACTGCTTCCGAGGTGGTTAAGCACCTCGGTCGTGGGCTGATTTTTGGTCAATATTTTTTATTGATGTAATTTATTCTCTGACGAGATATATAGCCAGTAGCCCTCAAGGTATGTATCGGTCTAAAACCCGAGATGCACCTGAAGGATGACATAAGACCACTGATCCCCGTAGCCGCTGAGACTCGGGTTGATTTACAAAATCGGTCTGAGGATCAAGTCCTAGCTCGGTAGAACACTTTGGGACACAAAAAGCGGCGTGCTCAGTCCTCGAGACTCAGGTTGGGTGCGGCCGACCAACCTGAGGATCAAAATCTCCTCGGAAACTGTATTGCACTTAAGATTTTCTGCATAGAACAAGCAATGCAGTAGCCCCCAAGACACTGGTCGGGTGGCAACACCAGATCAGGGGATCAATGTGCCCCTTTAATATTTGTAAGTAATAAGCCCGAAGCCCAGTAGCCCCCGAGCCTTAATGCAGGCACGGGTGGCCGAATTAAGGATCAATATCCATAGTAAAATCACAAATTATGTGTAATGACTCAGTGTATCCAAGTACTTTATGTCATTAATGCTCGGATCCGCATTGTACAAAACTTTGTTGACCGACCATGGGCTTTAACCTCCTCGGCCGGTAGCCGAGGAGTGTTTGTCCTACTTTATAAAGCCTTTATGAGGGCAAAGATTTACGACAAACAAGGCAATCTGGTCATACGGCTTTCTAAACAAAGGTATGCATAGAGATATGTTATATTGCTGTTTAACAGAAGAAATTTCTTCCAAAGAAAATAGTCCCGCTATCGGTTCCTTTCTTTGGGTTGTCATGCTAAGCATGATCATGAAACCTCAGCTCCAATGTAGGAGCAAAAGATCGAGGATTTAGTTTGGGAGGCCAGTTACTAGCCCCGCCGTGTTCGGCAACAGACGAGGTCAAGCCGGAAACACTTCGGCCAATGTTATGAATGGCCCGTCATTTAATATAGTCATCGGATCGCTGACCAGTTTACACCTATTGTCAGTTTTCGGCTTTCTCCACCGAGGTGCTTGACCATGCAAGCTGGAAGCACAATCGAAGTGGTTCTCCCTTTGCACACCTAGCCGAACAAAGCGGAACGTAGGAGGCAAGCGCGGGAGCCGGGCAACCCAACTATTGACCGAAGACACAATTCGAAACTGATGCATATATAGCAATATCCGAGAATGTTTTTGCCGAATCTCTAAAGGAGTCCGGCGTTGCACTGCGAGACTTGTGCTGAAAACACACAAATAGTTGAAAAGTGCCAAAATCTTGGTAAACCAAAAAAGTCAGTAAAAACATGACGTCCGAACAAGATCAAGTGTTCGGTGCCAATCCGAAAATTGGACTGTAGAAAAAAAAGTTTTTCTGCCGTGCTTGAACATGACACATCCTATCTCAAGACGTCAAGTGGGTCAGCCTACGGATTAGGCAAGTTTAGAAAACTAAACTCTAGCGATTTCGAGAGAAATTAGGCTCCTCGGCTAGTGACCGCTTTTCGTGTCGAGAAAAGGAGTGATAAATAATAAAAACTTTGCAAGGACTAAGAAGAAAAGCACTTAGTATGAAACGGCTCAAATAACATAAGAGCCCCCAAGTGACTTGGGTAAAAGTTGATAATGTAAGGTGACATGTAGAATGCCTTCTAGCCGAATTGTAGATCGTTTGTCATAGCGGACCTTTTCGCTTCGACCTCAGGACCCAATAGTCCGGAGTGTGTCTGAATACCTTCGTGGTTATATAAGAACCGTGGTATGCATGGAGACAAGGTGTAGGGGTCATTAGTGTTGTATCAGACAAGTGCCCAACTAGTTATGTTATATTACATGGGTAGTAAGAAACATCTTCGGGGAGAATAGTTCCGTTAAGGGTTCCTTTATTTGGGATGCATGCCCTAAAGTGCATGTCAAAGCTGCTATGAAAGCGAGAAAATCATCTGGGGCAGATGGGTAAATAATTAAAATCATCTTTTAGTTCACCGACCGAGTATTCCCTTAAGAACGCTTAGCTTTCGGCTTCACCCAGTCACGAGGTACACATCCGGCTGACCGGCAGTAACAATCGCAGAGGTGCTCCCTTTACCACCTAGCCGAACAATCGGGAGCGTGGGGTAAGCACAGGAGCCGCAACCCAGCTTGGCCAAAATTTAAGTCATATCGATGCATATAATGGTGAATAAAAGGTACATGCGGAAGTGTGACACATGTGTTGGGCATAAAGCCCGTATTAATAAGCTTACATTAAAGAAGCCCCGAGTATAATGAGCGGGTGGCGCGTCAAGTGTCTTGAACAAAGTTTCGACAAGGAAAATTTGTACAAGCAACTTTTACAAAAAGTATAATTCTTGGTCGAACCGAACACAAGTTAGAAATTTAAAACTTTGAGCATGAAGGCAACTTAGCTGGTTAATGTGTTCGGTATTGACGACGCGGTCCGAGCTTGATGCGGGACAAGGTTCCATCCCCCAAGCCGGTCCTGAGGTGGCGGAGCAAGGAGCTCGGCACTCCGAAGTGGTGACATAGCACGGTCAATGCAGGACAGCAGAGTGATGCCGAAGTCCCGGGCATGGGGTAATGAAGTGTTGACGAAGCCCCCCGTCCAGCCGAGGTGACGTCAAAGGATATAGTCCGGCTGGATAATTTTCCTGTGCACAAAAAATAGTGCAGACCGGGGATAATAGTAATAATAGGAATAAAAAAATGTTGCATAATAAATAATTTATGCAAAGTGAGTAGTAAAAGAAATATGGCCTGGCGCCGAAGTTGATGTCGATGCAGGTCGTCGGCGTAATGCAATAAAGGCGTGGCAAAGCCTGGATTCACAGGTCGCTCCGAGTTCCGGATGCGGCGTTCGCCGAACTGTGTACGGAAACTGACCGAACCATCATGCGACCGTCGATAATGCGGCCACCATTTGATAGACCTGTGTACATATGCTAGACTAACCAGAGTAATAATTCCTTGGGAAAAATTTAACCCAAACAAGCAAAAAGAAATACTAGGATTAATAGCACCTGGTTTATTTGTTGTAGCAATCCGAAGGAAGGTGATTCCCAAAATTGGGACTTGATCCGCGCACCCATGCCTGGTCGGCTAGTGGCCTTGAAGTGTCCGGAGTAGGTTGATGAAGAGATGGTGAAGCCCCGGTCCAGCCGAGATGTCGAAGTAGGCGGCGTGATGGACACCAGCTTGAAGAAGCGATGGTGCGGCCCTGCCGATGCAGTCGTGGCGTGGTCGATCTTTGGCTTGATGAAGGGACCGTCTTGGCGATGCTTTGGTATGCCCGCTCCGTGTAATCCGGGGGGCGGCGATGTTGGTGATGATTTATCCTTCGCGATGCCGGACTCTTGTTCGGCTTGCCGAGATGATGATCCGAAAAGTTGAGCTCGGCTCAACAAAGTGACGACGTGTCTAGCGCAGGTCTGCAGCCGTGGAGCAATATTGCCGGACTGGTTTGACACCAGCATGATGTTGAAGATCATGTTCAAAAGATTTTAAAGTTAGTGGGATGTGTTTGGGAACAAAACACAATACCCGTAAAAACTTCCTTCAAAAGGATGTCCAAAATCCCGTTCATAAAAAAGACGAACTCGGGTCGGATTCGTTTTCGCGCAGGAAACAGATCCGAAAAGTGATGCACTAATCGGAAGGTTCCCGGAGTTTGGACGGTCGGATTGAGCTGAAACTTTGAGGGGTGGTAGATATAGGAATTCCGCAGCCGATCAAAGGTTGGATCTTCCAAAGGAAGTCCGAGCTAGAAGCTGGACACCACGCCCTAAACTCGTCCGGATTCTCGTCCAGATTCAATGCGGCTCCGGTATATCGGAGATTGCCAGAGATTCCTCCATCGGAACTCGACGAAATTTTCCAGGGTTGTCGTAGACTGAATTCCGCATAATTCCACCGAAGCAATCGTTAAAACGACGCTTGAGGAGGCGGTGGCGGCGGACACAATTCCGCTGTCCAGAAAAACAGTACGGTCGCCCGAGGGCAATGTTGACGTTGAGCCCCCGGGCTCCCTGGATAATTCCTCCATGATCTTGATAGAGATCGGAGTTGATGTTGATGAAAGCCCTCATCCAAACATGACGATCGAGGTAGGCGCGCAGTCCTTGGTCGAACCAAGGTGACCAATGAAATGGTGACGAAGATGCCGAAGTTGCAGTTGATCTGCAGGCGAGCCATTGATCCTTTCGCCGATCACACAGCGGAACTCTCAATGAAAGCACCAATGTCGGTGTCAAAACCGGTGGATCTCGGGTAGGGGGTCCCAAGCAGTGCGTCTTAGGATCAATGGTAACAGGAGGCAAGGGACACGATGTTTTACCCAGGTTCGGGCCCTCTTCATGGAGGTAAAACCCTACGTCCTGCTTGATTAATATTGATGATATGGGTAGTACAAGAGTAGATCTACCACGAGATCGTAGAGGCTAAACCCTAAAAGCTAGCCTATGGTATGATTGTTGTTGTATATTGTATATCGACTAGCCTGGCCTCGGTTTATATAATGCACCGAGGCCTAGGATAACAAGAGTCCTAACCCGAATCGCCCGGTGGGGAGGAGTCCTTGTCTTGATCGCCAAGTCTTGTTGATTCTTCCTTGTATGCGGCAGCTGTCCGGACTGGCCCATGAGTATACGGCCATGGGGGTCCTCGGCCCAATCCAACTGATCGGGAGACAACGCGTTGAGTACCCCCTAGTCTAGGACACCGTCAATCTTCGTAGAATATGTAGGAACCAATATGAGCATCCAGGTTCCGCTATTGGTTATTGACCGGAGATGAGTCTCGGTCATGTCTACATAGTTCTCGAACCCGTAGGGTCCACACGCTTAATGTTCGATGATGATAGATATTGAGTTTATGTGTTTTGATGTACCGAAGGTTGTTTGGAGTCCCGGATGTGATCACGGACATGACGAGGAGTCTCGAAATGGTCGAGACATAAAGATCGATATATTAGAAGGCTATGTTTGGACATCAGAATGGTTCCGAGTGAGTTCGGGCATTTACCGAAGTACTATGGGGTTACAGGAAACCCCCGGGGAGTGTATGGGCCTTACTGGGCCTTAGTGGGAGAGAGGAGGAGGCAGCCAAGGTGGGGGCGCGCCCCCCAAGCCCAATCCGAATTGGGGTGGGGGGCCGGCCTCCCTTTCCTTCTCCCTCTCCCCTCCTTCCTTCCTCTCCCACTCCAACTAGGGAAGGGAATCCTACTCCCACGGGAGTAGGACTCCCCCAGGCGCCATGAGAGGGCCGGCCCTCCCCCTCCTCCACTCGTTTATATATGGGGGAAGGGGGCACCCCATAGACACACAAGTTGATTGTTTAGCCGTGTGCGGTGCCCCCCTCCATAGATTTCCACCTCGGTCATATCATTGCAGTGCTTAGGCAAAGCCCTGCGCCGGTAGCTTCATCATCACCGTCACCACGCCGTCGTGCTGACGAAACTCTCCCTCGAGCTCTGCTGGATCTAGAGTTCGTGGGACGTCACCGAGCTGAAGATGTGCAGATTGCGGAGGTGCCGTACCTTTGGTGCTAGGATCAGTCGGATCGTGAAGACGTACGACTACATCAACCGCGTTGTCATAACGCTTCCGCTTTCGGTCTATGAGGGTACATGGACAACACTCTCCCCCCTCGTTGCTATGCATCACCTAGATGGATCTTGCGTGTGCGTAGGATTTTTTTTTTAAATTATTGCATTGCCCAACAATTCCACCCTCTGTTTCTTGACAAGCTGCTCAACCTGGTAACACTCCTGAAGGTCATGGCCCTTGGTCCAGTGGATCTTGCAGTATGGGCCATCGCCTTTCCCAGCTTTCTCGGCGGCAGCGGCTTCCCGGCAGGCTATGCAAGCGGCAACTTCCTTGCCTGGGGCCTTAGCCTTGGCCTTCTTGCCGGTACTAGGTGTGCCCGAACCTTCTACAATCATCACTGCCTTATCAATTGGCTTCTTACTGCGCTTCTTGCCCTTTCTCTGACTGGTTGATTCATCTTCATCCTCTGAATCAACATTGATGCAATCCTCCTCTCCGGGCAACTTCCTTCCTTCCTCCATCCGAGCACACTTATCCACCAGTGTGTATAGCTCCTTCACAGTCTTGGGCAACCGCACATTCATCTTAGAACGAATGTGATGGTTGCGCACATTGGACTGGAAGGCTGCTATAACGGCTTCCGGATGGATATTTGGAATATTCCTATGAACTTTATTGAATCTCTGTAAATACTTACGGAGAGTTTCTCCTTCCTTCTGCTAGAGAAGTTGCTGGTCACTGTGCCTGCCGGGCTCTTGTGGTGGCCACCGGTGAAGGCACCGATGAACTCGTGGCACAGGTCTGCCCATGACGAAATGGAGTTCTCTGACAGGTGCATCAGCCAAGACCTCACGTTGTACTTGAGGGCCAAAGGGAAGTAGTTGGAGAACACCTTCTCATCTCTTCCCCCGGCAGCCTGAACAGCGATGGTGTAGATGCTCAGGAACTCTGACGGGTTCAGCCTCCCGTCGTACTTCTCAGGTATCTCTGGCTTGAACATGCGAACAGACAGCCAACAGACTTGCCGCGGCTCTCGTGTAAAGGCAGGGCAGCCGACCTCGAAAGCTAGGCACCCGCCAACACCGAGTGCAGGCTCGTCGACATTGAGGCCGCCGCGCCCGTCGGTCTGGCGGAGGTCGTTGTGGCGCCGTTCTTTGAAGACGCGCGCGTCTCCCCATAGCCTATCCTCCTGGGCTCGACGTTGGCCTGGAGGTGCTCGAGGGTCAGAGGAGGCCATCGAGACGTCATCGGGGTCTTGATCTAGCTGCGCTCCCGTTGGCTGCCGTGGTGGGGACTGCACTGTGGGGACGGCCCCCTCCGTTCGGCCAGCAGTACGGGCGGTTGCTGTCGCTTGGGGAGGTCGTGACGGGCCAGCTCGTCGTGAGCCCCCAGCTTCGGCAAAACCGAGCAGGCTCGGGATGGTGGCACGCCATTCATCCATCTACTCGGCCGCTGGCGGAAACCTCAGTAGCAACTGAGCTCGCGCCATAGCCTCCATGGTTGTGCTTGGCATAGATGTTGATGACGTCGACCGCACCGTCGCCTGGCTCCTGATGGTGCCAGCGGCGGCGGTGGCGGAGGTGCCGCATATACGCAGCTGTGGAATGACCACTTGGGCAGTGGGGTCACGCGGGGGTGGTGCTCGAGGGTCAATGGCTCCGTCGAGTGCAACGGTCTGGTCGACTTGTCCGGGAGGAGGCACATGGGCCGCGGTCGCTCCCGCGGTGCGGGCGGCCGGAGGGCGATGGTTCACCCCAGACCGAGCGTCGTTGCTGCGGCTATGCCCGTTAGTGGGAGGAGAGGGTGCGGACGGAGTGACCCCCTCGCCCGCACCTTGTGGAGCATGACCGCAAACGCATTGCTGATGTTGTTCTCCTCCTACGACATCTCCAGCCCCCGTGTTGGCCACAGGGGGGGTGGCGAGGGCGCCACCTGCTCCAATCACGCCCCCAGCAACATTCACGTCCTCGCTCGCCCCCCGCATCCTCCGAGGCACTAGAGGCCGCGGGCGGTGGAGCCTTCGAGGTGGACGAATGGGCCGAAGGTCCGGACTTCTTCTTCTTAGGCGCCATGGTCGATGGTGTCGTCGAAGACGAAGATGGTGATGAAGATGATGCGCTGCGCACGCTTTCAGGTTCGCGCAATATGGGACCAGGAGGCCCCTTGCTGGTTCGGCAGGGGGACGTCGTGTTGCGCGAAGAGCAGACCAGCGCACGGCAGCACGACAGAGAGCACACAAGCAATTGACCCAGGTTTGGGCCACCGCAAGGTGTAAGACCCTACTCCTGCTTTAGTGGATTGATGGTGAATGGGTATGGTGGAGCGCAGTACACTTGCCTGGCAGGGGTTGCCGTAGGGCTACAGTGACTACGTGCGTATGGGGGTGTGGGTTCGTCAACTTACCAACCCTTCCTATGGGTGCCATGGGCCTCCTTTTATAGATCAAGGGGTCACCACAATGGCAAACTAGTCATTATCCACTGATATGATAGCAAAAAGTGCTATCATACCTAACTCTGTGGGCTGACAGGTGCATTAAATGCAGCGCTTAGTGTCACATCACTGGTTGCCCGCAAGGCTTGCCGGGCTATCTTGCCAGCTCCGTGCTTGTTGTCTTGACACGTCACAGGATGGGTGTCATCTGTGGTTTTCTTCTGTAGGAAATGGCCGCCATGTGGCGAATGGCTGCTACTTAATCATCTTGCGGGTTGACATCGCACTGATTGACGACGTGGGCCGTGCTTGAGTGGTTGGTGGGGTGGTTCTGCCTCCATGAGCCCCGGCAGGCCATGCCAGGGTGTCTGGGTCGTCTGCTTCTGGGGGTGGCCTTTCCCCTTGCCGGGCTCGCCTGCCCGGCAAAGGAGGCTCTTCTCTTGCCGATATCTTGCTCCTCTAGCTTGATCTTGGTCCCTCTGAACTACATGTTGGTTCTTCAAATCTCCTTGTCCCTCAATCTCTAACTTAAGCTGGTGCCTCAATCTTGTTCTTGTGCCTATACACAGTCTGGCAACAGACCCAGGGTTTGTTGCACCAACAGTTATTGAAGTGGACAAAGCTAAGGTTGATGCAATTGAGAAAATGCCATGTCCTAAAGATATAAAAGGTATTCGTAGTTTCTTAGGTCATGTTGGTTTCTATAGGAAATTTATCAAAGACTTTTCTAAAATTTCTAAGCCTCCTACGAATCTTTTGCAAAAGGATATTCCTTTTGGTTTTGATGATGGTTGTTTAGAAGCCTTTGAAACACTCAAGAAAGCATTAATTTCTGCACCTATGTTCAACCACGTGATTGGAACTTGCCTTTTGAAATTATGTGTGATGCTAGTGATTATGTTGTTGGTGTTGTTCTAGAACAAAGAGTTGATAAGAAACTGATTGTTATTCATTATGCTAGTAAAACTCTAGACAGTGCTCAACGAAATTATGCTACTACTGAAAAAGAATTCTTAGCAGTGGTGTATGCTTGTGATAAATTTAGACCTTATATTGTTGATTCCAAAGTAACTGTTCACACATACCATGCTGCTATTAAATATCTTATGGAAAAGAAAGATGCTAAACCTAGACTTATTCGATGGGTTCTCTTGTTACAAGAATTTGATTTACATATCATTGATAGAAAAGGAGTTGAGAACCCCGTAGCTGATAATTTATCTAGGCTTGAAAATGTGCCTGATGACCCACTACCTATTGATGATAGTTTTCCTGATGAGCAGTTAGCTGCAATAAATGTTGCTCATAATACTCCTTGGTATGCTGATTATGCTAATTACATTGTTGCTAAATATTTACCACCTAGCTTTACATACCAACAAAAGAAAAAATTCTTCTATGATTTAAGACATTACTTTTGGGATGACCCACATCTTTATAAAGAAGGAGTAGATGGTATTATTAGACGTTGTGTACCTGAGCATGAGTAGGGACAAATCTTACGGAAATGTCACTCCGGAGCTTATGGAGGGCATCATGCTGGAGATAGAACTGCTCACAAGGTATTGCAATCTGGATTTTGTTGGCCTACTCTCTTAAAGGATGCCCGTAAGTTCGTCTTATCTTGTGATGAATGTGAAATAATAGGTAATATCGGTAAGCGTCAAGAAATGCCTATGAATTATTCACTTGTTGTCGAACCATTTGATGTTTGGGGATTTGATTACATGGGACCTTTTCCTTCCTCTAATGGGTATACACATATTTTGGTTGCTGTTGATTATGTTACTAAATGGGTAGAAGCTATTCCAACTGGTAGTGTTGATCACAACACCTCTATTAAAATGCTTAAGGAAGTTATTTCCCAAGGTTTGGAGTCCCTAGATATTTAATGACTTTTTTTGACTATAAAAAGTAGGGTAGAAACCCCACTTCAACTTTTTATAAATAAAAAGATAAAGTAACAAAGGTTCTATGAGGGGCTTGAGCTAAGCGCCCACTAAAGAAAGAAAAAAGAAAACTACAAAAGAAACTAGGAAAAAGAAAGCTCAGAAAAAAAGCCTAAAAACACAGGAACTCCTAAGAAGAAAAAAGGAAAATTACATCAAAGAATCCAACCATACAGAGAACTGCCTATCAAATTTCTGCTTCATCCTATGCTTGAGTAGTTTCAGTTCCTCCTTGAAGATGAATTTCCATCCATTAAATGTGGGAGCAATATTTTCAAATATCGTATTGTTTCTAGTTATCCAAATAGCCCATGATTCTAGTATAATGATCTCCATAAAGAAGGGGTAATTGAGCTTATCCTTCAGGTCTTGGAATGCTTCTAGTACTGAAGAATTGGTGTTCTTGTAGGAAAAATAAAGTCCGAGCATTGCTGCGCAAATGGACATCCCCAAAAAAGATGATGCAATGTTTCCTCCTGTTGACAGTCCCTTACTACACTTCAAGCTCAAAGTTTTTTCTCCTGAGCAGGTTTGTTGTGTTGACTCTCTCATGTAACAACATCCAGAGGAAAACTTTATGTTTTGGATGACATGAGCTCTTCCAAATCCAGTTGATGTGAGGTGGTGTTTGCTTATGTCCAATCAGAACATTGTATGCTTTGATGGAAGAATAAAATTCATTCCCCCAAATGTAACTCCAAGTGTCCAAAGCATCTAGGAACTCTGATTGGCTCAAAGATATGCAAATGTCCTCCATTTGTAAGAACTCATCATAAGCTTGTGTTGTCAATGGCAAATGGAGTAAGTCTTGGAGATATTCAGTATGCACCACTTGATTGACATTTATTGCAGGGTTCTTGACAAAAGAATGTAAGTGATGGAATTTTTTTTTAGTACTGCTTGGTGCCATAAATCATCCCAGAATAATGCACTTTTTCCATCACCCACGTTACATCTTGCAATTGATTTAAACTAATCAATGAGTGCCAGATTTGATTTCCACCAGAAGGAACCAATCATTGTGTCTCCAGGAAGCTTCCCATCACTGTAATAATTTTCCCAAATCAGGTTTACCCATGGTATATCATGTTTGTTGAAGAATTTGTGTAAGTTTTTATCAGTAAGGTTCTGTTGTGAGTGTATATGTCTAGAACCCATAATCCTCCTTGGTTTTTGGGCCTGCAAACAGTGTGCCAAGCTACCATTGCAGGTCTTCTGCCTTCCATATCAGGACTCCTCCAAAGACAGTGCCTTAAGTATTTTATAATCTGCTTCTTAATTGTGATTGGAATGTCCAAGCAGGTCATGAAAAAACTAAGAGATGCAAGCACTAATTTAACCAACAGTAGCCTTCCTTCCTGAGTCATGAAAAATGACATTCCAGCCAATCTTTTTGCAATTCTGTTAACCAGAGGTAAGCATTGTTCCACAGTTGGCTTGTAAATTCCCAATGGCAGACCAAGGTAAGTGAATGGAAAATGTCTTCTAGCACATTGGAGAGTGTTTGTAGAAATCTCTACTCTCTCTTCAGCAATATTTACAGGCACCATGAATTATTTGCCATAATTTACCTTAAGACCAGTTGATGAAGCAAATGTGTTTAGTAATGCTTTGATGCAAATGAGCTGCCTAGCATCAGCTTGTATTATAACCAGAGTGTCATCAGCATATTGAACTATTGGGACGTCAGGGCAGGAATTGATTTGCAGTGGAGGTGTGATTAGATTCAATCTCATGGCTTTGTTGAGTATAGATTGCAAAAGATCAGCAGCCAGCACAAAAATTAGGGGGGAATATGGATCCCCCTGCCTTACTCCTCTTCTGATATAGAATTTCTTGCCAGGCACACCATTTAACATGACAGCTGAAGATGCAGATGAGAACAATAATTGCATCCAAGAAATCCATTTTTCACCAAATCCCTTTGCTCTAAAAATGTCAATGATTGCTTGGTGCACAATTGTTCAAAGGCTTTTTCAAAATCCAATTTGATAACTAATATTTCCTCCTTTGATTTATGGCATTGGTGAATATATTCATAGGCCCAATGTCAGGACCCCGGTTCTAAGTCACACCGATCTAGCCTGTAACACCTCATATCACTTTGCGGCCTCACGCACGGTATTCCCACGGGTGTCGCCTTACCATGGCCCGGGACCGTTTGCGCCTTTTGGCTCATGTATATGATAGTTTTGCTAGCATCCATATGACAAAGAACCTGAGCCGACATGACTAGTCGTGAACCCAAAGTGGCACTAACTTACGGGGACAGGCATACATGAATCAACATCGAGCATGTCGGTCAGCAGCGTGCGAATCCGGGCTGTAGCACTGGGCTAACAGGACTTCGGGAATGCAGGCTGTAGTAGGCTAGGCAGGACTCCGGATGTCACCGCGTGACATTTCCCCGAAGGGACAGACACATGAACGAAGTGACTCACATGCCGCCGGTCAGTGTTAGGAAGCGATAGTGTTGGGCTAGCAGGACTCCAGTGGCTGAGGCATGGCGAACTACTATGGCTCATGGAAGCACAAGACTACATTTCCCCATAAGAAAGGCTACCAAGGATAAACAACTAGGTTGTCTGATCCCACACATACCAAGCATTTCAATCATACACACAATATGCTCGATATGTGTAAATACAACATGGCATCACAACATAACTCTATGACTCAAGTATTTATTCATTAGGCTCCGAGGAGCGAGATATTACAAACATGGGTCTCATGACCCAACATTCAGAGCATACAAGTCAAAGCACAAGTGGAAGCTTAACATGTCTGAGTACAGACATCTACAAATGAAAAGGCTGCTAAGCCTGACTATCCACCAGATCCTGCCGAGGGCACAAGATCGTAGCTGAGGTATCAAGCTAAACGTCGAAGTCCACACGGGACTACTAGCGAGACTGAGTCTCTCTGCAAAAACATAAAATAGGCAAACGTGAGTACAAATGTACCCAGCAAGAGTTACATCAGAACTATCTACATATGCATCGGTATCAACAAAGGGGTGGTGGAGTTTAACTGCAGCAAGCCAGCTTTGACTCAGTGGCTAACCTGAACTACGACTGTAAGTAACTCTTTTGGGGTGGCGCACACGTGTCCACATATTCACCATATCAATACACCACTATGGATCCGCTCCCGTCTCCCTACGAGAACGCCATCCATAGCACTCACGCTTATCTTGCGCATTTTAGAGTATCCACTTTCACTTGTCTATGAGCTGTTATAGGAAACCCAGAAGTCCTTTACCGTGGACACGGCTATTCGAATAGATAATGATAACCCTGCAGGGGTGTACTTCTTCATACATGTTTCCACCACTTAGCGTCTGCACACGACATGTGCTCGGCATACTTCAAGCGAAAGCCGACGTGGGTGTAGACCACGACCTACCTAAACAATCAAGTCTCTAGTCCAGGTTTATCGCCTATTCAGGTTCCATCCGCAGGGAGTCCGATCGAAGTTTCCACATACGGCCCCGAATGATGTGTGCATGGTTCCCGAGACACCAAACGGGCACCCGGTATACCATGCCACGTGCCTACCTCATCACAGCCCACCCCTCGGGTCAGCGCTGCGCACGGCCTCCAGCATACTACAAGCACCAGAAACTACTTGCAACTCCTGGACAGAGGACAAGGGTGATTAAGAAGTCGAGCGGGGTCATATTTCAGGGCCCAATGGATGGTAGTAGCTGTTTCGTGGATCACAAACACAGAACTCAGTTCCTGAGGACGGCTTCAATGAGACAACCCACCATGTACTCCTACATGGCCTCTCACCGATACCTTTACCAAATCGTGTTCACACACTTAGCTCTCAGTGATGGGACATGTTCACACACCTCCGAATCATCCCCGATGAATCGGACACTGGCTCAACTCTAAGCGATGGCAGGCATGACAAACAAGCATAAATGAGTAGGCACAACAGGGCTCAAACAACTCCTACTCATGCTAGTGGGTTTCATCTATGTACTGTGGCAATGACAGGTCATGCAGAGGATAAAGGGGTTCAACTACCACAGCAAGTAACAGATGAATCATTGTTGTCCTAATGCAGTAAAAGAGAGCACGAGCGAGAGAGTGGGATTGTATCGGAATGAACAAGGGGGTTTTGCTTGCCTGGCACTTCTGAAGATAATATAGTTCTTCATCGGTGTCATCGATCTCATCATCGGTACATACGTGTACCGAGGGGGAACAACCACCGGCAAACAAGAGGGAACATAATCAATGAAATGCAACAACATGATGCATGATAATGACATGGCATAATGAGTGTGTTTTGGGCTGATGCAAGCTAGAACAGATTGAAATGAGTCCATTTGAACCAAAGATTCAAATGCAAACCAATTTTATGAAGTCATAAAGGTGAATTAACTTGTTTCACTTGAACAGCAAGGTTAATGTGTTCTGACATGCATGAAACCATTACAGATGGGTAGATTGGATTTTTCTGATCAAATTTCATATATAAAACTTTGCATTTGGAGTTAAAGATTAATTTCTATGAAATTTTGAAGTTTGCACTATTTTTTGGAATTTCCCGAATAAGAATAAATCCAGAAAAAGGAGTTACTGCGTCAGCACTGCATCACTATGACGTCAGCTGGTCAACGGAGCCAGTCCAGGTCAAATCTGACCTGCGGGGCCCGTGTGCCAGTGGTTAGCTAAACTAATCTAGTTTAGTTAGTACTAACCTGGGTCATTCTAATTAAGTTTTAACTTAAACTAGATTAATTAGCAGGGCGGAGCCCGCATGTCATAGACCCAGGGGAGGTCAAATCCCCTGGTCAACCGGGGCTAAACCACTGGCGGTCAAAGCGGTCAACCCGCCGGCGTTTACCGCCGGCGAGGCCGAACGCGGCGGAGGGCTCGGGATTGCTCCTCCGGCGCCCAATCGAGCAGCGGAGGGCACGCGCGGGGAGCTGGGGCTCGCCCGCATCCAGGGCGGCATGCGGCAGCAGCGGGGACGGCCAGAGCTCGCCGGAAGTGAGCTCGCGGCGGCGCCGGAGTTCGGGTGAGTGCGGGGTTGGCGCTGTGGTGCACGGGAGGGCGAGTTAGCATGTGCGTTAGGCTCCTGGTGGCTTCCTGAGCGCGGTTACGCGCTCCGAATCGAGCTCAAGCGGCTGCAGTGACGGCGGCGACTTGGCCGGCGGCAAGGGAAGCTCGGCCATGGCAGTTGCTGATGCTAGGGGTCGAAAGGGACGGAGGTAACGAGGGAGAAAGGACGGAAATCTCACAGCGCGTCGACAGGTAGGCTCTGCGTGCTCGGGGAAGGCCGCAGGCGAACCGGTGGCGGCGGTCGACGATGTCCGAGCTTGAAGACGAAGATGATGTCGATGATTCAAGGCCTCCGAGCTCACATGCGTCAGCATGGAGACGATAAGGACGTCTGCGGGGCGTCTGGACACAACGGAGAGGCGAGGTGATGGCCATGGCCGCGGCGAATGTCGTCGGTGGCGATGGCGGCGCTCGGGTTTGAGCGAGAGAGAGGGAGTAGAGGGGCGAAGGGCCTCAGGGAAGAGTGAGAGGGCTCGGGGTGCGTGTCGACGTCCAGGGCGTCCAGAGCGTCGAGGGGGAGCGGCAAGCAGGAGGTGGCCGGGGCGCGTGGCCGTGCACACGGGGCACACGCCCGGTGTCCTTCTGTCACGAGGAAGACGACAGGGGAGGGGCCAGGTGGGCTAGGCTGGCTTTGCCCAGCTGGGCTGCTACAGTGCCAGGCCAGGTGGGCCTTGCCACGTAAGTTCCTATCTTTTTATTAATTCATGTTTTCTATTATTTACAGTAACCCGTGGCTTTATTAAAAATGTCGGCATTTCCAAAAATCATGAAACTAATCATGACTACTGTTTGGAGTATATCCAACAGTAAACATTTTAGTTTATGATTATTTGAGCATTTAAAATACTTAATAGCATTTAAATTCCCAAATGCAAATACTATAAGATTTAATTCAGAGCCAAATATGTCATGGAAAAATGTGCAACACCTCTGGTTATTGCTTCTAGCATTTTTCCAAAAATGATGAACATTTTTTAAAGCCATTTGGATTCACTGAAATTATTTTAGTTGAACCTAGTGAATTCTTTGATGCTAGGGTTTAGGCAATCCCCATTACAGGTTTAAGAAAAATTTAAACATGATGCAACACAAGACTAACTAGAACAGAGCAGACCAGAACTATGGATGTGAAACCCAGCCAAAACAATCTTGAATCACTATGTCTTTGAGGAAACCATACTGGTTAATGTGCACCATTTGTAGGATAACTTTCTGCAACCTATTGGCCAACAGTTTGGTGATGATTTTAAGTACACAATTGAGCACAAAAATTGGTTTGAAGTCATTTGCGGACACTGGAACTTCCTTTTTGGGAATCAGTGTGATAAAAGAAGTGTTTATGCTTTCCAGATCCACAGTACCAGCATGAAAGGCCATGATGAGATCAGTAACATCTCCTTTTATAATATCCCAGCAATTTCTAATGAACTCATTATTAAAACCATCAGGACCTGGAGATTTATCAGTTAGCAAGTTTTTTACTACATCATCAATTTCCTCTTGAGTAAAAGGGTTTTCCAAATCCAAGAACACTTGAGGGTCTACTTGTTGATCATAAAGGTCATTTAGATCAAAATGCATTGTATGTCATGTAGATTGACCCAGTCTCTTTTTAAATGTCTCCCATAAAATGGCTGCTTTTCATTCATGATCAGTAACTTCAACTTGATCCTCATTGAGCAGCATTGCAATTTTATTATGCCTATGATTGATGGTAGCTTTTGTATGAAAGAATTTTGTGTTTTCATCCCCAAATTTAACTCCTTTGATTTTGCCCTGTGCTTCCAGTAGATTTTCTAATTGTTAAGCACTGTTAACAGAGTATCCTTAAGGATGGTTCTACAATTGCTTTCAAACACAGATAAGTCTCTGTATTCCTCAATAAAGTCCCAAAGGAAGATACATTCATTTAATTCTTGAATCTGTTTCTTCAGACAAGACAAGCTTTTAGCCCATAGTTTGAGAGCTCTTCTTAGGTTCTTAAACCTGGCATTGATCTTTTTGGCATGATCTGTAAAATCCACTGGAATGTTCCATGCAGCCTGGAGCACCTGTTTGAAAGAGCTGTGCTTAAGCCAGTAGTTCTCAAATCTAAAGACCTTTAATTTTGGAATAGATGTGCCAATTTTAATCATACATGGCAAATGATCTAAGATAGGTTTTGCCACATGCAGTGCAGTAGAATCAGGATAACTAGTCATCCAAGCAGCTGATGTAAAAAACCAGTCCAACTTTTCAAGTAGTGGGTTGTCCTGCATGTTCCTCCAACTGTACTGCCTTCCTTTCAATGGAAGTTCAATCAGCCCAAGACTGCTTATAGCTTCATTAAAACAGTAGCATCTCATTGACATCTCCTCCAGGCCTATTCCTGTCCTCGGGTGATCGAATGAAGTTGAAGTCTCCCATTATAATCCAATCAACATCAATGGGCATTTGAATGTTGCCAAACCAGTCAACAAATTAAATCTTATCCTCATGGTTGCAAGGACCATAAATATTTGTGAGAATCCAGGTCTTGGAAGAAGAGTTGCAAGTAAATTGAATTGACAGGGAGAAATTGTTTTGAAAAATAATTTAACCTGAGAACAGGGCTCCATTACAAGCAGTTAGAATGCCTCCAGAGGCCCCAATGGATGGAAAATATTCAAATTTATTAAATCTTTGAGGACAAAAGTTCTGAATATAGGCCAGGTCAAAAGTTTCTCTCTTAGTTTCTTGGATGCAAATAATCCTAGCAACACTTTCTTCAACTTTCTGTCTAATTGCTAGCCACTTACCTGAAGCATTAATTCCTCTAATATTCCAGTTTAATATGTTCCATGATCTGTTGTTATTCATTGTAAAACAAATGCTTTCCAGATCTAGTACCAAAGACCATCCTTTGGTAGTTGCCACAGGAAGTGAAATTTCTGAATTGCAAATAACCTAGCTCAAGATTAGTGCAACAACTGTCTGTGACCCAAAATTCACAGATGCAACCATACCATCAGCAACACAGTGCAAGTAAAGATAATTAGCACTACTTACAGAGTGCAGTTTATCATTACCATTGCTTTCAATGGGACAACCAGTCCATAAGTCATATAGAGCAGATAAAGGACCAACTAACAAAAGAGGCCACTCTAGGCACACATCCATAGGCTTACATTGTATGACTTGTAACATGGAAACAAACATGAAACAAACAACCCATACAGAAGTGAAAATCAACATTCTAGCACTTTGACAGTTACTAAGTGACATGATCATCTTTAATTTTTGTTGATGTGGGCCTCCTCTCCAGTGGCCTTGGACACCTTGGCCACCTCTTCCTGTCCTTTCTTTTTTGGCTTCTTAGACAGCTTCTCATGAAGATCATCCGCAGCCACCTTGCAGAAAGATTTTGTCAGGTTCTTAACCACTTTATTAGGAAGGACATGAGGTATAGCATTACATGGCAGGCATGATTTAGCATCACAAGATTTCCTTCTATATCCATTATTTTCTTTCCTAATCCTTTCACTTCTCCTTACCTTAGTTTCAACCAGAGGTTCTTTGTCCCTCTTTTTCCTGGAGATAGCTTCTCCCATTGGCAACAACACAACTCTATTGGGAGACACCTGCTTTGAAGGACTGCCATCTCCACTTGAGGAATGTGACGCTGGACTAATTCCTTCATTTTCCTTTCCCACACCTAGCATAATGTCCTTACAAAGGGGTGCATGAGATGTAGCACATTCATCAGGAATATGAAATATCATAGTATCTTCAGAATCACAATTTGCAGTCAGTAATTTCCACAATTTAGACTTCAACAAATGCATTGTCCATCCAAATTTATCAGGAGCCAATAATAGGTTGATGATGAAATTAAACCAACTTACAACAATGTCAATCTTGAAAGTGTTTATATCACCCTGTGTTGTTGGTCAAAATGTTGAATCCATAGTCCAAGCCCTTCTTCAGAGATTAAGTGAGCACCATTAATAACTTCCAAAGCATGTGATTCAGCAATTAATTGTATATCAAACATGTGATTAAACTCATGTGAAATACCTTTCTTGTTGGTGTCTCAGAGATGTACCCACTTGTGGAATTGGGACATCTTCTTTTCCTTTATCAGTGAAGGCTGTAGCTGTGATTTGAGCAACAAGTGTTCCCTCAGAAGTAGTGCTGACAGAGTTTAATTATCTTTATTATTGCCATAGACAGTCATCTGCAAACCAGGATTGTCAGTAGTTGTATGGCCCCGCTCATTTGGGACAACTGCCAGGTCTGCACTAGGTGTGTTGCTATTGTTCTCTGGAGCAGCTACAGTATCATTATTATTCTGTTTCACAAGAACCGAGTTGATCATTCTCAGCATTGTTGCCAGCCACATGCAAATCATCTTCCTCTTCCTCGGCATTATAAGCCAAACCAATTTTGAGAAGGCCCATGCCCATTTGTTGAACTCCTTGATTAACTTCTTCACTAGCAGAGTGAATAATGGAGAAAAGCCCATCAGACAGAGAAACAGTTGTGGTGATGCTGCTATTAGGAACCCCATCCTCAGATATTTAATGAATGATGGTGGTTCACACTTTATTCATGGTGCTTTCCGTAAAATGCTTGCCAAGTATGATGTTAACCATAGAATTGCATCACCTTATCATCCTCAGCCTAGTGGTCAAGTTGAACTTAGCAATAGAGAAAGAAAATTAATTTTGCAAAAGACTGTCACTAAGTCCAGGAAGAATTGGTCTAATAAATTAGATGATGCACTTTGGGCTTATAGAACATCATATAAAAATCCTGTGGGTATGTCTCCTTATAAAATGGTTTATGGAAAAGCTTGTTATTTGCCTCTTGAGTTAAAACATAAAGCATATTGGGCCGTCAAAGAGCTCAACTATGATTTCAAACTTGCCGGTGAAAAGAGGTTATTTGATATTAGCTCGTTAGATGAATGGAGAACCCAAGCTTATGAAAATGCAAAATTATTCAAAGTAGAAGTTAAAAGATGGCATGACAAAAGAATCCAAAAGCATGAGTTTAAAGTTGGAGAATATGTTCTTTTGTACAACTCTCGTTTTAGATTCTTTGCAGGAAAACTCCTCTCAAAATGGGAAGGGCCCTATATTATCGAGGAGGTTTATCGGTCTGGAGCCATCAAAATAAATAATTCCGAAGGTACTAACCCAAAGGTTGTCAATGGGCAACGAATAAAGAATTATAACTCAGGTACGCCCATTAATGTTGAAAGTAATATTATCCAAACTTTGACACCTGAAGAACACATAAAAGAGTCCTTCCGGAACACTCCAGAATCATGAAAATAAGGAGGTACGTGATGCGGTAAGTAAACAGAATCCGAAAAATCAGAAAAAATATATTTTTATTAGTTTTGGAATATTTGGAAAATTAGGAAATAAACAAACTTCCAGGAAGCATACCCTGGTGGGCACAAGACACCAGGGTGCGCCAGGCAAGCCTGGCGTGTCCAGGTGGGCACAACCCACCTGGGACACCTCCCGGACTCCGTTTTTCTACAGCTTGCTTGTTTCCCAAGATAAAATAATCTATATATACTTCCCGAACATGTTAATCACCGTATCATGGAGAAATCCTCTCTTCTCTTTTCTTGCTATTTTCGGTCAGATCTATCAAGCCAGGCATCATGTCTTCCTCCTCCACCAGCAACATGGAAGAATATGCTTGGTTGATGAAGATCGAGCTGAAGAGGGAGGAGCCTATGGACGTCGTAAAGGGAGACAAGGGCAAGGAGTCTACCATAGATCCACCCTCGATGGCAGAACAAGCACTGCCAGTCGAGGAGGAAGAGGAAGATATCCTTAAGCCTTACCTTGCTCATCTTACCCCTACTGAGGTTGAAGCCTTTCGCATCATTGAAACAGTTCACATACAAAATAAGTATCTCACTCGCTAAAATATTCTGCGTCAAGAGCATATCATCCATCTCCGGAGCATCATCCGTCGATTGGAGAATCTCTTGATCCTTAAGGATAGGATCACTTCGTTACCACCATCATCTTCTTCACCACCAAAAGAAAACTGAGTATCGGATATGGGCACTCCCCTTAACTTCCGCCAAGCTTGGGGGAGGTGCCCTGGTATCGTATCATCCCACTATCTTTTTTCCTTCACTTATTTCAGTTCGATCTTTTGCTTTAGATAAATAAAAGTTTAGTTCGATCCTTTCTTCTTTGAGAGTTTTCTTAGTGATCTATCCTTGTAATCGTGTGCAGGTAATATAATACAGTTTAGTTTGAATTTTTTTGCTTTCTTTACTTTCATGTTGCAAATAAAAGAAAAAAATTAGAAAGAAAAAGAGAAAGGAAATAAATGTAGAAAAGATCATATACTAATCTTATGGTAGGTGATGACACCACATAAGGAAAAGTATAAGTAGAAAATTTTATTAGAGATTGACAAGCATAACATTAGTCAATGATGCAACTCATGAAAGAATTAATAAGGGAAGAGAAGATTCACATATAAATATACTATCATAGAAATCTTTTGTGATTGTGAGCCCTCATCAAAATATTATATGCCGAAATTGTTGACGTTGGACAAGGAAGACAACTTAATGGTTTATGTTTGTTTATATTCACATAGAATCATATTGTCATATATCCTTTAACATGTGGTGCTTGCCCCTATCTTTGCTAGCCAAAAATTCCGCACTAAGTAGAGATACTACTTGTGCATCCAAAAACCCTTAAACCCAAATCTTATTTTCAAGAGTCCACCATACCTACCTAGGGATTGAGCAAGATCCCTCAAGTAAGTTGTCATCGGTGCAAAAAGGCAATAAAATTGCTTCTAAAAGTGTGAGATCATTTAGTGTAAGAGAAAATTGAGCGTTGCACGAACTTGTGATGGTGAAGAATAAAAGCGACAGACTGCATAATAAAGGTCGCTATCACAAGGGGCAATGCAACGTGACGTTCTTTTGCACTAAGGGGTTGAGCATACAAACAAATAAGCGCATGGCAACCTCTGCTTCCCTCTGCGAAGGGCCTATCTTTTACTTTTATGTATTTACTTTTATGCAAAGAGTCAAAGTTTTCCTTGTATTCCTTTTTATTTTTCTCCTTTGGCAAGCATCATGTGGTGAGTAAAGATATAGGCACATATGTCCAGTTGAATATGGATAGCATGAATTATTATTGTCGACATCACCCTTGAGGTGAATACATTGGGAGGCGAAACTATAAGCCCCTATCTTTCTATGTGTCCGGTTGAAACGTTTTGCTCATGTGTACGCGGTGAGTGTTAGCAATCATAGAAGACTATATGATGGTAGAGTATGTGGACTTGCCTAAAGGCTCCGATACATGACCCTTCCTGAAAAGATGATGAATTTTGGTTGCAAAGTTGACTGAGAACATAGTTTGTTGGTTTTTAATAGAGTTTTTGCTTTATACTTCAATTGTGTGATGAATTGTTACTTATTCATGAGAAGTATAGGATAAAATTCCTATGATAAAAGTCTTATGTTTAATTTTGTTGCTGTTATAATAATCAACATGATGCTTCTATGTCCGTATTTTGTTTTTATCGACACCTCTCTCTCTCTCTCTCTCTAAGCATGTGGACATGTTTTTTGATTTTGGTTTTTGCTTGAGGACAAGCGAGGTCTAAGCTTGGGGTAGTTGATACGTCCATTTTGCATCATATTTTCTTGCTGTTATTTAAGATGTTTTAACCCATAATAATGCTTTTTGGAGTAATTCTAATGCCTTTTTGAAGGAAATATGCCCTAGAGGCAATAATAAAGTTGTTATTTATATTTCCTTATATCATGACAAATGTTTATTTTTCATGCTAGAATTGTATTAACCGGAAACTTAGTGCATGTGTGAATACATAGACAAACAGAGTGTCCCTACTATGCCTCTACTTTACTAGCTTGTTAATCAAAGATGATTAAGTTTCCTGACCATAGGCATGTGTTGTCATTTGATGAACGAGATCACATCATTAGAAAACGATGTGATGGACAAGACCCGTCCGTTAGCTTAACATTATGATCGTTTAGTTTTATTGCTATTGCTTTCTTCATGACTTATACATAATCCTCTGACTATGAGATTATGCAACTCCCAAATACCGGAGGAACACCTTGTGTGCTATCAAACGTCACAAGTAACTGTTGTTGGGGAACGTAGCAATAATTCAAAATTTTCCTACCTGTCACCAAGATCAATCTAGGAGATGCTAGCAAGGAGAGAGCGGGAGTGCATCTTCATACCCTTGAAGATCGCTAAGCTTTGCAAGAACGCGGTTGGAGGAGTCGTACACGTAGCGATTCAGATCGCGGCCGAATCCGATCTTAGCACCGAACAACGGTGCCTCTGCGTTCAACACACGTGCAGCCCGGTGATGTCTCCCGCACCTTGATCCAGCAAGGAGGAGGGAGAGGTTGAGGAAGAGGGCTCCAACAGCAGCACGACGGTGTGGTGGTGATGGAGTGGCGCTTCTTGGCAGGCTTCGCCAAGCTCTTAAGTGAGGAGGAGAGGTGTTGGGAGGGAGGGCTGCGCCTTGGATATGGTGCTGCAGCCTCCCTCGCCCCTCTATTTATAGGGAGAAGGGGGAGGGGCCCCTCTAGATGGGATCTAGAGGGGTGGGCGTGACCAAGGGGAGGGGCTTGCCTCCCAAGCCAAGGGGGGCGCCCCCTTTAGGGTTCCCCCCAACCCTAGGAGCATGGGCCCTAGGGGGGTTGGCGCCCCAACCCACTTGGGGCTGATTCCCTTCCACCTACAGCCCATAAGGCCCTCCGGCAGGTGGACCCTCCCGGTGGACCTCGAACCCCTCCGTGGTCCCAGACAATACCGTATACCCCGAATATTTCCCATGACCGTATGATGACTTCCCATATATAAATCTTCACCTCCGAACTCCTCGCGACATCCGGGATCTCATCCGACTCGAACAACATTCGGTAATCACATACAAATCTTCCTTATAACCCTAGCGCCATTGAACCTTAAGTGTGTAGACCCTCTTGGTTCGGGAACCATGCGCATATGACCGAGACAACTCTCCGGCCAATAACCAACAGCGGGATCTGGATACCCATGTTGGCTCCCACATGTTCCACGATGATCTCATCGGATGAACCACGATGTCGAGGATTCAAGCAATCATGTATACAATTCCATTTGTCAATCGGTACGTTACTTTCCCGAGATTCGATCGTTGGTATCCCAATACCTCGTTCAATCTCGTTACCGGCAACTCACTTTACTCGTTCCATAATGCATGATCCCGTGACTAACTACTTAGTCATATTGAGCTCATTATGATGATGCATTACCGAGTGGGCCCAGAGATACCTCTCCGTCACACGGAGTGACATATCCCAGTCTCGATTCGTGCCAACCCAACAGACACTTTCGGAGATACCCGTAATGCACCTTTTATAGCCACCCAGTTGCGTTGTGACGTTTGGCACACCCAAAGCATTCCTACAGTATCCAGGAGTTGCACAATCTCATGGTCTAAGGAAATGATACTTGACATTAGAAAAGCTTTTAGCAAACGGACTACATGATCTTGTGCTATGCTTAGGATTGGGTCTTGTCCATCACATCATTCTCCTAATGATGTGATCCCGTTATCAATGACATCCAATGTCCATGGTCAGGAAACCATAACCATCTATTGATCAATGAGCTAGTCAACTAGAGGCTTACTAGGGACATGTTATGGTCTATGTATTCACACATGTATTACGGTTTCCAGTTAATACAATTATAGCATGAACAATAGACAATTATCATGAACAAGGAAATATAATAATAACCATTTTATTATTGCCTCTAGGGCATATTTCCAACAGTCTCCCACTTGCACTAGAGTCAATAATCTAGTTCACATCACTATGTGATTGCAATGAATCCAACACCCACTAGGTTTGATCATATCTCACTTGTGAGAGAGGTTTATTAGTCAATGGATCTGAACCTTTCAGATCCGTGTGTGCTTTACAAATATCTATGTCATCTTGTAGATGCAGCTACCAGACGCTACTTGGAGCTATTCCAAATAATCGTCAGACTATACTTAATCCGGTTTACTACTCGCAGTCATCCGATTAGTGTCAAGGTTTGCATTGGCATAACCCTTTACGACGAACTCCTTTATCACCTCCATAATCGAGAAAATTCCTTAGTCCACTAGTCACTAAGGATAACCTTTGACCGCTGTCCTGTGACCCATTCCTGGATCATACTTGTACCCCTTGACTGACTCATGGCAAGGCACACTTTAGGTGCGGTACACAGCATAGCATACTGTGAAGCCTACATCTAAGGCATAGGGGGCGACCTTCATCCTTTTCTCTCTTCTGCCGTGGTCAGGTCTTGAGTCTTTACTCAATACTCACACCTTATAACACAGCCAAGAACTCCTTCTTTGCCGATCTATTTTGAACTCCTTCAAAATCTTGTCATGGTATGTGTTCGTTTGAAAGTACTATTAAGCGATTTTGATCTATCCTTATAGATCTTGATGCTCAATGTTCAAGTAGCTTAATCTAGGTTTTCCCTTGAAAAACACTTTTCAAATAACCCTATATGCTTTCTAGAAATTCTACATCATTTCTGATCAACAATATGTTTACAACATATACTCATCAGAAATTCTATAGTGCTCCCACTCACTTCTTTGGAAATACAAGTTTCTCATAAACTTTGTATAAACCCAAAATCTTTGATCATCTCATCAAACTGTATATTCCAACTCCGAGATGCTCACTCCAGTCCTTAGAAGGATTGCTGGAGCTTTGCATACTTGTTAGCATCTTTTAGGATTGGCAAAACCTTCCGTTGTATCACATACAACCTTTCCTCAAGAAAACTGTCGAGGAAATAATGTTTTGACATCCTATCTGCAAGATTTCATAAATAATGCAGTAACTGCTAATATAATTCCAACAGACTCTTAGCATTGCTACGAGTGAGAAAGTCTCATCGTGGTCAACTCCTTGAACTTGTCGGAAACATCTTAGCGACAAGCCGAGCTTTCTTAATGGTGACACATAACATCATTATCCGCCTTCCGCTTTTAGAATCCATCTGCACTCAACAGCCTTACAACCATCAAGTAGTGCTTCCAAAGTCTACACTTTGTTTTCATACATGGATCCTCTCTCGGATTTTATGGCCTCGAGCCATTCGGAATCCGGGCCCACCATCGCTTCTCCATAGCTCGTAGGTTCATTGTTGTCTAACAACATGACTTCCAAGATGTGATTACGTACTCACTCAAGTAGTACGCATCCTTGTAGACTCCACGAGGTTTGGTAGTGACTTGATCCAAGTTTCATGATCACTATCATAAGCTTCCACTTCAGCTTGGTGTAGGTGCCACAGAACAACTTCCCGTGCCCTCGCTACACACTAGTTGAAGTGTCAGTTCAATAACCTCATCAAGTCTCCACCATCCTCCCACTCAATTCTTTCGAGAGAAACTTTTCCTCGAGAAAGGACCCATTTCTAGAAACAATCACTTTTGCTTCCGGATCTGAAATAGGAGGTATACCCAACTGTTTTGGGTATTCTATGAAGATGCATTTATCCGCTTTGGGTTCGAGTTTATCAGCCCGAAACTTATTTCACATAAGCGTCGCAGCCCCAAACATTTAAGAAACGACAACTTAGGTTTCCCTAAACCATAGTTCATACGGTGTCGTCTCAACGGAATTGCGTGGTGCCCTATTTAAAGTGAATGCAGTTGTCTCTAATGCCTAACCCGTAAACGATAGTGGTAATTCGATAAGAGACATCATGGTATGAGCCATATCCAATAGGGTGTGCAGTTATGATGTTCGGACACACCATCACACTATGGTGTTCCAGGTGGTATTAATTGTGAAACAATTTCCACAAGGTCTTAATTGTGTACCAAACTCGTAACTCAGATATTCATCTCTACGATCATATCATAGACATTTTATCCTCTTGCCACGATGATCTTCAACTTCACTCTAAAATTGCTTGAACCTTTCAATAATTCAGACTCGTGTTTCATCAAGTAAATATACTTAGAATCTACTCAAATCATCTGTGAAGTAAGAGCATAACGATATTCATCAAGGCTTCAAAGACTCATTGGATTGCACACATCAAATGTATTACTTCCAACAAGTTGCTCTCTTGTTTCATCTCACTGAAAAACGAGGCCTTTCAGTCATCTTTCCCATGTGGTATGATTTGCATGTCTCAAGTGATTCAAAATAAAGTGAGTCCAAACGATCCATCTGTATGGAGTTTCTTCATGCATATATACCAATGGACGTGGTTCATGTCTCAATCTTTTCAAAAATAAGTGAGTCCAAAGATCCATCAACATGGAGCTTCTTCATGTGTTTTATACCAGTATGACTCAAATGGCAGTGCCACAAGTATGTGGTACTATCATTACTATCTTATATATTTTGGCATGAACATGTGTATCACTACGATCGAGATTTAATAAACCATTCATTTTAGGTGCAAGACCATTGAAGGTATTATTCAAATAAACAGAGTAACCATTATTCTCCCTAGATGAATAACCTTATTGCGATAAACATAATCCAATCATGTCTATGCTCAACGCAAACACCAAATAACAATTATTTAGGTTTAACACCAATCTCGATGGTAGAGGGAGCATGCGATGCTTGATTGCATCAACCTTGGAAAAACTTCCAACATATATTGTCATCTCACCTTTAGCTAGTCTCCGTTTATTCCATAGCCTTTTATTTTGAGTTACTAACACTTAGCAACCGAACCGGTATATAATACCCTAGTTCTACTAGGAGTACTAGTAAAGTATACATTAATATAATGTATATCCTATATACTTCTGTCAACCTTGCCAGCCTTCTCATCTACCAAGTATCTAGGGTGGTTCTGCTTCAGCGTCTGCCCCTCATTACGTAAGCACTAAGTCTCGGTTTTGGGTTCAACCTTGGGTTTCTTCAAAGAGAGTAGCAATCGATTTGCCGCTTCATGAAGTATCCCTTCTTGCCCTTACCCTTCTTGAAACTAGTGGTTTTACTAACCATCAACAATTGATGCTCCTACTCGATTTCTACTTTCACGGTGTCAAACGTCGTGAATTGATCAAGGACCATCATGTTCATCCTCGATATGTTATAGTTCATCACGAAGCTCTAATAGCTTGGTGGCGTTGATTATGTAGAACCATCACTATCTCATCCGGAAGATTAACTCCCACCGATTCAAGTGATTGTAGTACTCGCATAACCGAGCACATGCTCAACGATTGAACCTTTTCTCCCTTAGTTTGCAGGCTTAAGAAACTTGTCAGAGGTCTCATACCTCTTGACGTGGGCACTAGCCTGAAATCCCAATTTCAGTCCTTGGAACATCTCATATGTTCCACGACATTTCAAAAATGCCTTTGACGCCTCAATTCTAAACCGTTTAACATTACGCATCGAACTATCACGTAGTCATCAAACGTGTATGTCGATGTTCGCAACATCCACCATGCATTTACATTCGAGGTTCAAAGACACCGAGCAAGGTGCATTAAGGACATAAGTCTTCAAGCGAAAGCAACGAGGACAATCCTCGCCATTTTAACCTAGTCTGCATAATTGCTACTATCAACTTTCAACTAAATTTTCTCTAGGAACATATCTAAAACATAGAACTAAAGCGTAAGCTACTACATAATTTGCAAAGACCTTTTGACTATGTTCATGATAATTAAGTTCATCTGATTATTTAATGAACTCCCACTCAGATAGACATCCCTGTACTCATCCAAGTGATACATGATCCGAGTCAACTAGGTCGTGTCCGATCATCACGTGAGACGGACTAGTCATCATCGGCGAACATCTTCATGTTGATCATACCTACTATACAACTCATGTTCGACCTTTCGGTCTCTTGTGTTCCGAGGCCATGTCTGTACATTCTAGGCTCGTCAAGTCAACCTAAGTGTTTCGCGTGTGTAAATCTGGCTTACACCCGTTGTATGCAAACGCTAGAATCTATCACACCCGATCATGACATGGTGCTTCGAAACAACGAACCTTCGCAACGGTGCACAGTTAGGGGAAACACATCTCTTGAAATTTTAGTGAGGGATCATCTTATTTATGCTACCGTCGTTCTAAGCAAATAAGATGTAAACATGACAAACATCACATGCAAAATCATAAAGTGACATGGTATGGCCAATATCATCTTGCGTCTTTTGATCTCCATCTTCGAGGCGCAGCATGATCACCTTCGTCACCGGCATGACACCATGATCTCCATCATCATGATCTCCATCATCATGTTTTCATGAAGTTGTCTCGCCAACTATTACTTCTACTACTATGGCTAACGTTTAGCAATAAAGTAAAGTAATTACATGGTGTTTTTCATTGACACGCAGGTCATACAATAAATTAAGACAACTCCTATGGCTCCTACCGTTGTCATACTCATCGACATGCAAGTCATGATTCCTATTACAAGAACATGATCGATCTCATACATCACATATATATTTATTCATCACATCCTTTTGGCCATATCACATCACATAGCATACCCTGCAAAAACAAGTTAGACGTCCTCTAATTGTTGTTGCATGTTTTACGTGGCTTCTATGGGTTTCTAGCAAGAACGTTTCTTACCTACGCAAAAGCCACAACGGTGATATGCCAATTGCTATTTACCCTTCAGAAGGACCCTCTTTATCGAATCCGATCTGACTAAAGTGGGAGAGACAGACACCCGCTAGCCACCTTATGCATCAAGTGCATGTCAGTCGATGGAACCTGTCTCGCGTAAGAATACGTGTAAGGTCGGTCCGGGCCGCTTCATCCCACAATGCCGCCGAATCAAGATAAGACTAGTAACGGCAAGCAAATTGAACAAATCATCGCCCACAACTACTTTGTGTTCTACTCGTGCATAGAATCTACGCATAGACCTAGCTCATGATGCCACTGTTGGGGAACGTAGAAATAATTCAAAATTTTCCTACGTGTCACCAAGATCAATCTAGGAGATGCTAGCAACGAGAGAGAGGGAGTGCATCTTTATACCCTTGAAGATCGCTAAGCGGAAGCGTTGCAAGAACGCGGTTGGAGGAGTCTTACACGTAGCGATTCAGATCGCGGCCAAATCCGATCTTAGCACCGAACAACGGTACCTCCGCGTTCAACACACGTGCAGCCCGGTGACGTCTCCCGCGCCTTGATCCAGCAAGGAGGAGGAGAGGTTGAGGAAGAGGGCTCCAACAGCAAAGACGACGGCGTGGTGGTGATGGAGTGGCAGTTCTCCACAGGCTTCGCCAAGCTCTTGCGGAGGAGGAGAGGTGTTGGGGAGGGGAGGGGCTGCGCCTTGGATGTGGTGCTGCAGACCTCCCCTCGCCCCTCTATTTATAAGGAGAAGGGGGAAGGAGGCCGGCCCCTCTAGATGGGATCTAGAGGGGGGCGGCGGCCAAGGGGGAGGGGGCTTGCCCCCCAAGCCAAGGGGGGCGCCCCCTTTAGGGTTCCGGCCAAACCCTAGGCGCATGGGCCCTAGGGGGGTTGGCGCCCCAGCCCACTTGGGGCTGATTCCCTTCCACCTACAGCCCATAAGGCCCTCCGGGGCAGGTGGACCTCCGGTGGACCCTCGAACCCTCCGTGGTCCCGGATAATACCGTATACCCCGAATAATTTCGGCGACCGTATGATGACTTCCCATATATAAATCTTCACCTCTGGACCATTCTGGAACTCCTCGTGACGTCCGGGATCTCATCCGGGACTCCGAACAACATTCGGTAATCACATACAAATCTTCCTTATAACCCCGGCGTCATCGAACCTTAAGTGTGTAGACCCTACGGGTTTGGTAACCATGCAGACATGACCGAGACAACTCTTCGGCCAATAACCAACAACAGGATCTGGATACCCATGTTGGCTCCCACATGTTCCACGATGATCTTATCGGATGAACCACGATGTCGAGGATTCAAGCAATCCCGTATACAATTCTCTTTGTCAATCGGTACGTTACTTGCCCGAGAATCGATCGTCGGTATCCCAATACCTCGTTCAATCTCGTTGCCGGCAAGTCACTTTACTCGTTCTGTAATGCATGATCCCGTGACTAACTACTTAGTCATATTGAGCTCATTATGATGACGACACCGAAAGTGGGCCCAGAGATACCTCTCCGCCACATGGAGTGACAGATCCCAGCCTTTGATTCGTACTAACCCAATGCACCCTTTCGGAGATACCCGTAGTGCACCTTTATAGCCACCAGTTGTGTTGTGACGTTTGGCACACCCAAAGCATTCCTACGGTATCTGAGAGTTGCACAATCTCATGGTCTAACGAAATTATACTTGACATTAGAAAAGCTTTTAGAAAATGAACTACACGATCTTGTGCTATGCTTAGGATTGTCTTGTCCATCACATCATTCTCCTAATGATGTGATCCCATTATCAATGACATCCAATGTCCATGGTCGTGAAACCATAACCATCTATTGATCAACGAGCTACTCAACTAGAGGCTTACTAGGGACATGTTGTGGTCTATGTATTCACACATGTATTACGGTTCCCGCTAATACAATTATAGCATGAACAATAGACAATTATCATGAACAAGGAAATATAATAATAACCATTTTATTATTGCCTCTAGGAAATATTTCCAACAACTGGGTTATAATAAAGATGCTCTACAGGTGTCTCCGAAGGTGTTTGTCGAGTTGGCAGAGACCAAGATTATGATTTGTCACTCCGTGTATCAGAGAGGTATCTCTGGGCCCTCTTGGTAATGCATATCACTATAAGGCTTGCAAGCAATGTGACTAATGAATTAGTTATGGGATGATGTATTACAGAACGAGTAAAGAGACTTGCCGGTAATGAGATTGAACTAGGTATGATGATACCGACGATCGAATCTCGGGAAAGTAACATACCGATGACAAAGGGAGTGACGTATGTTGTTATGCGGTTTGACCGATAAAGATCTTCATAGAATATGTAGCAACCAATATGAGCATCCAGGTTCCGCTGTTGGTTATTGAACGGAGATGTGTCTCTGTCATGTCTACATAGTTCTCGACCCCGTAGGGTCCGCACGCTTAACGTTCGATGACGATTTATATTATGAGTTGTGTGTTTAGGTGACCGAAGTTTGTTCGGAGTCCCAGATGAGATCACGGAAATGACGAGGAGACTCGAAATGGTCGAGAGGTAAAGATTCATATATTGGAAGGTTATATCCGGACATCGGAATGGTTCTGAGTGATTCGGATATTTTACCGGAGTACCGAGGGGTTACCGGAAGCCCCCGGGGGAAATCATGGGCCTCATGGGCCATGGGAGAGAAGAGGGGACAGCCCACAAGGGGGAGGCGCGCTTCTAAGGGAATCCGAATAGGAAGGGAGGGGCGCTGCCCGCCTTTCCCTCTTCCTCTCTCTCCTTCCCTCTTTCCCTCCGCTGAAGGAAACTATGGGGCGAATCCTATTTGGACTAGGAGTCCAAGTAGGACTCCCCCCATGGCACGCCCCTCCTGGCCGTCGGCCTCCTCCTCCCCTCCTTTATATACGGGGACAGGGGCACCCCAAAGGCATACCAAGAATTCTCTTAGCCGTGTGCGATGCCTCCCTCCATAGTTTACTCCTCCGGTCATAGCATCATAGTGCTTAGGCGGCCCTCGCATGGATCACATCGCCATCACCGCCACCACGCCGTCGTGCTGTAACTCTCCCTCGACCCTCAATTGGATCAAGAGCTCGAGGACATCATCGAGCTGAACGTGTGTTGAACAAGGAGGTGTTGTACGTTCGGTACTTGGATTGGTTGGATGGTGAAGACGTTCGACTACATCAACCGCGTTAACATAACGCTTCCGCTTTTGGTCTACGAGGGTACGTGGACACACTCTCCCCCTCTTGTTGCTAAGCATCTCCTAGATAGATCTTACATGATCGTAGGAATTTTTTTGAAATTGCATGCTACGTTCCCCAAAAGTGGCATCCGAGCCAGGTCTATGCATAGATGATATGCACGAGTAGAGCACAAAGAGTTGTGGGTGATAATAGTCATACTGCTGACCGCCAACATCTTACTTTGATTCGGTGGTATTGTTGGATAAAGCGGCCCGGACCGACATTACACGACCCCGTTCATGAGACTGGTTCTACCGACGTGCTTTGCACATTGTGTGGTCAAGGGTGTCTATTTCTCCAACTTTAGTTGAATCAAGTTTCACTACGGCTGGTCCTTGTTGAAGGTTAAAACAGAACACTTGACGAAAAATCGTTGTGGTTTTGATGCGTAGGTAAGAACGGTTCTTGCTATAAGCCCGTAGCAGCCACGTAAAACTTGCAACAACAAAGTAGAGGACGCCTAACTTGTTTTTGCAGGGCATGTTGTGATGTGATATGGTCAAGACGTGATGAGATATAAATTGTTGTATGCGATGATCATGTTTTGTAAATGTTATCGGCAAACCGCAGGAGCTTTCTGGTTGTCACTTTATTGTATGAAATGCAATCGCCATGTAATTGCTTTACTTTATCACTAAGCGGTAGCGATAGTCATGGAAGCAATAGTTGGCGAGACGACAACGATGCTACGATGGAGATCAAGGTGTCAAGCCGGTGATGATGGAGATCATGACGGTGCTTTGGAGATGGAGATCAAAGGCACAAGATTATGATGGCCAAATCATGTCACATATTTTGATTGCATGTGATGTTTATCCTTTATGCATCTTATTTTGCATAGTATGGCAGTAGCATTTGTTGGATTTCAGGTTCCGGCAAAACCCTTGAGGTTCGAACACTGGGGTGCGCGCGAAGATCTCTCCCTACCTAATCACGCCATCACTCTCACCGCAATCTCAAAGCTTAGCGCGTCGAACCCACGGAAAGAGAGACACAAGAGTTTATACTGGTTCGGGCCACCGATGTGGTGTAATACCCTATTCCAGTGTGGTGAGGTGGATTGCCTCTTGGCTGAGGATGAACAGTTACAAGGGGAGAATAGCCTCCTGAGGAGAGGTGTTCTTGTGCTTGGTAAGCTTGTGTGGTTGTGGGTGATCTGGATGATCCGTTTGCTCTATGGTGGTGGCTAGTCCTATTTATAGAGGCCCTGGTCCTCTCCCCAAATATTGAGCGGGAAGGGATCCAACAATGACCAAATTCGAAGGGAGACAACTAGTACAAGTTATCCTGACTAAAGGTGGTCTTCGCCGCCAAAGGCTCCGGTGGTGACGCCTGCCTTGGGCTCCATGGTGACCTCCGTCTCCGCTGCCTTGCTGGTCTTGGTCTTGTTGCACCAATATGGAAACCTTTGCCCGATGCCTTGGGACTCTCGCCATGCGCTTCCCCTTTAGCACCAAAGAGAGAGCGAGGACACTACGCGCTGGCGCCCGCCTGGCTCCAGTCATAATGGCTTGCATCACAGAAACCTTGCAAGGTGTCCCTTGCCTTGATCTCTCCGCCCCTCGCGAGCCAGCCTGGTGAGGCAGCCCCCGAGGAGGTCTTGCGTCAGCCCACCTCATGAAGTCTTGGCCCCTCGTGAGGGTCTTGAGGTTTGCCGTGAAGATGGGACGACAGGTCACTGGTAGAGCCATGCCGTGGGCAGTGCAGCAAATCTGGGGACCACCATTCCTGTGACGCCGACAAGAGCTCCCCGCCCAAGGTGCGCCGACTTGGCTTCAAGGCGGCCAAAGGGCAAGTGAGCGCCATGGGCCCCAATAAGATGCGGCCCCGCTTGACGCTGCGGGCGATCGACGATTGGACGGGCGGCCCCGCCACCCACGCAGCCTTGATATCCGGTCAAGCTAGGTGGCCACGACATCCTACACAGTTATTTCCCCTTTGCTAGCAACGCACTCCCCAACTCCCCCGCATCCTCAAACCTTAGCTTCCTCTCCAATCTGATCTGAGCTCAGTCCTCTCCATCACCATGGCGCCAAATGAGGGAGTCTTGGATTAGGGGGTCCTCGGACAGCCGGACTATATCCTTTAGCCAAACTGTTGGACTATGAAGATACAAGAGACTGAAGACTCCGTCCCGTGTCCGGATGGGACTCTCCTTGGCATGGAAGGAAAGCTTGGCAATACGGATATGTCAATCTCCTCCCTTGTAATCGACTATGTGTAATTCCTAGCCCCTCCGGTTTCTATATAAACCGGAGGGTTTAGTCCGTAGGACAACGCCAATCATACCATAGGCTAGCTTCTAGGGTTTAGCCTCTACGATCTCGTGGTAGATCAACTCTTGTAATACTCATATCAAAGATCAATCAAGCAGGAAGTAGGGTATTACTCCATCGAGAGGGCCCGAACCTAGGTAAAGATCGTGTCCCCCGCCTCTTGTTACCATCCGCCTTAAACAAACAGTTCGGGACCCCCTACCCGAGATCCGCCGGTTTTGGCACCAACATTGGTGCTTTCATTGGGAGTTCCACCGTCGTCAGCTGATAAAGGCTTGATGGCTCCATCGACATCGACAATGATGCGATCCAGGTTGAGGTTTTCCTCCCTGACAGATCTTCAGATTCGGGCGTTTTCGCACCGCGGGTCCAACTCGCTGGCCATCCGGAGCAGATCGAGAGCTACGCTCGCCATCGTGTCAGGTTTCAAACTTGAACTATACTACCGACATCCGCGAAGACTTGATCTTCGACGGATTCGAGCCCATGTCAAAAGCGCCAGACAATCACGACGAGCATGACTTAGCTCTGCCGCCGGACAGTGTTCGGGAGATCACACCTGCAACTATTCCGGCCCTCAATCCGGAACAAATTGCGCCATCCGAGGACGGGTGGATGGACCCCGCCACGGAGGCTGCACACTCAGTGGGGATAAAGCCGAATACTGACTTCACCTCCTACGAGACCCGTGTTGCCGAACCATTGGATTCGTCCCCAGCCATGGGCTCCGAGCCGCCTGCATCCGTGCCTATCAAATCCGATTGGGCACCGATCATGGAGTTTACCTCCGCGGATATCTTTTAGCACTCGCCCTTCAGCGACGTGCATAAACTCGTTGAGGTCTCTCTCCTCGTCAGAGACCCTTGGTCGAATCTATGTCCGCTAGAATGGGATGCCGATTTACTAAGAAATTCGCCCCACCCACCACCCACTTAGTAGCCACCGCCGATTTATTTAACCGACATGCTCGACTTCGGCTCCGAAGACATCGACTGTATGGACGACGATGCAGGAGGCGAACAAGAACCACCGCCCATAGGGTGCTGGACGGCCACCTAATCATACGACATATACATGGTGGACACCCCCAAAGAAGGCGATGGCGATAAGACAGCGGAGGATAATTCCTCCAAGAAGCAATCCAAGCACCAACGCCGGGCCAAGCGCCATTTAAGTCCCGCCATAGCAAAAGCAGTGATACCGCACAAGAGACAATAACACTCCGGAGAAAAGTGCCGAGGATTTACGACAATCCCTCCAGCCTGCACTCTAGAGCGGAAGATGAACAAGCTAGCCCTTCGGAACAGGCAGCAGACGGAGAATCGGAGGATGACAATTACATGCCTCTCTCCGAAGACGAGGTGAGCCTAGGCGATGATGAATTTACCGTGCCTGAGGATCCCGTCGAACCGGAGCGCTTCAAGCCACAGCAAACAGCCTGAAGAAAAAGCAACAACAGCTTCGAGCTGGTCAAGATCTGCCAGCGGACAGATGGACTGAAGTCCTTGCGGCCAAGGAATACGAACTCAAACGCCCAACCAAGAATTACCCAAAGCGCAGGTTGCTACCCCAAATCGAGGAGGAAGCATCAGAACCTACATTACCAGCATATGATGCAGCTGATCGGCCACCTCGTGGCCGAGACAGAGGGGCATATCAGCCCGTAGTCCAGCCCGCACCCCGTCGCCAGACAAATAAAAACACAAAGGCCCGGGGCAATACGCGGGACCTGCAAGACGTATTGGAAAACAAAGCAAGACATACAAGATCAATCTATGGATCACGGGGGCGCGCCCCAATGCGAGACGATGACCGTCACGCCGGATATACTAAAAGCAAATCCAGCCGGGCCGAATACAGCAGACACGACTCGTATGAACTGCGTCGTGACATAGCCCAGCACAGAGGCATCGCACACCCCCTATGCTTCACTGATGAAGTAATGGATCACGAATTCCCAGAGGGTTTTTAACCCGTAAACATTGAATCATATGATGGTACAACAGACCCCGCGGTATGGATCGACGATTTCCTCCTCCACATCCACATGGCTCGCAGTGATGATCTACATGCCATCAAGTACCTCCCACTAAAACTCAAAGGACCAGCACAACATTGGCTGAATAGCTTGCCAGCAAACTCCATTGGCAGTTGGGAGGATTTGAAGATGCATTCCTGACAACTTCTGTGGCACTTATGTGCGCCACCACCGATGTCAATGACTTGATCCACATAACCCAACGCCCGGGAATCGCCCGGAAATTCGACTCCGGTTCCTAACTAAAAGAACCAAATCGCCGACCGTCTGGATGCCGAGGCCTTAGCGGCATTTAAACATAATATCCGGACGAGTGGTTTCGCCTGACACCTCGCCAATGTAAGCCGGGTCCATGGCAGCCCTCACGACACTCATGACCCGCTTTTGTGCGGGCGAGCATAGCTGGCTGGCTCGCAGCAACAACACATCAAGGAATCCTGGCACTTCAGATACCAAAGATACTAACGGCGACCACGCCGTAATAGTATAACAAGCGCCGCCAACAACGGGCGATAATGTCAAGACACGGCAACAATGCCGGATCCAATGGCTCTAAAGCCGTCACCGAAAAGTCGCTCAAAAGAAGTAATCCGGGCCCGCCCAGTTTGGACCGCTAGACTGATCGCCAGGTCAAATTCACTACACTTCGAGCAGCCAGCCAATCACACCAACAGAGAATGCTGGGTGTTCAAGCAGGCCGGCAAGTTGAATGCCAAAACAAGGACAAGGGTTGTATAGCGACGACGAGGAGGATCCTCGGCCACGAACACAGGAGGATGTAAGAAGTTCCTCCACAAGTGAAAATGGTGAACATGATATACGCAACCCACATTCCCAAGAGGGAATGGAAGCGTGCACTAAGGGACGCCTATGCGATGGAGCCAGCCACGCCCCAAAGTTCAACCCATGGTCCTCTTGTCCGATCACCTTCGATCGCAGGGACCACCCCACTAGTATCCGGCTATGGCAGATCTGCCAGATTGGTCCTCGACCCCATCATTGATGGATTTCACCTCACTCGAGTCCTTATGGACGGGCGGCAAGAGCCTGAACCTGCTCTATCAGATACAAAGGTGCAAATGGGCATAGAACCTCGAGGATCAAACCCACCAAAACCACCTTTAAAGGTGTAATCCCAGTGTAGAGGCTCGCTGCACGGGCTCAATCACACCGGAAGTGGTTTTCGGTCTCCTGACAACTTTCAAGCGAGGAGTTAATCTTCGATATCGCCCCTTTCACAGCCGCTATCACACATCGCTTCTGACGAACCGTGATTTGTTGATTCAATGCGGTACCACATTATGCATACCTCAAACTCAAAATGCTAGGACCGCGCGGGGTTATAACAGTTAATGGAAACATAGAGCGCTCATTCCGCACGGAGGAGGACACTATGGCCCTCGCAGCAGAAGCGCAAAGCATCCTTATTAGGCAAACCGCCAATTCGGTGAAAAAGACCCCTTGACACCTTCAAGCGAAGTTCTCGAGTACCTCGCAGCGGATCGGCAGCACGCTTTTGAGCTCGACTAGAAATTCGGCCTCCGCCCTAGTCCCAGCCAAGTGGCGAACACGTGCTATGCGCATATAACTACGCACTCAAGATACCATGGGCATGGTGGAGGCACCACTACTAAGCACATCCCACATCAAGGGCTCAACCGCCTGTGGGCTGTATACCTTCATCATTTTCTCTTTCAGGACCTTACTCTCTGGAAGCCCTTTCCGGCAGTCTAATTGTTGGACTCATCGCGACAAGGAAATACCAAGGAAGCAAGACGGTTTGACGTACAAGGGAATCCCCAGGTGGTCTCTGATAACGATCAAAATACCTGTTTTACATACCCGTACACAACTTGCCCTTGGATAGGACATGTCAAATGGACCTTTTTTTCTTATTGCACTACTTGTATCCGTACGCTTTGACGTATTCTTTAATAACAATGCATAGCGTTAGCCTATCATTGCATTCCCTTTTCTTCTTCTTTTCTTTCTCTTGTCCGCCTATTTACGCATAACTTGCACCTGCACATTCTCGGGTATTACTAAAGGCGCCAGGCTTCAAAGATACCCCATAACACAGCGTGAGAAGTCCTAACACTTTTCAACAGGCGGCACCCCTAACTTATAGCATTATATGCATCAGCTCCGGATCATGTCTTTGGGTCAATAGTTGGGTTTTCCTGCTCCCATGTTTTGGTACCTTATGTTCCAATATCGCTAAGGTAGCAGTGGGAGAACTATCATGATTGTGTCCTGCTTCTTCCCGGACGAGCACCTCAAGAGAGAAAGCTGAAAACTGACTATCATGATGAGGCGAGAGCTGGTCGCTGTTCGAGAGGTCTCAAGTCCTTAAAGAATTTTTCCGCTTTACAGGAGTCGGCCTTGCCCGACTTAGGCGATATAGCGCCTCAAATTTGGCCTTCCGAATACTAGGGGCTTCGCCAAAATTTAAAATTGTAGACTTCTATGGCTAAGTGAGAGTGATAAAGCTTTATAGTCCGATTGCTCGTTCATCGTGATGAACACCTCCTTCAAGGACCCAAAATTGGGATAAAGAGTGCTCAGGTTTATCTCGAACACCTCAAGATTAGTTACATGGGGGCGTAATACGACCGCCAACTCTCGCATTTCATAAACGGCCGCATGTAAGGTAATATTTTAAATTAACAAGCATTGCATAGCGCAATGAACTCGCTTCATATTACAGGATCACATGAGTACATTCATTCAATATTACATCCTTAGCACATTCCTCCGCCACAAGGCGAAAGCACCCTTCAGACACCGCTATAATACTTTTCGGGTGGCGATGCTTCTTGCCTTCCCATGCGCCCCTCCTTCACCAAATTTTTCGGTGTCCAGCTTCGCGACAAAGGCACCTTCGCTTCGGCAAAAGCTCACAGCACCTTGATGCAAACAGACCGCTTTTATGACTTCAAGCCGTAAGGTGCATTCACAAGCCGCCTCACTGCATCAAGTAGCTATCGTGCAGGCTCGCCAGCCACATCCGGACTATAAGATCCTTCATGGCCTATTCGCCGCCTTTGTGGAGCTCGACCAGCTTGCTTCAGCTTGGTCGCTCAAAGGCATTGGGTGTTCGGTCCCTCAGATATCGAGACTGTAACAACTTCTCCGCCGAGCTCCCTCCTCAGCCCGGGTAGAACTCCGCCAGATCCGGCTACACCGCTGGGTAGATCTGCGAACGCTCCTAGAGAGCTCCGAACTCGGGTAAGTAAAAAGAAAGTTTCCTTCACATGCTTGCTTTCCATAATTAATGCCTTACCCGCCGCTATCTTCTTAACCGCCTCAATTTCCCAGAGGGCCTTTTGGGCTTCGGCCTTGGCATGTTGTGCGCTTTCGAGGGCCTTCGCAAGCTCGGACCCTTGTGTCTTAGATTCAAGCTCCAAGGTCTCGCGTTTTTTGGCGAGAGCCTGGAGCTCTTGCTGCACCTCGCCTACTCGGGCTTCTTGCTTTTCTTGCTCGATGCGCTCCTTGGCCGCTTTGTCTTTGGCCTCGGATAGCGCCTTCTGCAGGGACGCCACTTTGGTCGTGGCCCCTAGCAAAATTCATGACGATCCTATTATTCTAAAACCAAATTTTTTATAATATACAGACGGGGTATCACTTACCTTTGTTCTCTTCGAGCTGCCTCTTCGCAAGGCCGAGCTCTTCCTTGGACCGCTAAGGTCCCGCTTCAAGGCGGGCGACTTCTCAAAGACGCAAGGCAGCCGAAGCGTTGAAGCTTCACATATGCACATAGACATATTCTCGATTAGACTTCAGAAAGATTAATTGATCCTCTATTCAGCCTTTCTTCACAAACGCCAAATAGAGCATCGTGGGCTACCGCCTATGTGGTAACATTCTCTTATAATCTGGTTACTTACCTCAAAGCCTCGTTAGGAGGTCGACAGTTTTACTATTCCGCTTCTTGGCGGATCGAATCCTTCTTCACCACCGCACTCATAATGGTGCGGTGGTTCGCCAATGGAAGCGCCCACGAAGCACTTCCAAAGAAAGTTGTTCGATGCCTCTCGATGAACAGAGGCCATCGGCACAGACGGGCTTGCCCCTTAGCGAGGGGTTGCCGGATGTAATCCGTAACCACTTGAGGTTCCGGCCCGTGATTCGCCTTGGGGCTAGACTTGCTGCCCCCGGCGTTAACTGTCTCCCCTTGGTTCTATCCCCTTTGAGACAACACCTCGGCATCGTCCGTAGGGCGGGGCGAGGAGGCGGTCAAGAGTGAATTGCTGTTCATATCCGAGGCCCAAAGAATCATCTGACGAAGATACGTCAATGTGGGCTCGGGATGGGCTGCATAATCATGTGCGGCGTGATAAGAAATAGTACAATAAGACGTACCAAGAATTTTTAGAATATCCGGATACTCACGACTTCGCCAGGGGCTTGTCCCTGGGTAACCACTCCTCGTCATTGGAAAGCGTCGCCCCGAGCAGTCCGGAGGAGGGTCCTTCCTTCTGATTCTTAGGCCTCCCTCGATGGGGCGGCTCTTTTTCTTGTCCTCTCTGGCCGGGGGAGAGAACTTTCCTCTTCTTCCTCCTCGTTTTTGTGGGAGGAGTGCACCTCGGTGTTTTCGAACGATGAGTCCGATATAACCTTGCGCCGGAGACCCTTCCTGATCCCCGTGGCCTTCTACTTGGCCTTCTTCGCCGGCAGCTCATAAGGCGTTGGAACCAAAGATCTCCGTTAGGAGAGCATCCGCTGGATCTTCCGGCAGGGGGGCTGGAGAATCGATCTGCTCCGCTGTCACTACCTAGTCCTTTTAAATGGTGTGGAGGCTTAGATCCTGCGCATGGTTAAACTGGGGAAAATGAACATCTTATAAGATACAAAAGACTTATCGGATTAGCAGGGCGCTTTGTGCTGAGCCCGCGGTCCTCAGTAAGGGGAGGAGGTACCTCGGCGCCCTTGAACATCACCTTCCAGACGCCCCAGCGTCAGGTCAAGAGCTCTCGCAACGCCTGGGTGCTCGGCCGCCTAACTCCCACAAATTGAATGTCTGCTTTGACATGGGAGGATCCGCAGAAGAGCATGACTTGGACCACGCTGACGAGCTTGATTTTCTTGCTCATCATGTTTTTGACGCAGGTCCGAGTCCGTCAGTTTCTACCGAGGAACCCTGTGATAGGCCCTTCTTCTTTCCAGGAGGTGAGCCGCATGGGGATTACTGGTCGAAATTTGGGGGCCGCCACCTGGGCTTGGTGTCGTATGCTCGGTGATGTAGAACCACCCCGATTGCCACCCCTTTATGGTCTCCACATAGGAGCCTTTGAGCCGTGATGTTGGGCATTTTTTCCCACCATGGAGCCTCCGTGACTCCGCTTTGCTGGCCAACCACCACCTTCGGTTTAATCGTTGAAGGTCTTCAGCCACAGTCAAGTGGGGCTTGATGCGGAGGAAGGCCTCGCACACGACAATAAACGCCGAGATGTTGAGGATGAAATTGGGGGCCAGTTCGTGAAAATCAAGCCCGTAGTAGAACATGAGCCCACGGACAAACGGGTGGAGGGGAAATCCCAACCATGGACGGCGGGTAAGAAAACCACCTCTCATGGGGTTCTAGAGTATTGACGATCTGCCCTGCATCTCGTAGCCGTGTGCAATATCCGCCGCCAGATATCTGGCTCCCCGTAGCTTTGTGATGTTCTCCTCCGTGACGGAGACCATCCACTTGCCTCCTGCTCCGGACATGCTTGGAGTGGTTTGAGGAGGAAATGCGAACTTGGGTGCTGGAGCTCGAGTGCGCAAGAATGGATGAGAAAGGAGGAAGAGGGCGTGGGTAAAAAGAGGAATCCTTGTCCCTTTATAAGGGCGGAAGAAACTATACGCCCCCACCTCGCTCGTAAATTCACTTATTTCCCAAGCGCCAGATTGATGGCACAAATGGGTTACCCACACCTGTATTGATGAGAATCTCAGATAAGGGGACACGATCTCTTCGACAAGACGTACAAGAAAACCGCCTCACAATATGTGTAGTGGCTGGGTTGAGAAACACGGTTCGAATAATGACCAAGCCGTGGTGTGATGTCATGCTGCCGAATGTGTCAGCAGATTAGATCTGTGGAAATATTATTCTCTCTACGGTGGTATGTGGAATTTGTTTTGCACAGCCGGACACTATCCTTGTGTTCAAAATCTTCTATGGGATATTCGGAGGAGGAACCCGCCTTGCAATGTCGAAGACAATCTGCGCGCCGGACTCATCGTCATTGAAGCCTGGTTCAGGGGCTACTGAGGGAGTCCTGGATTAGGGGGTCCTCGGATAGCCGGAATATATATCCTTTAGCCGGACTGTTGGACTATGAAGATACAAGTTTGAAGACTCCATCCCGTGTCCGGATGGGACTCTCCTTGGCGTGGAAGGCAAGCTTGGCAATACGGATATGTAGATCTCATCCCTTGTAACCTTTCTCTCGTAACCCTAGCCCCCTCTGGTGTCTATATAAACCGAAGGGTTTAGTCCATAGGACAACGACAATCATACCATAGGCTAGCTTCTAGGGTTTGGCCTCTACGACCTCGTGGTAGATCAACTCTTGTAATACTCATATCATCAAGATCAATCAAGCAGGAAGTAGGGTATTACCTCCATCGAGAGGGCCCGAACCTGGGTAAACATCGTGTCCCCCGCCTACTGTTACCATCCGCCTTAGATGCACAATTTGGGACCCCCTACCCGAGATCCGCCGGTTTTGACACCGATACCGAACCTAACGAAGAAAGGGAAGAAACCCCTGTCCTCAGCCAGCGCACCTCCGGCCGTCGAGCCCGCCGTCGGCCGATCGTGGGTGCTCAATCGGGAGGCCATGGACAAGGTCCGCTTCAAGGCCGCCACCAGCCTTCAACGAATGGGGAGGACGGTGGCCCGGCTCAAGGCCCCAAGCTTGCTGATAGGACAGCCACCGAGGTCCAATTCTTCATTGATGCCCCGTGGGCCAGCCTGGTCCCTCCTTCTCCGCCATCTTCAACGCCGTGCTTTCCCATTACCGTATACATATGCTGCACGTAGATCCCCAATCCGCCGCCCTTCTTGCCGCTCTTTGCCTTCGCTTATGGTGGCCATGGTGGGCATTACTCCCTCCGTGGCTCTCCTGCGCCATTTCTTCTCGCTGCACTTGACCGAGCCCCGGCAATGCTTGGGGTGCCTGAGCTTCTAGGCCGTGGCGGCGACGGCCGGCTCGGGGATTGACTTTGAACTCCCGCCATCCGCGAGCGGGTTTCGGACGCGGTGGGTGTATGTGGATGTTGGAGTGCGCAACCCTTTGCTCTTGCCTCCATCGGCGCCCACTGTCCCCTGCTCCGGCTGGGATCACGAGGAGCTCGCGAGCCCCCGCCTCGCCTTCGTCTGGCTCCGGCTAAAGAGGCTGAAAGACCTCAGCTTGACGGCGCCCATGGTGATGAAGGAGTTCCTCTAACGCCGTGTTGCCCCACTCCAGCGCCATTCCCAGCTGATGTGGTCCCTGTCTGTCGTCCAAGATCGCATGATGCTCCAGGAGTCAAGGCTTACGCTCGAGGCACGAAGGATGGTGCTCAAGGTCTTGACAGGTGACCCCTCGCCAGCTGATATGCCATTGGAGGGCTATCTCTTGTACTGCTGCTCGAACAGGGTGGAGTTCGCGGGGCAGATGTCCCCCTTTGACGAATGGGGGCTGCGTCTAGTTGGCCTTGAGGGGCCCCGTGAGAACCCCGTCACCGTGGTTCCTCTTCTTGTCGCGAGCGCCGAACTTGCCCCAAGAGTGGACGCAGGGGGCAAGCTCCACCGGAGGCCGGAGGCGCGGGTGCCTAGGTGTCGACGCTGCCCATGGCTCCTGAGGCGCCATCTCCGGGAGCCCGTGATTCTCGCCCATGGGGTGGCAGTTGAGGGGCGCCTGCAATCCGCTGCTCCTCGAGGCCAAAGCTCCCGAGGCCTCGAGAAGGTGTCGTCGTGAGGTGGAGCCCGATGGCTCTCCCAGCCTTGGCGCCTCCCGAGGTCGCCTCCTCGTGGGCTGCACCGGCCGCGCCTCTGCTGGCCGCCATGCCCAACGCCTGCCGCCCTGTGAACTTCTGGCGCACTCCGCAAGTGGAAGGGGTCCCCAAGCTGCAACAGTGGCGCCTTCCGGTCCTTGAAACAGAGGAAGTACATCGCCATAGATGAGTAAGTACCTCATCTTTGTAACTCCTCGAGTGTTGCTTCCCTTCCTGACGGTGGCTCTTCAGGATCCCTTCTGTTAAGGCCGTGAAGCCTCCCGGGAAGCGACCTCCTCCTGCCTCGAATCTCCCGCTGGCCTTGAGCGTCCCGAGCCAGCATGCCGCTCCTGGCGCGAGGTCGACCGGAGAGACAGACACGCCAGCTTGGCATCTCGAGCCCTCGCTCCTGCCACCTCTTCTTCGTGGCCTCGCCGGGGGTGCGAAGTGCATGCCAAGGGCTCCACCTCTGGTTGTGGATGGCGGTTGGATGGCTTCGGTCCTGGCTTCCTCTTCGAGCAGCGAGCCTCAACTCAACCAGGCTCCCACCGGGTCTGGGCCGACGATCGGGAGGCGCCAGCCCCTCAGCCCCCGCCGAAAGGGGGGCGAGCCGCTGGATCCTGGTCGGTGACCCCCGCTATGGAGGACGGAATCGGCCGCGTGCTCAAGTTTGCGCACGAACGGGGTGTCGTCCGCCACGAGCTCTTTCAGGAGGCAATTGGCGCGATGAGCCGGCTCGGCAGAGAACTAGTGGATGTAGACGCGTGCCTTGAGGCCGAGGGTGTTCGGCTGATGGAGGAGTGGCATAAACTAAAGGTGGCCATCAACCTCGGGCGCCACCAGCGCAAGCTTGATAACACAAAGGCCGAGGCATCTCTAACGACCTCGCGTGAGGCCTGCGCTCGAGCCTTGGAAGAAGCCAGGGAAGCGGATCGTCGCCGCGAGATCACAGAGAAACGCGCGTGGGAGCTCCAAGCCCGGAGCGCCTCATTGAGCAAGCAAGTGGAGGCGCGCAAAGCCGCCTCTAGCATCGGCGAAGGGGATGCCTCACGAGGAGGAAGATATCCTGAAGCGCCGAGGAAGGGCCAAGGCGCCGAAGCCACAGAGCGCAGCCTTGAGCTTGAGAGGTTGGAGACGAGGGAGCGCCAGGTTGCCCAAGAGGAGGATGCCGCTAATGCGCGCGAAGCAAGGATCCAGAAGGAGGTCGACAGCAGGGTGGCCAAGGCTCGCGCAGATCTTGTTGGCAGGTACAACCTGAAGCTAGATCTTGGGGAAGCCGAAGCCGTGGGCAATGGACCAACCGCCTCAAGACAGAGTTGGCCGAGGTGGAGCAAGGCGAGAAAGCCGCCAAGAAAGCCGCCTGGGTCTCAAGCAGTAAGCCGAGCTGGCTTCCCGCCCATGCCGAGCTGCTTTCCTTCAAAGGGCGAAGTCACAAGAGCCGAGTCCTTCACGCAGCAGAAAGCATGGAGGAAGCGCCCAAGTGATGTGCACGCCGAGCATGTGCACACCCCCATGCTCCAAAGCCCTGTGACTGTGAGCCAACATGGTGTTGGGCGCCATCCGTGATTTGAGATGCCCTCATCCCCACTTGAACGACACGCCACACCTCCTTTTCTTCAATTGGCTGTGTTGACATCACTGGAGAATCGATCCGAGAGGGCTCACGGGCTTGTCAAGAGAGGAGCTGACATCAGCCGAGGCGCACGTTTTCCTCAAGGCCTTTAGCCATCTCCGCACACCTACCCCAACTTTGATTTTGACACCGCTTATTGCCTGCGTCTGGGCCATTCGGGACGACCTGGCGCACTGGGTATAAGACAATGTGGATGCTCTAGTCAGGGCCTTCACCTCCGAGGATGACACGGTGGTGGTCGCTGCGGATGAAGGCGATGTGGTCGACGATGGTGAGGGCGATGCTGGCAATGGCGACGGTGACGCCAGCGACAACGACAGCGATGCCAGCGACGCAGCTGAGGGCAACCCAGAGGACGCGGTGAGCGACATGTCCGATTGAGCTTCAGATTTCCTTGTTGCCGACTGTATGAAAACTCTGCATAGCCTCGAAGTTGTAAGACCATTTTGGGAGGGGCGACCTGGGCCAGACGAGGACCCCGCCTGGCGCCACCTCGACCACTCATTGGGGCGCCCTAAACCAGACGGTTAAGGGCAAGGTGGACGCCAGCTGGCGCCCTCGGCGACCACGGGTCCTCTGCCGGGGGAAGGCTCACCAGCACCTCCCCGGCAGAGGGCCTACCTCCAAGGGACGCCTTGCTCCACGTGATGCAGGGAGGAGCCTTGCTCCCGGCTCCTTCCCTGCAGCCCCCAGTGCGCTCCTCTTGGTGGAAGGGAGGCTGGCCGAGCCGGGCCGCCTGGCCGTGACCTGATCCTCCCGCCACCCATGGTTAGCGTAGCTTGTTCCTCGAGAGATTAGTGGTACCTAGTAGCCGCTGTCAGCCTGCATGATTGGTGAGGCTTCCGGGAGGATCCAGAAGGCTTCTGGGATTCTAGCGCCTCCTCCCCAAATTCTCCTGCCGAGAACATGCTGTGATCGCCCCTCCAAATGGTACTCCTGGTCCATCATGTGGGCACGAGGGCCTTTGAGGCCGCCAAGACCTCACCGGCGCCCCATGCTCCATGTTGCCTCGCCCAGTCAAGGCCACCCCAAGGATGGTAGGGCGGTGTCACAGCCCTAGCTTAGCCTTTGCTTGTCCTTGCATGTCCATCATGTCATCATGTTAAATTTTCTCAGGAAGTTGAAATGGGGATGACAGAACCCCCAGCAGCCCCCTGAAAACAACTAGGGTTTACTAAAATCTGTTTCAATGAACCTGAAATGCCCTTAAAAATGTCCATCATTTTGTCTTGGTCTAGAACCTCTCTAAAAATTGGTTCACATTTTCTAGGACACATAAGGTCACCGGATTAAATCATTATTTATTCTGCATTTGGGCATTTAAATGCTATAAAATATTTTAAATGCCCAAATAATTCTGATTTAAGTGAGGGCTGTTAGGAATAATCCAACAGAGCCCACAATTATTTTCAGGATTTCGGAAACGCTTTTAGTATTTTTAATAAAGCCCAACAATTGCAGTAAAATTAGAAAACAGAAAACAATTTAGAAAAGAGAGAGAGAGAGAAAGGCCAGAGGCCACTTTCATTCGATGGTCTGCCCATCCGGCCTATGCCACCATCACCTACCTCACCGCCAATAGGGCAGAGAAGGGACACCATGATGCCGCCGAGCTCGCCACGCCACCTCCCCCGCCGCCACTCCGCCTGCAGTGCCACATGCCTCGAACGCCTCCGCCACAGCCACCACCCCAGTGGACAGCCCACACGCCCGCCTCTCCTCGCCTCCTCACCATGGCCGACGCTGCCGCCGCTGCGGCCGACGTGAAACCTGCAGCCACCAGCCACCCCATCGCCTCGCCGACACGCCTGTAAGCTCCGGCCACTTATTCCTCGACCGCCACCGAAAGCCACGCCGCCGGAGGCCCCCCGAACGCCTTTCACCGAGCTCGTTTTCGACCTCCCTCGACACGACGAGATCGCCTCACGCCACCCCGCCGCTTCGACCTCCCCGAAGCCTCACGAGCAGCCTGCCGCAGACTCCACCGTGAGCCCCCTTCGCTTCCTGCTCCCCTCTCTCGCTTTTTCCCCTTCATGCGACGTGATTGCCGCTTCGCCGCAATCTTTTAACGCCGGGCGCCGCTTCTTCGCGCTTGTCTCCGGTGATGCTCCGGTGACTATTTGGTCCCCTGCATGCGCCCATCAAACTCATACCGCACCACGAGACATCGTAGGTGCTAAACGCACATCGCCACTCGGCCATCAAGCGAATCGCTGCCCTTCGCTCGTCAGGCTGAACTCCGCAAGGCGGCCGCAAACCGAAGCTCCCCGCAGCTTGACTCCGGCCACCCGAGGCCCAAAATTGACAACACCAATCGGACGGCTGCTGCGCGCCATTTACCCATAGAGCCCAATCGGCGCCTTTGAACGGTGCCCTCGTAGAAACTGAAAGTTCCGAGAAGCCAATCACTCGGGCCGAAGTGAGCCTGGGCCGGGCGCCGAAGTCGCCGTGGGTTTGACTTCGCTGACCGGGCTGACTCACTCGATTCGACCCTTGGGTCTATGCGGACAAGTGGGACCTACCAAGCTAAATAAGTTAGGATTAGACTAAATAAAATTAGTTAGACTAATGACACTAACACGT